>LR738710.1:303152892-303262459 GCA_902687465.1 Secale cereale
CCCCCCCCCAAAAAAAGGAACAAAACATACCAGCTCATGTGCATGCGTTTTGGGTAAGAATCTTGATGGAACTAGCTGCCAAGTGCCACCAATCCAGGGCGGGCACTCGCGATCTCTAACACAGGCAAGTATCCAATGGTGGAGAGCCGTCTCAGTTGGCCTTGAGACACTGAGCAGATCTCCCAAACTCCCTGGAGGTAATAGGGTATGAAGATGAATCAGCAGTATTTTCCTTGGTGCCATGCTCTCTCGTGTGGCCTCGATTGAGACAGATGAAAGAAGAGAAGACGTGCTAGACTACAGTGGGCGATAGGGATGTACATGTATCGGCCCCTCAGCTGTGACTTTCCACGATGATTCCCAATGGTGGATTGATAGGACGCTTGAGTCCCACGGTGGTAAATCCACGTGTTCCCCACGAGTTGTGTGGTACATGCACACGTAGCTTGAGGGACTGGATAATAATGCCGCCTTGAATGTCTCGAGGCACGCTACGACCCGTTCGATTGGACGTATCAAAGGTGCGGCCCCGAGTCAGATGTGTATGCTACGAAAACCTCTAAGGCCCTTCCCAGTGCTCCACCGTGGACAGGTGCTAAGCATGCCACATAAACGAAAAAATGACATGGCACAACATTTAATGAGGAGAGAGAGTACTTTGGTGACCCAGGAAGAACCATTGCCAAGCGCGAGAACCTAGGCAAACAACCTAAATGAAACAATTTGACCAATGCATGAAAGACTTTAGGTGCTAACTCATTGAATAAAGTATGCTTAGCAACAACAAGTTAAGCACCTATGCATTGAAGAGTTGAGTTGCTAAGGTATTTAATGCACTTAGCACCTCATCTAAGCATCTTTGCATTGGAAGAGGTCTAATATGACGACATGATCAAAGTTGCCACGGTGCATTCGGGCCGTTGTCCGGACCTTGGTAGGAACTTACTTCGCCCTTAAGGAAAAAGTACCCGACCCGAGATCCTTGGTTCCGAGGATCTCCTCGGATGTGATAAAGCCTTTGAGTAAATGTTTTGCTAAATTTTGGAGGACTCCTCTAATGCCTGAGGTACAATATTTACCAGCCAAAGTTTTATCACTTTAGAAGGAAAGATGGGAGCATCATTGAACCATCTTGCAAGATTGATGACTGGAGATGGAGGGAACCTTGGAGACTGAAGAGCTCCCTCAACTTGAAGACCGGTTCAAGGGCTACTAATAGTGTCCTGGACTAGGGGGTGCTAGCCACGTAGGCTCCCAGGAATATGGGCCGAGCCGAGGACCCCTGGGACTATCAACCAGAGGGCCACATCCATTTTAAAATTCCGATACCGGAATATGCGCCAGCTATAGCGGAATATAGGCCAGCTTTTTTATTTTTAAAGTTCTGGTACAGCTAGCCCATAATACATGTGCAACTGGTCCATAAGACCTTGCAAGATTTGTTTCTTATCTAAATTCCGGTACAACTGGACCATTAGGCCACGAGCAAGGCCCATTCGAGTTGTTGGACTGTGGATTTATTATGGAATTAGTACCACCTTGCGTATAGTAGACAAACAAAAGGTTGAGGTGAACAGACGAAAAAAATAGAGAAACACATCTTACTATATTATTAGGTATATTTATATATATATATATAAAGAGAGTAGCACTATTCTGATCCCAAGATGAAAATAGTTATTATGATCACGGCGCGGGCTATATAGGGACGACTAAATCTTCCTGAATCGGCGCGCCCGATAAAAAAACACTCGACTGGAAAATAGCAAATCCCAAAAACAACCCACCCACCACACCTAGCCCACGATCCTCTCCCGCAGCACTGGGTCTTCATCCACGCTCGATCCCCATGCGCCGCCGCCCTGATCCCACCACACCGCCGCCGGCCCCGGGTCCCGTGCACCGTTGACTGGCAGTAGTTCTCCACGCGCCGCCGCAGACCACCACATTCGGTGCCAGATCAAGATGTAGCTCTCCCTCCTCTCAGATCCAGGCGTCGAACACAACCCCTTTGGCCACCGGACCGGGGTCGCCTATCGACCACGGCACCGTCACTACCAATCCAAGCCTACATACGGAGCTAAGCTCCTCCCCTCAGCGACGCCGCGGCTCACGACCCGCATCCCGCGCCGCCCTTGAACACGCCGCTCCGGCCTTCTTCCATAGAGCCAGCGGCTGCTCCGTCTTCCACCGGTCGCCCAGTGCTTCTCCAGTTCCCTTTTGTCATTGTTCTCGTCTCACGACCAACCACCGCCTCCCCATCCCACCGGCCTCGACCTGCAGCTGTGGGAGGTCTTGACCTGCAGCTGCATGAGGTCTTGATCTGCAGCTGGTCACGTGCCACGCTTCGACGCACTGCCACCAATTATAGTTGGCTCCGCCCCCTGGCCTTTCCCTTCCGACCTTCCTCTCTGTCTATAGTTGCACAACGAGTACATGCCCTATAGGGGGTACATGTCGAGAGGACCAAGCTCCTCCCGAGTGCAGCTTCCTCGAGATGGTCTGGCCATGGTCCGCCCGGGCGCCTGAACCCAAATTGAGCCTGAACTTTTGTACGTAGCTCGGGTTGCTGCATCCAGTTGCTAGCTTGCATATGAACGAGTAGAGAAAAGTTACTGAGAGGAGAGAGAACAAGGGATAAAATGTGTGGTGGTGGTTACTTCTGGGAGATAAGATGGAGAGATAAGGACAAAAAGGTGTGGAGTAAAAACATGCATGGCTTTGTTATTACTATTTGTTTTCAAACGGAAAAAGTCCAAAACAAACCTTGAATTTGTAGACGAAAGCTAAACCAAACCCCGAACTCTCAATCCCTGAAATCAGCACACCAAACTCTCTAATCCCGGTCTATTTTAAACCTTGAGACGACTTCGCCGATATTTGCTGAAATGGGCCAGCCCAATAGCGCAGTCGCTCTCGCGCGCGCACTAAGTTGTTTTTTCTTTTTTTGTTTCTTTTACGTTTCAATTTCATTTTTACACATGTCTAATTTTTCTCAGTACCCAATGTACATTTTTAACGCATACATTAAATATTTGATAAACTTTTTCTATTTTCAAAAAATTGTCGCTATTTTTAAGTTAAACGTTTTCAAAACTTTTTTGAATACATGGTAATATTTTTTCCAAATACATGTTTTACATTTTCTTAATGGAAATAAGCATTTTATAAATCTACACTAGCACTCTTTTACATGGTTCAACAATTTTTTTAATTTGCATACACTTTTTGCAAACACATATCACGTATATTCTGTTAAGGTTATGGCACATTTTTTTACAACATGCAAACATTTTTTTACATTGTACAAAAAGTGTTCGCACTTTAAAATTTTGTTTAGGTTTCGGAAAAAAATTATGTTTCAAAAAGTGTTTGCACTTTAAAATTTTGTTCAGGTTTTAAAAAAATGTTTCTGGTTCAAAAGGTGTTCTCTTTTTGAAAGTTGTTGGTTTATTAAGAGTATTCGAAATTCTGAAAAGCACACTTTATAAGATGTTCCAAGATTTCAGAAATAAATACAAAATGCGAATAGAAATGTGTGAACATTTTTTAAGCTTCACGAATTCTTGTTGTGTTATAGTGGGCCGGCCCAAATTCCTGCCAGTGAGAGTCGCTGGTTATCCTGGCCGGGATTATAGTATTCCCGGTGTGCCAAACAGGTGTAGGGTCCAAAATAGACCGGAATTTTAAGTTCACAGTGCCAATTTTCGGGATTCAAAGTTCAGGGTTTGATTTAGCTTTCGTCTACAACTTCAAGGTTTATTTTAGACTTATTCCGTTTTCAAACAGAACATACGTTGGTACTGCTAGTGCTACTTTCATTCTATGGACAGTGCACTAGTTATTTTTTTCAATTGACGTGTGTTGTTGATCTTACGGGAGTACCAAAACCCAAGTAGCCACACCAAAAAGATGTTTCGGAAAAATAGAATCCCAAGTTCACACGATGTTGTTGGCATTCAGGAAAACATAGTTTCAAAGATGTTTAATAAAAAAATAAGATTGTTTGGAGACGTGTAATAAGGATGTTTGGAAAAATCAAAACACTACAAAAAAAATGTTGAAGTTCATGTCTAAAAAGATGGGGAGGTCAAAAGCACTAAAAACTTCCAAAAAATCGTTGGCACGTAACATCAAAAGTGAGAATTTTACGAGTGAAGTTCAAATGAGAAGCAAAAGCTTCGTCGGAAAGATATAATTTAACCATTTTTTAAAAAAAGAAATGAAGTTCAAAAACAAAAAACATGAAAGTTGGACTATTCAAATTTTACGAAAAAACTCATATATTTTTCCTATTACTATAAGAATTAAACGAAGATGTTCAAATTGAATTAACAGAGCAATTAGGTGTTTATGTACCAATAAGTTCAATTGAAAATAATGAAGTTTGATGTTTCTAACAAAACTCCAATTTTCACATTTCTAAAAAAATTACACAAAGAAGTTAAAAAAGTTAGAGAGGTTTAATGTCTATAAAAAACTCAGACTTTTTCCATTAATAAAGCGAAATAGAGAAAAGTGCAAATGGATAATAGACAGAAGTTCATGTACTGCATGGTGTGCATTTCGTATAAGAAAAAAACCGAAAAAAGAGAATTCCAAATTTTTTTTGTTAGAAATTCAAGTGCTCAGCCCGAGAAAGTTCAAAAATTCTTGTGAGAGAGGTTGAACAAAAATACGTGACAGAAGTTCAAGATGAAAACAGCAGGAAGTTCAACTACTACATGAAATGCGTTTCAAATAGGAATATAAGAATAGAAAACAAAAGTGTTGAAAGGTTTGTTGCCGGAAGTTCACGTGCTCCTCCCGGTGAAGTTCAACATCTCTAGTGCGAGACGTCCGACCTTCAATTACATGTAAAAAACAGGCAAAGACGACATGGTTTTTGCCATTTTTTAAACTGCTCTCAAAGGACAAAAAATAGTAACGTCTGTCCACATGAAGAAGATGCTCATATTCATAAGCTTTCCAACCGTTATATTATATGCCATATTCTAATGAATGGTTAAGTTTTATGTATACCGTTCAGAACAAATTTTTTACGCATTCAAAAAAATATTTTGAACCGTCACAAGTATGAAAAACTGATCAACACGAAAAAGTTGCGTGTTTTCAACAACTTTCCATCGGTATATCATTTGCGCAATTCCGTTAAGTGTTTTGGGAGTTACGGGAAAAAAACAGCACGTCAAAAACAGAGTGAAGTTCAACATGAAAACAGTAGGAAGTTCAACTACTACACACAATGAATTTCAGATGAAAAACTTTTAAAACAGTCGCGAGTATGAAAAAATGATCAACACGGGAAAGTTGCGTGTTTACAGCAGCTTTCCATCGATATATTACTTGCTCAATTCCGGTGAGTGGATGGAGAGCTACGAGCCAAAAAAACACGTGAAAAACATAGTGAAGTTCAAGTAGACATGCTAAGAAGGTCAAGTTCTTCACACGATGCATTTTCGAAGAATCTGTTTCATGATAAAGGCAGAACGCATGATCTCTATGTTTTCTAAATTACTTGAAAACGGCTAGGAATCATAGAAAACAATCAACATGAAAATGTTTCACATTTTCCGTAGCTTTTCAACGATATATTATTTGCCGACTTCCGATAAAGTTTATAGAAATTACGGCAAAAACATATTTTTAGTCATTTTCAAAATTGTCTTAAAACCGTAAATAATTGGGAGAAACAATATACACCAAAATGTTTCACATTTCCTCAAGCTTTCCAACGCCATATCAATTGCTGCATTCTGACGTACGTTTAAAAAATTAGCTCCAAAATACGAACTCGGTGGAAGTTGTACCGTTTTGTAAATTACTCTTAAAATGTTCAAAATTAGAAAAAACTTTAAACATGAAAAATTAGCGCATTTTCATAAGCTTTCCAATGCCATATCATTTGCCTCAATTGGATTAGCTGTTTAGAAATGGCGTCGAAAATACGAACTCGCCTGTTTGGTTTGCGAAATTTTATAATTTTCCAAATTACTCTTTAAACATGGGGAATTAGAGAAAACTTTCAACATGTGGAAGGAGCGGTTTTTGTAGCAGCTTTCCAACGCCATATTATTTGCCTCATTCCAATAAACGGTTTAAAAATGCGATCAAAAATATGATTCATGTTTTTTGTATGAAGAACACACAACTTTTAAAACTGCTCTTAAACCGCTTACATTTTGTCAGAAAAATTACTTGGGTCATGATACTCGTGTCCATAGCTTTCCAATGGTATATCGCAAGCCCCATTTGGGCAATGTTGGCGGAAGTTCAACCTAGCACCGGGGGAAGTTCAGGTCGAACAACTCACGCAGTAAAATTGCAAAAGACCCAAGTTCATCACGACCCGAGAGCAAAATCCATCGACGAGTGAGATTCCTATTTAAAATGGGCATTTAGTTGTTAAACCCATTTCATGATTACACATACATCACATAGAACATGAATGGCCAGAATAATTCACGCGGGGAGACACGGTTACGTAGATAGCCCGAAGGTCGCGTTTGTACAGAGCGAATTTAGGCTGTGTAACTCATGAAGTTTTGGTTGTGATCAGAATATTATTTCGGTCCCGTGATCACAACTTCTGCCGACATTGCCCAAATGGGCCTTGTGGTATACCGTGGCAAAGCCACGGACACGAGTATCATGACCCAACTTAATTTTTTGGCAAAATGT
Organism: Secale cereale; assembly: GCA_902687465.1. NCBI lineage: Eukaryota > Viridiplantae > Streptophyta > Magnoliopsida > Poales > Poaceae > Secale > Secale cereale. Next base: position 303,159,574 of record LR738710.1, read on the forward strand.
AAGCGGTTTTAGAGCAGTTATGAAAACCGTTTTTTCTTCATACAAAAAATGTGAATCGTATTTTTGACCTCATTTCTAAACCGTTTGTCGGAATGAGGCAATTAATATGGCATTGGAAAGCTACTACAAAACCACTCCTTACACATCTTGAAAGTTTTCTCTAATTCCATATGGTTAAATAGTAATTTGAAAAATCATAAAATTTTGCAAACCGAACAGCCGAGTTCGTATTTTTTATGCCACTTCTAAACGGCTAATCCAACTCAGGCAAATGATATAGTGTTGGAAAGCTTACAAAAATGCGCTACTTTTTCATGTTCAAAGTTTTTTCTAATTTTGAATGATTTAAAAGTAATTTATAAAACGGTCCCAGTTCCATCGAGTTCATATTTTCGAGTTAATTTTTTAACCGTGTGTCCGAATGCAGCAAATGCTATGTCGTTGGAAAGCACGAGGAAATGCGAAACTTTTTGGTATATATTGCTTCTCCCAATTCCTTACGGTTTTAAGTAAATTTTGAAAATGGTTAAAAAAAATTGGCTTTAAATTTTGCAAACTTTGTCGGAATGGGGCGACTAATATACGATTGGATAGATATCAAAAATGCAAAACTTTTTCGTATGTAAAGTTTTCTCTAATTCCCAGCCGTTTTCAAGTAATTAAGGAAATGTCAAGATCATTATTTCTGCCTTCATCACGAAAGGAAATGCACTACGTGAAGTACTTGAACTGTTGTGCCAGTTCTGCTTGAACTTCACTCTGTTTTTGACGTGATGATTTTTCCCGTAAATCCAAACCACTTACCAGAATTGACAAAATGATATACCGATGAAAAGCTGTTGAAAACACACAACTTTCCCGTGTTTATCAGTTTTTCATACTCACGATGGTTCAAAAGAATGTTTTTAATACACAAAAACATGCTTTAAACGGTATACATGAAAATTTTAAACCGTTTATCGAAATGTAGCACATAATATAATGGTGGAAAGCTTATGAATAGCAGCAAGTTTTTCATGTAGACAGGTGTTCCAAATTCGTTGCCATTTGAGAGTAGTTTTTTTAATGGTGTTTTTCCTTTTTTTTTCAACATGGAAATGAACGAGGGGCGTCTCGCACATGAATTTTGAACTATGCTAGGAGGAGCACGTGAACTTATTGCAACAAACATTTTAAGATTTTTGTTTTCAATTCATATATTCTTACCTAAAATGCATTTCGTGTTGTAGCTGAACTTCCCGTTGTTTTCACCTTGAACTGTTGTCACGTATTTTTTTTCAGCTTCTCTCACAAGAAGTTTTTTACTTTCTCGGGCCAAGCACTTGAACTTCTAGCAAAAAAAACTTTTAGCCTTTGCGTTTACATTCTTTTTTCATACGAAATGCACACCGTGTAGTACGTGAACTTTTGGCAGTTTTCAATCTGAACTTCTCTCGGTTACGTGGAAATATCTGAATTTTTTATAGACAATGAACCGCTCTACCATTTTTATTTGAACTTCATTGTGTATTTTTAGAAATGTAAAAATTGGCGGGTTTTTAGACACATCGAACTTCTTTTTTTAGTAGTAGAAAAATTTGTAGCTTTTTTAATAAACATGAAACCCCTGCATTTTTTAAGTTTGAACTTCTAGGGTCTTTTTAGAAAAGAGGATGTATAGATATGAAGTATCAATGTGTTATTTTGAATATTAATGAATCTTTCTATTCCTCTTCATAAGACACAATAAGGGAATCATCAATACTTGACAAATCAAACTTCCTGTATATATCACACACCATTTGAAAGAAAGATCTCAACCAAAAAAAAGCTCTGAAAAAATCATAGTTGCCTTTAACTTTTTATAATATATACTTTAGCCTTTCTCGACAGGATGGCGTACTCGTCCAAAACCAAACATTCAATTTTTTTTACAACAATCAACGTACTTTCTCAAACTTGACCTTCTCAGACACAACATTTTTGAAACTTTGGCAAAAACAACAGTACACACTCACTAATTCGCCAAACCCACTAATACACTTTTTGCTCTCTGACACACATCCTCCGTTAATTAGCTCAATAATTCAGTAGGGAACCACAAAGCCATAGCTTTCTTTTTTGAGAGTGTTGGTGTCCCAGAAAATACACTTAACATACTTTTGACTTCTTGAACAACACATTTGAGCTTCAACCACTTTTTCTATTCCAACAAGTGAGTGAACTAAACAACAACATATAATGTTTCTTTTTTGCAGCTAAACTAACGTATAATGCTCATTCAGTTGCTCTTTTTGTAGTGGAATTGTTTTGCCGAAAAGAATTGAAAAATATAAGTTCCAAAAACACATGGGAGAGAGATGCCATATGTGAACTTCCTCGGCAGCAATACACGAACTTCTCGACACATAATTACTTTCCTTCACATAAACATGCCCATATTTGTTCTCGGCAATATAAATCCTACAAGGGGTGTAGCAGCATAGCAAATCCAGAATGGCAAGGCTGCTCACCAGGTCAGCCGGAAAATAATTTTGTTCCGGTCAGAATTTTTTGGGGATTCAACATCCATTTTAATCACTCTTTTTAATAAACTAGATGAACAACAAGACGAAACATGGGGCACTAATAGACTGCACTTTTATTATTATTATTGGCTAGAGCGTACGACATGAACTATAGTGCACTTTTTTCGAAGTTCAGTGCTCCAACACACAAATCTTGCAAGAACAGCAAGAAATCGAAACAATAACATCAACGGAGGTGGTGCTCAGTCTCTGTGTCGACGGAGGACAGCGCAGGTGCGCTGGAGGAGGGCGCACCAGAGGAGAGGGTAGGCCGCACCAGAGAGGATGTTAGGTCGCGCCGGAGGGGCGGAAGGCCCTGCCAGAGCAGAGGGAAGGTCAGATCCGCGCGCAGAGGGGCATCATGCTGGTGGGCGGCGGTGGGCTGGGTGTTGGTAGCGGTGGGCGGTGGCGCCGCCGAGTCGAGGTCGCGCCTAGGCGGCGACGGTCGCGCGTAGTGGAGGGGGGAGAAGGAGGTGGCCGACATGGAAAAGGCAGGGTGGCTAACAGCTGCGGGTCGGACTCCCGCCGGAAAGAGGCGAGATCAGCAACGGGTGTCGGATCTTGGGTTCCGGCAAAACCCTTGTGGTTTGAATACTGGGGTGCGCACGAAGATCTCTCCTTTCCGCTCTAGCTCGCCTACAAACCGATTCCTAAGCCTAGCTCGTCGAACCCGAAGAACAAGAGACGCAAGGGTTCATACTGCCACCGTTGTGATGTAATACCCTAATCCAGTGTGGTGTGGTGGATTGCCTTGTAGGCTAGGGAAGAACTAGTACAAGGGGAGAACAGCCTCCTGAGGAGAGTTGTTCTTGCACTCGGATGAGCTTGTGGGTGTGTGAAGGTCTCAATGAGCCGATCCCCTAGGTTGGGTCAGCTCCCGATCAGATCAGATCTCCCCATATGGTGGTGGCTAGTCCTATTTATAGAGGCCCGGGTCCTCTTTCCCAAATATTTGAGCGGGAAGGGATCCCACAACGGCCAGTTTTGAAGGGGGCAGCTAGTACAAGCTATCTTGACAAAAGGTGGTCTTCGCCTGCCAAAGGCTCTGGTGGTGATGCCGTTGTGGGCTAGGCGGTGACCTCCACTCTGTCGTCCTGCTGGTCTTGGTCTTGTTGCACCGATATGGAAACCTTTGCTTGATGCCTCGGGACTCTTTGCCTGTGCCTGCCCCTTTAGTACGAAAGAGGAAACTGGCATCCTGCGCCCGCTGGCGCCCGCCTGGCCTTGGTCATCACGGCTCACGTCACGGGAACCTCACGAGGTGCCCCTTGCCTTGATATTCCCGCTCCTCGGGAGCCAACCTACTGAGGCCTCCCCAGGGGAGGTCTTGCGATGTCCGCCTCGCGAGGCTTGGCCCCTCGTGAGGGTCTTGAGTGGTTGCTGATGAGGTTGGGCCATACCAGGCCGCTGGATGAGCCACGCTTTGGGCCGCAGGCAGGCAAGTCTGGGTACCCCTATTCCCAGAACGCCAACAGTAGCCCCCGGGCCCAAGGCGCGCTCGGACTTGGCTTCGCGACGAAGCCAAGGGTCAAGTGCAGAGCGCCGCGGGCCCCAAAAGCCTGCTGCCTTGATTGACACGTGGAGATTGACGGGACGTCGGGGTTTGCACTCCCCCACGCCTCCTCGGCAACTGCACGGCTGACAAAAGGCAAGCGCGCGCTCCGGTGCCTTCATTGCTTGCCTTCGCCTTGCTCCAGATCCCCTTTCTCAATCCTCTCCTCCAAAAGACCCTAGATCTAGGTCGTCTCCCCTCCGAGCTCGCAGCCAATGGCGTCCGGTAAGGCGAAGGCTGCCGCTCTAGGAGACGAATCACGCCGTCGTGCTCCTAATGACGGCGGAGGAAACCAACGAGAAGGGGAAGACCGTGATCTGAGCCGCCTCCGCCAAGCCGGAGGACTCCAAGAGTACCTTCTATCCCTTCTTTATGAGCAGTGTCGTTGCGGGGCTGGTCCCCCTTTCTCCAATTTATTCTTCGCCGTCCTTAGCCACTACAAGCTGCATGACCTTCATCTTTATCCCAATTCTGTCCTCCTCCTGTCAATATTCTCCTTCTACTGCGAGGCATTCGTTGGGGTGATGCCGTCTGTAGCGCTGCTTTGCCACTTCTTCTATCTCCAGAACAAGGGCAAGCTCTGTTTAGGGCGTGCGAACTTCGTCGTAGCCAATGGGACCAACGCGATCTCGAAAGACGGGAAGAAGGCAGAGAACTTCAGGAACAAGTGGGCCCTCATGGACGCCAAGTGCTCCCACCCTCGGTTGGTGTTGCCGACGGAGATGCCCGAGTCAAGCAACAGGTGGCTTAGCGCGAAGCTTACCGACCCTCGGGCGGAGAAGGTGCTGGAGAAGATGACCGCCGACTTGAAGCCTCACGACCCAGAAGCGGTGAAGTTGTTGGGGGCCATGATCGTCAAGGAATTCCTGGCACGCCGTGTGGCTCCACTTCAGGCGCACTCGCGTCCCTTGTGGATGCTTGGGGATGAGACGGACAACCTCTGACTGCGCCTCGACGCCTTGCTCGACAAGCTGCTTGGAGTAGCTCTCCACCTCCTGGTCGGGGACGATCTGGGGTATCCGCCCATCACCCATGTCCCCTTGTACCGCCGCCAGGATGGGGCGACGGTGGCAGCCTCCATGCCCACCTTTGACGGACACAGGCTCGTGGCTCCGGCGCCTCCTGAAGCTCAGGTGGCAACTGGTCCGGTGGAGATGTCTTCCGGCGACTCCAGCGGGGAAGAGGACTCAGAGGCGACCGCGGAGGGGGCCGAGGAGTCCTCACCTCCATGCAAGGCCGACCTCCTTCGTGCCTTGCCTGATGATGACAATGCCGACGACCTCCCGGTGAAGGAGGCGACATCCCCCGCCGAGGTCATCACAAGGTCTATGCTCACCCCCTCGAATAAGCCACCACGTAGGGTCCCGACAAAGAGCGGGTCAGCGCTTATCTCCCAGGGCGATGCCCCGGCCTTGACACCGCCTGACGCTGCTGTTGTGCCAACTGCTATGACCTTATCTGCGCCTGCGCCACCGGCAGCGAGGCCCCTGGGCTCCGTGGTGAAGAGGTCGCGGGGTTACGCCGCCGTGGACCAGTAAGTACCTTGGCCCGGTCTTGTTTCTACCCATGATTCATTTGCTGATTCCTGATGCCTTCCCTTGTAATGCCAGGCCAACGCCATTGGTGAAGAAGAAGAAGGGGGAGGCGACCGCATCAGAGGCTCAACGGTCTATCTTGACTTCACCTTCTCCTACCCAGGTGTCCTCATGAGGTCCAACGGGTAGACCTTAGGAGGGGATGGCCTCCTTGGTCAAGCCGGCCCCAGAGGCGCTCGCCTCCAGCTTGCCTGCGGGTGTCTCTAGGGCCCAGGAGGTCTTGAACATGCCGCAGCCTCCTACTCTGGCCGTGCCGCTAGCTCGCGGCCCTCCCGCTTCATCCGGTGCCCTGAAGGAGTTTTTTTCCACACTGACGCAGCTTCAGGATGACCTCTAGGGCGTTGACCGTCGTCTAGTGGCAGGGCGCTTGGAGCTGGTCTTGGGCTGGCTGAACTCCAACGCGTCCGTCCGAGATGCACTGAGCCGAGTCGTGGCGGCTTCCGAAGAGGACAAGCAGGCTGACGACAAGGCCGCAGCCGCCCGTGAGGCGGCGCTGAAGGATGTGTGGGTCAACAAGGAGCGATGCCAGTCGATGGAGACCGCATTGCAGACAATGCACAGCAAGTGCACGGCGGAGGAGGAGAAGATGATGGCCCGAGAACACGCCGTGGCCAGCCGTGACGCCAAGTTGGAGTAGTTGGCGAAGGCGCTGGCCGCAGAGAGCAGCCGCCTGGAGGAGCTGAGGAAGGCGACGGAAGCAGAGAAGGCCCAGCTGGAGGCCAAGGCGAAGGTTCTGGCTGGGACCGCGCGGTCTTCAAGTCCCTGGAGGAAAGGTCCCGCCAAGCGTTGAGGGCACTCAACGAGACGGTCTTCGAGAAGCCGCTTGTGATGGACGATGAAGGCCCTACCCAGCTGCTTCCCTATCTGGTTATGGCACTCGAGGGTGTCGTCAACGAGATCGGTCCCATGGTGGAAGGGGAAGCCCGCGCGCTGTCCTCCTCGGCCCTGACGCGCGTCTTCAGCCACCTGCATCTTCACGATCCCGACGCTGACCTTGGCGCACTACTCGAACCTATGGACAAAGAGCGCTGCAAGGCCGTTGCTGAAGTTGTGAAGGGTTGGGTGGAGGCCTTGCTACAGAAGTTCCTCGCCATCGACCCCTCTCCTCCAGCCGACTGTGCCGCTGACCCTGCAGCCGAGGCGAGCTTCGCAGGTCTTGGCAGTGATGCCGATGAAGAAGCGCTTCCTGGCTGCGGTGCCCGAGGCTGGAGGAGAGGCCTGCTGGTGAATGAAGGTGCTCCTTCTTGCCTTTATTTTCCTGCGACATGTGACGTGCCTCGTGGAGGCATTAAAACTTCTGTTTAATGCATGAAGGACAATTTGGCTTGTAATAATTGCTAGGTATTCGCGGTTCCCTTCCTATTTGCTTTGTTGTTCTACATCGGCAGAGCCCGGACTCGCGCGTACCTCAGCCGCCACTGGCTTATCCAGATCATCAGGACTAGACTAGGGAGTGAGGGGCTACGTGGCCAGTTAGGCTCCCGAGTCTCGATGCTCAGGAGTCGTCCTTAACGTGCAAACGGTCTCTAGGAAGGAAGCGTGAAACAGGGCTTAAGCGTTCTGCGTTGGCAGGGCCCGGCCCCGTGCATACCTCAGCCGCCGCTGGCTTGTCCGGATCACCAGGACAAGACCAAGGAGTGAGGGGCTACGGGACCAGTTAGGACCTTGGGTCGCGATGCCCAAGGGTCCCCCTTGACGTACGAACAACCCTTAGGAGAGTAATGCGGGAGCTAGCCTTAGCATTCTGCGTCGGCAGGGCCCGGCCCCGCACATACCTCAGCCGCTACTGGCTTGTCCAGATCACCAGGACAAGACCAGAGAGTGAGGGGCTACGTGGCTAGTTAGGCCCTTGGGTCGCGATGCCCAAGGGTCCCCCTTGACGTACGAACATATCTCATACCTGTCCTTGCCGGGATTTCGCTGGGGAGCGTTGCGATGACCAGGTCCGGGGGACCTGGTGGGGCGTACTCTAGGCGTGACCTGAGCGTAGCCCCCGTGCCCAGCCCCTCGTGCTACCCTCCCAAAGGGAGTGCAGCGCGGTGGGGCTGGCCACGGAGCCGTGTGGCTCCCTGAGGTTAAAGCAGCCGTGAGGCCACCCCAGTTGGGGCTGGCCACCGAGCCGGGTGGCTCCCTGAGGTTAAATCAGTCGTGAGGACACCCCAGTTGTTTATCACCAGTGCGGAGCATGGCGCTACCGTTCTTGCACGGGCATAGCCGCTCCTCGGTCGTGTCGACTGCCAACGCGGAGCATGGTGCTTCCACTCGAACATGGGAGGGAACTCCCTACCGGGGAGAGCCCCCCGGGCGTGTACAGCCCTGCCCTGACACGTGGCCTGCCAGGTAGGGCTGGACGAGGTGTATCTGGGCAACCTTGAGCCAGCGCGGGACTCACGGGGCCCTACCTCAAGGCGGACTACGCCTGGTCTTGAGTGAGAGCGCTTGGGGTGATCCTGCAAGATGGTTAGGCAACCTGCGCCGAGTGAATCCCTCGAGGTTGCCACATGAGAAGGCCAGGCACCAATGACCCCAGGAGGTGACGTGAACGCGGCTGGCCCACTAGACAGAGCTCAACCGTTGGGTTTATCGACACTGCAGGGACGGACCCGAGCACAGACGCCATGCCTAGTCTTCTCATGCGGACGCCCTGAGAAAAGACAACCGGCGCATGGCTCCCAAAGCGACGATGCACTGTATCGTGCGCCTTACCCGCCTTCTCGCATCCAGCTCATGCATGGGAGAGGCACCAAGGACCACGGGAGGTGACGTACACGGGGCTGGCCCGCAAGCCAGAGCTCAGTCGCTTGGATTTGGCGACGCTGCAGGGACGAACCCGAGCACAGACGACGTGCCTGTCCTTAATCATGAGGCGGGTGCAAGGAAGTTAGCGAGGGCGTACAACGTTTATGGCATCCAGGTGACGGTTAGGCAGGTAAATGTTTTTAATACAGCTGACGGAAAGGGTAACGCTAGCTTAGGTAAAATGCAAGAACGATGCATGCCACTGGGATGGATCTGCGCGGCCTGTGGATAATGCGGCTCGAGGGGGCGCCCCCAATAGAGTAAGCTAAAGATGCAAAAGGATACACGCCGCAGGGTCAGGCCCATGTGCCTGGGAATGATCCAGCCCAAGGGGCGCTCCCAGTTGAACAAAACTGGAAAATGTCACCTGGCACAGTTGCTCAAGTACTGTCGATGTAGCTGAAGACGCTTGATGCAGATGCCGTTCCTTACATGCCGCCTTGCTCCGGGGCCTCGCGAGGCTCCGGAGGTTCCCAGAGCTCGCGAAGAACCGAGGCCATCTCCGCCGGGACCTCCTGATGCCTGGCCTCGCGAGTCGCCAGGACCTCCCGCATGTGGCGCTGGTGCAGGGTCGCTTGGTTCGGCAAGCCGAAGGGTATGCGAATGTAGCTATGAGGGGGCCCTCGCACCAGCCCACCTGAGAGGGCCAGTAGAGCTCCTGAGATGCGATCATGTTGAGTGTTGGGACGTTGACGCAGACACGTAGCCCGTCGCCCGAGCCTGGAGCGACAGCTGCACTCCGAGGTGCCGGGCGGCGCTCACCCCGCATTGCTCTTGGCACCTCGAAGTCTTCGATGGTCTGGCTGATGAACTCCTGAGCGCTTGGTGCCTCATACCTTGAGGCCTCTGGAGGGAAACGTGCGGCAAAGCACAGCTCCACATGGTGCCCGAGCGCGTCCCTCGACACATTGGCTAGGTCAGAGGCCCTCCAGATGAGAGCCCCCGAGGCCAGCCTGAGGGGAGCGCCGGGTGTGCCGCCTATGCGAGGGAGGGAGGCGCCCCATCTCTGGGCACAGGTCCTGAGGCGTGGCCACCAGGCGCCACATCTTCATGAGGCTCTAGTGCGAGCAACTGCTTCTTCTTCTTGGGGATGGCCTCAGGAAGGTAGACGGTGCCATCATTATCTGGATTTTCAACCGCCCTTGCCTGGTAAGCGCGCTCGAGTGAGCACACTGCGTCCTTCTCTTCGCAAGCGATGATGATGACGCCGCCGCTTCCTAGCATCTTGAGGAAATTGTAGCCGTGGTGAGTCACTGCCATGAACTTGGCCAGGGACGGGTACCCCAGGATGGCGTTCTATGGGAGATGAATGTGAATGACGTCAAAGTCGATGAGCTCAGTGTGGTAGTGTCGCGCTTGCGAAAGGTGACAGGCGGGCGGATTTGCCCTATCGGGGTGGTGGAGCCGTTGGTCACTCCGGAGAAAGGCTTAGTAGGAAGTAGCTGGCCGTACGGTACTTGGAGACTGTCAAATGTCTCGACACACAGGACATTGAGCCCTGCGCCGCCGTTGATGAGGGTCTTGGTAACTTGAACGTTGCTGATGACGGGCGAACAAAGTATCGGAAGGGCGTCGGCCGTCGCCGCGCACTTGAGCTGGTCTGCCGAACTGAAGGTGATGGGGCACTTGGACCACCTGAGTGGGCGCGTGGCTTCGAGCATGGGGAAAGCCGCGTTTACTTCTCGTGTGAACTGTTTGAAAAGCCGTTGAGAGGCCGGAGCATGTGCTCCGCTTAAGATGCAGGCGATGACGCAAGGCTCCTGGAAGCCCCCAACCCCCTCGTCCTGGTCATCATTTCTTCTTGGTGGTGGCAGAGGAGGGAGGCCGGCCTTGCCCTGGGGACGGTTCTCGCGAGGCTGGTCCCTCCTGACACCCTCACGAGGTTGGTCCCTCCAGGCATCCTCACGAGGTTGATCACGCCAACGGTCCTCCCGAGGCTGATCACGCCACTCCTGGCGGGGGCTGTGGTCGGCCAAGCGTCCCCCGGTCCGACTTCCTCCATGGCCGTAGCCATGGTTGCTGCGCTCGGGGCGGGGCTGACGTGTCCTTTGCGGAGGGCCCCGAGCTCTAGGCAGTCATGGGTGTTATGGCTGTGCACGTTGTGGAAGGCGCAAAACGGACGGTGATACGTCTCCAATGTGTCTATAATTTTTTATTGTTCCATACTATTATTTATGATGTTTTGGATGTTTAATGGGCTTTGTTATACACTTATATATTATTTTTGGGACTAACCTATTAACCCAAAGGCCCTGTCCAGATTGTTGTTTTTTGCCTATTTCAAGGTTTTACACAAAAGCAATATCAAACGGAGTCCAAACGGAATGAAACTTCAGGAGAGATATGTTTGGAGCAAAATACGCACCGGAGACTTGAGAACCACGGAATAGGGCTGAGGTGGCATCCACGAGGGTGGGGGCGCGCCCCCCCTACAGGGCGCGCCCCTTGCCTCGTGGGCCCCACGTCTGGCCCCCGGTGCCCTCCTTCTTCCTATATATATCTACGTGCCCCGAAAACATCAGAAGAACAGAAAAAACCCTAGTTCCAATGCCGCAACCTTCTGTTCCCGTGAGATCCCATCTTGGGGCCTGTTCCGGAGCTCTACCGGAGGGGGGATCTTCCATGGAGTGCTTCTACATCATCATCATCATCATCGCCTCACCATGAGATGTGAGTAGTTTACCACAGACCTTCGGGTCGATAGCTAGTATCTAGATGGCTTCTTCTCTCTCTTTGGATCTCAATACCAAGTTCTCGGTCTTCGAGGAGATCTATTCGATGTAATCTCTTTTTGCGGTGTGTTTATCGAGATCCGATGAATTGTGCGTTTATGATCAAGATTATCTATGAGAAATATTTGGTTCTTTTCTGAACTCTTTATGTATGATTATAATATCCTTGCAAGTCTCTTCGAATTATTGGTTTGGTTTGGCCTACTAGATCTATTGTTCTTGCAATGGGAGAAGTGCTTGGCTTTGGGTTCAATCTTGTGGTGTCCTTTCCCAATGACAGTAGGGGCAGTAAGGCACGTATTGTGTTGTTGCCATCAAGGATAAAAAGATGGGGTTTATATCACTATGTTTGAGTTTATCCCTCTACATCATGTCATCTTGCTTAAGGTGTTACTCCATTCTTATGAACTTAATACTCTAGATGCATGCTCGATAGCAGTCGATGTGTGGAGTAATAGTAGTAGATGCAGAATTGTTTCGGTCTACTTGTCTCGGACGTGATGCCTATATATAATGATCATGCCTAGATAGTCTCATAATTATTCGCTTTTCTATCAATTGCTCGACGGTAATTTGTTTACTCGCCATAGAATATCGCTATCATGAGAGAAGCCACTAGAGAAAACTATGGCCCCCGGGTCTATTCTCAACATATCAATCTACAATCTACTTTACTTTTCCGCTTTTACTCTCTTTTCTTGTATCCAAAAATACCAAAAATATCAAACTATCATCTCTACCAGATCTCACTTTCGTAAGTGACCGTAAAGGGATTGACAACCCCTTATCGCGTTGGCTGAGAAATTCTTATTTGTTTGTGCAGGTGCAAGGGACTCGCGCGTGGTCCCCTACTGGATTTATACCTTGGTTCTCAAAAACGGAGGGAAATACTTACACTACTGTACTGCATCACCCTTTCCTCTTCGAGGGAATACAACACAAGCTCGAGAAGTAGCAAGAAGAATTTCTGGCGCCGTTGCCGGGGAGAGTTACGCCAAGTCAAGTCAAGATTTGATCTCCCGTCAACTTGCCAATTTCTGGGCCGCTGTCGGGGAGGCTTACGCAAAAGTCTTATACCAAGTACCTATAAAAAACCCTTATCCTTCGCATTACATTTTTTGCCTCTCGTTTTCCTCTCCCCACTTCACCCTTGCCGTTTTATTTGCCTTTCTTCTGCGGTGTGTTTATCGTTCGCTTGCTTCTTGTTTGCTTGTGTGTTGGATTGCTTGCTTGTCACTATGGCTCAGAACAATACCAAATTGTGTGACTTCTCCAGTACCAACAATAATGATTTTATTAGCACTCTGATTGCTCCTATTACCGATGCTGAATCTTATGAGATCAATGCTGCTCTGTTGAATCTTGTTATGAAATATCAATTTTCCGGCCTTCCTAGTGAAGATGCCGCTACCCATCTAAACAACTTTGTTGATTTGTGTGATATGCAAAAGAAAAGGGATACGGATAACGATATTGTTAAATTGAAGTTATTTCCATTTTCACTTAGAGATCGTGCTAAAACTTGGTTTTCCTCTTTGCCTAGAAATAGTATTGATTCGTGGAATAAGTGCAAAGATGCTTTTATCTCTAAGTATTTCCCTCCAGCTAAGACTATCTCTCTTAGAAACGATATTATGAATTTTAAGCAACTAGATCATGAGCATGTTGCACAAGCTTGGGAGAGAATGAAATTAATGATACGTAATTTCCCTACACATGGTTTGAACTTATGGATGATTATTCAAAACTTTTATGCTGGCTTGAATTTTGCTTCTAGAAATCTTTTGGATTCGGCCACAGGAGGCACTTTCATGGAAACTACCTTAGGAGAAGCTACCAAACTCCTAGATAATATTATGGTTAATTATTCTCAATGGCACACTGAAAGATCTGGCACACTGAAAGATCTACTAGTAAAAAAGTGCATGCTATTGAAGAGAATAGTGTTTTGAGTGGAAAGATGGATGAACTTATAAAACTATTTGCTGCTAAGAGTGCTTCTTCTGATCCTAATGATATGCCTTTGTCCACGTTGATTGAAAATTATAATGAATCTTTGGATGTGAATTTTGTTGGTAGGAATAATTTTGGTAATAATACTTATAGAGGGAACTTTAATCCTAGGCCTTTTCCTAGTAATTCCTCTAATAATTATGGTAATTCCTACAACAACTCTTATGTAAAGATGCCTTCTGAATTTTAAACTAGTGTTAAGGAGTTTACGAATTCACAAAAGAATTTCAATGCTTTGCTTGAAGAAAAATTGCTTAAGATAGATGAATTGGCTAGAAGTGTGGATAGAATTACTCTTGATGTTGATTCTTTGAAACTTAGATCTATCCCACCTAAGCATGATATCGATGAGTATCTCAAAGCCATGAGAATTTCCATTGATGAATGCAAAGAAAGAACCGCTAGGATGCGTGCTAAAAGAGAGGATTATATAAAAGCGTGTTCTTCTAGTTATCATGAAAATAAAGATGAAGATCTGAAAGTTATTGATGTCTCTCCTATTAGATCCTTGTTTTCTAGTATGAATCTTGATAAAGATAGGATTGGAGATGAGTCTACTTTAAGGTGTTCCAATGATTCAGAGTTTTTAGATCTTGATGCTAAAATTGTTAAAAGTGGGAGTGAAGAGATTAAAACTTTGCATAGTGATGAACCCGGTACTTTGGATTTCAAGGGATTCAATTATGATAATTGCTCTTTGATTGATGGTATTTCCTTGTTGCAATCCGTACTAAACTCTCTGCATGCTTATAGTCAATATGAAGCTTTTACCAAACACATAGTTGATGCTTTGATGCAATCTTATGAAGAAAAACTTGAATTAGAAGTTTCTATCCCTAGAAAGCTTTATGATGAGTGGGAATCTACTATTAAAATTAAAATTAAAGATCATGAATGCTTTGCTTTGTGTGATTTGGGTGCAAGTGTTTCCACTATCCCAAAAACATTGTGTGATTTGTTAGGTTTCCATGAGCTTGATGATTGTTCTTTAAATTTGCATCTTGCGGATTCCACTATTAAGAAACCTATGGGAAGTATTAATGATGTTCTTATTGTTAACAATAGGAATTATGTGCCCGTAGATTTCATTGTTCTTGATATAGATTGTAATCCTTCATGTCCTATTATTCTTGGTAGACCTTTCCTTAGAGCGATTGGTGCAATTATTGATATGAATGAAGGAAATATTACATTCCAATTTCCGTTAAGGAAAGGCATGGAATACTTTCCTAGGAAGAAAATTAAATTACCATATGAATCTATTATGAGAGCCACTTGTGGATTGCCTTCCGAAGATGGCAATCCCAAGATCTATCCATGTATCGTGCCTAGCTAGGGGCGTAAAACGATAGCGCTTGTTGGGAGGCAACCCAGTTTTTTTGCTTTTGTTTAGGAATAAATATTTCATCTAGCTTCTGTTTAGATGTGGTTTTGTGTTTTGATTAGTGTTTGTGCCAAGTAGAACCTTTGGGAAGACTTGTCTGAAGTTTATATGATCTTGTTGTGAAAAACAGAATCGTTAGCGCTCGCTAGAATGGTCACCGGATTTTACTGGAGCGTGCTATTTAGTTGATTCTTTTTGCAGATAATTAATAGACAATTCCTCACGTTTACCAATTTATTTCAATTTTTGGAGTTACAGAAGTATGCGAAAGCTACAGATTACTACAGACTGTTCTGTTTTTGACAGATTCTGTTTTTCGTGTGTTGTTTGCTTATTTCAATGCATCTATGAGTAGTATTGGGAAGTATGAACCATAGAGAAGTTGGAATACAGTAGGTTTAACACCAATATAAACAAATAATGAATTCATTACAGTACCTTTGAGTAGTGGTTTGTTTTCTTATACTAACGGAGCTCACGAGATTTTTGTCTAAGTTTTGTGTTGTGAAGTTTTCAAGTTTTGAGTATTGCTTTGATGGACTATGGAACAAAGAGTGGAAAGAGCCTAATCTTGGGGATGCCCAAGGAACCCCAAGGTAAAATTCAAGGACAACCAAAAGACTAAGCTTGGGGATGCCCCGGGAAGGCATCCCCTCTTTCGTCCTCATCTATCGGTAACTATACTCGGAGCTATATTTTTATTCACCACATGATATGTGTTTTACTTGGAGCGCATGTATAATTTGAGTCTTTGTTTGTTAGTTTGCCACAATTATCTTTGCCGGACACACCTTTTTGAGAGAGATAAATATGGCCTAGGAATTAAGAGAACACTCTATGTGCTTCACTTATATCTTTTGAGTTGAATAGTTTTTTCTCTAGTGCTTCACTTATATCTTTTAGAGCACGGTGATAATTATATTTTGTAGAAATTGTTGACATCTCATGCTTCACTTATATACTTTTGAGAGTCTATTAAAACATCATGGTAATGTTCTTTGGCTATATAACTAGCCTTCACATGATAGACATCCAAGATCAATGTAGTAAAAACTTTCATACTAAGTGCATTAAATAAGATGAGAAGTTGGATGCTTGATAATTGTTTTGAGATATTAGGATAGTGATATTAGAGTCATGCTAGTGGAGTTATTATTAAATTTAGAAATACTTGTGTTAAAGTTTGTGATCCCCGTAGCATGCACGTATGGTGAACCGCTATGTGACGAAGTTAGAGCATGAGGTATTTGTAGAGTGTCATCCTTTGTGTGGAGGTCGGGGTCGCGCGATGGTTAACTCCTACGAACCTCCCCCCAGGAGCATGCGTTGATTGCTTTGCATTGATGACTCGTAAATTTTTGCAATAAGTATATGAGTTCTTATGACTAATGTTGAGTCCATGGATATTATGCACTCTCACCCTTCCACGATTGCTAGCCTCTCTTGTACCGCGCAACTTTCGCCGGTACCACACACCACTATATATCCTTCCTCAAAACAGCCACCATATATCTTCCTCAAAACAGCCACCATACCTACCTATCATGGCATTTCCATAGCCATTCCGAGATATATTGCCATGCAACTTTCCACCGTTCCATTCATATGACACGCTTCATATTGTAATATTGCCATGCATGATCATGTAGTTGACATCGTATTTGTGGCAAAGCCACCATGCATAATTTTTCATACCTGTCACTTTTGATTCATTGCACATCTCGGTACACCACCAGAGGCATTCATATAGAGTCATACTTTGTTCTAGTATCGAGTTGTAAATCAATAAAAGTGTGATGATCATCATTATTAGAGCATTGTCCCATGTGAGGAAAGGCTAAAAAAAAGAGATGGCCCAAAAAATAGAGAGGGGCTAAATAAAAAAAGAGAGAGAAAGCCCCTCCAAACAAAATGAGAGAAAAGAGAGAAGGGAAATTGCTACTATCCTTTTCCACACTCGTGCTTCAAAGTAGCACCATGATCTTCATGATAGAGAGTCTCATGTTTAGTCACTTTCATATACTAGTGGGAATTTTCATTATAGAACTTGGCTTGTATATTCCAACGATGGGCTTCCTCAATTGCCGTAGGTCTTCATGAGCAAGCAAGTTGGATGCACACCCACTTAGTTTCTTTTGTTGAGCTTTCATACATTCTTAGCTCTAGTACATCCGTTGCATGGCAATCCCTACTGACTGTCAATGTGAGACTATCTCCCTCCTTTTTGTCTTCTCCACAACCACCACCATATTCCACCCATAGTGCTATATCCATGGCTCACGCTCATGTATTGCGTGAAAGTTGAAAGGTTTGAAAGAATAGAGTATGAAAACAAGTACTTGGCTGAAACCGGGGTTGTGCATGATATCAATATTTTGTGTGATGAAGATGGAGCATAGCCAGACTATATTATTTTGTAGAGATAACTTTCTTTAGCCATAGTATTTTGAGAAGACATGATTGCTTTGTTAGTATGCTTCAAGTATTATTATTTCTTATGTCAATATAGACTTTTGTCTTGATTCTTTCAGATCTGAACATTTATGCCACAATTAAGAGAATTACATTGAAAACTATGTTGGTTAGCATTCCACATCAAAAAATTTGTTTTTATCATTTACCTACTCGAGGACGAGCAGGAATTAAGCTTGGGGTACTTGATACGTCTCCAACGTATCTATAACTTTTGATTGTTCCATGCTATTATTTATGATATCTTGGATGTTTAATGGGCTTTGTTATAAACTTTTATATTATTTTTGGGACTAACCTATTAACCCAAAGGCCCAGTCCAGATTGTTGTTTTTTTTGACTATTTCAGGGTTTTACAGAAAAGGAATATCAAACAGAGTCCAAACGGAATGAAACTTCGGGAGAGATATTTTTGGAGAAAAATACGCACGGGAGACTTGAGAACCACAGAATAGGGCTGAGGTGGCATCCACGAGGGTGGGCCCCCTCCCCTACAGGGAGCGCCCCCTGCCTCGTGGGCCCCACGTCTGGCCCCCGGTGCCCTCCTTCTTACTATATATATCTACGTACCCCAAAAACACCAGAAGAACAGAAAAAAACCTAGTTCCACCGCCGCAACCTTTTGTTCCCATGAGATCCCATCTTGGGGCCTATTCCGGAGCTCCACCGGAGGGGGGATCTTCCACGAAGTGCTTCTACATCATCTTCATCGCCTCACCATGAGTTGTGATTAGTTTGCCACAGACCTTCGGGTCCATAGCTAGTATCTAGATGGCTTCTTCTCTCTCTTTGGATCTCAATACCAAGTTCTCCTCGGTCTTCGAGGAGATCTATTCGATGTAATCTCTTTTTGCTGTGTGTTTATCGAGATCCGATGAATTGTGGGTTTATGATCAAGATTATCTATGAGAAATATTTGGTTCTTTTCTGAACTCTTTATGTATGATTATAATATCCTTGCAAGTCTCTTTGAATTATTGGTTTGGTTTGGCCTACTAGATCTATAGTTCTGGCAATGGGAGAAGTGCTTGGCTTTGGGTTCAATCTTGTGGTGTCCTTTCCCAGTGACAGTAGGGGCAGCAAGGCACGTATTGTATTGTTGCCATCAAGGATAAAAAGATGGGGTTTATATCACTATGTTTGAATTTATCCCTCTACATCATGTCATCTTGCTTAAGGCATTACTCTATTCTTATGAACTTAATACTCTAGATGCATGCTGGATAGTGGTCGGTGTGTTGAGTAATAATAGTAGATGCAGAATCGTTTTGGTCTACTTGTCTCGGACGTGATGCCTATATATAATGATCATGTCTAGATAGTCTCATAATTATTCGCTTTTCTATCAATTGCTCGACAGTAATTTGTTTACCCGCCGTAGAATATCTCTATCATGAGAGAAGCCACTAGAGAAAACTATGGCCCCCGGGTCTATTCTCAACATATCAATCTACAATCTACTTTACTTTTCCGCTTTTACTTTTTGTTCTTATATCCAAAAAATTTGAAAAATATCAAACTATCATCTCTATCAGTTCTCACTTTGTAAGTGACCGTAAAGGGATTGACAACCCCTTATCGCGTTGGCTGCAAAGTTCTTATTTGTTTGTGCAGGTGCGAGGGACTCGCGCATGGTCTCCTACTGGATTGATACCTTGGTTCTCAAAAACTGAGGGAAATACTTATGCTACTGTACTGCATCACCCTTTCCTCTTCGAGGGAATACAACGCAAGCTCGAGAAGTAGCAGACAGATGTTCTTGGATGTCTCTAGGTAGTCGCGGCCTTGCTTCATCTCTGGCTCAGCCGCAAGCACTGCCACTCCCTTGTGCTTCATGTCCTTGCTCTTGGCCTTCTTGTCTTCAGGGTCAGCAGCGGGGAGCTCGATGAGGGAGAGGCGCCCCTCCTCAGCTCTGGCGCACTTGGTCGCGAGGTTGAATAGCTCCAGGGTCGTGCATAGATCTTCGTGAATGGTGAGCTCCTCCTTCATCTTGACATCATGGACACCATCCGAGAACGCTGAAATGATGGCCACGTCCGTGACCTTGGGGATCTTGACGCGGACACTGTTGAAGTGCTAGATGAACTTCTGCAGGGTTTCTCCTGGTTGTTGCTTGATGCATCGCAAGTCACCTGCGGCCGGGGGGCGGTAGCGGGTGCCCTGGAAGTTGGTGATGAACCGCTCGCGTATCTCACCCCAGGTGGAGATTGATCCCGCGGGCAGGTTCAGGAGCCACGAGCACGCGCCGTCCTTGAGAGGCATGGGGAACCAGTTCGCCATGATCTTCTCATTGTGGCCAGACACTTCGATGCTCAGATCGTAGAGCTACAGGAATTCAGCAGAGTCAGGTGTGCCGTTGTAGTGTGGAGGCAGGTCGGGCTTGAACTTCCCAGGCCATTTGACGTTGCGCATCTCGGGGGCGAGGGCCTTGCAGCCTACTGTCGACACCGGAGCTTGTCGAAGAGGCGGAGCTTGGTCTTGGTCCTCGCGTGCCACAATGGCAGGGGGCGCGCGGTCTCGACACGGCGGTGGAGGGAGCGCCGGCCCTCCTCCTCGGGGCCGCTGGATCTCTTGGCAGCTTCCTTCTTCGTGCACTGGCGCCACGCGCGGGAGGTCGCGCCGCGCGCGGGAGGTCGCGCCGCGGGGCCACGTGTCTTGGGTCGTGGACGACGCCTTGATGTGGAGGTGGCAGAGGCTCTTCATGGGCCATGTCGCCAGCATGGGGAGGCGGTCGAGGCAGCGAGAGGGACGGTGCAGGGGAACCCCCAGCGGTGCTGACGAGCTCTGCAACGCAGTTGAGCCATTCTTTGTAGAAGTCGTCGACGGGGCGGTAGCACAGGAGCTCACATGCCATGAGCAACGCAGCCTGCACGTCCGCGGGCCCACATCGAGCATGAGACGATGAGCCCGCCGGGGTTAGTGATGGGGTCGCGGTGCATCTGTCTCGCCGCACGAAGGGGTGCAGGTACGAGGCTTGCTACTCGTACCGCGTCGGGCTGGTGGCGGCGTTGGCAGCAGGCGATGGAGAACGGCGAGGAGGTCCGCCGGTGCGAGCTGTTTGAGCAACGTGGGCGGCAAGGGCAGCCCACCGCTCAGCACAGGCTCTCTGAGCGTCGACCATGGAACCAGTGGGATGACGGAGCATGGATGGACGGAAGGGAAGCTTCGGCACACCCCTACCTGGCGCGCCAAATGTCAGATCTTGGCTTCCAGCAAAACCCTTGTGGTTCGAACACTGGGTGCGCACGAAGATCTCTACTTTCCGCTCTAGCTTGCCTACTCACAAATTCCTAAGCCTAGCTCGTCGAACCCGAAGAACAAGAGACGCAAGGGTTTATACTGGTTCGGGCCACCGTTGTGGTGTAATACCCTAATCCAGTGTGGTGTGGTGGATTGCCTTGTAGGCTGGGGAAGAACTAGTATAAGGGGAGAACAGCCTCCTGACGACGGGTGTTCTTGCGCTCGGATGAGCTTGTGGGTGTGTGAAGGTCTCAATGAGTCGATCCCCTAGGTTGTGTCAGCTCCCGATCAGATCAGATCTCCCCATATGGTGGTGGCTACTCCTATTTATAGAGACCCGGGTCCTCTTCCCAAATATTTGAGCGGGAAAGGATCCCACAACGGCCAATTTTGAAGGGGGGCAGCTAGTACAAGCTATCCTGACAAAAGGTAGTCTTCGCCTGCCAAAGGCTCTGGTGGCGCCGCCGCCGTGGGCTCCACGATGACCTCTGCTCTGCCATTCTGCTGGTCTTGGTCTTGTTGCGCCGATATGGAAACCTTTGCCTGACGCCTCGGGACTCTTCGCCTGCGCCTGCCCCTTTAGCACCAAAGAGGAAACTGGCATCCAGCGCCCGCTGGCGCCCGCCTGGCCTTGGTCATCACGGCTCACGTCATGGGAACCTCGCGAGGTGCCCCTTGCCTTGATATCTCCGCTCCTCGGGAGCCAGCTAAGTGAGGCCTCCCTAGGGGAGGTCTTGTGTCGTCCGCATCGCGAGGCTTGGCCCCTCCTGAGGATCTTGAGTGGTTGCTGATGAGGTTGGGCTGTACCAGGAAGCTGGACAAGCAAAGCTCTGGGCCGCAGGCAGGCAAGTCTGGGTACCCTCGTTCCCAGAACGCCGACAGTGGGCAAGGAGGAGGGTGGGGCGGTGGAGCTAGGAGGAGGCGGGGCCGGTGCATTGGGGGAAGGCGGGGCGGAGGGGCGCCGGGAGAAGGCGGGGCGGGGTGGTGGCGCATCAGGAGGAGGCTGTTGGTGGCGCCAGGAGAAGGCAGGGATAACGGCGCGCCTGAAGGAGGCGGGGTCGGCGGCGACGGTGGATCGGGAGGATGTGGTGGACAGCGGTCCTATAGTGAGCTGAAATGCTTATTTTTTCGCCGAGAACACATAGATATGATATTTTCACAATCACACTGTTGGATCATCTTATTATATTAGAGTGAGATTCCCCTATTTATTTCATATTTTTAATAACTTTTAAACATTTAAATGTTTAGCAAACCTTAACTAGTCATGTGGCAAGCTATGATAGAGACAATTTTACTTATATATATATATATATATATATATATATATATATATATATATATATATATGGTGGGTCTATTATGATAACACCCCCTTAAGACCTTATTCTGCTAACAGATCAACCAACTTCACACGACCCTGAACTGCACGAAGCCTGAAAAATGCTCATGTCCCCCACCTGCTCCACTTCCTCCCACCCCCCGCGCAGCCACACCCACCCCGACTGAATCCTCACCCATTCCCTCACCTCACCTTCCTCGTCGAGCCTCCCACGGCGACGTCCCGCGACGCCGCCCTATCCCACCCACGGCCATGGCTTCCGTCCCCACGACGGCCAGCCTCGGCAGCCTCGACCCCGCAATGCCGCCCCACCCCAACCTCGCCCCTGCTGCGCACCACCCCCGTCCCCTCCCCCGATCCACTCCATCTTCTCCCTCCTGCCTCCTTCCTCGCTGCGCCGGAGTGATCCAAGCTTCCTTCCTCCTGGCATGCCACCTCCGACCCCCGTCGCCTTCCCCTCGGAGCCGCCGCCCCGTCCCGCACCTCAACCGCCGAACCCTGACTCCATCTCCCTCACGGCTCCGCCATAGACCCTCTCTCGTGCCAGATTTGGCCGCCTGCAGCCCACAACGTCGCCCGACCATGGATCCAGGCCACCTTGTTGACCTCCGGTGGAGTTGGTGCACCGGAGAGGTGGCACTACCCTCCTACTCTGGTGGCGTTGCTCTGCCGAACGCGCCCCCGCAACCCCTCCCCTCTGGCCTTGTCAAACACGGATCCATTCGCTCGCTTGCTCCCCCGTGCAGTTCTCCCCCCAACCCCACCCCCTTCAGTCCGG
Organism: Secale cereale; assembly: GCA_902687465.1. Taxonomy (NCBI): domain Eukaryota; kingdom Viridiplantae; phylum Streptophyta; class Magnoliopsida; order Poales; family Poaceae; genus Secale; species Secale cereale. The sequence continues at coordinate 303,182,027 of LR738710.1, forward strand.
TAACCGCAGATGTGCAGCTCGGTGGCATGAGATGCGTTCAGTGCTCGTGTCGATGCAATCCGTGGGCGCGCCAGCGATGATGGCATGAATACAACTCCACCCCCGCAAGTTTCCTTCGTGCATGTGACGCCCCCGATTTGACCGTACACTAATCATGCACGCAAATGTGTACGACCAAGATCAGGAACTCACGGGAAGATATCACAACACAACTCTAGACACAAATAAGAGAATACAAGCTTTATATTACAAGCCAGGGGCCTTGAGGGCTCGAATACATAAGATCGAATACACAAGAGTTAGCGGAAGCAACAATATCTAAGTACATACATACGTTAAACAAGTTTGCCTTAAAAAGGCTAGCACAAAAACAACACAATCGAAAAGGCAAGGCCTCCTGCCTGGGACCTCCTAACTACTACTGGTCGTCGGTGGTCTGCACGTAGTAGTAGCGTCCATCGGGGTAGTAGCAATCGTCAAAGGTGGGTTCTGGCTCCTGGACTCCACCATCTGGTTGCACCAACCAGAAAGAAGAGAGAAGGGGGAAAGGGGGAGCAATGCAACTGTGAGTACTCATCTAAAGTACTCGCAAGCAAGGATCTACACTACATATGCATCGGTATCAATGAAAAGGGTAGTATCTGTGGACTAAGCTGCAGAATGGCAGAATAATAAGAGGGGGAGAAGCTAGTACTATCGAAGACTAGCATCTTCTGGAAACCACCAATCTTGTAGCAGTAGAAGAGAGTACAGAATAAGGCAATCCACCGCACCACACTGGATTAGGGTATTACACCCCAACGGTTGCCCGAACCGGTAAAAACTTTGTGTCCCTTGTTCCTCGGATCTGATGAGCTAGTCCTAGGGTTGTTGAGTAGACGAGATAGGGAGGAAGGAGAGATCTTCGTGCGCACTCCGGAGTTTGAACCTTAAGGGTTTTGCCGGAACCCGAGATCCGTCAATCTTATGATCTCCCGACTTGGGCAACAATGTATGCCTCAAGATTGTGTTGATTGTGGCTAGACCAGACAACAAGAAATGCACAGATCCAAACTAGTGTGTGTCCAATGCATCATCAGGTATCTCCTTGTACATATTGGCCATAGAGTTGTGGTCTTTCTTCTTCTTGGCATACGCATCCAAATCATCCTCATGCTTTTCAGGGGCTTTGATCACCTTGGCCCACTCATCAACAGTTGACTGGTACTTTGTACCTTTAGACATCCACACAATTCTACCATCAGGATAAAAGTGGCCTATGGAGTAGAATTCCATGATGATTTCATCATTCCAATTTCTCAGCTACTGACCCACAAACTTGTCAACACCACAAGCCTTGAAGCTTTCAAGCACACTTGGAAAATGGTCTTCATTGTTCTTGATTTAGTCCCAATCAACCCATCTCATATCACACACTATGGGCTTCTTGTCAAGAAGAACTGTCTCATAGAAGTGTTGTTGTTCTTTGGAATGAAATATGTAGTCCCCAACAGTTCTTCTCCTCACGGCATATGGGTCGTTTTGTCTCCATCTTCTCAGACCTGCATCCTTCCTCAGCTTCATATCCTTAGCAACAATATGAGTATTATCATGATCAGGGAGGTTGGGCTTGAGCTTCCTAAGCACCAAGACCTCAGCATCTTCATCAATCTCAGGCACTGGGGCCTTGTTCTTCTCTGAAGCTGGAATGTTTCTTGTGCTTCTCTTGGGTGCAGACATGGTGGCTTGAGCAGCTTTGGGAGCAGTCTTGGGCTTTGAAGGCGTGATAGCATCTCCCATGAGCATCTGAGATTTTGGTGCTGGTGCAGCAACCTCTTCTTCTTCTGCTTCAGCTTCATCATCATCCCTCATGGATGGCTTGCCAATCACTCTGGCTGTTTTCTTTCTAGCTCTCTTCTTTGTACCTATTGGCTCATCATCCCTGGTTTCAAGTGTGAAAACCATAGTCTCTTGAGTAGAGGCTCTAGCTTTAGACATAGGAATCCTTTTGGTAGGTGCCTTCTTTTTCAGACCTGGCTTTGTTGCAGCAGTCGTGCCATACTCCTTCCTGAGCACCTTCTTCTTTGAGGTGGCCTCATCAGCAACAAAATCCTCATCCTCAGTATCTGAGGTTTTCTTCTTTCTGGTCTTGGTAGGTGCCGTTGGCAAGTTGCTAGGTGTGCTCCTACTACCCTCATCAGAGCTGGTAGAGGGACTAGTGCCCTCACTCAAGTTGAATTACTCCCCAGACAAGTTTTGGCAGTCACTCTGATCATACATCTTGGCACTGCAAACTGAAAGCTGACCCTGTGTATAGATATTGTTGAGATAGAGTGGATGAGCATCACAAAGTGCAGAATTTTGCAACACAGTGACTCAAAAACATAGTTTTAGTTCTCTATAGAAAGCATTTAGGAGCTACCAATTTGTTAAACTCGGTGATACCGAAGCAATTCTGGAACCTAAACTAGTGAACTCGGTCAGACTGAGTCACAGTTTGGTGGCACCGAGATTGCTAGGGTTTCACAGAGAGTTGAACTCGGTCACACCAATTTGCAATTTTCGGTCAGACCGAAAATCATTGTGCAATGGACTAAGCCAAATCGGTGAGACCGATTTCTACAACTCGGTCGGTCCGAGATGAGTTCGGCGGAGACCTAACCCCAAAATTTTCGAATCAAAACTAATTTCTACGGAGTTTCTGCTGCATAGGATGATTTCAATCGTGGCAAGAATCATGGCAAAGCAATGTGCTAAGAATCGGAGTAAAGAATAACACAAAGGTCAAGTTCATACCCTAACTCGGTGGTGAACTTGCTACGGCGGCAACGGCGGGGCAGATTGCCGTTGACGGTGGCGGAAACCAGTGGCGGGAGGTCACTAGCGATGAGGAGACGATCCGGAGACCCAAGGAGGCAGAGTAGGTTATGCGCTGGCGAGGGGGTTTTGGAAAGTTTTCCAAAATTCGAGCTGTCGGTATATATAACTTGACCATGTCGGTGTGACCGAGTGGAACAACTCGGTGGCACCGAGATGCAAAACTGCTAGCAGTTACTGCAACTTGGTGTGATCGAAAAATTCAAATCAGTTTCTCCGAGATTGAAAACCTAGATCAACTTAGTGAACTCGGTCTGACTGAAGTGAATGACTCGGTCATACCGAAATGCACAAAGAGGTTTTGGAAGTTTAAGTCTATGACGAATCGGGGATTCTGAGTGCTCCTCACACAAAGTGGTTTGAATCTGACTTGATCAAACTTTGTGATGTAGCATGAATAGAGTTTGAGACGAGAAAAGCATAGATACCTAGAGGGTGTTGTTAGGCATTCTTGTCCATCCATTTGGCAAGATAAAAAGAGCCAAACAATCAAAGCAACAAATGGATGCCCTGAAATGAGAAAAAATATGCATTCAACATGCTCACACAATAAGATAGCATATGAAACATGTGGCAAAACATGCACAACCATTCTAGCATCTATCAAGCAATTGGCGATGACTAGGTCGTCTATATATGAGTACATTGACTTAGGAGGAAAATGAGAACATTTGATCATAGGTGTAAGTGCATCTAGTGCCACCCCTAGTTGATTTTGGAGTATTAACGAATAACCTGGTTGAGGGACTAATGTGTTTGTGAGAATTGCAGGATAACACAGGTAGTAGTCCCTCATTGATTCGGTTTACTTACCGGAGATGACCCCTAAAAATGTATGAAGATATTGATATCAGTGGTGGTATATGAAGATAATCGTATTGAAGACTATGACATGAGAAGACATTGAGTGAAGACTATGGAAAGCGAAGACGTAGATGTTTCGTTGTTTCCTTTTCTTCTTTGTTGAGTCATAGGAACCACCGTACTGTTAAGTGGGGTCGAAGTGAACTAAGTCAGAGTGACTGAAGTGATGCTCAACCAAATCCGATGTCTTCGAGTGAAGACTATGAGAGCAAATCTTATCCAGAGTCGGATGAGTCAGCTTTACTTGTAGCTCAAGTAAAGTTGACGTGTGTGTTTGAAATCTGACCGTTGGAACACGTGTCATTTCCTTAGTGACCCAGCTTCACTTCGGACAAATCAGGTCGGGTTGCCCAGTGGCTATAAATAGCCCACCCCCTACACCATAAATTGGGGGCTGCTCAGAGTTATTGCACGACTTTTGTCGTTTGAGAGCAACCCACCTCCGAAGCAGTTGAGAGAGAAATCCTTGCGAGGACAAAGCCCAAACACGCAGAGCCAAAGAGTGTTAGGCATCACTGAAGTCTTTCTGTCTGTGTGACCTGAAGACTTATTACACTTGAGGACTGTGTTTCCTCCAGCCAGTTAGGCGTCGCGTTTTGAGCATCCAATAGTCATTGTGGATCGCCGGTGAACGAAGTCTGTGAAGGTTTGGAAGTCTACCTTGAAGACTTACCGAAGTGATTGGGCGAGGACTAGGTGTCCTTAGCTCAAGGGGAACAAGGTGAAGACGCGGTCTTCTGAGTTAAATCTCAGCCTCCCTAACCTGACGTACAGTTGTCACAGCAACTGGAACTGGTCTAACAAATCATTGTCTTCCCCGAGCTACTGGTTCTATCCTTTCCTTCCCTTTACTTACTGCTCTATGTTGTGAAGTCATAGCCTGCTTGCCTTATCTGATTGACTTCACTGAATATCTATTTGTTGTGATTGGCTTCATTCCTTCTTCCATCATGATCCCTACTGCCTAGCAGCTATTAGTCTTCGTGCTTTCACTTCATTGAATACATGACTATGGCTTATCTAGTGTAGTCCACTTTCCGCTGCATACTAATAGGATTGAGTTCATCGTTTGTCTTCGAAACTACCATGTTTTGAAGCATTTCTTAAAAATCGCCTATTCAGCCCCCCTCTAGTCGATATACTGCACTTTCAATTGGTATCAGAGCAAGGTACTCCCTTGTTCTTTGTGATTCGGTTTAACCACCTGGAGTTTTAGCTATGTCTACTGCAAGGATAATCAAAGTCTCCGCTGCGTGCCCCGTCTTAGATGGCACCGAATATCCCTACTGGAAGAACAAGATGCGCATGCACCTTGAAGCCATTGACGTGGACCTCTGGTTTTTCGTCAAGAACGGTGTTCCCAAGACTAGTGAAGGTATCACCCCTGCTGATGTCAAGAGGCTCGTTCAATTGGATTCAACGGCCAAGAACATCATCTGTGGTCATCTGACCAAAGGACAGTATGGTCGTGTAAGTGCTCTGGACACGTCAAAGGAAGTTTGGGACTGGCTCTCAAAGGTCAATGAAGGAGTCTCTACCCAGAGAGATCAAAGGATTAGCGTCCTTCGCAATCTCTTCAATCACTTCAAGAGACATGACAATGAGAATGTTCAGAACACATTTGATCGTCTCACTGACATCACAAATGAGCTTCAAGCACTTGGCGCCACTGAGATTACCAAGCATGAAATCGTCAAGACTCTCCTGAGATCACTCGATAGCTCATTTGACATCCTTGCCCTGATGATTCAAGAATGCCTTGACTTCAAGACTCTCGATCCGTCTGATATACTTGATAGGCTCAACACACATGAGTTACAGCTATCTCAGAAACGTGACATCTATGGTCCCAACTATGTCCGATCTCGCACGTTAAAGGCAAAAGCTGTTTCTTCGTCTGAAGAAGAATCTGACTGCAGTTCTGATGATCCTGAAGACATTGGAAAGGAGCTTGCCATGCTTGTGAAGAAGTTCCAGAAATCCACTAGGAGAAAGGATTCAGAAAGTCTTCACGATCCAGCTCAAGAAATGATGAAGCTTCTACTCATGACTACAAGAAGAGAACATGTCATAAGTGCAAGAAACCTGGTCACTACATCTCTGAGTGTCCTCAGTGGGACAATGAGAAGAAGAAGAAGAGCAAAGAATATGATTCTGATGACAAGAAAAAGAAGAAATACTCAAAGTCTTCTTCTAAATCTTCATCAAAGTATTCATCACACAAGAAGAATTCATCTGGCAAGCCTCGCGCATTTGTTGGCACGGAGATGGATTCTGAGGAAGAGTCTGCTTCTGAAGAGGTGGAGGTGGAGTCGGAGGAGGAGTCTGATTCTAGTGCTGCTAGTCTGGCTTTAGCCACTGCCTACGTGGGCAAGTCCATCTTCAACACTGAAGACAATGGCCCCGTCCCCAACATTGATGATGAGGACGACGACTCTGCTCCCACCTTCTGCTTCATGGCACGCGGTGCCAAGGTAAAATCATGCGATGCTTACTTTCAAACATCTAGTGAAGATGACTCTGATTGTGAATCAAAACCTAGCTACAAAACACTTGCTAAAATTGCCACTGAACATCAGAAAGCCATGGAACGTATTCAAAAACTCTTAGACAAAAGCGATGACCTGTTGGACGCGGAAATGACCCGTTCTCAGTCCTTAATTGAAGACATAAAAAATCTTCATGTTAAGTACAAGGAACTTGAAGGTCTTTATGAATCGCTCTCAAAAACTCATGAAAAGCTTTCCCACGATTACATTCAAAGGAAACGAGAACTTGAGAAATTGAAAGCGGCTCATGAAGATCTTCAAAAGGAAAATGAGTCACTCCGCGCGCTACTGATCAGCTCCACTCACGAAGAGTTTGAACCACCATGTCTAAAATGCATTGAACGTGATAATGCTACATCTGTTGCTGGATGTTCTACTGTTGCCACTGTTGCAATATCTTCAACTACTGATGTGGTAACTAACCCCTCTGCTGAGGATACCACTACTATTGCTGATGAAAATGCTAGGTTGAAGACTTTGCTTGAAACAGGGATGTACAAAATCCTCAAAGGGCATCAGACTCTATGTGATGTCCTCAAAAAGCAGATACTAAACCGAAACCCTAGGAAAGAGGGTGTTGGGTTCGACAGGAAAATGAATGTTGATGGTTCATACTGGAAGCCTGAGCAGTATCCCAAAACCACACGGGTTGCTGCAAAGGAACCTTCAGTGGATCCATCTACCTTATCTAGCTTCACTTGTGCTAATCCTATTATCATTGATGAATCCTTTGATGCAAACTATAAACTGTTTAAGAATCAAAATGGTGAAGTGTTTGCCAGGTATATTGGTACTAACTGCAGGAACGGGCCACCTATGAAGAAGATCTGGGTACCCAAAGGTTGTCTTGAGAAGCTTCCAGCAAATATTATCATGACACCTCCTGGGATGAAGACAAACCCCAGACCAAAGGCTTCATATGGTCTTAAGGCTTCATACAGACAAAGGACTCACCCGAGTCACCCTAACACGAATGTTCTGTAGGGAAACCATACTCAGATCCATGAATATGAGTGTGTTTCTTCAAACCGCTATATTCATAAATCAAAGAATTTTTCTGCCTATTCTTATGAGTATTATTCTCCTCCTGCAAGACTATTTTCTAGGGCTCCAAAGCCAAAATTCTCAGATGCTGCTCTTAGAGTCATTGCTTCTAAGCCACCCCTGAAAATGTGGGTGGTTAAGAAGAACTAACTTTCTCTTGCAGGGAAAGGTCTCCAGCCGATAATCAAAGGCTTGTGATGCTATTGCTGGGGACCTAAAACACTTGTAGGGCACAAGATCAAATGCCCAAAATGACTTACTGCTCATACTATTCATAAATCACTTGCTGAACATCTTATCAGTCCTAACTTTCATCTAAGCTTTCATAATCCACTTATGCATCAAATGTTTATGCTTCATAATGGCTTTTGGTGAAGCCTATCCTCCTAACTGCATTGTAGGGAGTGACACCAAAGTCTTCATCATGGATTATGGATAGCGGATGCACAAATCATTTGATTGGTGATCGAAATCTTCTCATGTACTCAACCTTACGTCCATCTAACAAGAGTCACATCACATTTGCTGATACTGGTAAAAGCAAAGTGTTGGGTCTAGGTAGAGTTGCAATCTCAAGAGATCAGCACATGGATAACGTCATGCTTGTTGAATCTCTTGGCTTCAACTTAATGTCTGTCTCAATGCTTTGTGACTTAAACATGATTGTGATCTTTCATAAATTTCGTTGCCTTGTACTAATGGAATCTGACAAGTCTTTGGTATTTGAAGGATACAGAAAAGGTGATCTGTATATGGTAGATTTCTCAGCTGGACCACAGATGGCCGTATGTCTTCTAGCAAAAGCTTCAGAGTGCTGGCTCTGGCATCGGAGGCTAGGACATGCTAGCATGAGGAACTTGCACACTCTCGCAAAGAAGAAGCATGTCATAAGCATCAAGGAAGTCAAGTTCAAGAAAGATCATCTATGTGGTGCCTGTGAAGCTGGGAAGATGACTAGAGCCAAGCACCCCTCGAAGACAATTATGACGACATCCGAACCCTTCGAGCTACTTCACATGGACTTATTTGGCCCTACTCACTACTCCACATTCTCTACCACAGCCTGTCTCTATGGCTTCGTCATTGTTGATGATTATTCAAGAAACACATGGGTGCACATAATACTCTACAAGACTGAAGTGCAAGATGTCTTCAGACGCTTCGCCAACCGTGCCATGAACAACTATGGCATCAAGATCAAGCATATCAGAAGTGACAATGGCACCGAGTTCAAGAACACTGGCCTTGATCTTTATCTAGATGAAATGGGAATCACGCATGAATTCTCAGCCCCGTATACACCTCAGCAAAATGGGATCGTTGAGCGCAAGAACGGAACTCTAATTGAGATGGCTCGAACGATGCTCGATGAATACAAAACACCAAAAAGGTTCTGTCCCGAAGCTATTGACACTGCATGCCATATCATCAACCGTGTTTATCTTCACAAACTTATGAAGAAAACTTCCTATGAACTCCTCACTGGAAAGAAGCCTAACATAAGTTACTTCCGAGTATTTGGAGCTAAGTGCTGGATCAAGGATCCTCATCACAAGTCAAAATTTGCACCTAAAGCACATGAAGGCTTCATGCTCGGATATGGAAAGGATTCACACTCCTACAGAGTCTTCAACATCTTTCTCTATAAAACTGTTGAAACTGTGGATGTGCGATTTGATGAGACAAATGGTTCACAAAGAGAATCCCTACCAACTGTGCTAGATGAAGCTTCACCAAATGAATCTATCAAGCTAATGGGAACTGGTGAGATCATGCCCTCTGAAGCACAACCTGACGAGGAACTCATCATCTCTGCTCCAAATCAACCTGACGACAATGTTCAGCGTGAAGACAACACTCCTGATGATGACAATGTACAGCAAGAGCAAAATCTTCGTCCAGCTCATCCTCGTGTTGCAAATGAAGTACAAGTTGAAAAGATAATTGATAGCATAAATGCTCCTGGTCCACTAACTCACTCAAGAGCAACACAACTTGCAAATTTCTGTGGGCACTTTGCTTTTGTCTCAATATCTGAACCAAAGAAAGTTGCTGAAGCTTTTATGGAACCCGAATGGATTCAAGCAATGCAAGAAGAGCTTCAACAGTTTGAGCTGAACAATGTGTGGGAACTTGTCAAGCGTCCTGACCCTCGCAAGCACAACGTAATAGGCACAAAATGGATCTATCGCAACAAGCAAGATGAGCATGGTCAAGTGGTCAGAAACAAAGCTCGTCTCGTTGCTCAAGGATACACTCAAGTTGAAGGGATTGACTTCGATGAAACATTTGCTCCTGTGGCTAGACTTGAAGCTATTCGTATGCTGCTAGCCTATGCAAATCATCACCACATACTTCTACATCAAATGGATGTAAAGAGTGCCTTTCTCAATGGAAGGATTGAAGAAGAAGTGTATGTTGCACAACCACCTGGCTTTGAAGATCCAAAACGTCCTGATATGGTATACAAGCTCAACAAGGCACTGTATGGCCTCAAACAAGCACCTCGTGCTTGGTATGACACTCTCAAAGACTTCCTGAAGAGCAAAGGCTTCAAACCTGGATCCCTAGACCCCACACTCTTCACGAAGACATATGATGATGAGCTATTTGTCTGTCAAATCTATGTGGACGACATTATCTTCGGCTGCACGGACAAGAAATACAGCGATGAGTTTGGTCACATGATGCAAGAGCAATATCAAATGTCCATGATGGGTGAGCTGAAGTTCTTTCTTGGTCTTCAAATTCGTCAGCAAAGCAACAACATCTTCATATCTCAAGAGAAGTACCTTAAAGATTTCCTGAAAAAGTTTGGAATGCAAGACTGCAAAGGGTACTCGACGCCAATGCCTGCCAAACATCATCTGGGTCCCGACGCCAATGGTAAAGAGTTTGATCAACAGGTATACCACTCCATGATTGGTTCTTTACTTTATTTATGTGCACCTAGGCCATATATTATGCTTAGTGTTTGCATGTGTGCTCGATATCAAGCGGCACCAAAGGAGTCGCATCACTTAGCTGTGAAGCCAATACTTCGATATTTGGCTTACACCCCAACACTAGGATTATGGTATCCAAAGGGCTCAGCGTTTGATCTAGTTAGATTTTCACATGCTGATTATGCTGGTGACAAAGTTGATCGCAAGTCTACATCAGGCACGTGTCACTTTCTGGGACGATCACTTCTCTGTTGGTCTTCAAAGAAGCAGAACTGTGTATCACTCTCCACTGCTGAATCTGAATACATTGCTGCTGGATCTTGCTGCGCTCAGCTTCTCTGGATGAAGCAAACACTCAAGGACTATGGAGTCCATCTGAAGCATGTGCCACTCTACTGCAATAATGAAAGCGCTATCAAGATTGCCAACAACCCAGTTCAGCACTCGAAGACAAAGCACATTGAAATTCGTCATCACTTTCTCAGAGATCATGTCATGAAGGAAGATATTGATATCATACACGTCAACACTGAAGAGCAACTGGCAGATATCTTCACAAAGCCCTTGGATGAGAAAAGGTTTTGCAAGTTGCGGTGTGAGCTAAATATCTTAGAATCCTCAAATGTCCTATAATCAGGCACACATCCTAACACTTATGCATATTGATGACTTTGATGTGCAACACACGAAGTAAAGTATATCTTCAATTAATGAAGACTTACATTCTAAGTGTGAATACATTAACATGGAATTTGACTTCGGAGTGCCACGATAATTGTGCGTTGTGGCTGGGTCTCATACTTCCTATATGGTGGGTAACGCCACCACCAAATTCTTGTTTGAAGTGTTTCTCGTGGCGTTACATTTGCAAAGTCTTCACACTTGGTTTAACTTCAAAGGGCTTCAACCATAGTTAGATTCCTCACTTGTACCTATTCGTGGATTCGTACAAATCTGGAACCAACTCTCATGAGTGAATGTCTTCGCACTATGAGGTCAAAGTCTTCAAAACTATTTTAATCTTCAAAACTTCTGAGAATGCATATGACCTCTTCCCCTTCCCTCGCATCTCTAATGCTGTCATAGGTACATGTCCGTGGGAGAATCCCTTGGTTCTCACAGTCTGCATTCGTTTGCAGAATTTTTGCAGCGTCACATTCACTCCCCTGAAGACAGTTCCTGTCTGACCAGCAAACCAAAGCATTTGCCTGTTTTGAAGCCATTCAGTTTGTAGCCCTTCAGGTTGAAGCAAATGGCGACTGACAAGACAGTTAGAAAGGGTGGCAGACAGCGCCGTGGCAACACCTCCATTGATTTGCCTCTTGATCTCATTGTGATAAACAAGACTGATCCAGAGGAGGATTATAATCAGAGGAAGAAACGAATCCAATGGATTCGAAGATACTTGGCTAAACAGTGGTTCAAGTACAGGTTCGTGACCCAAGAGTATGCTGAGAAGAACGCCATTAAGCATCCATGGGGAGATATCACCTATAAAAATCTTTCCCCCAAGACTCGTGTTGAAGCCATTGATCAAGGCTTCTATCCTTGCATGGTAAGAGGGCCTCAGCCTGCTGATGCTGATCCTAGCTCTCTGCTCTGGTGTCGCGACGACAATCTGTTCAAGCGAAATCTTCAATACGCCAAGAACTCGGCCAAAGAGAACAAGAAGCATTAGGGATTAGACTTCAATCCTGGCCCCTCTGCGCCCCGCGCTGATGGCACGCGTGAAGCTGAACCAAACCTGGTTGGGCCCTTCTACAACTTAGAAGGCCTCATCAGTCACATCAGGGTTCAAGGGGCGGATGTGGATCAGCCTGCGGCAGATGCTGATTCTGAAGAAGCGCCTGCAACGCCGAAGCCCAAGAAGAAGAAATCAAAGGCTTCGAAGACCACTCATCCAATTGCTTCTAGAGTGAAGACTCTGGCCACTACTCCACCTACGCCAAGTGTGCAATCTGAGGAACACTCTCGTATCTCCAAGAGCAGACAGCTGAAGAAGAAGCCATCGCACAACCCCAGTCCAGCTCTCACTCCTGACGCTGTTTTAAGACTGCCCATGATGCCCTTGATCTCTCAAGTGATGAAGATCTTGGTGACGATGCTCTGGAGCTACTGATCAAGAGCAAGCAAGATGCTGAAATCTTCAATGATTTGCCGCTCTTTGATGTGGAAGTGCTCAATAACTTCATTGATGAATGGTTTGACACCCCCAACCTCAGCTTCGACGATCTTCAACTTCCAGTTGGCCTTAGTGTCTCCTTCCATGGTGCCATTGCTTCTGAGCTGGCTCTGGCTCAGAGAATTATTGAGCTGAAGCAAAAGATCGACTATGAAAAGGCTCAATTCAAGAAGCATGTGGACAAGCTCAGCGTACAAGAAATTCAAAACTTCAAGGTTATGATGCATGAGCTCAAGGAAGCCTTTCGCCAGCGGTGTGATGAAGCTAAAGGTTCTCGTGAGCGAATCAAGGACATGACTGCCAAATGCGTTCAAGCGTTCAATGAAGCTGAAAAGCGCAAGGCCCTTGGGCGTCCTGGCATTGACCCAAGGATGGCTGCTGTCGGTGTACAAAAAGAGGGGTACACTTTTTGTACCCCTATGACTGTGCACGGGCAGTTTGAGCAACGGGCACCACCACACCAAGCACTGCAAGGGAGGTGAGCCAGGGTAAGATCGAATCTTGATGGAGAGTGGAGCAACGCCAAGGCCAAGACCACAAAGTGTAAAGTGACGAAGCGGCTTCCCCCGGCAAGGTCCTTGCCGGGAGCCGGCTCTGGCAGCCCCGACAAGACCCTTGCCACAGTAGCTCGCCCCGCGCCTACAGAGCGGATCACCCTTGAGTCCACCGCCCCCATGGGGCGAGGATTCGGGAGATATCCCCGTGGTGGCATGCAGATCTTTGTGAAGACATCCAAGATCAGATACAAGTTGAGAAGACGACGACCCTTGGCGGGACCGCAGCCAAGGAGAACTACAAGGCCCCCGACAAGCACCTTGCCGGGGATGACAGCAGGCGCCACGGCAGGACCCTCGCCGGAGCCCCGGCAAGGCCCTTGCCGAGGACGCCCGCAGGGCCACCGTCAGGCCCGCACCAACAGGTTTTCCACCGACCCACGCAGCTGCCGACCCGACCAGCTGGACAGGCTCCTGCGTGGCAACCCGCAGATCTTAATGGAGACCCGCCGTTGCGCCACCTCAGCTGCCTGCCTGCCTACATGGCACCTCAGGCACCGCTGGCCAGGGCGCGTGTCAACACAAGGAGGAGCGCTGACGGACAAGACGGACGTCTCCCCCCGTCCCCGATAAAGCAAGGACACCTAAGCTAAGCGCATTAAATGCTCCTTGTCCTGTAATGCGAGGGATAACGTCGCATCACTGTACCCTTTCCACCTCCTGTGTGCCACTGTGGCGACCCCTATTCCCTATAAAAGGAGGCCCGAGGCGACCAGGAGGGGGATTCAGCTTTTTAGAACTCCTCACGACTCTTTTGGAGCTCCTCACTAGCTGAAGAACACAAACATATAATCCACCAAAGCAGGAGTAGGGTCTTACGCATCTTTGCGGCCCGAACCTGGGTAAAGGAACCGTGTCCTGACTATCAGATCCGCTCTTCTCTCAACCCTGCGCCCCGCAACCGTAGTAGGGATTCTTGTGATCCCATAGGTGTCGATCCAAATACACCGACATCTTTTGCGCGCCAGGTATGGGGCGCAGTTGTGAGAATCGGCTCTAGTGGTTGGCCCAACGCTCTCTCGTCTTCGTGGCCCTTCGAGGAGGCCGGAAGACCTGCGCTCGAGCGACTACAAATAAAAGCTAAGTTACATCGAGCTTCGATATTTCTACCCTATTATTTAAAGTTATTATCCTCGAAGCTGTCATTCTTTGTGCAAAAAGAAACCTGCACACAAATGCGGCCCTTCCCGACCGGCAACGCCTTTGTTCTGTTTCGAGTCCGCTCAACAGTCCAGACGGCTACATTGGAAACGGTAGGGTAGCCTTCCGCAATTGATAAAGCTCTCGACTCTGACTCGAGTCAAACTCGACAGTTCGAGCGGCTACGTTAAGAGCGGCAAGGTGGCGGACCCGGCAGCACGCTCGCCTGGCAGGCCAATGGGGACCCGTCCCCAAGACGCCGCCATGGGTATTTCGCACCAGCAAGCCTACCCAGTTAACGTAGGGTGGACACACAAAGAGACAGCAAACAGGAAAATAACATGCATGTTTCTGAAGATATTTCAAAGTTATATTACATCATGCCATCGCTGCGGTTCTAACTAAAGATAAAATTTGTCTTGGTCATGAACCCGCAGCGGCAAGGAAGAGCGGGATGCCTAATCCCGGCGCTGACCCTCCACCCTCTTGATTTCGTCGATGCAGCTGATGACGGGCTTGATGCGCTCCTTGAGCGCCGTGAGGTTGGAATCCTCCGGCAAGCTGTCCACCGCGGCTTCGAAGTCGAGGGCGGGGTTCCAGAATGCCACCTTGGTGAGGACCTTGGTCATGACCCCCCGGCAGAGCCGCCGGGCCTCCCCGGCGAGCGTGGCCGTTCTGTTGGAGTGAATATTAGTCAAGGCACTGAAGACGCCCTCGAAGAACAGGGTCAGCTTGGCGTTGATGGACCCGCTCCATTCGGGGGCATACCTCACGTTTGGCATCCCCATGAGGGCCAACTGTGAGGTAACCCTGCCGGCGATGTCCTCCAGCCGGCTGATCCACCTGTTCTCCTCCACCACGTTTTTTTGGTGGGAGGCGCCCTCGTCCGCCCGCAGCTGCTTCTCCTCCTCCAGGCTCTTGGCCAAGGCCTCCTCCCGAGCAGAGCTCTCCACCAACATCTTCTCGAGATTCTCTATCCTCAACCTGAGACTCTGATGGAGTTTTGCGCCTCGGAGAGCTCCCCAGTCCTGCTGATGATCGTTCCCTGCGCCTCTGTCAAGGCACAGTTGAGCCTGTTCTTCTCGTCGGACAGCCTGAGGGCCTGCTCCTTCAGCCCGTCCCGTTCCCCCTCCAGCACTTGTACCTTGCCGGCATGGGCCAGGGCTTGGGCATTGAGTGCCTCTTTGTGCCTCTGCCCCAGCTCGCGAGTCCGCCGCTCGATAAGAGCCTCGAGCTCCTCATCCTTGTCGCGGAGCGTTGCGGCAAGATTCGCCTCACGCGCGGAGAGGTCTTCTTCCTGGGAATTGAGGGCGGCTTGATGCTGGTTCCGGGCGGCCTCCGCCGCGGCAGCGAAGTTTGCTGCCTCTTCCTGGGCCTTCTCGATGTCGGCCATCTTCATGATGAGCTCCGCATTACGCTTGGCCAGTTCTTCCTGGAAGGCCCTCTGCTCCTCGCGGGACTGGTGGAACCAGGTTGGCACCTCAGCCACGCGCGCCTGGAAGTCCGCCTCCGCATCGTCAACCGCTACCATTCTAGACTTAACTTTGTCCAGACGGGCACGGTAGAGCGCCTGGAGCTTCCGGAAGTTGGCCCCCATGGCCCGGAAGAGCTGCCCTTCTGGAGAACAGTCGCCGCCGACGCCCGGCTCATCGACAACCTCGAGCCCGGTGGCGGCGAGCACCTCGCCATCAAAGACTTCCCCTTCGGCGGGCGCCCGGAAGCTTGACGCCCCGGCGAGATGGACGAAGAGGTTGTCGCCCACCTTCAGATACCTGCCGGGGCCCGAGGTCGTGGGGGAAGAAGGCTGATAATTGATCGCCTCTTCCTCGGCAGTGGCCTTGCCGGCCTCCCCGGCAGGCCCACCGCCGGCACCCTCGGCGGCACCCTTGGCGGCGTCCTAAGCGGCCTTATCCGCGGCGGCCCCGGCGGCGTCCTTGGCGGCAATCTTGTCGGCCTCCGCCGCGGCCTCCTCAGCAACCTCCTTGATGACGGCGTCCACGTCCTCCGCATCCGTTGAAGGAGGGCCTGGATCGTGATGGGGATGATGAAGTCAAGAAAAAACACCAGGGAAAAGCAAAGACAAAAGACAGGCGACTGAAAGTGCAACTAATCCCCCGGTGGTTTTGGTAATTAATAACAACATATATATCATTGAACTAATAGTTACTTGAGAATCATTTCAGAGAAGTTCGATGATATGGGTATGGAAATGTCTGAAGAAGTGGACCCCTCAAAATGCTAAGACAAGCATTGGCAAAAGCTCAAGACTCTATTTTTGGTTTAGTGATCAAAGATCACATTGAGTCCATAGGAAAAGCCAATACTATTAAAAGGGGATGAGGTTGTGTTGATGATCTGGTTGCTCAAGTGCTTAGTGATTTAGCTCCCTCAACTATCAGCAACTTTCACTACTTAACACACTCATAAGTAATCTCGGACAAACCGATTCTGCAAACTCAGTCCCACCGAGATGAACCACCTCAGCTATTCTTCCAAACCCTAGAAATTTCGGTCCATCCGATTTTGAGTTCGGTCTCACCGAAACTGGACTGCCAACCTTCTGTAACCGTTTGACATCATTTCGGAATATCCGAGTTGTTAATTTCGGTCCCACCGAGATGGCAAGCTCCTACCTTTGACTCATATCGGACACACCGAGACGGTATTTTCGGTCCCACCGAAAACCCCAACGTTCACTATATTTGAACTTTCGGTCTGACCGAGTTTTCACTTCGGTCTCACCGAGATTGCTCAATTATGTGTGTAACGGTTGGATTTTGTGTGGAGGCTATATATACCCCTCCACCCCCTCTTCATTCGTGGAGAGAGCCATCAGAAAGTCTACCACTCCTACCATACACTTTCTGAGAAGAGAACCACCTACCCTTGTGTTGAGATCAAGTTATTCCATTCCTACCATATGAAACTTGATTTCTAGCCTTCCCAAGTTGCTTTCCACTCAATCCTTTCTTCCACCACAGCCATATCAGTGAGGAGAGTTGAGTGTTGGGGAGATTATCATTTGAAGCACAAGAGCAAGGAGTTCATCATCATCAACCACATCTATTACCTTTTGGAGGGTGGTGCCTCCTAGATTGGTTAGGTGTCGCTTGGGAGCCTCCGTCTTTGAGATGTGGAGTTGAACCAAGAAGTTTGTAAGGGCAAGGAGATCGCCTACTTCATGAAGATCTACCCCGAGTAAGGCTAGTCCTCCGTGGGCGTAGGCCATGATGGAATAGACAAGGTTGCTTCTTCGTGGACCCTTCGTGGGTGGAGCCCTCCGTGGACTCGCGCAGCCGTTACCCTCCGTGGGTTGAAGTCTCCATCAACGTGGATGTACGATAGCACCACCTATCGGAACCACGACAAAAATCTCCGTGTCTCCAAACTGCGTTTGATCTTCTCCACCTCTCTTTACTACATGTGCAGTTTACTTTCCGCTGCTTATACTCTAGAATTGCATGTGTAGGGTGATACTTGAATTGATCATAATTGTGAAACTGCCAAAAACTGTTCATGATCTAAAGGCAGATTTTTTATATTGTCAACTAGTCTAATCACCCCCCCTCTAGACATACTTTCGATCCTACAAGTGGTATCAGAGCTTTGGTCTCCATTGTTTTGGTTTCCATTGCATTGGACTCCATAAGCTTGGTTTCACAACCTAGGAGAGTATGGCGTCTAGTGAGGGTAATTATCGTAGAGGCCCTTACTTTGATGGTACAAATTTTGCTAGTTGGAAGCATAAAATGAAAATGCATATTCTTGGTCATAACCCAGCCGCATGGGGCATTATTTGTGTTGGTATGCAAGGTGAATTCTTCGAGGAAGGAAAAGTTCCGGATCGCGAAGCTACACCGGAAGAGTTGCGGATGTTGCAAAACAATGCTCAAGCTTGTGACATTCTCTTCAATGCTTTGTGTCCCGAGGAGTTCAACAAAATCAGCCGTCTTGAGAATGCTAAAGAGATTTGGGATACTTTGGTTGAAATGCACGAAGGTACTGAATCTGTGAAGAAATCAAAGCTAGATATTCTTCAAGGTCAACTTGACAAGTTCAAGATGAAGGATGGTGAAGGAGTCGCTGAAATGTACTCTAGGCTTGCTCTCATCACAAATGAGATTGCCGGCTTAGGAAGCGAAGAAATGACCGACCGATTCATCATCAAGAAGATTCTAAGAGCTTTGGATGGAAAATATGACACCGTGTGCACTTTGATCCAAATGATGCCAAACTACAATACCCTCAAGCCAACTGAAGTCATTGGAAGAATTGTTGCTCATGAGATGACACTTAAGGATAAGGAAGAGCTTCACAACAAGTCAAGTGGTGCTTACAAAGCTACAAGTGATGCTCCCACCACCTCAAGTGACAAGCTAATTTCCAATGAAGAGATAAGCCTAATGGTTAAGAACTTCAACAAGTTTTACAAGAATAGAGGCAAAGAAAGAAGCTCAAAGTCTAGATCATATGATGAAAAGAGATCTTCTAGTCGTGATCGAAACTGCTACAATTGTGGAAGACCCGGACACTTCTCAAATGAGTGTACGGCTCCCCACAAGAGAAGAGAAGAATCTCCAAGAAGAAGAGCAAGAGATGAGTCACCTCGGAGAGAGAGAAGGAGTAGAGATGATCGTTATGAACGAAGACCCTCTCGGAGAAGCAAGGACTCGGAGAGGAAAGACAAGTCATCAAGGAGCTACACAAGAAGAAGACATCAAGCTCATGTAGGTGAATGGGTCTCCGGCTCCGACTCCGACAATCAATCCGATGGAAGCTATCACTGCGACTCCGACTACAGTCAAGATGAAGGTGTTGCCGGACTTGCACTCGTATCCTCCAACTCCAACTCCTACGACTTATTTGATTCACCAAATGAGGGAATTGGAAGATGCTTCATGGCTAAAGGCCCCAAGGTAACACACCCTGAATTCATTGACTTTGATAGTGATGAGGATGACTTGCTTGGTGAAGATGAGCTCTTGCATGATAAATCTAGTGAGCTTAGTAATGATGAAAATGCTAGTAGTCTTTATAGTCGAGAAGAGTCGAATGACAATGCTATGAAGGAGATTGAGCGTCTAACTAAAGAACTAAACACTCTTAAGTTAGCTCATGAAACAACTCAAGAAGATCATAGAGAGCTCCTAAGATCTCATGAGAAGCTACGCTTCGAGAAGCTCACTCTAGAGCAAGAACATGAGTTTCTAAAAGCGATCAATGACGATCTTCGAAAGAAGAGTTCTTCATATCTTGCCAAACGACTTCTCTTGTCTAATTTCTTGCCACCTATTAAGACTAAGCATGACAAGCATAAGAAAAGTTCTTCCTCTAGTAGTAACAATAACAATGTTAAATCCAATATTGTTACTTCTAGTAGTTCTCTTGATTCCACTAACAATGTTTGAAGCCAAGTTACACTTCAGCAAGAAAATAGCTTATTGAAGGAAATCATAGAGAAAGGTGTCTACAAGAGTCTTGCCGGAAGCAAGAACTTTGAGGAAATTGTTCGCAAACAAGGAAGGCACCGGAAGAATCAAGGGATTGGTTTTGAGCGAAAGTTCAACGCCGAAGGAGTTGAGTGGGAAGAAGGTCAATACCCTACTCCACAGTTTGTTTCACAAAAGGAGAAGTATGATCCTACTTCTTCCAATGTGGAACAAGCTCAAGATGACCTTCCACCACAAGACCACAAGCTAAAGGCCAAGGACAAGCTTCAAGAGGAGATTGATGCATTTATTGAAGCACCTCAAGCCATGGTCAAGTGGGTTCCCAAGGACACATCAAGTTCTACTTCGTCAAGCTCAACTACAACCCCAAGGATTCCCATCAAGATGATGTGGATCCCAAAGAAGAAGAACTAGAAGGTTCTTGAGGGTGACTCCGCCAACATACTTCACTCATATTCATCTTGGCAAGAACTTGTGCAATCAACTTCCACATCATGCACTAGTTCATGGAGTCACAAACCCTCTTGTTGGTAAGTCAAGGGACAAGGTAATCGTTGCTTTCATGGACATCATCTTTTGTGAACTTCAATCTATGTCTAGGGATATCCTTGTTTGTTCCTTGTGGGACTAACCCATGTAGGTATTGAAAGTGCCCTAATCCAAAGGATAGCTCCCAACTCTTGATGATCTACATCAACATTGAGCATCCACATCTTCAACATCTACATGAAGTCTTCTACGACAACCCACGGTTAGTTTGACCCTTTAAAAGGGGTTCTCACATCTAGGGGGAGCTTTGCTCTAAAAATTGAGCTAAAGCATCTCCAAATGATGTGAACACATCAATGCTTTATGTAAAAGTGGTAACCCCACTTGTGCTTAAACGATGAGTATGACCTATGATCAAATGTTCTCATTTGGCTCCTAAGTCAATATACTCATATATAGATGACCTAGTCATCGACAAATTGTGTGCTAGTAGCTAGAGTTTTGGTTGTGCATGTTTGACACATATTTCAGTTGATATCTTATTGTGTGAGCATGTTGAATGCATGATTTTATTCATTCAAGGACATCCATTTGTTGTTTTGATTGTTTTGACTTTTCTGGCCAAATGGATGGACAAGATAGCCTAAGCACCTTCCCTAGCTATCTATGCTTTCTTGTCTCAAATTCTATTCATGCTCATATCACAACTTTGAACAAGTCATTTTCGGACCCTCCGAGTGAGGAGCACTCGGAGCCACCGATCCGTCTAAGGCTGACTTCCAAAACCTTCTAAGTCCATTTCGGTCTGACCGACTTCTCCATCTTGGTTCAACCGAAACGCTTAGACTGATCTAGGTTTCATCTCGGTGAAACCGAGTTTAAAATCTCGGCGTGACCGATATGTGTAACTGCACAGCAGTTAGCCATTTCGGTGTCACCAAGTTTTACAACTCGGTCCCACCGATAGCATGGGGATATATATACCTGAGGGCTGCGCGCGATTTAATTCTTCAAACCGTTTCGCCCCCAAGTCCCCTGCTGCCGTCGCCCTGGTCTTCGGATCGTCGCCGTCGTCGCCTGTGCGCCCTCGCCGCAGGTCTCCGCCGCCGTCAACGGTAATCTTCTCCGCGCCGTTGCCGCCGTAGAGGGACTCCACCAAGTTAGGGTGAGTCCCGATCCCTCTCGTGCTCCCCATCTGATTCTTGCACGATTGGTTTGCCATGTATCTATCCACGTTTGAGATATTCCCTAAACATCAGATCAGATCCTCTTAGTTTCGAGCGAAATTCTTAGGTTTAGGTTTCCACGAAACACATCTCGGTGAAGCCGATTTTGAAAACTCGGAATGACCGATTTGGCCTCTGGCCATTGCACTGCACCGTTCGGTCTAACCGATTCGTGCAAATCGGTGTGACCGATGTAGAGTCTCAGTGAAACCCTAGTGTTTCGGTAGGACCGAAACCCATTTCGGTCTGACCGAAAGTGGTGTGTAGGTTTCTGTTATACACTTCGGATTCACCGAAACTGAAAATCGGTTTGACCGAAATGCATTCTGTGAAATTTCAAAACCAAGATTTGAACTCATTTTTTTTGCAAAAACCTCTGCAGTTGTGATAACTCTTCTACTCTGCCTATACCTTATCTTTTCGCAGGTTGTCAGCCATGTCAGATGCCAGTGACAGCCAGAACAGGTCTAAGTCACCGTTTGCAGAGATTCCAGAGGCAGATACTAGTCCTGAGGCTAGTAGTTCCAGTGATGATGGTGAGAGGAGCACCCCTAGTGGTTTGCCTCCTACAGCCACCAGAACCAGAAAGAAGAGAAATTCTGATGATGAGGACTCTGACTTCGTTGCTGAGGAAGTTACCTCCAAGCCCAAGAGAAATGTTGTTGCCAAAGAGCACCAAGGGCAGCAGTCGAGGAAAGGCACCAGCAAGGTCAAGCAATCAGCTGTTGCAAAGAAGCTAAACTTGGAAGAACCAGCTCCAAGTAAGGTGAAGAAAACTTCCAAGAGGAAGAGGGTAGTATATGCTGAACCTCATGTTGATGCTGCTGAAGAAGAAGAAGAAGATGCACCCCAGCCTCCTCCTCAGAAAGCTAAGTTCATGGGTGATGCTATTAGGGCTCAAGCCACTTCTAAGCCCAAGAAGCCTGCACAAGCCAAGGCAGCTCCAGCCAAGCCCAAGAGGACAACCAGGAGCATTCCAGCTTCTGAGAAGAACAAAGGTGAGATGCCACCGTCTGAGTCAGAAGAAGAACATGTGTTGCTTAAGCTCCGTCCTAAATTGCCACTCCACAACGATGCTCATCCTCAAGCCGAGGATATGAAGGCAAGGAAGGATAGAGGTCTCAGGCTATGGAGACAGTCTGATCCATATGCCGTGAGGAGAAGGACTGCTGTGGACCCCAGATTCCACACCAGAGAGCAGCAGGACTTCTATGACACCGTGCTGATGGATAAGAAGCCTATTGTTGCTGACACCAGGTATGTTGACTGGAAGTACATTGACAGTGAAGAGCACCGAGACTTCTTTCCCCATGTGCATGAGAGCTTCACTGCATGTGGAGTTGATGAGTTCGTGGGTCAGGAGCTGACAGCTTGGAATGACGAGATGATCATGCAGTTCTACGCCACAGCCCACTTCTATCCTGATGGCAAGATCACCTGGATGACTGAAGGTCAAAGGTTTTCTTCGTCTGTTGAAGAATGGGCAGAACTTCTGAATGCTCCAGTGCAGAGAGAGGACGACATTGATGTCTATGGGATTCCTAAGAAGAGTCATGATTCCATGAAGAACATGTACAAGGAGATCCCCGCTGCTGATTTGGAAGGGTGGAAGCTTGGCTCAGTGTACTATCTCCAGGCAGGTCTGACCACCACTAACACTATTTTGAGGCATACCTTGATGCCCAAGTCTGGAGACCACCGCATGATTCGAGGCTATTCTATCAACATGCTGCACATTCTCGATGAGAAGGCACCTTTCAAGGTGATGGACTTAATGGTAGAGACCATTAAGAGGACTGCAGCTGACCAGAAGAGGTCGTGTGGATTTGCCCCGCAGATTCAGATGCTTATCAATGCCAAGTTTGGCACGGGCAAATTCATGTTGGATAGGAAGCACTTGCCACTGCAGCCAGAGCATGAGGATAACGTAGTTGTGATGGATGAGGAGGATCCAACCTCAGTTGAAGGACAAGCCAAAATCGAAGCTGCAAAGAAAGCCAAAGCTGACAAAGAGGCAGCAGCAGCAGCAGCTAAACCAAAGAGCTTCGGAGAGCAGATTCTTGAAGCTACCCAGAGGATTGAACAACGCCTGGCCAGCATTGAACAATCTCAGGAAAGCTTAGAGAGGATTGTTGAGGACAAGATCCACGCTCTGGACGTGAAGCTGACTGAGATTCAGGTGTCCGTCAACAAGCTTGAGGCAGACATGGAGGAAGCAAGGCAGGAGAGAGCAGAGCTCATGCAGGATGATCTAGTCCAGGACTCTCATCGCCAGACTGCTCAGGTTCCCAGAGGATCCTGATCTGCAGCTATCCCAGTGACTGACTCCAGGGCTACCACTTCAGCACCAGCTACAGCTCCAGCAGTTACTCCAGCTCCAGCATCCACTCCTCCAGCGCAGACATCAGCAGAAGTCTTTGCCGATGCCGTCATTTCTACTCCGACATCTACCCAGACGGGAGCCGCCAGCAGAGCCCACAGTGACGTTTAGCTCTATACCTTTTCGAACTTTTTGGTAACTTGTTGCCAAAGGGGGAGAAATTGTATAGATCATAGGGCTTCGAGAGAGAGAGTGCTCTTTCGTTCTTTTGCCGGTTTCCTTTGAGATACATTTGTTTATTTTGGTTCTTGATACTTTCAGTGTGCTTGCTACTACGTTTGATGCTACCTTAATGAGTGCTTGGTCGTACTATGCTTTAATGTGTGCTTAATGCTTATCATATGCTATTCCTTCTTGTATGATCACTTACTCATGTCTTGGTGATTGAGTGCATGTTATTCATTCTTATCATTTTGTGCGCTCCACCAAGATGTATGTGACATGGAAGAGTGACCCATAATCCTAATCGATTGTGCATTTGCATTCAAACGCAAATTTTAAATAATGCACAAATTTAGGGGGAGCTCTTGTTTATCACATACTTCTCAAAGCGACGATATTATTCATTGATTATATCTTTTGTCGAAGCTTTGATCTATATGTTGTCATCAATTACCAAAAAGGGGGAGATTGAAAGTGCAACTAATCCCCGGGTGGTTTTGGTAATTAATAACAACATATATATCATTGAACTAATAGTTACTTGAGAATCATTTCAGAGAAGTTCGATGATATGGGTATGGAAATGTCTGAAGAAGTGGACCCCTCAAAATGCTAAGACAAGCATTGGCAAAAGCTCAAGACTCTATTTTTGGTTTAGTGATCAAAGATCACATTGAGTCCATAGGAAAAGCCAATACTATTAAAAGGGGATGAGGTTGTGTTGATGATCTGGTTGCTCAAGTGCTTAGTGATTTAGCTCCCTAAACTATCATCAACTTTCACTACTTAACACACTCATAAGTAATCTTGGACAAACCGATTCTCCAAACTCAGTCCCACCGAGATGAACCACCTCAGCTATTCTTCCAAACCCTAGAAATTTCGGTCCATCCGATTTTGAGTTCGGTCTCACCGAAACTGGACTGCCAACCTTCTGTAACCGTTTGACATCATTTCGGAATATCCGAGTTGTTAATTTCGGTCCCACCTAGATGGCAAGCTCCTACCTTTGACTCATATCGGACACACCGAGACGGTATTTTTGGTCCCACCGAAAACCCCAACGTTCACTATATTTGAACTTTCGGTCTGACCGAGTTTTCACTTCGGTCTCACCGAGATTGCTCAATTATGTGTGTAACGGTTGGATTTTGTGTGGAGTCTATATATACCCCTCCACCCCCTCTTCATTCGTGGAGAGAGCCATCAGAAAGTCTACCACTCCTACCATACACTTTCTGAGAAGAGAACTACCTACCCTTGTGTTGAGATCAAGTCATTCCATTCCTACCATATGAAACTTGATTTCTAGCCTTCCCAAGTTGCTTTCCACTCAATCCTTTCTTCCACCACAGCCATATCAGTGAGGAGAGTTGAGTGTTGGGGAGATTATCATTTGAAGCACAAGAGCAAGGAGTTCATCATCATCAACCACATCTATTACCTTTTGGAGGGTGGTGCCTCCTAGATTGGTTAGGTGTCGCTTGGGAGCCTCCGTCTTTGAGATGTGGAGTTGAACCAAGAAGTTTGTAAGGGCAAGGAGATCGCCTACTTCGTGAAGATCTACCCCGAGTAGGGCTAGTCCTCCGTGGGCGTAGGCCATGATGGAATAGACAAGGTTGCTTCTTCGTGGACCCTTCGTGGGTGGAGCCCTCCGTGGACTCGCGCAGCCGTTACCCTCCGTGGGTTGAAGTCTCCATCAACGTGGATGTACGATAGCACCACCTATCGGAACCACGACAAAAATCTCCGTGTCTCCAAACTGCGTTTGATCTTCTCCACCTCTCTTTACTACATGTGCAATTTACTTTCCGCTGCTTATACTCTAGAATTGCATGTGTAGGGTGATACTTGAATTGATCATAATTGTGAAACTGCCAAAAACTGTTCATGATCTAAAGGCAGATTTTTTATATTGTCAAGTAGTCTAATCACCCCCCCTCTAGACATACTTTCGATCCTACAGCGACTCACCAGCGCCGGTGTGTGAAGCGGAAGTTCCCTCCCCGCCGGCGTCGGACGCCGGGGCCGGGCCACTAGCACACAAGTTCCGCTCCTCCTCCATGTGTGTGGGCTCCATGCTTGGTGCCCTTGCCGGGCACGCTCCTCGTGGCGGCGTGGTCGATGGGGGTGGTGCGTCAGGAGTAGCCTCCTGCGGCTCCTCCTGCTGCTGCTCCCGTCCTACAGAACCGGCAAGGTCAGTACCTTTAGCATCCAACGCCTACTGCATGTCGAGCGAGAAGAGGTTGGCGGGCTTACGCTGGGGGCTGTGCCGGGGGCTGCCGTCGGAGCTGCTCAACACCACCAGTGGTGTCTCTGAAGCCCCAGCCGGGGGCTGGCTGCTCGCCGAAGCTTTGGCCCTCTTTACCCTCTGGGCCAGCGTCTCTGCGTCCCTGGATGAAGCAAAAACAAATCAAGATGAGTGGCATGGTCTAGGGAGATGGAAATGACGGTAAGGAATGGAATACTTACTCGTCGTCCATCTCCTCCTCCTCCGCCGTTTTCCTCTTCCTCTTCGGGCTGAGGGGCCCGAGGTCGAAGGGGAACTCCGCGTCGCCCTCCGAATCGACGTCTGCCAGGGGAGGCGAAGGAGGGGTCGGAGTTTGTGCACGCCTCGACGAAGAGGGAGCTGCCGCTTTCTTCTTCTCGGCGGCCTTCGTCGACCTCTTCGCCGCCGTGGCCCTCGTGAGGCGCCCGGACCCCTCCAGGGCCAATTGAGGGTGCGTGATCTTGCCAGGCCGGATTGGCTCGCCGGAACAGGCCCGCCGCAAGACTCGCCCTCTTCCCCTGGCTGGCATCGGGCCAGCCGCCGCGTCCGACGACGACGACGACTCGTCGGCCGCGTCTTCAACCAGTGGAGCTCTAGTGCAGGCGCTGCTAGCCCCTCCGGCAGCCGCCGCCCACTGTGCGAACTCCTCCTCCTCCACAGCTGCGGTGTCCTGGTCCTCCATACCTCCAGCGCTGTCGGCCTCCCTGATGAGCTGCGCCTCCCTCGCCCTAGCAGCGATGTAGTCCAGCTCCTCCGGGGTGGTATCCCTGACAAGCCACTGCTCGGCGTCGGGGTCGACGCACACCTCGACCAGAGTGTCGAAGAACTGCTGCCCGACCTCGTCCTCTCGCTCCTGCCAGCTTGGGACAGGGCCGTGCGCGCTGCATTCCGGCATCATGGCAACGATCTCAGACTGGCGTGAATTGTTGCATAGCGGGACCACTACCGCTGGCAACTTGAAGAGCTGCCCCTTGACGGCCTTGCCGGCCTTTGCGGCAGCCTTCGTAGCCTTGCCGGTCCGCTCGACCTCGCCATCGCGACCCACATCCAGCTGGAAGAGCCGCTGACAAAAATGGGCATGTCCCATCACTGTGAGGTTGTGGTCGAGGCCGGGGCGGAGCCGCATGACGTCAGCCGGATTCCTGAAGAGCCAGGCGGGCCTCCCCTTGTTGTGCAGCGGGGCGATCCGACAGCGAATGAAATCCGCACCGATCATCTCGGGGGTGAGCCCGGCCTAGACGAGCTGGTTGATCCTAGTAAAGGCAACGGTGAGCCTCCCGTCGGCGGCGTCGACGTCGCGCCAGTCGCTGCCACGGACCGGCGGCGCCCGGCGGACCCTGCAGAATGTTGGCGGCACGTCTTCCTCAATCCAGCACCACCGGCCGCGCCATTCGTCCCACCTCTCCTTCACGGCGCCCTCCGGGTACACTACCTTGGGTCTCGGAATCCAGGTGATGCATCCGGAGACTGCGCCTCCCGGCTGGATCCAAGGGGTGAAATAGTGGCGGAAGAGCGCCGTGTTGGGCTACACTCCGACGAAGCCCTCGCAGAGGTGCGCGAAGAAAGCCATGCACGCCACCGCATTTGGGGTAAAATCCAAAAGGCGGAAGCCAAAGGTGTGCATGACGTCACAGAAGAAATCGGAGAAGGGGGGACACAACCCGCAAGAGAAGTAATGAACAAAGAAGGGGTACCGATTTGAGCCAGGCTGGGCGCAAGCGGCCGGAATGACGCGCGTCGCCGGATGGCCCAAGCCTTTCCCCCCGTCTCTGCCCCACAAAGGGGTTTGAAGGCGGCCCAGAGCTCGAAGACATCGACCGACAACGGGATGAAGAAAGCGGCCTTCGTCCGATCCCCCATGAACGCGACCTCCGGCGGCACCACAGGCCCGGCGCCCTTGGCCGCCCCTTTGCCCTTGGCGGGTTTGGACGCCATAGCGGCTGAGTGGGAGGGCTAAGGGAAGGAGATGGCGAAGCAACGGCGACCGGCGACGGCGAAGGCTTCGGAAGGAAGGAAGAAAGGGAACGGCGGCTCTGAGATTGGAAGAGGCGCGAGGATAATGGAGGAAGTGAGCAGCGTGCTCACGGTTATTCCTTTTTATGGGGGAAGACGCGGGCCGCCTCCTTTCGCATTTACTACGACATGACGCATGCGTGCGGAAACCGCCCCACGCATGCCGCCCACGTCACGCACGCCCCTCCACCCCGCGCCGCGCGCGCGGGTCGTGGGAGGCGCTGCGCGCAGAAAATTTTACCACGGTGAAAACCACCCCGCCTGCCCGCGCACCGTTCTGGCCCTGGCCCAACAACGTGTCGCGCTTATGTGTGGCCCTGGCCCAGGGGCTCCTATCGGTGTACAAAAAGAGGGGTACACTTTTTGTACCCCTATGACTGTCCATGATGCGCTTGATATCTCAAGTGATGAAGATCTTGGTGACGATGCTCTGGAGCTACTGATCAAGAGCAAGCAAGATGCTCAAATCTTCAATGATTTGCCGCTCTTTGATGTGGAAGTGCTCAATAACTTCATTGATGAATGCTTTGACACCCCCAACCTCAGCTTCTATGATCTTAAACTTCCAGTTGGCCTTAGTGTCTCCTTCCATGGCGCCATTGCTTCTAAGCTGGCTCTGGCTCAGAGAATTATTGAGCTGAAGCAAAAGATCGACTATGAAAAGGCTCAATTCAAGAAGCATGTGGACAAGCTCAGCGTACAAGAAATTCAAAACTTCAAGGTTATGATGCATGAGCTCAAGGAAGCCTTTCGCCAGCGGCGTGATGAAGCTAAAGGTTCTCGTGGGCGAATCAAGGACTTGGCTGCCAAATGCGTTCAAGCGTTCAATGAAGCTGAAAAGCGCAATGCCCTTGGGCGTCCTGGCATTGACCCAAGGATGGCTGCTGTCGGTGTACAAAAAGAGGGGTACACTTTTTGTACCCCTATGACTGTGCACGGGCAGTCTGAGCCACAGGAACCACCACACCAAGCACGGCAAGGGAGGTGAGCCAGGGTAAGATCGAAGCTTGATGGAGACTGGAGCAACGCCAAGGCCAAGACCACAAAGAGCAAAGGGACGAAGCGACTTCCCCCGGCAAGGTCCTTGCTGGGAGCCGGCTCTGGCAGCCCCGGCAAGACCCTTGCAGCGGAAGCTCGCCCCGTGCCTACAGAGCGGATCACCCTTGAGTCAACCGCCCCCATGGGGCGAGGATTCGGAAGATATCCCCGTGGTGGCATGCAGATCTTTGTGAAGACATCCAAGATCAGATACAAGTTGAGAAGACGACGACCCTTGGCGGGACCGCAGCCAAGGAGAACTACAAGGCCCCCGGCAAGCACCTTGCCGGGGATGACAGCAGGCGCCACGGCAGGACCCTTGCCGGAGCCCCGGCAAGGCCCTTGTCGAGGACGCCCGTAGGGCCACCGTCAGGCCCGCACCAACCGGTTTTCCACCGACCCAAGCAGCTACCGACCCGACCAGCTGGACAGGCTCCTGCGTGGCAACCCGCAGATCTTCGTGGAGACTCGCCGTTGCGCCACCTCAGCTGCCTGCCTGCCTGCCTACATGGCACCTCTGGCACCGCTGGCCAGGGCGCGTGTCAACACGAGGAGGAGCGGCGATGGACAAGACGGACGTCTCCCCCCGTCCCTGATAAAGCAAGGACACCTAAGCTAACCTCATTAAATGCGCTTTGTCCTGTAATGCGAGGGATAACCTTGCATCACTGTACCCTTTCCACCTCATGTGTGCCACTGTGGCGACCCCTTTTCCCTATAAAAGGAGGCCCGAGGCGACCAGGAGGGGGATTCGGCTTTTTAGAACTCCTCACGACTCTTTTGGAGCTCTTCACTAGCTGAAGAACACAGACATATAATCCATCAAAGCAGGAGTAGGGTTTTATGCATCTTTGCGGCCCGAAACTGGGTAAAGGAATTGTGTCCTGACTATCAGATCCACTCTTCTCTCAACCCCGCGCCCTGCAACCGTAGTAGGGATTCTTGTGATCCCATAGGTGTCGATCCAAATACACCGACAACTGCCAAGAAGAAGAAGAAACAACCTGTGCTCGAAGCTGAAGAGTCAAGGCAGGAAATGCCTCGCATAGTCTTCCCTGCTAGCATGACTGGCACGAAGCCTAAGGCAACCTCAACCGCTTCAAAGCTCAAGAAGACAAAGGTGGCTGAAGCTGAAGCTCGCAAGCGCAAGCAAACTACTGATGAAGCTCCACCCACCAAGAAGCGCAAAACCAAGAAGGATACGTCTGCTTCCAAAGAGCCTATCTTTGTCGAGCCTATCTCAGTTGCTCGCCCTGCATCTGTCCAAAGAGAACATCGAATGACTGTTCATGAGCCTGCTCCCACAGAGGTTGAAGACATTCCAGCGGTTGACCCCACCGCAGCTGAAGACATTGGTCCTCATGACAATGTTGAAGATGATGAAGTCCTTCCTCAGATTGAGTACAACATTGAATCTTCGCCTGTTCTTACGAACAGCGAACGCATCAGCATTGGTCGTCCATTGACACTAATTGCACAGGATGACTCGTGGGCTGATCACCCACAGGATACACCAGCCACACCTCAGTCAACTCAAGACACCAGTTCGGTGCTTCAAGATGAAGACTTTGAGGCCCAACAACCTACATCCCCTCAGGCGTCGCCAGCTTTTCGCAGGCTTCGCAAAGGACCAAGGCCTCAAGTCGTCGCCCCAAGTGTTCCAGAAGGAGTAGAGCAACCATCTGTACCTGACGCTGCTCCTACTGTGAACCCCTCAGAATCTGAAGCCAAAGCGGCTGAAGATATTCCGGCTGCATCAGCCGAAGAAGAACCTCCCCAAGGAGAAGAACAACCCCAAGCTGAAGATGAACGTACTAACACACCCCCTGTTCTCGAGGAGAACGTGTCTGACCCTCCAGCTCCTGAAGTGGAGGCTACAAATTCAGAGGCTGCCACCACCAACACTGAAGCCAATGACGTGGTCATGGCTGAAGCTAATGTGGTGCCTGAAGTGTCTGCGCGTGAAGCCAGTGCTGCGCCTGAAGCCAGTGCTGCGCCTGAAGCAAATCCGCAGCTTGAAGATAATGCCTTTGCTCCTGTTCCGCCTCCAAGGCCCAATACCATTGAGCAAGCATACAACAAATATGATCAGCTTGTTACTGTCCGGTGGCCCATTCCGATTCCACCACCTACCACTGGACCACGTGCTGCTGGTCCTTAGTTTGATCACCATGTTGAGCATAGGCCCTAAGTTCAGAAGCCTAAGCCAAGACTGCCAAGATTTCCAGGTATTGCAACCTCTCAAGGGTCATTCAATGCCAATAGCTTCACTGCGCACAACACCTTCTTTGACAGCGCCAAGAACCCATATTCCAAGCCAAGAATATCATCAAATAGGTTCTGGAGCCATCAGCAGCGCAGCTACTATTCAAGAGTACTCTATGATCAAGGGCGCATTTTCCCTCATATGCATCTTGACACTGAAGCTATTGCTGGTCTGTCTTGCCTGGAGGAAGCTCCTGACTACTTCCGTGATGCTGGCCTGCTCAATTTTGTAACAGACAAAGAGCATTGGAATGAAGAGCTGCTTCTGCAATTCTATGCAAGCCTCCACATTCAATGCTACAGTAGGGATCCGAAGACATGGGTCCTTGAGTAGATGACAGGCAATGTCCATCATCAAGCTAAAGCCTTTGATCTCATTGAGCTTACTGGCCTGCCCACTCCAGGAGCTTTGTATGAACCTGGCTGTCAACTGCACACTGAAGCCTTGGAGAGTATATTTCAGAAGCGCCAGCCCAACATGAGCCAAATGCTAAGCATGCTGAAGCCTCTGCCAAGTGATGCTGGATATCCTAAGGAATTCTTTGTTGAAGACCTAGAGTACCTGCCGCGCACCATCTATCATATCATCAGGCGTACTCTATGGCCCGTCAAAGGACATTCTTCATCAGCCAAGTTTGAAGGCACTATGAAGACTTTGGTCTTCTATATCTTCAATGGCATCAACTTCAATGCTCAAGATTTCTTCATTAGGCAAATGGCTATGTCTGGAGCTGATCTATTTGGTCTGAAATTCTATGCCCCTTGGATTATGCGCCTCATCAAGCTGCATTCAGCTGTCACCTATCAGCCCTCTACCCGCAACCATCAAATCTTCTTGCCTGAGGTTGATATGTCAGCTGAAGCTATCTACCAAGAGCCTGCCAAAGAGCCTATTAGTCTTCACAACGCTGATCACCAGACCTTCACTCAGCAGATTGAAGGAGTTCTAGCAGTCTCACGCATTTATCCTCTGGCTGGCCGTACTCGTCTACCTCGACATGCTGAAACCGAAGCCACTAAGAGCACCATCGCCCAAAGGCCTCAGAAGCGATCTCGTGTCCTGAATAACCGAGAGCTTCTGGTTGCCCTTCATCAGAAACAGGACAAGCATCACCTCTAGTTAAAGCGTCAGATGCAAAGCCTCTTGGTGGATATCAATCGCATTCGCAATCTTGCCACCAAGAATGCCTTTGTTGCTCATGAAACATGTCGGAGGTCTTGGAAGAGTTTGACCTGGCCGAGTGCTGAAGCGGATCTTCAAGACGATGGCTTCACAGAGAGATTCAAGTTTGACCACAGTCCTCCAAGGACTGTTGTTATGCGTCGAACTCCATCTCTTGAAGATTCTGAATACTCCTCCTCCGCTGCAACAATTGACGCCAGGGTGATCGATGATCAAGATGATGCTACTTCACCGCCTCCTACTTCAACACGCATCGACACTGCACCAACTACTTCTGCACCGCCAAACACCAACACCGACCCTGCA
This sequence comes from Secale cereale, assembly GCA_902687465.1. Classification (NCBI taxonomy): domain Eukaryota; kingdom Viridiplantae; phylum Streptophyta; class Magnoliopsida; order Poales; family Poaceae; genus Secale; species Secale cereale. The sequence goes on from LR738710.1 coordinate 303,214,942, forward strand.
TACTCTCCTGCTCCAACTAGGAACGAGTAGAGGCTCTATGTCTTCAAACCTTTTTGGTCCTTACTGACAAAAGGGGGAGAAGCATATGAGTTGATAGTCTTCAAACGGGTCCATATGGGCGGGTGCTTTATAATTTGCCTAGTGTTTACAACTCTCGTTTTGCTACATTTGGTTCTTTGAGTTGTAACACTTAAACTGATGGTCGTCTGCTACGTTTTTATGCTACTCTGTAATGCGATGATAAATTCCGCATCTGCTATCTTATATTCCGCACTTAGTCATTATTGCAGACGTCCATTTTTTATTATGCATGTCATTATCTTCGACATATCAATTGTGCATGATGAATTGCCTTCATAAGTTGAAGAGGATCTCCACAAGTACAACCTGCCATGTGCATTTGCATTCAAAGGCAAATCAACTATATGCACATCTTCAGGGGGAGCCTTTTGCTACTTACGAAGACAATACCTTTATCCTTTACAATTTCACATATCTTTATCCTCGTTGAAAACTTCAACCAGTTTGTCATCAATCACCAAAAAGGGGGAGATTGTAAGTGCATCTAGTGCCACCCCTAGTTGATTTTGGAGTATTGATGACAAACCTAGTTGAGGGACTAATATGTTTGTGAGAATTGCAGGATAACACATGTAGTAGTCCCTCATTGATTCGGTTTACCTACCGGAGATGCCCCCTAAAAATGTATGAAGACATTGATATCAGTGGTGGTATATGAAGATAATCGTATTGAAGACTATGACATGAGAAGACATTGAGTGAAGACTATGGAAAGAGAAGACGTAGATGTTTCATTGTTTCCTTTTCTTCTTTGTTGAGTAATAGGAACCACTGTACTGTTAAGCGGGGTCCAAGTGAACTAAGTCAGAGTGACCGAAGTGATGCTCAACCAAATCCTATGTCTTCGAGCGAAGACTATGAGAGCAAATCTTATCCAGAGTCGGATGAGTCAGATTTACTTGTAGCTCAAGTAAAGTTGCCGTGTGTGTTTGAAATCTGACAGTTGGAACACATGTCAGTTCCTTAGTGACCCAGGGTCACTTCGGACAAATCCGGTCGGGTTGCCCAGTGGCTATAAATAGCCCACCCCCTACACCATAAATTGGGGGCTGCTCAGAGTTATTGCACGGCTTTTGTCGTTTGAGAGAAACCCACCTCCGAAGCATTTGAGAGAGAAATCCATGCGAGGACAAAGCCCAAACACCCAGAGCCAAAGAATGTTAGGCATCACTAAAGTCTTTCTGTCTGTGTGACCTGAAGACTTATTACACTTGAGGACTGTGTTTCCTCCAGCTGTTTAGGTATCGCGTTCTAAGCATCCAAGAGTCATTGTGGATTGCCGATGAACGAAGTCTGTGATGGTTTGGAAGTCTATCTTGAAGAATTACCAGAGTGATTGGGAGAGGACTAGGTGTCCTTAGCTCAAGGGGAACAAGGTGAAGACGCGGTCTTCTGAGTTAAATCTCAGCCTCCCTAACCAGACGTACAGTTGTCAAAGCAACTGGAACTGGTCTAACAAATCACTGTCTTCCCCGAGCTACTGGTTCTATCCTTTCCTTCCCTTTACTTACTGCTCTATGTTGTGAAGTCATAGCATGCTTGCCTTATCTGATTGACTTCACTGATTATCTATTTGTTGTGATTGGCTTCATTCCTTCTTCCATCATGATCCCTACTACCTATCAGCTATTAGTCTTCGTGCTTTCACTTCATTGAATACATGACTATGGCTTATCTAGTGTAGTCCACTTTCCGCTGCATACTAATAGGATTGAGTTGATCGTTTGTCTTCGAAACTACCATGTTTTGAAGCATTTCTTAAAAATCGCCTATTCACCCCCCCTCTTGTCGATATACTGCACTTTCAATTGGTCATACTCATCGTTTAAGCACAAGTGGGGTTACCAATTTTACATAAAGCATTATTGTGTTCACATCATTAGACTTTCTTTAGCTTAATTGATTAGAGTAAAGCTCCACCTAGATGTGATATCCCCCCTAAGAGGGATGAACTAACCTTGTGTTTTGTCAATGATGACTTCATGTAGGTGTTGAGAATGTAGATGCTCAATGTTGATGTAGATCATTTGGAGCAATCCATTGGAGTGAGTTGTACTTTCAATACCTACACGGGTTAGTCCCACAAGGAACAAACAAGGATATCCATAGACATAGATTGAATTGCACACATGCCGATGTCCATGAAAGCATTAGGTTACCTTGTCCCTTGTCTTACCAACAAGAGGGTTTGTGACTCCTTGAACTAGTGCAAGATATGGAAGTTGTTTGCATTTGTCCTCGCCAAAATGATATGAGTGAAGTATGTTGGCGGAGTGACCCTCAAGAACTCTCTAGTTCTTCTTCTTCGGGATCCACACCATCTTGATGGGAATCCTTGGAGTTGTAGTCGTACTTGATAAACTAGAACTTGATGTAGTCTTGGGAACCCACTTGACCAAGGCCTTAGGAACTTCTTCAAATGCAACAATATCTTCTTGAAGCTTGCCCTTGCCCTTTAGCTTGTGGTCTTGTGGTGGAAGATCATCTTGTGCTTGTGTCGTTTAAAAAGAAGTATGATCATACTTCTCTTTTTGAGGAACGAACTTCATCTTGGGGTATTGATCTTCTTCCCACTGAACTCCATTGGCATTGAACTTTTGTTCAAAACCAACACCTTGATTATTCCGGTGTGTTCCTTGCTTGCGTACAATTTCCTCAAATTGCTTACTCCCGGCAAGGCTCTTGTATACACCTTTCTCTATAATTCCCTTCAATAAGCTATTTTCTTGCTCAAGTGTAACTTGGTTAAGAGAATTGTTAGTGGAATCAAGAGAACTACTAGAAGGAACAATATTGGATTTAGCATGATTGTTGTTACTACTAGAGGAAGAATCTTTCTTGTTCTTGTTGCTAGATTTTACTTGTCACGTGTAGGTAGACAGGAGTAAATGATTGGCAATGTAAGAAGAACTTTTATTGCGAATATCATCATTCATTGCCTTTAATAACTCATGCTCTTGCTTAAGGTTGAGCTTTTCAAAGCGTAACTTCTCATGAGTCTTTAAAAGTTCTTGATGATCTTCCAAGGTAGTTTCATGAGCTAACTTAAGAGTGCTTAGTTCTTTAGTTAGAAGCTCAATATTTTCCTTATCTTTGTCATCCATAGTTTTCATCATAAGTTTCATCACTATTGCTACCAACAAGTAAATCATCATCTCTTAGCAAGTCATCTTCATCACTATTGAAATCAAGATACTCGGGGTGTGATACCTTGGAGCCTTTATCCGTGAAGCATCTTCCAATTCCTTCATTTGGTGAGTCAAATATGTCGTAGGAGTTGGATGACACAAGAGCAATTCCAGCAACACCCTCATCTTGAGTATCTTCGGAGCCAGAGTAATAGCTTCTCTCGGAGTGGTCATCGGAGTCAGAACCGGATACCCATTCACCAACATGAGCTTGATATCTTCGTTTTGTGTAGCTCCTTGATGATTTGTCCTTCCTTTCCGAATTCTTGCTTCTCCGAGGAGGTCTTCGTTTATAACAATCATCTCTACTCCTTCTCTCTCTTGGTGGTGATTCTTCTGTTCTACTTCTCCTTTTAGGTGAGTCTTCTCTTCTCTTGTGGGGATCCGTACACTCATTGGAGTAGAGTCCAGGTCTTCCACAATTGTAGCAATTCCAATCACGACTTGAAGATCTCTTGTCATTGTAGGACCTTGACTTAGAACTTCTCTCTTTGCTTCTATTCTTGTAGAACTTGTTGAAGTTCTTTACCATTAAGCTCAATTCTTCATTGAAGACTTGTTTCTCACTTGATGATGTAGGAGTGTCACATGAGGCTTTGTAAGCACCACTAGACTTGTTGGGAAGCTCTTCTTTATATTTGAGTGACATCTCATGAGCAATGATTCTTCGAATGACTTGCGTTGGCTTGAGATATTTGTAATTGGGCATCATTTGGATCAGTGTGCACACGGTATCATATTTTCCATCCAGGGCTGTTAGGATCTTCTTGATGATGAATATGTCGGTCATCTCTTCACTTCCTAAGCCGGTAATCTCATTTGTGATGAGAGTAAGCCTAGAGTACATTTTAGCGACACCTTCACCATCCTTCATTTTGAACTTGTCAAGTTGAATTTGAATCACATCCAACTTGGATTCCTTGACGGAGTCGGTACCTTCATGCATATCAATCAAAGTGTCCCAAATTTCCTTTGCATTCTTAATACGGCTGATTTTGTTGAATTCTTTGGGGGCACAATCCGTTGAAGAGGATATCGCAAGCTTGAGCATTGTGTTGCAGCATCTTCAATTCTTCCGCGGATGCTTCACAATTCGGTTCCTTCCCATCGAAGAATTCAACTTGCAAACCAATGCACACAATAGCCCAAACGGCGGGGTTATGTCCAAGAATATGCATTTTCATCTTATGCTTCCAACTAGCAAAATTAGTACCATCAAAGTAAGGACCTCTATGGTGGTAACTTCCCTCGCTAGATGCCACACTCTCCTAGCTTGTGAAACCAAGGCTATGATCACCAAAGCTATGGAAATCAAGGCAAACGGAGACCAAAGCTCTGATACGAATTGTAGGATCGAAAGTATGTCTAGAGGGGGGTGCTTAGAATACTTGACCAAATAAAAATCTAGCCTTTTCCCAATTTTAATTCTTGGCAGATTTTAGCAACTTAGCACAAGTCAAGCAATCAAACTACACATGCAATTCTAAGAGTATAGCAGCGGAATGTAAAACAATTGCATATGATGGTAAAGGGAGGAGTTTGAGGGAGCAAACGCAATGTAGAAACGGAGATTTTTTACACGTGGTTCCTATAGGTGGTGCTATCGTACATCCACGTTGAAGGAGACTTCAACCCACGAAAGGTAACGGCCGCGCGAGTCCACAAAGGGCTCCACCCATGAAGGGTCCACGAAGAAGCAACCTTGTCAATCCCACCATGGCCATCGCCCACGAAGGACTTGCCTCACTAGGGTAGATCTTCACGAAGTAGGCGATCTCCTTGCCCATACAAACTCCTTGGTTGTCACACCCTGCATTTTGTAACATGTTATTTGTATCTTTGAAGCATGAAAATTTGGACCAGCAAAATTTTTTTTAGCATCATTTGGCTTTTGTTTGGAATTGAGTTTTTTTTTCATGTGCTTTTTCATGTGCTCATTAAAGTCAACTATGATCTCTTGTAGATTTCATTTCCATACCGAAAACTTCTGCCCAATGATCATGCCAAGTGTTATATAACAGTATAGTATTTTCTTACAAAATTAATTTGGCCAAAAAGTATTTTATAAATTTAGTTTTCCAAAAACCCCTGAATTGAGATTTGCACTGCAAGTACTTGATTTAGGGTGAGAAAATTATTTCAAAAGGTTTATTTGAGACCTAGTAGTCATAGGACTCCCAGAAACCACAAAGGTATAATTTTAAAAGTTATTTTCCTATTTTATTTAAAAGCTTTTTCTTAAGGCCAGAAATGGTCTTTAATAGGGGAAAATTATTTAACTGTTTCAAAAATATTTGCCAAAATTCAGAGAGACTCAGAGGACATATATTGTCCATATATAAGAGTTTCAACACTTGGTCATGTTCAAAATAATGGGCTAAACCCTCTAAAACCCTTTCTGGATATTTCAAGCTTCTGAAATATTTACAAAGGAAATTTTCTCCAAAAATTCCAGGGAAATTCTAGCATGTCATATATGACATATTTGATGATCTTGCCAAGTCCCATGCCTTGGGAAGCAAGAAAACATCCTCAAACCTCTTCATAACCATTCTGTCCATATTTGAAGTTTGAGCAACTTTACATTGCCAAACTTGTCCAAATGCTCTCAAACTTGGTGCACATGCTAGAATGACCTAATAAGGCATCTAGACCAAATGGCACAAGATTTGGAATAGAGCAACTTGATCAGATCACCTCAAAACCCTTTCTGTTCAAATGCAAATTTGAACAACTTTACATTACCAACTTTTTATCTGGAGCTTCAAACTTTGTGGGCATGATCAATACCCCAAATGATGATGCTACACCAAGTGGTGCATCAAGGGGAGATGATTAGCTTGACTCAATCAAGATGAAACTGTTTCTGTTGATTTCTAGGGTTCACCAAAGTTACATTGGCTAGTTTCTTCAAATGAGCCCAAATTTGGTGAAGCACCCTATTTTCTCATGTCTTTCAACCCTGTTAAGTGCCATGTCAAGTGGAGTTCATTTACTTGACCAAACACTGATCAAACACCTTCTGCAGAATTGCTAAAACCTCCAACTTGATCACTTTGACTCTTCTCCATCGCCTGTACTTTTTACCACATGATCATTGAGTTACTAGCTACCACCAGTAACTTCCCCAGCACTCCAGCTCCATGATTTAGGGGTGAAAGCCCTGTTTTACCTGGCTGGACAGCAGGTTTTCACCATTTCACCAGCACCCTCACTCTCTCTCAGCATCTCCAGGGCATCCAAGGCCTCAGGCCATTTCTTTACTCCTCCCTCAACATGCTGGACACTGTTGGACACGCTGGTTTGGACCAAAACGGCGAGAGCGCGATGATGCCAGCAATACGCACGCTCTGGAGTGCGCAACAGTGCACCTCCGCACGGTGGCTCCGGCCAATCGCTGACCCCGACAGCCTCGGGCCTCCCCCTCGCGCCAGTCGAGGCCCCTTGAAAGCACATTTGCTCCCTGGGTGGTTTTGGTAATTAATGACAACATACTTTGTGGTTGGACTAATGCTTTTATCAAGTATGTTTCAGGAAACCCAATCACATTGGTATGGCAAGATGACTAAAGAAGTGGACCCCTCAAATGCTAAGGCAAGCATTGGCAAAAGCTCAAGACTCCATTTTTGGTTTAGTGATCAAAGATCACATTGAGTCCATAGGAAAAGCCAATACTATTAAAAGGGGATGAGGTTGTGTTGATGATCTGGTTGCTCAAGTGCTTGGTGATCTAACTCCTTCAACTATCAGCACCTTTCACTTCTATACACACCCATAAGTAATCTCGGACAAACCAATTTATCCAACTCAGTCCCACCGAGATGAACCACTTCAGCCATATTCCAAAACCCTAGAAAATCGGTCTTACCGAGTTTGAGATCGGTCACACCGAAACTGAACTGCCAACCTTCTGTAACCACTTCACATCATTTCGGAATTTCCGAGTTTGCATTATCGGTCTCACCGAATTGAGCAAGGTTCTGCCTTGACTCAAATCGGTCGCACCGATAATTCATTCTCGGTCAAACCGATTCTGGCATGTTCCTACTCTTTCTCAAATCGGTCCAACCGAGTTTTATTTCTCGGTCTCACCGAAATCTCCAACGTTCATATCAGATGCACTTTCGGTCCCACCGAGATGGTATTTTCGGTCCCACCGAAAATCCCAACGTTCACTATATTTGAACTTTCGGTCTGATCGAGTTTTAACTTCGGTCTCACCGAGATTGGTCAAATGTGTGTGTAACGGTTGGATTTTGTGTGGAGGCTATATATACCCCTCCACCCCCTCCTCATTCGTGAGGAGAGCCATCAGAAAGTACCACCACTTCTACCACACACTTTCTGAGAAGTGAACCACCTACCCTTGTGTTGAGATCAAGCCATTCCATTCCTACCATATGAAACTTGATCTCTAGCCTTCCCAAGTTGCTTTCCACTCAAATCTTTCTTCCACCACAGCCATATCAGTGAGGAGAGTTGAGTGTTGGGGAGTTTATCACTTGAAGCACAAGAGCAAGGAGTTCATCACCATCAACACCGTCTATTACCTTTTGGGGGGTGGTGCCTCCTAGATTGGTTAGGTGTCGCTTGGGAGCCTCCGTCGTGATGTGGAGTTGAACCAAGAAGTTTGTAAGGGCAAGGTGATCGCCTACTTCGTGAAGATCTACCCCGAGTAAGGCTAGTCCTCCGTGGGCGTAGGCCGTGATGGAATAGACAAGGTTGCTTCTTCGTGGACCCTTCGTGGGTGGAGCCCTCCGTGGACTCGCGCAGCCGTTACCCTCCGTGGGTTGAAGTCTCCATCAACGTGGATGTACGATAGCACCACCTATCGGAACCACGACAAAAATCTCCGTGTCACCAAACTGCGTTTGATCTTCTCCATCTCCATTTACTATATATGCAATTTACTTTCCGCTGCCCATACTCTAGAATTGCATGTGTAGTATGTTACTTGACTTGATCTTGTTTGTGAAACTGCCAAAAATCTGTCCTTGATAAAAGACAGAAATTTTATCTTGTCAAGTAGTCTAATCACCCCCCCCCTCTAGACCTACTTCTTCGATCCTACAATTGGTATCAGAGCTTTGGTCTCCATTGCTTTGGTTTACACACCATTGGAGGAAGATGGACGTGTCTACGGATGGGAGTGTTAGCCCTAGAGTGCCTGTTCTTGATGGAAGGTTTTATAACTCTTGGAGGTCTGAAATGCTTAGTATCTTTAAGGTGTACAATTTGTGCAAATATGTTAAGACCCCCTATGTGCCTCCTGTTGATCCCTTGCACCCTACCATGGATGAAGAGCTTGATTTGCTTCGTAACCTTAGAACTGTGAATCTTATCATTAGAGGGTTACCTGATGACTTGCTTAATCTTGTTACAAACTTTGAGTGTGCCTATGCTATATGGAAATTCTTGGAAGAACTTTATCCGGACTACTCTATGAGAGGTCTTGATGAGATTCTGCACAAGACTATTGAATTTGATAGGTTGCACCCCAATGATCCTAACTTTGATAAATGCTTCTTTGAGCTTCGTGATCTTATGAAAAAGAAGGGTGATCCCGGTCTTATCAATATTAGAGTTAGAAATGCTCTTGCATTGCATTCCGAAGATTATTATTCCATTGACCAAACTAATGCAAATACTTATCAAATTGACCTAGGTGTTGATGATGAACAATCTATGGGTCAATATGATGATGAGCATGAGCATGATGATGATTATTCCGATTCGGACACCGAGCTAGACAAAGTCATGAAGAGTCTCAATCTTATGGCAAATATGAGAGACTACTTGTCCGGTGGAAAAGAGTGGATTCTTGACAGTGGATGCACCGATCACATGACCGGAGACAAAGACATGTTTCGAGAGCTTGCAAAGAACGATGGTCCACGCAAGTATGTGACTTTTGGAGACAACTCCAAGGGTAAGGTACTTGGCCTTGGTAAGGTGGCCATATCTCATGATAGCTCTATTCAAAATGTCATGCTTGTAGAATCTCTTGGATACAATTTACTTTCTGTGTCTAGATTAGCTGACTTTGGATTCAATGTGCTATTCACCAAAGTAGATTGCCAAGTCTTTCGTCGTGACAATCAAAACATGGCATTTACCGGTATCCGTAGAGGTGATCTATATATTGTTGATTTCACTAAGAAAGCCCAACCTAGAGCTTGTTTCATTGCTAAATCCTCTAAAGGTTGGTTGTGGCATAGAAGGCTAGGACATGTTGGTATGCGTAATCTAGACAAGCTAATCAAAGGTGATCATATTCTTGGTGTTAAAGATGTTCTCTTTGACAAAGATAGACTTTGTAGTGCTTGTCAAGCAGGAAAACAAGTTGGTGGAAGTCATCCCGTGAAAAACATCATGACCACTAGGAGACCGCTTGAGCTTCTTCATATGGATCTCTTCGGTCCCAATGCTTACAAAAGCCTTGGTGGTAACTCCTTTGGTCTAGTTATAGTTGATGATTATTCCAGATTTACGTGGGTATTTTTCCTTGATGATAAATCGCAGGTTCAGAGGATCTTCAAGACCTTTGCCAAAAAGGCCCAAAATCAATTTGAGGTGAAGATCAAGAAAGTTCGGAGTGACAATGGAACGGAGTTCAAGAACGCCAATGTAGACTCTTTTCTCGACGAGGAAGGAATTCTACATGAGTTCTCCGCTACGTACACTCCTCAACAAAATGGAGTTGTTGAGAGGAAGAACCGAACGCTCATAGAGATGGCAAGAACGATGCTTGATGAATACAAGACACCGAAACATTTTTGGGGAGAAGCGGTAGAGACAGCTTGTCATGCTATCAACAGGCTTTATCTTCATAAGCTTCTCGGCAAGACATCATACGAGCTTCTCACCGGTAACAAACCCCAAGTGGGATACTTTCGTGTCTTTGGTTCAAAATGCTATATTCTTGATAAGCATCGTCGATCTAAATTTGCTCCTAAATCTCATGAAGGCTTTCTTCTTGGTTATGGATCAAACTCCCACACCTACCGTGTCTACAATAATTTCACCCGAAAGGTTGAAGAGACGGTAGACGTGAAGTTTGATGAATCTAATGGCTCGCAAGTAGAGCAAATGCCTATTGATGTAGGAGACAAGGACCCATCGGAAGCAATCCAAGATTTATCTATTGGAAAGATTCGTCCCATGGAAGTGAAGGAGAGTACCTCATCTACATATGTGGAGCCACCTACCTCACAGCAAGGTGAACCTCAAGGCAACATGGAGGCCTCCACAAGTGGAACTCACCAAGATGAGGAAATGCAACAAGAAGATCCACCACAACCTCCTTCTCCACCACCTCAAGACAACACCAACAACAATGAAGAAGAAGAAGAAGAAGAGGAAGATGAAGATGATGAGGAAGCTGAGCTACAACATCAACAAAAGCTATCCCGAGTTCGAGCAAGAGTCAAGAAAAATCATCCCGTGGAACAAATGATGAACGACATCAACTCCGGGAGAATTACTCGCTCTAAAACTCGCTTAGCTAACTTTTGTGAACATTACTCATTTATCTCTAGTATTGAACCTATGAAGGTAGAAGAAGCACTTAAAGACCCGGATTGGGTGAACGCTATGCACGAAGAACTACACAACTTCGAGAGGAACAAGGTGTGGACTTTGGTAGAGAAGCCCAACGATGATCAAAACATCATTGGAACCAAATGGGTGTTTCGCAACAAGCAAGATGAAGATGGACAAGTCATCCGCAACAAGGCTCGTCTCGTAGCTCAAGGTTACACACAAGTCGAAGGTATGGACTATGGTGAGACCTATGCCCCCGTTGCTAGACTTGAGTCCATTCGCATTCTTCTTGCTTATGCCAATCACCATGATATTACTCTCTATCAAATGGACATCAAAAGTGCTTTCCTAAATGGTGAAATTGAGGAGGAAGTATTTGTGAAACAACCTCCCGGTTTTGTGAATCCCAAAAAGCCTAATCATGTTTACAAGTTGCACAAAGCTCTTTATGGTCTTAAACAAGCACCTAGAGCTTGGTACAAATGCTTAACTAGCTTTCTTCTTGCAAAAGGCTTTGAGATTGGAAAGATAGACTCAACGCTGTTCACAAAAAGGGTTAATGGTGAACTATTTGTGTGCCAAATATATGTTGATGATATTATCTTTGGTTCAACTAACCCTCATTTTAGCAAGAAGTTTGGACAGCTCATGTCAGAGAAGTATGAAATGTCCATGATGTGTGAACTCAAATTTTTCCTTGGGTTTTAAATCAAGCAATCTAAGGAGGGTACTTTTGTCTCACAAACAAAGTACACCAAGGATCTCTTCAAGAAGTTCAACATGCAAGAAAGCAAAGGTATGAGTACCCCCATGCCTACTAGTGGACATAATGACTTGACAAAAGATGGAGAACCCGTCGATCAAAAGGTTTACCGTTCTATGATTGGTTCTCTACTATATCTTTGTGCTTCTCGTCCTGACATAATGTTGAGTGTATGCATGTGTGCGCGATATCAAGCAGCCCCTAAAGAATGTCATCTTAAAGCTGTTAAAAGGATAGTGAGATACTTGATACACACACCAAACTTTGGCATTTGGTATCCTAAGAGAGCTTCTTTCGATCTTATTGGCTATTCCGACTCGGACTATGCCGGTGACAAGGTTGATAGAAAGTCAACTTCGGGTACATGTCAATTCCTTGGTCGATCCCTTGTATCTTGGTCCTCCAAGAAACAAAATTCGGTATCATTATCCACTGCCGAAGCTGAATATATTGCTGCTGGTTCGTGTTGTGCTCAATTGCTATGGATGACACAAACGCTTAAAGATTATGGGATACATGTGAGACGTGTTCCCTTGCTTTGTGACAATGAGAGTGCAATCAAGATTGGACACAATCCTGTGCAACACTCTCGAACAAAGCATATTGAAGTTCGTGACCATTTTATTCGTGATCATATTGCCAAGGGTGACATTAATCTTAAGCATGTTCATACTGACAAACAACTTGCTGATATCTTTACAAAACCTGTTGATGAGAAAGTGTTTTGTCGCTTAAGGAGTGAGTTGAACATCATTGATGCTTCAAACTTGGAGTGATAACTCCATTGATGCATGCAAGGCTTGAGCTCTCTTGACTAATCCTTGATATTTCTCTTATGATGATGATCATATGTCTTGGACACATTTGCCTCCTTGTATTGCATCTAACTCCTTGCAGGTACTTGGATGATCTACATTCCACAAGATTACCACACACTCAAACCATGAGTAATCTTGTCATCGACCAAGTATCTAGCCCTTTGGGATGTTGAGTTCAAGGAACAAAATTCCACATATCCTTTTTTGACATCTTATACATCTAGTATTTCACTCTTGTCATCTTGGATATTCTTGAGTATTTCCTTGCTTGCCTAACCCATGTAGGAAGATGAACTACACAAGTAGAAAAGGCGCTCCAACTTCACATTCTATGAGCACCTACATCAAGTTCACCTACATGAGCAAAGCATCAACAAGCCCAAGGTATGTTCTTCACATCTTTGAGGAGCTTTGCTCAAAGTCATGAGTACAAGCAGCTTCATAAGATGTGATCACATCAAATGCTTAATCGAAAAATGGCAACCCCATTTTGAGCTTAAACGATGAGTATGACCTATGATCAAATGTCCTCATTTGACTCCTAAGTCAATATACTCAAACATAGGTGACTTTGTCGCCGACTTTTATCTAGATGAAGTACATATGCTTTTGGAGTTTTTCTGTTATGTTCTCTCATTGAGTTTTCTTAAAAAAAAAAAAAAAAAACTTCATCTAGAATTTCCTTTTATTTCTTTTCTTATGTTTCTTTGTGAATATCTTTCTGGAAATCTTTTTCTGGCTCTGATCAATTCCCTAAAAATCTTTTACAAATTCATTGCAAATCCTTTGAAACATCCCTCGCAGAGTGAGCTGGATTGTTTCTGTGTTTCCTTGGATTTATCTTCCAGGACATCACCTTCTGCAGCTCCACTCAGTCTTAAATCTTAAAGAGGGAGAGGACTCAAATTTGGACTCAAATTGTTTCTCTATGAATGTTCTTGTTTGTCCCGTTGTGATTCTTCATGATCCCACTTCTTTCTTTCTTTCTTTCTTTCTTTCCATCTTTCCTGTCCTACCTAGTTTACTGTCCTTTTCGGCACTTGATGTCAAAGGGGGAGAGAACTTAGGGGGAGAGAACTTAGGGGGAGTAGGGAGAGTAGGGGAGAAGATAAGACTTAAGGGAAGAAGAAAAGCAATCTTATCTTAAGGGGGAGAGAATCACATCAAAGCTTTGTCGTGTTTTACATTGGACATTACAATTGGCATCTTTCTTTTGTTTTTGCTTTTCCATCACACTCCTTGTTCTCACAATTGGTATCTTACTCACAATTGGTATCTTATGGAATCTTTTAGCTTAAGGGGAGAAGACTTAGAGGAATCTTCACAATTGATATCCTATGAAAAGCAAAATCTCTCAGAGTTCATTGAAAATCTTTTAGCTTCGGAAACATGTTTGCTGATTCAAGCCTGTGCTCAATATGAGACACTCTTTATACATGTCCTCCCTGGCTTGGTACTCTTGATGTTCTTGCAGTTGGTTGAAGGAATACTCTTGTGTTATCTAACCTTGTTTTCTCAAGTTTATCCCTTCAGGTACAATGTCAAGGAACCTCAAGGTAAGTATATGCATCTTGCAGAATGTGCATGATGGTAACTTGCTTGTAAATGCTTGTTTGCAAGAAATCACCATGTACATATGCATTATCACTCACTTCCCTTCTCTTCTGCTCTGATGCATATAGCCAAGCTGCATGTAGCACATCTTGCTTATCTCTCTTGTGTGCTTGTGGTAGTCCAAAACCATAATATATGAAAATCTTGCACACTTGTAGGGGGAGGATGTGTACTACATGCTTGTCAAAGCTTTCGTGATAATTCCGTCTTTCTTTCAATAAGCTTTGATGTTTTGTTTAGTATAATTTCAGTGTGTTGCCATCAATTACCAAAAAGGGGGAGATTGAAAGCACATTTGCTCCCTGGGTGGTTTTGGTAATTAATGACAACATACTTTGTGGTTGGACTAATGCTTTTATCAAGTATGTTTCAGGAAACCCAATCACATTGGTATGGCAAGATGACTAAAGAAGTGGACCCCTCAAATGCTAAGGCAAGCATTGGCAAAAGCTCAAGACTCCATTTTTGGTTTAGTGATCAAAGATCACATTGAGTCCATAGGAAAAGCCAATACTATTAAAAGGGGATGAGGTTGTGTTGATGATCTGGTTGCTCAAGTGCTTGGTGATCTAACTCCTTCAACTATCAGCACCTTTCACTTCTATACACACCCATAAGTAATCTCGGACAAACCAATTTATCCAACTCAGTCCCACCGAGATGAACCACTTCAGCCATATTCCAAAACCCTAGAAAATCGGTCTTACCGAGTTTGAGATCGGTCACACCGAAACTGAACTGCCAACCTTCTGTAACCACTTCACATCATTTCGGAATTTCCGAGTTTGCATTATCGGTCTCACCGAATTGAGCAAGGTTCTGCCTTGACTCAAATCGGTCGCACCGATAATTCATTCTCGGTCAAACCGATTCTGGCATGTTCCTACTCTTTCTCAAATCGGTCCAACCGAGTTTTATTTCTCGGTCTCACCGAAATCTCCAACGTTCATATCAGATGCACTTTCGGTCCCACCGAGATGGTATTTTCGGTCCCACCGAAAATCCCAACGTTCACTATATTTGAACTTTCGGTCTGATCGAGTTTTAACTTCGGTCTCACCGAGATTGGTCAAATGTGTGTGTAACGGTTGGATTTTGTGTGGAGGCTATATATACCCCTCCACCCCCTCCTCATTCGTGAGGAGAGCCATCAGAAAGTACCACCACTTCTACCACACACTTTCTGAGAAGTGAACCACCTACCCTTGTGTTGAGATCAAGCCATTCCATTCCTACCATATGAAACTTGATCTCTAGCCTTCCCAAGTTGCTTTCCACTCAAATCTTTCTTCCACCACAGCCATATCAGTGAGGAGAGTTGAGTGTTGGGGAGTTTATCACTTGAAGCACAAGAGCAAGGAGTTCATCACCATCAACACCGTCTATTACCTTTTGGGGGGTGGTGCCTCCTAGATTGGTTAGGTGTCGCTTGGGAGCCTCCATCGTGATGTGGAGTTGAACCAAGAAGTTTGTAAGGGCAAGGAGATCGCCTACTTCGTGAAGATCTACCCCGAGTAAGGCTAGTCCTCCGTGGGCGTAGGCCGTGATGGAATAGACAAGGTTGCTTCTTCGTGGACCCTTCGTGGGTGGAGCCCTCCGTGGACTCGCGCAGCCGTTACCCTCCGTGGGTTGAAGTCTCCATCAACGTGGATGTACGATAGCACCACCTATCGGAACCACGACAAAAATCTCCGTGTCACCAAACTGCGTTTGATCTTCTCCACCTCTCTTTTACATGTGCAATTTACTTTCCGCTGCATAAACTCTAGAATTGCATGTGTAGGGTGTTACTTGAACTGATCTTGTTTGTGAAACTGCCAAAAACTTTGCATGATATAAAGGCAGATTTTTTATATTGTCAAGTAGTCTAATCACCCCCCCTCTAGACCTACTTTCGATCCTACAGTATCTCATGGAATCTTTTAGCTTAAGGGGAGAAGACTTAGAGGAATCTTCACAATTGATATCCTATGAAAAGCAAAATCTCTCAGAGTTCATTGAAAATCTTTTAGCTTCGGAGACATGTTTGCTGATTCAAGCCTGTGCTCAAATATGAGACACTCTTTATACATGTCCTCCCTGGCTTGGTACTCTTGATGTTCTTGCAGTTGGTTGAAGGAATACTCTTGTGTTATCTAACCTTGTTTTCTCAAGTTTATCCCTTCAGGTACAATGTCAAGGAACCTCAAGGTAAGTATATGCATCTTGCAGAATGTGCATGATGGTGACTTGCTTGTAAATACTTGTTTGCAAGAAATCACCATGCACATATGCATTATCACTCAATTCCTTTTCTTCTGCTCTGATGCATATAGCCAAGCTGCATGTAGCACATCTTGCTTATCTCTCTTGTGTGCTTGTGGTAGTCCAAAACCATAATTTATGAAAATCTTGCACACTTGTAGGGGGAGCCTGTGTACTACATGCTTGTCAAAGCTTTCATGATAATTCTGTCTTTCTTTCAATAAGCTTTGATGTTTTGTTTAGTGTGATTTTAGTGTGTTGCCATCAATTACCAAAAAGGGGGAGATTGAAAGCACATTTGCTCCCTGGGTGGTTTTGGTAATTAATGACAACATACTTTGTGGTTGGACTAATGCTTTTATCAAGTATGTTTCAGGAAACCCAATCACATTGGTATGGCAAGATGACTGAAGAAGTGGACCCCTCAAATGCTAAGGCAAGCATTGGCAAAAGCTCAAGACTCCATTTCTGGTTTAGTGATCAAAGATCACATTGAGTCCATAGGAAAAGCCAATACTATTAAAAGGGGATGAGGTTGTGTTGATGATCTGGTTGCTCAAGTGCTTGGTGATCTAACTCCCTCAACTATCAGCACTATTCACTACTTAACACACACCCATAAGTAATCTCGGTCAAACCAACTCTATCTCACCGAGATGAAGCTATCTCTGCAAACCCTAACATCTCGGTCACACCGATTCTTCAAATCAGTCCCACCGAGATGAACCACTTCTGCCATTTCCCAAACCCTAGAAAAATCGGTCTTACCGAGTTTGAGATCGGTCACACCGAAACTGAACTGCCAACCTTCTGTAACCATTTCACATCATATCGGAATATCCGAGTTTGCATTATCGGTCTCACCGAAATGGGCAAGGTTCTGTCTTGGCTCAAATCGGTCTCACCGATAATTCATTTTCGGTCAAACCGATTCTGGCATGTTCCTGCTCTTTCTCAAATCGGTCCAACCGAGTTTTCTTTCTCGGTCTCACCGAAATCTCCAACGTTCATATCAGATACACTTTCGGTCCCACCGAGATGGTATTTTCGGTCCCACCGAAAACCCCAACGTTCACTATATTTGAACTTTCGGTCTAACCGAGTTTTAACTTCGGTCTGACCGAGATTGGTCAAATGTGTGTGTAACGGTTGGATTTTGTGTGGAGGCTATATATACCCCTCCACCCCCTCCTCATTCGTGAGGAGAGCCATCAGAAAGTACCACCACTTCTACCATACACTTTCTGAGAAGTGAACCACCTACCCTTGTGTTGAGATCAAGCCATTCCATTCCTACCATATGAAACTTGATCTCTAGCCTTCCCAAGTTGCTTTCCACTCAAATCTTTCTTCCACCATAGCCATATCAGTGAGGAGAGTTGAGTGTTGGGGAGTTTATCACTTGAAGCACAAGAGCAAGGAGTTCATCACCATCAACACCGTCTATTACCTTTTGGGGGGTGGTGCCTCCTAGATTGGTTAGGTGTCGCTTGGGAGCCTCCGTCGTGATGTGGAGTTGAACCAAGAAGTTTGTAAGGGCAAGGAGATCGCCTACTTCGTGAAGATCTACCCCGAGTAAGGCTAGTCCTCCGTGGGCGTAGGCCGTGATGGAATAGACAAGGTTGCTTCTTCGTGGACCCTTCGTGGGTGGAGCCCTCCGTGGACTCGCGCAGCCGTTACCCTCCGTGGGTTGAAGTCTCCATCAACGTGGATGTACGATAGCACCACCTATCGGAACCACGACAAAAATCTCCGTGTCACCAAACTGCGTTTGATCTTCTCCACTTTCATTTACTATATATGCAATTTACTTTCCGCTGCCCATACTCTAGAATTGCATGTGTAGTGAGTTACTTGACTTGATCTTCATTGCAAAACTGCCAAAATCTGTCCTTGATAAAAGACAGAAATTTTATCTTGTCAAGTAGTCTAATCACCCCCCCCTCTAGACCTACTTCTTCGATCCTACACCCCTCGACGTCCGCGACCTCCCCGGCGCTGTCCTCCCTCCTCCTGCGCCCTCCAGTGGCCGTCGTCGCACGCGCGCTGGCCGCCCGCGGCGGCCACTCCTCTGCCTCGCACGCGCGCACGCTCCTGACACTCCCCCGCTTCTCTTTCCCCCTCAGCTGGACGTGAAGATCGTCCAGGAACTCCACGGACCCATTCCCTTGGCCTCCCGTGCGCTGTAGCCTCGAGCCGGAGCTCGCCGGCGCATTGGACCACGGGCCTCCGTCGAGCTCCTATAAATAGCCCCTCCCGAGCCTCTCCAACAGCATCAGGAGCTCCACCACACTCCACTGAGCCCCCCAGCATCATCCACTCCTCCCCAGGTCGTCCCAGTACTCGGGATCGACCGGAGCTCCGCCGCGTCGGGCCGCCGGTGATCCCGCAGTACGGGCCTTCCCCGCTCTTCTTCTTGCCCGATCTAGAACCACCAATCCACACTGAACATTTTCCCCTTGTTTCCCCTCTCTGTGGCAGTCGGAAACGGCCAGAACCACGACCCTCCGACGAGCTTCCGCCGTCCCACCTCGCCGCCGGTGAACCAGACCTCCCCGCCGTGCCGCACCACCACCTCTGCATCCGCGACACGACGCTGGTCACGTTCCTGCACTTTGATTTTTCTGTTTTGTTTGTATTCTTATTTTCCCGTGGTTATTACGCGACGTATAGATCCCGTATTTGACGAAGTTGCTGTGGAAGAAGAAGGAGAAGGACTTGAAGACTTTGAAGACCAAGCCAATCCAGGCAAGCAGCCCTTTGACCATGATACACTTGTTCCTCGGAACCCGTTTGTTTCCGATGCATGACATTAGGGTTACGATGGTAACCTAGTTGATTCCACCACATGATGCATGCTTGATCTTGATCTTTCTAAGTGCTAGATGACATGCAAATAGATGGTCATGATGCTTATATGATGCATGTGTGATATGAACCCTCGTAGTTGAAATCTTTGCATGAACCCATCGGGTGCCCCTAATGCCCGAGGGTGATGATGTGTTAGGTCTTCACTTGAGAAAGAAGTGATGTGCCGGTAAATCATATGCATGGTGGAATGATGGATTAGATTTATGTGTGACTACCGTCCCAACCAAACATGTGCAACCACACTACCCCTTATGGGACGGGGCTTTATTGATTACTTAGGTCGATACTAGCATGGTGCCCGCATTACTAGTGACGGGAAGACTTGAGGTCTTTCCCGGGACGGGGTCGTTCTTGGATAGACGGCCATGACTGTTTTTACAGGGCACCGGACACACCATTGGTCCCTTCGGGTACGCGTGACATTGAAATTAGGGCAAGTCCCGTGATCTATTGTTTGTACCCGAGGGCCGTGTACCAACGAGTGGACTCTATGTTAGTGTCGTCTAAGAAAAGGTAATGACCGGGTGCTTACCCCGGGTACTTGAGGTACCGCGGGTCGTGGATGACACGGAAGTTCCCCGGATCTTGTGGGTAAAGTGCGCAACCTCTGCAGAGTGTAAAACTATTCGAATAGCCGTCTCCACGGTTATGGACAGTTGGGTGGTGCTACTTAAACTATGTCCAGAATTTTACTTCCTCTGTGATTATATGTGTGTGATGAGTCAGGATGGTGACTTGACTCGATGAGATGAATCATATTCATGTTGATATCGGTAACCTGTCTTCGAGGTTGCGCGAGTTTAGTGATGCATTAACTTGATGGTAGAATAATTGTTCTAGCCTTGCTAGATTGATCATTGTTATTCAAATGCACTGTTACTTTGAACCACATCATGGGTTGCTTGCGAGTACATTCAAAGTACTCATTGGCTTGCCACTGGTTATTTAATTGGCCAGGCATGGAAGAACATGATTATGAGGAAGAATTCTTTGGAGACGAACATGCGAACTAGGACGCTATCCCAGTCAGAATGCCTGTAGGGTTAAGGCAGATGGCATGGGTTCTACCCGTTTATCAAAGACTTCCGCTATTTGAGTTATTTGCTATTAGCCCGTGAGGCTGTATCTATGTAAGACTTGGCCATAATGGCCAAAATTCGTGTAAGACTATTTGTATGGATGTAAGACTCTTGTTATTTCAGCTTCTGTGTGTTCAGTGAGCATTGATCTCTGGGATCACTGTACACGTGCATTCGGTGATCTCGACTTCTAAGTCGGGGTCCCCACATTGGTTCAACTCCGCAATTTTGTTGGAGGCTCCCAAGTGACACCTAACCAATCTAGGAGACACCACTCTCCAAAAGGTAATAGACGGTGTGTCGATGATGAACTCCTTGCTCAAATGCTTGAAATGATAGTCTCCCCAACACTCAAACAGCTCCTCACAGATTTGGATATGATGGAAGGCTGATTTGAGTGGAAAGCAACTTGGGGAAGGCTAGAGAACAAAATTCATATGGTGGGGACGGAATATCTTGATCTCAACACTTGAATAGGTGGTTCTCTCTCAGAACATGTATGTTGGAAGTATAGGTATGTTCTGATGGATCTCTCCACGAATGAAGAGTGGGTGGAGGGGTATATTTAGCCTCCACTCAAAATCTAACCATTACACAAAATTTACCAAACTCGGTGGGACTGATTCAGAGAACTCGGTCAGACCATTTTAGTTCATAATGTGACCGTTAGGCATTTCGGTGGGACCGATATGATCAACTTGGTAGGACCGATTTCATTAGGGTTAGGGCATCACGTAATCTTGGTGAGACCGATTACACAAACTCGGTAGGACCGATTTTGATAATGAGCACACACAGAGTTGGTCAGGCAAACTCGGTGGGACCGATTCGCTCGTTTCGGTTGGACCGACATGTTACGAAGGGGAAACAGAGAGTTTGCATTGTGAACTCGCTGGGACCGATCGCTCATCTCGGTGAAACCGAAATGTTACGAAAGGAAACAGATAGTTTGCAATCGCATCTCGGTGAGACCGAGATCCCTTTCGGTGTGATAGAAATGATTAGGGTTTCTGGCAGTGGCTATATAAAATGAACTCGGTGGCGCCGGATAGAATGTTTCGGTGGGGCCGAGTTTGACTTTTGGTTTGGGTCATATGTGGATGTGAGAAAGTGGCTGAGGCTTTTGGAGCATATCACTAAGCACTTTGAGAAAGCAAGCCATTAAGCAACACCTCATCCCCTTTTAAGACTATTGGCTTTCCTATGGACTCAATGTGATCTTGGATCACTAAAATAGAAAATGTAGAGTCCCGAGCTTTGAGCTTGAGCCAATCCTTTGTCCTTAGCATTTTGAGGGGTCCACATGCCTAATCCATGCCATGCCAATCATTGAACTTTCCTGAAATATTTATCTTGAAATAGCGTTAGTTCAATGAGCTATATGTTGTTAGGAATTACCAAAACCACCGAGGGATAGTTGCACTTTCACAGTTCCATCAAAATGGGCTAATTTGGCTTCACCGATACGCTCTATCTGTGACTTCACCATCTCGAAGTCACCGATCGAAACAACTCAACGCCACCGATTTCACTTCTAAGAAAGCATTTTGCCACATTATCCTGTTTATTCTTTCCAGCTCCACTCAATGATTATTTCCTTCTATTTGCATCTAAAGCTGCACTTTGCCTAGTTGTGCCACACCAGGACCACATTCACTTGACTCCTACCATTGAAGCCTACCCTTGTAGGAAATTGATGTCAAATGGGCGAGAGAGAGAGATGCACATTAGAGCTTATCTTCATAAAGAGAGAGAGAGAGAGAGAGAGAGAGAGAGAGAGAGGGAGAGAGAGAGAGAGAGCATCAAAGCTTATCCTAAAGAGAGATGCACAATGTTAAGAGGAGAGCATCCACATGTCTTTAAGAGGGGAGAGGCTAGTGAGTTATTTCATTTGATCCTACTCTGCTATAATTTCTTTTTTGCTCTGATGAGTTCTTGATAATTAAATTTTAGTTTGCCTATAGCTCGCTCTGATTTTATATCACCCTACCTACTCCAATTATCCAATGCTAGATCTAGGGGAGGTGAAGTCTATGTTTAGGGGATAAAAATCCTCGAAAATTTATTGTAAATCCTTAATTCTTTTGGGACATGTCTATTTTAATAGAAGTACTCACTCTGTGATAGTCACCTACTACATGTCATCCCAGTCTCGGTATTATTGTGGATCTTGAAGTCTCTTTCTTGATTGAAGTTCTCTTCTGTTATCTAACCCTGTTTTCTCAAGCTTGCTTCTTCAAGAGTCGATTCAAGGACCACAAGGTAAGTATATGCATCTCACTCATGTGCATGATGATCTCTTGCTTTTGCACATATTGTTTGCAAGAGAGAATCATAAACATAAAGGTACATCTCTCATTAGTTTTTGCTCTAATGCATATGGACAGGTACATCTAACTCATTACTTACTCTGTCATGTAGTGCATTCACATGTCTTCGAAATTCTATCACTAAATGGTTACACACATGTAGGGGGAGCTCTAGTTACATGTTTCTTCAAAGCTTTACTTATTCTTATTATCATTCACATGAAGCTTTGATGTATGTTGTCATCAATTACCAAAAAGGGGGATATTGAAAGCACATATGATCCCTTGATGGTTTTGGTAATTATTGTAAACATATATTTTGTTGGAATAATAGTTTTATCTAGTATATTTCAGACAAGTTTAATAGTGGCATGGCAAGGACAAGAGGATGTGGACCCCTTCGAAATGCTAAGGACATAGATTGGTAAAAGCTCAATATTCCACATTTTTGGTTAAGTGATCCAAGATCACATTGTGTCCATAGGAAATCCAATACAATTAAAAGGGAATGAGGTTTTGATGATGATCTGGTTGCTCAAGTGCTTAGTGCATTGCTCCAAAACCCTCATCCACTTTTTCTACCCAAAATTGTCCAATACCCTCAGTCCAACTCGGTCTCATCGAAACCATCCAATACGGACCCATCGACTTCATCTGGACAACTGCAACAGCCAAACCCTAACAAATTGGATGCACCGATATCCATCTCGGCCCCACCAAGATGTCCTTGCCAACTCTCGATTACTAGTTGCAATTACTTCGGTGCCACTGAGATGATGAAATCGGTCCCACCAAGATGGATCACCAACTCTCGGTTTCCCTATTGCTTCACTTCGGTCCCACCGAGTAGATTCAATCGATGCCAAAGTGACGAGGTTTGCCCTAGCCATTGCACACTAGTCTATCCGATGTACCCAGTCGGTCCAACTGAGATTCCCAACGTTCATATCTTTTACACAGATCGGTGCCACCAAGATTTCTGATCGGTGCCACCGAGTTGGATCAAAAGTGAGTAACAGTTGGATCTTGTGCGGAGTCTATATATACACCTCCACCCCTTCTTCCTGAGTGAGGAAAGCCATGAGAAGGTGCCGACACTTCCACCATTAATTTTCCAAGAGAAACCACCTACTCATGTGTTGAGATCAAGAGTTTCCATTCCTACCATTTGAACCTTGATTTGTAGCCTTCCCCAAGTTGATTTCTACTCAAATCCTTCTTCCGTCATAACCAAATCTATGAGGAAGAGTTGAGTGTTGGGGAGACTATCATTTGAAGCACAAGAGCAAGGAGTTCATCATCAACACACCGTCTATTACCATTTGGAGAGTGGTGTCTCCTAGATATGTTAGGTCTCCCTTGGGAGACTCTGACATGATGTGGAGTTGAACCAAGAAGTTTGTAAGGTAAAGGAGATCGCCTACTTCGTGAAGATCTATCTGAGTGAGGCAAGTCCTTCGTGGACGATGGCAATGGTGGGATAGACAAGATTGCTTCTTCATGGACCCTTTGTGGGTGGAGCCCTCCGTAGGCTCGCATAGCCAATACCCTTTGTGGGTCGAAGTCTCCATCAACGTGGACGTATGATAGCACGACCTATTGGTACCACGCCAACAATCTCCGCATCTCCATTGCATTTGCACTTTACAATTCCCATCCCTTTACATTCTTACAGTTGCATGTTTTACTCTTTTCGTTGCTTATACTATTTCTATGCCAGTGTGAAATGTTCCTTGTGCGCTCTAACATGTGCTAAAATTAACTACAACTTAAAGAAAATTAAGAACTGCTACTTTATCTTGTTTATGGTCTGATCACCCCCCCTCTAGACCATTTTCTCGATCTTTCAATTGGTATCAGATCTTTGGTCTCCGTAGCTTTGGTTTAATCACCTCTGGAATAAAATGGATGAGTCTACTTTGGGAGTCTTAGTTGTAGAGTGCCCATTCTCAATGGAGAATACTATAACTTTTGGAGGGATGAAATGCTTGATATCTTTGATGGATTTAACTTGAGCAAGTATTTTCATACTCCTTATATGCCTCCTATTTATCCCTTGCATCGTACTCATGAAGAGGAAATTTATATGCTTCATAATCTTAGAACCGTCAATCTTCTCATTAAAGGATTACCAACTATTGTGCTTAGAGAAATGCAATAGTTTGAATGTGCTTACACTTTGTGGAAGAATCTAAAGATGCGCTACCCTAATAATTCTCTAAAGAGCCTTAATGTGATTCTTCAAAAGACCATTGCTTTTCATAAAATGAACCCTAGTGATCCTAAATTTGATGAATGTCTTTTGGAACTTCGTGATCTTGTGCGTGCTAAAGGAGATGTTAGAACCATTTGAAACTTCAGCATAGAAGCTATTAGAAATCACAAACTTGAACATTGACATGATTGAAATTCTAACAAATCACTTGACCTCGGTGATGATCATATGCATGTTGATGATGATGTTGAGCATAACTATAATGATGAAGAATAAGAATTTGACATTGAATATGATAAGACTATGAGGAACCTTAGGCTCATGGCAAATCTTCGCAGTTACATGTCCAAAAGAAAAGAATGGATTCCTGATAACTCAAGGGGTAAGGTACTTGGCCTTTGTAAGGTGGCCATATCCAATGATAGCTATATTCGAAATGTTATGCTCGTTGAATCTCTTGGTTACTGGTACGTCCATTTTGCATCATGTTTTCTTACTATTATTTTAGTGATTTTATTCATTATAACACTTTGGGGAGTAATTCTAATGCCTTTTCTCTCATAATTTGCAAGGCTTACACAAAGAGGGAGAATACCGGGAACTGAAATTCTGGACCTAAAAAGGCTACGTCAGAGATACGTATTATGCACATCTCCAAGTGGGCTGAAAATTTACGGAGAATTATTTTGGAATCAAGGGAGAACTTTCGGGACGGAACGCCGCCGTCTCGAGGCATAACTTGGGCAGGAGCACTTTTGCTCTCCAACGGAGCGATTATGCCGGGGATACTTCCCTTCGGGAGGGGGAAATCGAAGCCATCGTCATCACCAACAACCCTCTCATCATGGGAGGATCAATCTTCATAAACATCTTCACTAGCACCATCTCATCTCAAACCCTAGTTCATCCCTTGTATTCAATCTTTGTATCAAAACCTCAGATTGGTACATGTGGGTGCTAGTAGCATCGATTACATCTTGTAGTTGATGCTAGTTGGTTTATTTGGTGGAAGATAATATGTTCAAATCTATTATGATATTTATTACTCCTCTGATCTTAAACATGCATATGCGTTGTGAGTAGTTACTTTCATTCTTGAGGCCACGGGAGAAGTCATGTTGCAAGTAATCATGTGAATTTGATATTCGTTCAATATTTTGATGATGTGTATGTTGTGATTCCCTAAGTGGTGTTATGTGAATGTCGACTACATGAAACTTCACCATCTTTGGGCCTAAGGGAATGCCTTTTGGAGTAGTTATTAGATGATCGGTTGCGAGAGTGATAGAAACTTAAACCCTAGTTTATGCGCTATTCCGCAAGGGGCTGATTTGGATACATATGTTTAATGCTATGGCTAGATATTATCTTAATTCTTATGCCATACTTGCGAATGCTTGCGAAGGGGGGTAATCATAAGTGGGATTCTTTTTCAAGTAAGAACAACACCCAGGCACCGATCCACCCACATATCAAATTATCAAAGTAGCGAACGCGAATCAAACCAACATGATGAAAGTGACTAGACGAAATTCCCGTGACTCCTAAAGAACACTTTTCTTATTATAAGAAACCATTCCAGCCTGTACTTTCCCACAAAAGAATTGGGCTATCTTGTTGCACTTATTTTTACTATTGCCACTTGTCACTTGTTACAAATTATCTTGCTATCAAACAACTTGTTACCACAATTTCAGCTCCTCGTTGGGTTTGACACTCTTACTTATCAAAAGGACTACGACTAAAACCCTATAATTGTGGGTCATCAAGACTCTTTTCTGGTGTCATTGCCAGGGAGTGAAGCGTCTTTGGTAAGGAGAAATTTATATTACATGCTAAAACTTACTGTCAATTGTCACTATGTAAAACAATCCTTCGAGGGGTTTGTTTGGGGTATCTTCACCTCGACCGGAAGCACAAAGTGTTGTCTCTCAACCTACTGCACCTACTGAAAATATTGGTTATGAAATTCCTTTGGGTATGATTGAGAAACTGCTAGCTAATCCTTATGCAGGAGATGGAACATTACATCCGGATATGCATTTAATTTATGTGGATGAAGTTTTTGTATTATTTATGCTTGCGGGTTTGCCCGGAGATGAAGTCAATAAGAAAGTTTTCCCTTTATATTTGGGGGGAAAGCATTGACATGGTATTGGTTATGCGATGATATTGGATCTTGGAGCTGAAATTGATTGAAGTTGGAATTTCACCAAAAGTTTTATCCTATGCATCTAGTTCATCATGATTGGAATTATATTTATAATTTTTGGTCTCGTGAAGGAGAAAGTATCGCTCAAGCTTGGGGAGGCTTAAGTCAATGCTACATTCATGCCCCAATCATGGGCTCTCGAGAGAAATTATTATACAGAATTTTATGCTCGGCTTTCTCATAATGATCGATCCATACTCGATACTTCTTGTATTGGATCCTTTATGAAGAAGACTACTGAATTCAGGTGGGACCTTCTTGAAATAATTAAATGCAACTCTGAATATTGGGAATTCGACAAAGGTAAAGAGTCAGGTATAAAACTTGAGTTTGTTTGTGTTAAATATTTTATGGATGTCGATGCTTTCAATGATTTTAGCACTAAATATATACTTGACTCTGAGATAGTAACCTCATTTTGTGAATAATTTGTTGCTCATGTTGATCTCCCTAAGGAGAAGTGGTTCAAATAACACCCACCTATTAAAGAAAAAGTTGAGGAACCAGTTAGAGTTAAAGAAGAAACTATCATTTACAATGTCGACCCAGTTGTGCCTACTGCTTATATTGAAAAACCACCTTTCCCTGTTAGGATAAAGGAACATGCTAAAGTCTCAACTTTGGTTAATAAAAGGAATATTAGATCACCTAGACCCTCTGAAAAAATTAAAGTAGAACCTAGTATTGCTATGGTTAAACATCTCTTGGTCGATAATATTGATTGCCATGTTATTTACTTATGTGATGAAGCTGCTAGAATTGCCAAACCTGATACTAAAGATAAAAATAGACCTGTTGTTGGCATGCCTGTCGTCTCAGTTAAAATAGGATAGCATTGCTATCATGGTTTATGTGATGTGTGTGCTAGCGTGAGTGCTATTCCTTTCACTTTATACCAAGAAATTGTGCATGGGATTGCACCCGCTGAAATAGAAGACATTGATGGTACTATTAAACTTGCAAACAGAGACACTATCAAACCACTTCGGATTGTTAGAATTGTTGAAGTCTTGTGTGGAAAAATAAACTGCCCTACTGATTTCCTAGTTCTTGCTTCTCCACAAGATGACTTTTGTCCCATAATATTTGGTAGACCTTTCTTGAACACTGTCAATGCTAAAATAGATTGCCATAAAGAAACTGTCACCGTTAGTTTTGGTGATGTGTCTCATGAGTTTAAATTTTCTAAGTTTCGTAGGCAACCTCCCAATAAGGAATTGCCTAGCAAAGATGAAATAATTGGTATTGCTTCTATTGCTATTCCACCTACTGTTCCATTAAAACAATACTTGCTAGACCATGAAAATGATATGCATATGCATGAAAGAAATGAAATAGATAAGATGTTCTTTGAACAACCTATCCTCAAGCACAACTTGCTTATTGAAACTCTAGGAGGTCCTCCTCCACCTAAAGGTGATCCTGTGTTTGAATTAAAGCAATTGCCCGACACTTCGAAATATGCTTATCTTGATGAAAATAGGATATATCCTATTATTATCAGTGCTAACCTTACAGAGCATGAAGAAAAGAGATTGTTGAAAACTCTAAGGAAGCGTCGTGTTGCCATTGGATATACTCTTGATGATCTTAAGGGAATTAGTCCCACTCTTTGTCAGCACATTATTAATATGGAACTAGATGCTAAACCTGTTGTTTATCATCAGCGGCAAGTAAATCCCAAAATTATGGAAGTGGTAAGAAATGAAATCCCAAGCTTCTAGAGGCAGGTATAACTTATCCTATAGTTGATAGTAGATGGGTAAGTCCTGTTCATTGTGTTCCTAAGGAAGGAGGTATTACGGTTGTTCCTTATGACAAAACTGAACTTATTCCACAAAGCATTGTGTCTGGCTATATGATGGTACTTGACTTTAGAAAAATTAATAAAGCAACTTTGAAAAATCATTATCCTTTGCCTTTCATTGATCAAATGCTAGGAAGATTGTCAAAGCACACACACTTTTATTTTCTCAATGGATATTCTGGTTTTCCTCAAATACCTGTTTCACAACCTGATCAAGAGAAAACCACCTTTACTTGTCCTTTTGGAACTTATGCTTATAGACGTATGCCTTTTAGTTTATGCAATACATCTACTACCTTTGAAAAATGTATGACTGCTATATTCTCCGACTATTGTGAAAAGATTGTTGAGGTTTTCATGGATGATTTTTCTTTTTACATAACTTCTTTTGATGATTGCTTAAGCAACGCCTTGATCAAGTTTTGTAGAGATGTGAGAAAACTATTCTTTTATTGAATTGGGAGAAGTGATACGTTATGGTTAATGAAGGTATTGTCTTGGGGCATAAAATTTTCTGAACGAGGTATTAAGGTGGACAAAGCTAATGTTGATGCAATTGAGAAAATGCCATTCCCAAAAGATATTAAAGGTATTTGTAGTTTCCTTGGTCATGCTGGTTTCTATAGGAGGTTTATTAAAGACTTCCCTAAAATTTCTAGACCTCTTACCAATTTATATCAAAAGGATGTCCCTTTTGTTTTTTATGATGATTGTGTAGAAGCCATTAAAACACTTAAGAAAACCTTAATCATCCCACCCATTGTTCAACCACCTGATTGCAACTTGCCATTTGAAATTATGTGTGATGCTAGTGACTATGTTGTTCAGGCTATTCTAGGACAAAGAGTTTATATGAAATTAAATGTTTTCCGTTAAGCAAGTAAAACTCTAAACAATGCCCAAAGAAATTATGCCACTACTAAAGTGATTGCTTATCACAAATTCAGATCTTATGTTGTTGATTCTAAAGTGATTGTTTATACCTATCATGCTGCTATAAAATATCTTACGGAAAAGAAAGATGCTAAACCTAGACTTATTAGGTGGGATCTCTTGCTGCAAGAATTTGATTTACATATTACTGATAAAAAAGGAAATTAGAATCCCGTAGCTGATAACTTATCTAGGTTAGAAAATATTCTTGATGACCCACTACCTATTGATGATAGCTTCCCTGATGAACAACTTCCTGTCATTAGTGCTTTTCATAACACTTCATGGTTTGTTGACTATGCTAATTACATTGTAGCTAAATATATACCAGCAAGTTTCACCTACCAACAACAGAAAAATAAATTCTTCTTTGGTTTAAGACTTTACTTTTGGGATGGCCCACATATTTATAAAGAGGTAGTAGATCGTATTATTAGACATTGTATACCTGAGCATGAACAAGAACAAATCCTACGAAATTGTCACTCCGAGGCGTACGGAGGACACCATGCGAGAGATAGAACTGCACACAAGGTATTATTGTCTGGATTTTATTAGCCTACTATTTTCAAAGATGCTCGTACGTTTGTCCTTCCTTGTGATGAATGTCAAAGAATTGGTAATTGTGGTAGACGTCGGGAAATTCCTATGAATTATTCAGTTGTTATTGAACCATTTGATGTTTAGGGCTTTGATTATATGGAACCTTTTCCTTCCTCTAATGGGTATACACATATCTTGGTTGCTGTTGATTATGTCACAAAGTGGGTAGAAGCTATCCGAACTAGTAGTGCTAATCATAACACCTCCTTTAAAATGCTTAAAAAGGTTATTTTTCGAGGTTTGAAGTCCCTAGATATTTAATGACTAATGGTGGTTCACACTTTATTCATGGTGCTTTCCGTAAATTGCTTGCTAAGTATGATGTTAACCATATAATAGCATGTCACACCCTGATTTTCATGTCACATTGCTTAAGCTAATTTCCATGTTAAAAATGTGGATTTGCAAAAACTTTTGAGTGTTTTTGACTTTGCTTGATTTGAATTTTGTCTGGTGTTTGCTAGTGCTCTAAAAATCAAATAAATCCTCCAACTCTTATACTCCATCTCCTTGACCCAAAACCTTTTCCCAATGATCATGCCATGTGTATAGACCATTATAGAATTTTCTTATAAAAATATTTTGGCCAAATGGTATTTTCTAAAATTAGTTTTTCAAAAACCCCTGAATTGAGGTTTGCACTGCAAGTACCTTATTTAGGGTGTGAAAAATCTTTCAAAAAGTATATTTGAAACCTATTAGGTATAGGACTCCCAGAAACCACAAAAGTATAATTTTAAAGGTTATTTTTATATTTTATTTAAAAGATTTTTCTTAAGGCCAGAAATGGTCTTTAATAGGAAAAAATTATTTAATTATTTCAAAAATATTTGCCAAAATTCAGGGAGACTCATAGGACATATATTGTCCATATATAAGAGTTTCAGCACATGGTCATGTTCAAAATATTGGACTAATCCTTCCAAAACCCTTTCTGGATATTTCAAGCTTTTGAAAT
Organism: Secale cereale; assembly: GCA_902687465.1. Lineage (NCBI taxonomy): Eukaryota > Viridiplantae > Streptophyta > Magnoliopsida > Poales > Poaceae > Secale > Secale cereale. The sequence continues at coordinate 303,246,179 of LR738710.1, forward strand.
ATTTACAAAGGAAATATTCTCCAAAAATTCCAGGGAAATTCTATCATCTAAAATATGACATATTTGATGATCTTGCAAAGCCTCATGCCTTGGAGATCAAGGAAACATCCTCAAACCCCTTCATAACCATTCTGTCCATATTTGAAGTTTGAGCAACTTTACATTGCCAAACTTGTCCAACTGCTCTCAAATTTAGTGCACATGCTAGAATGGCCTAATAAGGCATCTAGACCAAATGGCACAAGATTTGGAATAGAGCAACTTGATCAGATCACCCCAACACCACTTCTGTTCAAATTCAAATTTGAACAACTTTACATTACCAACTTTTTATCTGGGGCCTCAAACTTTGTGGGCATGATCAATACCCCAAATGATGATGCTACACCAAGTGGTGCATCAAGGGGAGATGAATTGCTTGACTCAAACATGGTGAAACCATTTCTGTTGATTTCTAGGGTTCACCAAAGTTACATTGGCCACTTTGCCCAAATGAGCTCAAATTTGGTGGAGAGGCCTAATTATGTGTGACATTTGATCCTGTTAAGTCCCATGCCAATTGGAGGTCATTTGTTTCCCCAAAACCTGATCAAACACCTTCTGTCCAATTACCAAAACAAGTGTTTGGACCCCTTTTACTATTTCCCTTTACCCCAATTTCTTACCACAGCTCCCCCTGATCATCCTCTACCCCCAGTAACTTCTCTATGGCCTCAGCTCAATCATTGGAGGGGGTAAAACCCCAATTCTCACTGCTGGACAGCAGTAAACTCCCTCTCTTTCACCCCTCTCCTCATTCCAAAGGCTCCCCAGAGCATCCAAGACCTCCACGCCTTTGTTTACTATCCCCTAGCACTACTGGACACTGGGGGACACGGCCAGGAAGCACAGACACGACCATGCCGGCCAAAGGCGTGCTCTAGAGCACACTACAGTGCACCGAGGCACTGTAGCTCGGCCCTCCCGAGGCTTCCAGGCGACCTTGGGCAGAGAGAGCGTGTCCCCCGAGGTCCCCTCGACGTCCGCAACCTGCCGGGCTGTCGGTCTTATCCTCCCCTGCCCTCCTCCTCTCTCCATGAGCTCTCCCGAGCACGTCCATGGGCGTCGCTCACGGTGCACAGCGGCTGCAGCTATAAAAGGCCTCCCCCCGAGCACCTCTTGCCTCTTCTGGACTCTCCTCTCTCCCGTGCACCTCCTAGACACGCCCCTCTCCCTCTCAGGTGCTCTTCCTCCCTCCACGGCCGAAGTGCCGCCGCCAGCCGCCGCTCGACATCGGGCACCATGGCCGTTCTATCCTTCCCCTTCTCTGTTGGCCGCCAGGAGGAGAACCCCAGGACCATGAAGCTACCTCCCACTCCACCCTTCCTTCCCCATAGCATCTCTGGCACCGCCCCCGTCTCGACCCGAAGCCGCCGCCGACGCCTCGGCCGCCGTCGCTCCTGCTCCTCCCGGCCAGCTTGAAGGCCAGGGATGGGCGCGACTTACTCCGCTGGGCCCTTCGGTGCGCCGGGAACCACCGGGGACGGCCGGAGCCGCCGGGGAACGGCGCCGGCATCGCCCCTGCCTCCTCCTCTGCGTCGGGCGGGGGGGGAGGACGACGAACCTGACAGGCGGGCCCCGCCTGTAAGCGCCACAGGTCCGGTGGGAGCAGCTGACCGGTGGCCCCCCCGATAAGTGGAAGCGCACTTCGGTGGCTGCGCCTTCCTGTGGTGGTGGCGCCCCCCGTAACTACGCCTTCGGCGTCACCACCTCCATCCCGCCGCTGAGCCACTGGGCTGAGCCCAGTAGGCGATGGTTAGCTGGGCCTCGCCCAGAGCACCGTATAAGGTTGAACCCTTATTCCTTTTTCTTTTTCTTTATTCTGTCAACTTCAAAAATGCCTAGATAATTCAAATGAACTCCAAATTGCATGATTCAAATTTCCTATGGCTCCATAAATCATGCTCTATCACATGGTGCAACATGCACATTATTCCAGAAACATTTCTTTCACAAATATTTATCAAATGCCTTTATTTCATTTCTGTGATGAACTTTAGAAAATCACAGAGAGCTCAATCTTGATCCAAATGCAGTGATTCAAATTCCTAGATGCTTGTCATGTCCAAACTTAGTTTTGGAACATTGTTAATAATAGTTTCTGTACCCCACCAAATATTGAGCCATTTCTTCATATTTATCAGCTTTGCAAAATCCTAGGAAATTCATTTCAAGTCCAAATCCGGTGAAACCAACTCCTAAATGCTTCTAAAATAATGACTTGATGATGGGTACCTTTGCTCATCATTCAAGGAAATATTTCTGTATACTTCTTCCAAATCCATAAACCCTTTGGTTCCATCATATTGGAATGTTCCAAATCACCCATTGATCCAATACCTATGAAACCACCTTGGTCATTTCTAATATGACCAGAGGTATCCTAGAAAATTCCAACTCCTATTTTTAGAGCACTTTTATTTTTGCTTTGATTGTGTTGCTTATTATGATTGTTTCCATCGTTAGTTGACGAGATAAACGAAGTACTCGGAGGTGGACCAGAAGGTTTGAAGACTCAGAAGAATAAGGCAAGCAGCCCTTTGACCATGTTCAAGAAACCTTTTTATGCATGTCTCATAGCACCTTATTATTCAATGCATCGAAATCATGTAGAAGAGGCGACCACTTTGGTTGGTACCTTTGTTACTTTACTGTTGAAACTTGCATCAAACATGACCCTACCTTCCTATGAGGGTTATGTGGGTGGGAGTAGTTAGGTTGCTTTAATAGTGGCTACGCAAATGGGACGGGTATATTCATGGTGACGAAAGCAGGATACTTTCAAAAGACTTTTCGAAAACCCCGTCGGGTGCCACTTATGCCCGAGGGAGATTGTGAGATGGGTAACCACTTGATGACGAAGTGGTGTACCGAGGCAAGTGTGTGTGTTGTTTTGAAAACGGATTGGTTTAAGTTGCGACCGTTATTCCAACCTTACATGCGCAACCACTCTACCCTTATATGGGAAAGGGCATTATTGATTACCGAGGTCGATACTAGCATGGTGCCCGCATTACTAGTGACGGGGGTGACATGAGGTCACTCTCGGGACGGGGTCGTGCTTGGATAGGCGGCCATGACTGTTTTCACAGGGCACCGGACACACCGTTGGTACCCCGTGCTTGTGATATGTGATGAATACGGAGCGAGTCTCCACAAACCTTGAGATGTGAAATGTTTGGCACGGGGCTGCTACCAATCGAGTGGACTCCATATTAGTGTCGCCTAGGGAAAGGTAGTGATCGGGTGCTTACCCCGGGGACCTGAGGTACCGCGGGTCGTGGATGACACGGAAGTTCCCCGGATCTTGTGGGTAAAGTGTGCAACCTCTGCAGAGTGTAAAACTATTCGAATAGCCGTGTCCGCGGTCAAGGATAGTTGGGTAACCGCTCTTGGGCTACGTCCAGTTTTTACGAAACCTGGTGTGCGTGTGTGAGGAAACAACCTGGTTCAGTGATATTGTTGATGTGATTGTGAGAAAGTCACAATGAACTTGAGCATGAGTTGATTACAACTCTTTCTCGATAATGATGTCTGTGACCTCCTGATACTTGTTACAGACACATGCATATCCATGTTTTATATATATATATTGATCATACTTGCATATGAAAAACTAGCTTTCCGCAAAACCGCCAACTTAGAAGTAGAGCCTTGCATAAATATTCTGTCATCACACTTGGGTTGCTTGCGAGTACATTCAAAGTACTCATTGGCTTGCCACTAGTTATTTTATTGGCCAGGCATGAGAGAACAGGTTATGATGAAGATTTCTGGGTGACGAGCATGCGAGCTAGGACGCTTCCCAGTCAGAATGCCTGTAGGGTTAAGGCAGATGGCATGGGTCCCAATTGTCTTTGAAGATTTCCGCTGCGATGATATACTCAAGACTTGACCATTATGGTCCTATTTGTGTAACACGGTATGTAAGGATGTAAGACTCTTGTTATTCAGCTTCTATGTGTTCAGTGAGCATTGATCTCTGGGATCACTGTATACGTGCATTCGGTGATCACGACTTATGAGTCGGGGTCCCCACAGAGCTGGTATCAGAGCCATCCTGACTGTAGGAAGCCTTAGTTAGCATGGTCGTTAGTTAGGGTAAAACTATCTCCAAACTATTAGTAGTTTTCAAAACTATTTATACTTCTCTTCCCTTCTCAGGTTTTCGAAAACTAGGCTATACTCGATCTCTTCCCCTTCAAAACCTTGGTCGCTAGAACCCTTATGCCCCAGACCACTGGATTTTCTGTGATCCTCGTGGAGTGCACCTTGCCAAACACTCACCGACCACTTTTGCACGCAAGATTGGTGACACCACGACAAGACGGTACCAACAGAAATTACATCCTCGATGGATGAGGACATGAAGACCCAGAAGATGGTGCAACCCTAGCCTACGATGACCATGGCATGAGTTGTGCAAAATCATGATATACCTCGCTAATAGGGTAATCATGTCACTACCGCTGTTGTATCGACAACCACCGGTGGATGAGAACCTTGCCATTTGGTCCGCCTCACTATAGTGAGCAGGAAAACGGTTCTCTTCATCCCCCGCTCTTGGTGTCGATGTTTTCATCAACGAAACCGACATGTTGGACCTCTATTATGCTTTGTTATTGTCATTACATATGGATTGCCTACCTGGTACCCTCGACGCCCCAGAAGGCACAAGGGATCATCATGATTAAGGAGACAAGAGAAGACAAGTCAACGCTAGCTACAAGGAGGCACCTTCACCACATCACCTCATCAGGCGAGAAGTTGTTGAAGATTCTTCAGGCTCAACCCGGATCGTTCATCAAGCAACTACAAGGGACATAGCAACACCCGAGGAAGCTCATAAGACTGCACGAGGCACAAGTCACGACACTGAGTCCGAGAACCCCTAGGGTAGGATGAGTCGTGTACCCCCTATGCGCAGTCGAGTCCATATGATGGTTCGAATAGAACCATGATTGTGTGTTGTTTGCTTTTATTCGTTTGTGTTTTGATATAAGTCGCACTTTTGCCCCAGGCAACAAGCGCATGGCTATATCACCTTCCTTGCCTTGTTTCTTTTGTTTCGACCTTTTTGCACCTGTTTGTTGCACCTGCACTATAGCACCCCCTTTAGGCATTTCCCTCCTCTACGCTGCTTCTTCCCTCTATTCTCTCTCTCCCCCCCAATTGAAGACCCGCAAGACAAGATGCACCAAGGATTCTACCTCGGCAACCAACTGGCACTGAAGACTTCTGCTACAACCTCCGTGGCCAATTGCAACCCCGTAGAATTATGTTTAACCCTCCAGACCAGCAACCCCATTCCTAGGCCCTTTGCGACTTCACGAGATACTCCAGCACGAGCCCTTAACCATGTGCCTAACCCATGGTAAAGCGAGAGAACCTGTTAAGCCCTTGCAATCTTGCACAACACTGGGTTCGTAAAGGAGCTAGTGGACATGATGAGTGAGCATATTTTCATCCTAATATAGCACGAGGTCTGACGATGCCATAGTTAGACCAGCTCGAGGATATTGGACATATGACTTGGTGGTTTATATCAGTGACTTCGAGGAATTATCTGAAACCCCGGTGGATTATGAGGTTTTCATATTGATGAGATCATGACTTTGGGGATGCATGTAGGAGTACCCGTTAGACATGAGATTTGGATTTATGTAGGTGATTCTGGTCGGTATAATGCCGGATATGTTTGCATGATTCGGAGTAAATTGGGTCTAGACCTATGATCCTTATTATGATATCATGCTTCTCGGTGGACAATAACATAGGAGATTGGATTAATTGTCGGAGTTGATTTGGGGATCTATATAATCGTGATCTTGGAGTTTACTGACCCGGATGATGAGAATTTGGTGGATTTACTATCGTGATGCATAGTCCTTCCGAGTATTTGGGGATTATAGGGACTTGAGATTTTGTGGAATACCGTTGACGTCGGATTTGTAGAAATGTTGGATTATGTGGAGATTGATGGGAATTACCGGGCTATCGGAGTTGATCTATAGGAAGGAAACAAAATCTTGGAGTGGCATATGACGTGTTTCCTTAGAATAGAGATGCATTATCTTGAGCCTTGCAAGACTAGGTTGAGCGCTTGAATTGTGGAGTTTAATTTAAGCTCAGCAGCATGTATGATCTACCTTTGGATTTTAGAGGTAGACGTACATATGGATTTGGGGATCTTAGACAAGTATAATTTTGTTAGACCGTCTCTTGAGAATCCTGAGGTTATGCATGGCATGAGTGGTGATTGAAGTTGGTCTATGCGAGAAGATGCTTTTTCGATCGGAATACTAGATAGAGCTATTGGCATCTCAGAAACTGTGCTTAAGAACAAGATGATATAAGTTCACTCACTCACTAGAATCCTTGAAACCCTTAAGCCCCACCGAGACACAACCTGGTCAGATCCCGACCACGGGCCTTGGCTCTAAGTCAGGAAGGCCTCTGCAGATACTCAACCGAGACCACCACCAATACCCCAACCTACCTGGCGTACCCCATAGACCTCATGGAGTGATTGGACAAGATGGGTAACATCATTATTTGATGGCCTACTTGTCTTCCCGAAGAAAAAGAAGAGACGGACAGCTGGATGGAAGACATTTGAAGACCGCCCTGTCAAGAAGGAAGATCTACACCGACCACCGTCATCAAGAAGTAACTTCCGCGTCGAAGACCGGGCGTATCTGCAAACCACTCCTCCCGGAGGAACCAAGCAATTCCGTGTCGAAGGAACGCTCACACCAAGTTGTATCAAGACTTGAAGGCACGATTCTGGTGGCACAGGATGAAAGAGAGATTGCAACCTATGTTGCAAAGTATGATGTGTGCCAAAGGGTCAAGGCTGAACATCAGCGACCCGCTGGATTGCTTCAACCACTCAAGGTTCCTGAGTGGAAGTGGGATAATGTCGGAATGGACTTCATCACTGGATTACCAAGGTCGAATAGAGGACATGACTCTATCTGGGTCATAGTCGATCATTTGACCAAGGTAGTCCATTTCATTCCTGTCAAGACCCCTTATGATGGCAACCGGCTGGCAGCTCTCTACATCGACCGAATCGTAAGTCTTCACGACATTTCCCAAGGAGATTGTGTCAGATCGAGGAACCCAGTTCACCTCAAGGTTCTGGAAGAAGTTCCAAGAAGCCTTGGGAACCAAGTATCTTTCAGCACGGCTTTCCACCCACAGATCGGAGGTCAGACAGAACGAGTCAATCAGATTCTCGAAGACATACTCCGAGCCTGTGTCTTGGAATATGGAGCCAAGTGGGAGGAATTGTCTCCCTTTTTGCCGAGTTCTCCTATAATAACAGTAACCAGTCGAGCCTTTAGATGGCACCATTTGAGGTGTTGTACGGACGCATATGTCGCACACCCCTCAACTGGTCAGAGACTGGAGAAGGGCTAGTCTTTGGACTGGATATTCTCCGCGCAGCGGAAGAGCAAGTCCAACTAGTCAGAGAACGTTTGAAGGCAGCCAAGTCAAGGCAAAAGAGCTATGCTGACACTCACCATCGGAACATGAGTTTCCATATCGGGGACCACGTGCACCTGCGGGTAACTCCTCTGAAGGGAAACAAGCGTTTCCACGTCAAGGGGAAGCTCGCACTAAGGTTCATTGGACCCTTTGAGATCACTGCAAGTCATGTAGTAGACGGCTTCCCAGCTAGATCTACCACCTGAGATGCCCTCCGTGCACCAAATCTTCGACGAGCCCCCACTCTGGAAGTACTTCTTACCTCCTAGCTAGCCCGACGCCCGCAAGGACATCGATCACCGAGCCTTTGACAGCTAACCCAACCTAACCTATGCAAGAGACCCGTCAGCAACCTCCATCAAGGAAGGCATCAAGCAAGAAGCCATACCATCAAGCACTTCAGGATTCCAAGGAGGACCGCTCGGAAGCAGAACCAACAAGGAGAAGTGAAGACTACCCCGTATCCAAGACTCCGCTTTTCTTTCCACGCCTAGTCTGGGAATCTCGGGGACGAGATTCTTGTAAGGGGGGTAGGTCTGTCACACCCTGATTTTCATGTCACATTGCTTAAGCTAATTTCCATGTTAAAAATGTGGATTTGCAAAAACTTTTGAGTGTTTTTGACTTTGCTTGATTTGACTTTTGTCTGCTGTTTGCTAGTGCTCTAAAAATCAAATAAATCATCCAACTCTTATACTCCATCTCCTTGACCCAAAACCTTTTCCCAATGATCATGCCATGTGTATAGACCAGTATAGAATTTTCTTATAAAAATATTTTGGCCAAATGGTATTTTCTAAAATTAGTTTTTCAAAAACCCTTGAATTGAGGTTTGCACTGCAAGTACATTATTTAGGGTGTGAAAAATCTTTCAAAAAGTATATTTGAAACCTATCAGGTATAGGACTCCCAGAAACCACAAAAGTATAATTTTAAAGGTTATTTTTATATTTTATTTAAAAGCTTTTTCTTAAGGCCAGAAAAGGTCTTTAATAGGAAAAAATTATTTAATTATTTCAAAAATATTTGCCAAAATTCAGGGAGACTCATAGGACATATATTGTCCATATATAAGAGTTTCAGCATATGGTCATGTTCAAAATATTGGACTAATCCTTCCAAAACCCTTTCTGGATATTTCAAGCTTTTGAAATATTTACAAAGGAAATATTCTCCAAAAATTCCAGGGAAATTCTATCATGTCAAATATGACATATTTGATGATCTTACAAAGCCTCATGCCTTGGAGATCAAGGAAACATCCTCAAACCCCTTCATAACCATTCTGTCCATATTTGAAGTTTGAGCAACTTTACATTGCCAAACTTGTCCAACTGCTCTCAAATTTGGTGCACATGCTAGAATGGCCTAATAAGGCATCTAGACCAAATGGCACAAGATTTGGAATAGATCAACTTGATCAGATCAGCCCAAAACCACTTCTGTTCAAATTCAAATTTGAACAACTTTACATTACCAACTTTTTATCTGGGGCCTCAAACTTTGTGGGCATGATCAATACCCCAAATGATGATGCTAAACCAAGTGGTGCATCAAGGGGAGATGAATTGCTTGACTCAAACATGGTGAAACCATTTCTGTTGATTTCTAGGGTTCACCAAAGTTACATTGGCCACTTTGCCCAAATGAGCTCAAATTTGGTGGAGAGGCCTAATTATGTGTGACATTTGATCCTGTTAAGTCCCATGCCAATTGGAGGTCATTTGTTTCCCCAAAACCTGATCAAACACCTTCTGTCCAATTACCAAAACAAGTGTTTGGACCCCTTTTACTATTTCCCTTTACCCCAATTTCTTACCACAGCTCCCCCTGATCATCCTCTACCCCCAGTAACTTCTCTATGGCCTCAGCTCAATCATTGGAGGGGGTAAAACCCCAATTCTCACAGCTGGACAGCAGTAAACTCCCTCTCTTTCACCCCTCTCCTCATTCCAGAGGCTCCCCAGAGCATCCAAGACCTCCACGCCTTTGTTTACTATCCCCTAGCACTACTGGACACTGGGGGACACGGCCAGGAAGCACATACACGACCATGCCGGCCAAAGGCGTGCTCTGGAGCACGCTATAGTGCACCGAGGCACTGTAGCTCGGCCCTCCCGAGGCTTCCAGGCGACCTTGGGCAGAGAGAGCGTGTCCCCCGAGGTCCCCTCGACGTCCGCAACCTGCCGGGCTGTCGGTCTTATCCTCCCCTGCCCTCCTCCTCTCTCCATGAGCTCGCCCGAGCACGTCCATGGGCGTCGCTCACGGTGTACCGCGGCTGCAGCTATAAAAGGCCTCCCCCCGAGCACCTCTTGCCTCTTCTGGACTCTCCTCTCTCCCGTGCACCTCCTAGACACGCCCCCTCTCCCTCTCAGGCGCTCTTCCTCCCTCCACGACCGAAGTGCCGCCGCCAGCCGCCGCTCGGCATCGGGCACCACGGCCGTTCTCTCCTTCCCCTTCTCTGTTTCCCGCCAGGAGGAGAACCCCAGGACCATGAAGCTACCTCCCACTCCACCCTTCCTTCCCCCTAGCATCTCTGGCACCGCCCCCGTCTCGACCCGAAGCCACCGCCGACGCCTCGGCCGCCGTCGCTCCTGCTCCTCCTGGCCAGCTTGAAGGCCAGGGATGGGCGCGGCTTACTCCGTTGGGCCCTTCGGTGCGCCGGGCACCACTGGGGACGGCCGGAGCCGCCGGGGAACGGCGCCGGCATCGCCCCTGCCTCCTCCTCTGCATCGGGAGGGGGGTAGGACGACGAACCCGACAGGCGGGCCCCGCCTGTAAGCGCCACAGGTCCGGTGGGAGCAGCTGACAGGTGGCCCCCCCGATAAGTGGAAGCGCACTTCGGTGGCTGCGCCTTCCTGTGGTGGTGGCGCCCCCGTAACTACGCCTTCGGCGTCACCACCTCCATCCCGCCGCTGAGCCACTGGGCTGAGCCCAGTAGACGATGGTTAGCTGGGCCTCGCCCAGAGCACCGTATAAGGTTGAACCATTATTCCTTTTTCTTTTTCTTTATTCTGTCAACTTCAAAAATGCCTAGATAATTCAAATGAACTCCAAATTGCATGATTCAAATTTCCTATGGCTCCATAAATCATGCTCTATCACATGGTGCAACATGCACATTATTCCAGAAACATTTCTTTCACAAATATTTATCAAATGCCTTTATTTCATTTCTGTGATGAACTTTAGAAAATCATAGAGAGCTCAATCTTGATCCAAATGCAGTGATTCAAATTCCTAGATGCTTGTCATGTCCAAACTTAGTTTTGGAACATTTTTAATAATAGTTTCTGTACCCCACCAAATATTGAGCCATTTCTTCATATTTATCAGCTTTGCAAAATCCTAGGAAATTCATTTCAAATCCAAATCCAGTGAAACCAACTCCTAAATGCTTCTAAAATCATGACTTGATGATGGGTACCTTTGCTCATCATTCAAGGAAATATTTCTGTATACTTCTTCCAAATCCATAAACCCTTTGGTTCCATCATATTGGAATGTTCCAAATCACCCATTGATCCAATACCTATGAAACCACCTTGGTCATTTCTAATATGACCAGAGGTATCCTAGAAAAGTCCAACTCCTATTTTTAGAGCACTTTTAGTTTTTCTTTGATTGTGTTGCTTATTATGATTGTTTCCATCGTTAGTTGACGAGATAAACGAAGTACTCGGAGATGGACCAGAAGGTTTGAAGACTCAGAAGAATAAGGCAAGCAGCCCTTTGACCATGTTCAAGAAACCTTTTTATGCATGTCTCATAGCACCTTATTATTCAATGCATCGGAATCATGTAGAAGAGGCGACCACTTTGGTTGGTACCTTTGTTACTTTACTGTTGAAACTTGCATCAAACATGACCCTACCTTCCTATGAGGGTTATGTGGGTGGGAGTAGTTAGGTTGCTTTAATAGTGGCTACGCAAATGGGACGGGAATGTGCATGGTGACGAAAGCAAGATACTTTCAAAAGACTTTTCAAAAACCCCGTCGGGTGCCACTTATGCCCGAGGGAGATGGTGAGATGGGTAACCACTTGATGACGAAGTGGTGTACCGAGGCAAGTGTGTGTGTTGTTTTGAAAACGGATTGGTTTAAGTTCGACCGTTATTCCAACCTTACATGCGCAACCACTCTACCCTTATATGGGAAAGGGCATTATTGATTACCTAGGTCAATACTAGCATGGTGCCCGCATTACTAGTGACGGGGGTGACATGAGGTCACTCTCGGGACGGGGTCGTGCTTGGATAGGCGGCCATGACTGTTTTCACAGGGCACCGGACACACCGTTGGTACCCCGTGCTTGTGATATGTGATGAATACGGAGCGAGTCTCCACAAACCTTGAGATGTGAAATGTTTGGCACGGGGCTGCTACCAATCGAGTGGACTCCATATTAGTGTCGCCTAGGGAAAGGTAGTGATCGGGTGCTTACCCCGAGTACCTGAGGTACCGCGGGTCGTGGATGACACGGAAGTTCCCCGGATCTTGTGGGTTAAGTGTGCAACCTCTGCAGAGTGTAAAACTATTCGAATAGCCGTGTCCGCGGTCAAGGACAGTTGGGTAACCGCTCTTGGGCTACGTCCAGTGTTTACGAAACCTGGTGTGCGTGTGTGAGGAAACAACCTGGTTCAGTGATATTGTTGATGTGATTGTGAGAAAGTCACAATGAACTTGAGCATGAGTTGATTACAACTCTTTCTCGATAATGATGTCTGTGACCTCCTGATACTTGTTACAGACACATGCATATCCATGTTATATATATATTGATCATACTTGCATATGAAAAACTAGCTTTCCGCAAAACCGCCAAGTTAGAAGTAGAGCCTTGCATAAATATTCTGTCATCACACTTGGGTTGCTTTCGAGTACATTCAAAGTACTCATTGGCTTGCCACTGGTTATTTTATTGGCCAGGCATGAGAGAACAGGTTATGATGAAGATTTCTGGGTGACGAGCATGCGAGCTAGGACGCTTCCCAGTCAGAATGCCTGTAGGGTTAAGGCAGATGGCATGGGTCCCAGTTGTCTTTGAAGATTTCCGCTGCGATGATATACTCAAGACTTGACCATTATGGTCCTATTTGTGTAACACGGTATGTAAGGATGTAAGACTCTTGTTATTCAGCTTCTGTGTGTTCAGTGAGCATTGATCTCTGGGATCACTGTACACGTGCATTCGTTGATCACGACTTATGAGTCGGGGTTCCCACATAGCATCTCCTTATCACCCCTAGTCTAGTGGTCAAGTTGAATTAATAAATGGGGAAATAAAATTAATTTTGCAAAAGATTGTTAATAGGTACCGAAAGAATCTTTCTGAGAAATTAGATGATGCACTTTGGGCCTACCGAACAGCTTATAAAATCCTTTGGCTATGTCTCCATACAAAATGGTTTATGGAAAAGCATTTCATTTACCTCTTGAGTTAGAACACAAGGCATATTTGTAAATTAAAAAACTCAACTATGATTTCAAACTTGACGGTGAAAGGAGTTTATTTGATATTAGCTCACTAGATGAATGGAGAACCCAAGCTTATGAAAATGCCAAATTATTTAAGAAAAAGTTAAAACATGGCATGAGAAAATAATTCAAATGCGGGAATTAAAAGTGGGTGAGTATGTTCTATTGTACAATTCTCATTTTAGATTTTTTGCAGGAAAACTTCTCTCCAAATGGGAAGGACCGTATATTATCGAAGAGGTTTATCGGTATGGAGCTATTAAGATTAATAATTAGGAAGGCACTAATCGCAAGGTGGTCAATGGACAATGATTTAAGCACTATATTTCGGGTACGCCTATTAATATTGAAACTAATATTATTCAAACTATGACACTGGAGAAATACATAAAAGAGACCTTCCAGAATACTCCAGAACCCTCAAAAGGAAGAGGTGCGTGATACGGTAAGTAAACCGACTTAGAAAAATCCACAAAAATATCAGAAAAAATAGAAACACACGGGAATACAACCCGGGTGCCCACGAGACATCGGTTGCGCCACTACCCCAGGCGCGCCCTGGTGGGTAGTGGACCCCACTGGCACCTTCCTGGCTCTGTTATCTTTTGGTACACATGTTTCCTTATGTTAAAAATCTCTATATATACTCCCGCACGATGTGACCACCGCATGGAAGAAATATCCTCTTTTCTTGTTTCGTGCCCTTTTTCCAGACAGATCTAGATCTCTATGACTCCTCGAAGGACAAGTTCTTTGAGAAGGTCATCAACCCCTACCTTTCGGAGGTGATGAAGCACCCTCAAGGCATTGAGATGCATGAGGGGGTTATCTCACAAAGATTAGTTATTGCTTCTATACTTTTGCGTCTCAATCAAATAAAGGAAATAATGAAAAAGATCGTATGCTAATCTTATGGAAAGTAATGACATTACATAAGAATAAGTATAAGTGGTAAAATTTATTGAAGATTGACAAACATAGCATTAGTTAGTGATGCATATCATGAAAGAATTATATGGGAAGAGAAGATTCACATGCAAATATACTATCTTGGACATCTTTTTATGATTGTGAGCCCCCATTAAATATCCTATGCCAAATTGTTGACGTTGGACAAGGAAGACAATGTTTTTATGTTTGTTCACATTCACCTAGAATATTTATTGTCATAGATCCTCTAACATGTGGTGCTTGCTCAAATATCTTTGCTAGCCAAAAATCCGCACTTAGTAGCAATACTACTTTTGCATCCAAAACCCTTAATTAAATTTCATCTCATGACATTCCACCATACCTACCTATGGATTGAATAAGATCCTTCAAGTAAGTTGTCGTTGGTCCATATGGCAATAAAAATTGCTTCTAAATATGTTTGATCTTTTATTGTAAGGGAAAATAAGAGTTGTACAAACCTATGATGGCAAAGTAATAAAAGCGACAGACTGCATAATAAAGGTCGCTATAATACGGGGCAATATAACATGACATTCTTTTGCATTAAGGGATTATGCATCCAAAAATAAAAGTGCATGACAACCTTTGGTTCCCTCTGCGAAGGGCCTATATTTTAATTTTATACGTTTACTTTTATGTTTGATTCAATCATATTCCCCTCTACTTATTTTTATTTTTCTCTTTTGCAACCATCATGTGGTGGGGAAAGACCTAGGCACATATATCATGTTGAATGTGAGTGGTCATGAGTTATTATTGTTGACATCACCCTTGAGGTGAATAAGTTGGGAGGCAAAATTATAAGATCTTATCTTTCTATGTGCATGGTTGAATTTTTTTGCTCCATATATATGTTGTGAGTGTTAGCGACCATAGAATATTAAATTATAATTGAGTATGTGGACTTGCTGAAAAGCTCCGACACGTGACTCTTATAGAGAATATGATGAATTACAACTGCATTATTCACTAAGCGCATAGTTTGTTAGTTTTCAAGAAAGTTTATGCTTTATACTTTGCTATTGTAATGAATTGCTACTTGTTCATGAACGGTCTTATGATATTATTTAATTTTTGTTGTTATTTTAATGGTCATGATGCTACTATGTACGTATTTTGTTTTTATCGAAACCTCTCTCTGCAAACATCTGCACATGTTTCTCCATATCTGTTTTCGCTTGGGGACAACCAATATCTAAAATTGGCGGAGTTGATACGCCCATTTTGCAACATGTTTAGTTACTGTTATTTTTAGTGTTTTCATTCATTATAACACTTTGGGGAGCAATTCTAATGCCTTTTCTCTCATAATTTGCAAGTTTTATCCAAAGATGGAGAATACTGGTAGCTGGAATTCTTGACTTGAAAAAAGCTACGTCAGAGATACCTATTCTGCACATCTCCAAATGGGCTGAAAATTTACGAAGAATTATATTGTAATATATAATAATTATTGGAGAAAAGAACCACCGAAGGGGGGCACCCAGGCGCCACGAGACTCCAGGGTGCGCCACCCCCTCCAGGCGCGCCCACGCCCACTTCCGGCTATCTTCTTCACGTATAAAATCACATTTTCCCAAGAAAAATAATAAAGGGGGGACTTTTGGGATGGAACGCCGTCTTCTTGAGGTGGAACTTAGGCAGAAGCACTTTTGCTCTCCGGCGGAGTGATTCCATCAGGGATACTTCCCTCCGAGAGGGGGAAATCAAAGCTATCGTCATCACCAGTAAGTGTCTTATTGTAGGAGGACCAATCACCATCAACATCTTCTCTAGCACTATCTCATATCAAACCCTAGTTCATCTCTTGTATTCAATCTTTGTATCAAAACCTCAGATTGGTACCCGTGGGTTGCTACTAGTGTTGATTACATCTTGTAGTTGATGCTAGTTGGTTTATTTGGTGGAAGATTATATGTTCAAATGCATTATGCTATTTATTACTCGTTTGGTCTTGAAAATGCATATGTTTTGTGAGTAGTTACTTTCGTTCTTGAGGCTATAGGACAAGTCATGTTGCAAGTAATCACGTGAAGTTGATATTCGTTCGATATTTTGATGATGTGTATGTTGTGATTCCCTTAGTGGTGTTATGTGAACATCGACTACATGACACTTCACCATCTTTGGGCCTAAGGAAATGCATTGTGGAGTAGTTATTAGATGATGGTTGACAAAGTGATAGAAACTTAAATCCTAGTTTATGCGCTATTCCGTAAGGGGCTAATTTGGATCCATATGTTTAATGCTATGGTTTGATATTATCTTAATCTTCTTTAGTAGTTGCAGATGCTTGCGATGGGGGGGGGGGGGGG
>LR738710.1:303267316-303336953 GCA_902687465.1 Secale cereale
GGCGGCAGCGAGCCAGCGCGAGGCGGGGCGAAGCTGCGGCGACGGCGGTGGTGGCTTGCGGCGGCGGCGGTGAAGTGCGGGGCGGCGGTGGTGGCTTGCGGCGGCGGCGGCGATGCGAGAGAGGAGGGGAGGTGACAGGGCGGCGGGGTATTTATGGAGGGGCGGAGGAGCAGCTTGCGGGAGGGGCAAGGGAAGGCGGTGGCGTGGCGTGCACGGAAACCGAGGTCGGCCGGCGGCGGGACTCCCAGCGGAGTCCTCGTTGGGGACGACAGGCGAGCTAGGCCGGGCTTGGCTCGGGCTGGGCCGGCCTAGTTCGACGGGGAAAGATTTTTTATTTTTTTAAACAAACAGAGAAAACAAAAGTAAAACTAAAATAATATATAATATACTATAGGCATATTATATATCAAAATTTGCAGAAAAAGAAATCATACAAGATGAACATATTTCTACAGCCAAATAAAATGCTCACAATTCTAATAAATCAAAAAGTCCTACTGTTGCAATAAAATCCAATAAAAATCATTATTAAAATACCAAAAAGATTTCAAATTTATTTCTCTCCAATTTTCTAGTGTAGGGAATCATGTTACCCTATTTTCCATGTAATTTATTTTTGGAGAAAAATAATTTGAATAAAAACCAAATAACTCAATGTTTGAAATTGAGTTGCAGAAAATTTCAGAAAACTTCCAACTCATATTTCCTATAATTTGAAGAAGTCATTTTATCTTCTCTCATGAAAATCATTGAGTTGCTTAAAGTTTCTGAATTGAAAAGATTTCGAGGATGAAATTCAAAATCCTTTCAACGCCCTTTATCATTTAAAATAAATTGAAGAAGTCATATTATCTTCACTCTAGGGTTTTGTGTTGAAAAGAAATTGAATTCCCGGAGATCAAAATGCAAAGTGAAAGTTTTGGGAAAGTCATTTTATTCCCTCTCATTTAACTTTCAAAAGTTTCGAATTTCACTCAATTTCACACAGCACATCCAATAAGCAATCACACTTAGAATTTTGGGATTTTACAAACCTACCACACTTAGAATGAATCTCGTCCTCGAGATTCGGAGAGGCTAGAAGAAATAGGTTGGGGTTTGGGGGTCTTCTAGCAAATCCACTGATCGGTCTGGTCTAGTGTGCTACCACACTTAGAAGCATGGATACGGTTCTATAAAAGCTCAAGTACTCCATCCTTTGGGGCTGAAGGTGTCGGCCTTCTCAATCTTTAGGGTAATTCCTTCTTTGGGCTCTTCCGGTAGTGGCATTACCTTTGTCCTCAATTCTTGTGTTCTTTCATCCTGGTGAGGCTCTTTCTGTGACTAGCTCTTCATAGCTGACAGGTCTGGCGCCAATACTAAACAAATATTGATATCTCATGGTGGTCATCATCCAAATTAACGGGGTGCCTGCATAAAACGAGTCTGGGCTTCCATCCTCACCGTATATCCTACGGTTGGCAACAACATGCCGTGTACAAGGGAAAATTTCTTTACCAATCTAAGGTTTAAATAGAGTTTTGACATCGTCGTCTCTCTACTATAGGTAAGTCACTCAGATTTACCATCCCATATAGCAGAGGCGAATAATAAGAGTAAGTCGGTATGGTGATCAATCCATTCCGCACCCAAATCATTACCTTGTATATGGTTTAGTGAATCTCGCATTCTAACACTCGGTCATCCTCACAAGCATTGCCGAATTTCTCTTGTCAACGAACTAAGTTCGAATAAATCCATTGATTCTGCAAGCCAAACAAAACATCTATCGTTTCATCACAACCCTCGGGATTAACGTAACCACCTATAAGATCGTCTGTTGACAAGGTCGTAACTTCTACCAGGGGTTTTCCTTCAGCAAGAGTGTGCTTGCATTCTTGACAGGTCCTGGGGCCTGTGGGTTATGGCTCATCTCACCACTAGTAACACTTGGTCTCATCATCGGGTTGCAACTGATCATTCTTCCAACATCCAACTTCCTAGTACTCTCAAATCCATCCAATTATCCCTTACTTCTCTTGGTTCAAAACTAAGTGTAATTACTCACCCTCATCCTTCGGCAGTGCATTCCAAGTCTGACGTAGCTAACCACTAGCTAGTGTATTCGGCTAAAGGTGTTGGATTCTACCACACTTAAAATGAATAACCCTAGTTTTCTCCTCCAAAATCTTGATCCATGTATCATGTCTTCATTCGTCACTTAAATACTACTAACTCATTAAATCCAAAATCAATACCAAGATGCTAATTGTATTGCTCCTCAACTTACTACGATCTACTGCATTACCAATGCATCCTTCAACTCAACTACTTAGCAGAAATCTCCTTCTCCTTGGGACAATGCACTAGCACGGTGCCCTGCTTCATCATAGCAGAAACATATTACTACTGACAAGTCTCGTGGTTCCCTTATGATTACATAGCCTCCTCAGGTCCTCGGCTTAGGGGTCCACTTCAAAACTTGTGTATCCTTAAACCATCCTTGGAGTTACTATTGCTCCACACTTCCAGCATTACACCTACTTTAAATCCAGTTGTGCTTATTTCTTCCATATCCTTGGGGTAAACTTCATAAATAAACTCCAACTTATTTGTGCAAACTCTACTCCTTGGAGCAACACTTTCCTTTCTATTGGTCCAGGGTTCACTCAGAAAAGTATCGTCCTAAACAAAATGCATTGGTTCATCCGTAATCCATATTCTCCTCATATCAAGTCTCTTATTACATCCTGAACCAGTATTCAAATCTCAATTTCCAAGGGTGCATCACTACAAATGCTACTATCCACATGGTCTGGTAGGGTCACTATTCCTTCCATCTTTACTCCTTTGTCCTAGCTAAGGATGCTTCAGTCCCACGGGAATTGTGCAATGCGATTCTTGAAACCCTCAATCTGTTGCGTCATCCTATTGGTCGTGTGCTTCATCTCCGTCATCTCTGCATGCACTCTACTCAGGCATTCCTGGGTATAACAAAGTCTTGCTTCGAGTATTTCTACAATCCGACGTATGGCCTCCATAGCAGCTTCACGAACAGAGTCGAAGAATGCTGTTCGCGGTACTCTAGAGATGAAAAAGTATTGACCCATAGTCTTTGGGCAAACTCCTTTCACACGATGGAGGTGGACCTCCACGTACCAAAGTTCAACTGCATTCTCCATGAAGGGATAACCCTTGTAAACTGCATCTCCTTCTAGGTGAATATGCTTCATCATGTCCTTCAGGATCTTTGGATAATCCTGATCGCTAGTTAGGGTCATGATCGTTTTCGGGCCTTTGAGAAAAGACTCTTAAAGGGTTGTCATCTATAGGTAATAGACATAAGGGGTACTCAGGACAACGTATCTATTTCCTTGGGGGAAAGGGGGTCGTTTGTTCGAGAAAGGTTTGGGGTCATTTTCTCCATGGGTTCTAGGTCTTGGTCTGTGTGAGATGGCAAGAGGCACTCACAATCATCCAACAACTCATAACACTTCCTTCTTAGATTCCAAAATTATCAACTTCTATTGCTTCACGGACTATTACAATGTTCTTTCCATAACTCAACTCAACATCGTAATAAAATGTATTCCATCTTTAGCTACATGCTTCAATCTAATATCCAGATCTCAACTATGCTGATTCATCTTTCCTCTGGTCTGAACCTTCTCTTGGCAAAATGCTCTACTTTCTTGTAGCGTAAACTAATGACATAAGACAAATCTAAGGACTTCATGGTGGCTGTCCTGGTTCACTCGGTTTCTCGTTTCCTGGTAGGGCACTTGCTTGCATAATGACCTAAATCCTTGCACCTAAAACAAGTGATGTGACTCCGGTCCTTTTTCACCGAAATTGGATTCTTCTGGGGACACATGCTCTTTCTCTTCCTCGACTTCTTCGTTCCTATCAAATATTCTATCTTTTGTGGATCAACCTCCACTTCTTCTGTCTGGAAGTCTCCCAGATACTCATGGCTTTTCGTCGTGCAATGATGTGAAAAATGTCCTTCTTCTCCGCATGAGTAGCAAGCATGTGTGTAATATCTGTTTAGTCCTTCTCCATCAGGGTCATCAATATCTTCCTCCATCGCAGATTCCTTTAAGGTTTCCTCGAGGACTTATTTCATTTCTTCTTTCTTCTGCTGGGCAGTTTGTTGTACATGGGGTAAATGTGACACTGAGCAGGGTAGTGGGTAGTCCCTTCACACAAGAAACAAGTAATCTGCCAAGTTGGGCATTCTTCAGCTAGGTGACTTCTGTAATGCCCAGGATGGGACTATATCTCCTACGTGTCGAGGCACGACTTAGAGACATAACCCCATGCTGGAATGATCGCAAGTTTGGTATCTTTGCACAACTCATGTAAAAGATGGGGATGGAAAACATAAAATAGTTGGCTTACAATCGCCACGTCACACAAATACAATACATGTCCAAATCATCATTCAATAAAACATCACAGCCCATCTAAGGGTAAAATCCAAATGACAAGATACCAAACTTAATTTAAATCCACAGGTCGGATCGAATCCTAGTAGAAGTCTCCACTACTGATCATCAGGATAACGAACATAGTAACGGCTACGCTCCTCGTCGTACTCCCAGTCTAGCTCAGTGCCATCACCTGGATAGCTCACCATCGGACCTGCATCTGGTGTGGTGAAGTAACTGTGAGCCACAGAGGACTCAGCAATCCCGTTCCCGGGTAACATGACTATTTAAGCCCTGGGAGAGGATAAGGCTGAAGAAAAGAATAAGCAAGTGGTTGCAGCAGCACTAGCCTAGCTTACGTATGAGAGAGCGAGAAGAGAAGGCGCCTCGGTCGAGAGATGATCACTAAGTGATCCTAAACTAATCAAGTCAAACATAACCCCACCGTGTTCATCTCCCGAAACCCCTTTCGGAAAATGACAGTCACGGTACTCACGCTGGTAGTGTATTGGAACAATGTGTCAAGTTTTCTACAACCGGATATTAACAAGCTCCCATCTGCCACATAACTGCGGGCACGGCTTTCGAGAGTTCATAACCCTGCAGGGGTGTTCCAACTTGGCCCATGACAAGCCCACGATCCGCGGAGTCGCAACTCCAAGGTGGGAAGACCCGAGTATTCTCGGAATCCCGTGCTCAAGATACTCCGAACTAAGGTAAGGCTAATCCAGCAAATCCTCCCGGCGTGCCGACACCCTGATAGTAGCCGCGCGTATCTCGTCTCAGTCCACGACCGGATGGGTGATGCTATGGGTTTTTACCAGACCTCGAGTTTCCTTGATGTGGCCCCGCAGGACCCCCAGTTCGGACCAACACTCATGTGGAGCACTGGCCTGGGGTTGTTGATTAAGAAAGAGGGTTAATTACTCCCTATGCAAGTTTAATTAGTTATTAGGCAAATAGTACCAAAGTTGGGACTTGCTGGAAAAGACTTAGCACTTAGCGGTTTATCGAGGGGGTCCCATAAACCCCAACCGTGTGAGGAACGCATAATCAAGGAACATAACACCGGTTTATACGGTTCCTAGCGGCATGAGTGGAACAAATCACCAAGCAAAAGGCTTAGCCTTCCACCCATTGCCAATATATAGATGATTTCATTTAAGCATTTATATAGTGTGATATAACCCAACAAAACTTCAACATGAAGCAAGCATCTTCAACTTCACCTGCAACTAGCAACGCTATAAGAGGGGCTGAGCGAAGCCTACGTATAGCCAAACAATGGTTGGTAGGATAGTTAGACATGATCATGGTTACAAGTAGGAGGCTGACATGAAAGACATGGGCATCAAGGCAAAACTATAGATCGAGACTTCTAGCAATAGGCAAAAATAGTAATGGTATCCGGGTTCGGTCATCTTGCCTGAAAAGTTGTCGTTCGGATCGTAAGAGGGGTCCTCGTGCTCAACCTCGTTGTTAACCTCGTGCTCGTACTCGTACTCGGTCTCAGCTTCCGGCTCTAAACAATACAATCACACAAGGCACGAATCAACAAGATGCAATGCGCACACAAAATGATGGATGCATGATGGATGCACTATGAGAGCACACGGAGCACGGAAAATAAGCATTCAAGCAAAAGCTTCAAAACAAGATAACAATAGGATATTATGAATCTACACGGAAAATCAATAAAGTTTCATATAAGACTTGCTGAAATCGGAGCTACGGGCTAAAAGTTACACACAAAACAATAAACAAGCGAAAGCTGAAAATTACAGCAACATAGCAACTTCGGAGCACTAGATAAATAAGCTACAGCACTCAAACATCATGGCAAAGAGCATGAAAATAAACTAGACATATCCTACAGCAAATAAGTCCATTGGTGCACCCCCAAAGGAGCCACGGAAAAATAGCAACAAGCTTGGACATATTGAACTTGACAACAAAATCCTGACAGCAGTAATTTGTTGCAACTTTGGAGCAAAAGTTAAATATTCTACAGCCACTCAAATAAGCATGTGAGAGCATGAATGGATAGCCAACAATATATACTACAAGGAACTATCAAGAGTCACCCCAAAACTATCATGGTTTGTCCTAGAACAACAAGCAAACATGGCATCTGGAAATTACTGATTCCACACTTAGTGAAATTTCACTAAGTGTTAAAACAGCAGTTTCATCATGGCATCTTTGAGAGCAAGTTAAAGTCACCTCAAAACTAAACATGGCAAGTGGTAAGCACCACATCAAAGTACACATGATGGTGATTCCCAAACATACAAGCATGCATCATGGAGATAAACACAACGATAGCAATGAGCTCAACAAGATGGCATCTCATAACAAGTTTATCAACTAAACAGCCACATAGCACTTTGCAACGAGGATAACCATGGTAAGAATAAATCTATCATGCAACCTAACACAAACAACATGTAGAGCATGGCAAGACTAACACGTGGACATGTCATTTGCATCATTCGGATGAACGAGCTAAAAGATATCACTATGCAAAGATGGCATAAAAACAACACATAACAGCAGTTTATAACGGGATGCACTCTTGCAACAGAAAAATAAGCATCTAGATGGTCTCAAACATGCATGGCACAATGAAATGAAACGCAATGCAAGTCACCACGAACGTCTGGACATGCCATTTGCGCAAAACGGAGCAACACACACAAAGTTATCACTATTACAAGATAGCATCAGCACACAAAAACACAGGGATCTAGGGTTTTGAAGTCAACCTCCTCAGATCTGAAGTTAACGGGCTCGGGCCCGCGGCGGAACGGGCCGGTGGAGAGGCGGCGGCTGCGGAGTGGCGACTGGGCCGGCGGCCTGGCGAAGCGGGTCGGCCCACCCCGGGCGAGGCGGCGGCTGGAGAGGCCTCGGCTCGGGCCTCGAGCGGCGCAGCCCGCGGTGGTGGCGGATGGGGAGCCTGGGCCTTCGGGCGGATGGAGATCGGCTGGCGATGCGGCGATCGGCTGCGGGGAGGAGATCTGGGCCTCGTGCGCAGGCGGAAGGCTGGAGGCCCAGGCGGATCGGCTGGAGGGCTAGGGTTCGGCGCCCGCGGCCCGCAATGGGAGATCGGGTCGTCTGGATCCTTCCCGATCCAGTGACTGGCGGCGGCGATGGCCTCGTGCGGAGGGGCTCCCAAGCGAGGGGATGCCGGCGACGGGAGGTGGCGGCCCCGGCGGCGCCCGCCGGCAGGAGGGCGGCGACGGGCGTTGTAGGAGACGGCGGGCGGCGCGCCGGTGAGGAGATGGCGGCGATGAGGTGCAAGGTGGCCGGAGGTGGTGAGGTGGAGGATTCCGGCGAGGTGCTCCGGCGGTGCTCCGGCGAGCTCCGGCCGGAGTGGAGAGAGGAGAGGCTGGAGGTAGGGGATGACCTAGGGTTTCCTTGATTTGAGGCAAAAATTGGGGGATGTGGACAAATATATAGGCACAAGGAGCTAGGGTTGTCCAAATGGGGTGTGGTTTTCGGCCACACGATCAGAATTGGATGGCCTAGATGAAGGGAGGGGTTTGGGTTGGTTTGGTGGGCTGTTGCAGGGGTGTCTTGGGCCTCAAAGTGGAGGCACTTTGAGCCCACGAGAATAACTGTTGGGGTAGCAAACGGACTCGAAACACGACGAGATTTGACAGGCGGGTTACAGAAACCAAAACAACAACACACGACAAGACTCGCGCCAAACCGGTAACGTTACACACCAAAGTAGGCCTACGGGACGCCACGAACACGTGAGGGAGCTCCGGAACGCGAAACGGACAACGGGAAGGAACGCGTGGAACCGGATGCAAACGACAACACAAATGCAATGCGATGCATATGACTACATGATATGAATGAATGCCACACACGCACACGACAAAAGAACGAAAACCCGAAAGACAAAGAACCCGGAATGGAAGTGATGAATCCGGAGATATATTATATGCCCAAAAGGGAAAGTATTACATCCGGGGCATTACAAACTCTCCTCTACTACAAAAAGATCTTGTCCCGAGATATAGGACTGGAAAAAGGAAGGGTACTCGGAACGAAGATGATCTTCTCGTTCCCACGTAGCTTCTCGGACGGTATGGTGTGACCATTTGACTTTCAAGAATTTGATGGACTTGTTGCAGGTCTTGCGCTCGGTTTCTTCGAGAATAGCAACTGGGTGCTCTCGGTAGGACAAATCTTGTTGAAGATCAATCTTTTCCAACGGAATCATGCGTTCAGGCGCATTGAAGCATTTGCGGAGTTGAGACACATGGAACACATCATGAACATTAGCGAAGTTGGGAGGGAGCTCAAGTTGATAGGCTAGATCGCCTCTTTTGCCAAGAATCTTGAAAGGCCCGACGTATCTAGGAGCAATCTTTCCTTTGATACCGAATCTTTGGGTGCCTTTCATAGGAGAAACACGGAGATAGACGTGATCATCAATGTTGAAAGCCAAATCACGATGCTTGCCGTCATAGTAGCTCTTCTGACGCGACTGAGCGGCCTTGAGATTCTCACGTATGACTTTGCACATCTCTTCGGCTTCTGAGAACAAGTCATTGCCAAGAAGTTGACGTTCGCCTGTTTCAGACCAGTTGAGAGGGGTACGGCACTTTCTACCATAGAGGATTTCAAACGGAGCTTTGCCTGCACTTGCTTGAAAGCTGTTGTTGTAAGAGAACTCGGCAAATGGAAGGCAGTCTTCCCATTTCATGCCAAAAGAGATGACACAGGCTCTGAGCATGTCTTCTAGAATCTGATTCACTCGCTCGACTTGACCACTAGTCTGAGGGTGAAAAGCAGTGCTGAACCTGATCTTAGTGCCCATGGCGGACTGAAAGGAGTCCCAGAACTTGGATGTGAACAAACTTCCACGATCTGAGGAGATAACTTGAGGAATGCCATGTAAAGACACAATTCTGGAAGTGTACAACTCTGCAAGTTGAGCTGCATTGATTGATTCTTTGACTGGAAGGAAGTGAGCGACTTTGGTAAGCTTGTCAATCACCACAAAGATAGAATCATTCCCTCTCTTGGACTCAGGAAAGCCAGTGACGAAATCCATTTCAATGTGGTCGAATTTCCACTCGGGAATAGGAAGAGGTTGGAGAAGACCGGCTGAACGTTGATGCTCTGCCTTCACTCTTCTGCAAACATCACATTCATTCACGAATTGGGCAATCTCCCTTTTCATGCGTGTCCACCAGTAAGATTGCTTGAGATCTTGATACATCTTGGAACTGCCAGGATGAATAGAAAGGAGAGAATCATGTGCTTCTTCCATTATGAGCTTCCTGAGATCACCTTTGGGAACAACGAGTCTGTCCTCGAAGAACAAGGTATCTCTCTCATCAACACGATATCACTTGTATTTAGGAGTGCCCTTTGCAATACCATGTTTCACCTTCTGCACCATGGCATCACTGAGTTGGGCCTCACGGACCTGATCTTCCAAGGTATGAGCCACTTGAAGATTTGCAAGAAATCCTTGCGGAACAACTTGGAGGTTGAGCTTCCTGAAAGCTTCACAAATCTCAGGCTGGAACGGCTTGATAAGAAGGCTGTTGCAATATGCCTTTCTGCTCAAAGCATCTGCAATCACATTCGCCTTGCCAGGAGTGTATTTGATGCTGGGATCATACTCTTTGATCATTTCAACCCAACGAGTCTGGCGGAGGTTCAGATTCGGCTGTGTGAAGATGTACTTCAAGCTCTTGTGATCGGTGAAAATGTCGACTTTTCTGCCCAACAACAGATGTCTCCACGTAATCAAAGCATGTACCACATCTGCTAGTTCAAGATCATGTGTGGGATAGTTCTTCTCACTTGGCATCAGCTGACGAGAAGTGTATGCCACAATTCTCTTGTCTTGCATAAGCACACCACCAAGTCCTTGAAGAGAAGCATCACAGAATACTTCGTAGGGCTTGGATTCATCTGGAGGAGTAAGAACTGGAGCAGAGACGAGCTTTTGTTTGAGAGTTTTGAATGCCACTTCACACTCTGGAGACCAAAAGTATTTGACATTCTTCTGAAGCAAGTTGGAAAGAGGCTTGGCAATCTTGGAGAAGTTCTCAACGAACCTTCTGCAATAGCTGGCAAGACCAAGAAAACTTCGGAGTTGCTTAACGTTCTGAGGAGCTTCCCAGTTGACAATTGCTTCAACTTTCTCAAGATTTACCGCAATGCCGTCAGCAGAGATGATATGGCCCAGGTACAAAACCTTGTCGAGCCAAAATTCGCAATTGGAGAACTTGGCATAGAACTTATGCT
This sequence comes from Secale cereale, assembly GCA_902687465.1. Taxonomy (NCBI): domain Eukaryota; kingdom Viridiplantae; phylum Streptophyta; class Magnoliopsida; order Poales; family Poaceae; genus Secale; species Secale cereale. The sequence goes on from LR738710.1 coordinate 303,278,005, forward strand.
CACGGAGTCGATCAAGAACCAGACGTAAGTGCTTTTCGTGATCTTCTTCATTCTTGGAAAATACCAGAATATCATCCAGATACACAAGCACAAACTCGCCGGTGTAGGGGTTGAAGATGTAGTGCATCATTCTCGAGAAGGTAGGAGGAGCATTGGCGAGACCAAAGGACATGACTGTATACTCATATGAGCCGTAGCTCGTTCTGAAGGCAGTCTTGGGGATGTCTTCCTCGCGAATGCGAATTTGCTGATAGCCCATTCGGAGGTCGAGCTTAGAGAACACTTTAGCTCCTTTGAGCTGCTCGAACAGTTCGTTGATGTTGGGGAGCGGATATTTGTTCTTTATTGTCTTCTTGTTCAATGGCCGATAATCAACGCAGAGGCGCTCCGTGCCATCCTTCTTCTTGACAAATAAGACACCACAGCCCCAAGGAGACGTACTAGGCCTGATGAGACCCATACACTCCTGTTCATCAAGCTGCTTCTTCAATTCCTTCAATTCTTCAGGAGAGAGCTTGTACGGACGCCGGCATGCTGGCTCAGTACCCGGCTCGAGTTCAATGACGAATTCCACCTTACGGTGTGGAGGCATGCCTGGAAGTTCTTCAGGAAAGACGTCTTGATATTCGTTTACCACCGGAATTTGAGATATGGCATTAATCTCGCCCTTATCATTGAGAGACAAAAGCCTGATAGTGTTATCCCTGGAGGCAAAGATAATCACATCTTCATCAGGATGAGTCATCTTGACTTCCTTCTGTGCACAATCAATGTGAGCATCATGCTGAGAAAGCCAATCCATCCCGAGGATGAGGTCAATATCAGAATTACCTAGAACCACCGGATTAGCCAGAAAGCAATAATCACCCATGCGAATAGAAACATCCGGAGCATATATACTGGAATGCATTCGTTTCCCCGGAGAAATAACTGATAACTCCCTTGGCAGACTTTTAATGTCAACATTATACTTGGATGCAAATGGTTGAGACATGAAAGAGCATGAAGCACCCGAATCAAATAACACTTTAGCAGGAAAAGAGTTAACTGGAAGGTTACCCAAAATCACATCAGAAGAATTCTCCGCTTGCGCTGCATTCATCAGATTCACCCTTGCTTGCTTGGGATTATGCTTGACAATAGCTGAACTAACAGGTGGAGGAGGTGGAAGGCGCTTCGGGTTGGGGCACTTGTTAGCATAGTGACCATTCTGAGTGCACTTGTTGCAAGTCACTTCTGAGAGAGGACGGAAATGAGAACCACTTGACTTGGAGCCTTGAGACTGAAACTGATTCTTCGACTGGTTGCTCGGGTTGGGTGGGTGGGAGAAACCACGACCACTAGAGTTCTTGTTGCTGTTGGAGTTGTTGTAAGGAGCTCGAATCACTGGAGGAGGAGGAAGCCAAAATTTCTGTTGTTTCGAGACCATCTGAGACGATGAGGAAGAGTGAACGGCATCTCGAATCCTCTTTTTAGAAGCCTCCATCTTGAGTTGAGCTGCCTCTTGTTTCAAAGCCATGTTATAGAATTTGTCGAACTCCTCAGGCTCGAACAAGGTCAGAGCAAGTTGAAGTTCATCTTTCAGGCCTCCGCGGAACTGATAGATTTTGCTCTTGGCATCAGGAATGTCTTGCTTAGCATAGCGGGCGAGGTTTCGGAACTTGACATTATACTGGTAGACATTCATAGAGCCCTGCTTCAGGTTGCGGAATTGCTCACGCATACCCTCGATGACACTTGTTGGAATGTGGTGAGAGCGAAAGTCCTTGCAGAAATCCTCCCAAGAGATCACACGACCTGGCCTGGAGTCTTTGTACTGCTGCCACCAGTCAGCTGCTTGGTCTTTGAGTTGGAAGGCTGCAAACTTCACATAGTCCTCTTCTCTTACGTTACTGCACTCAAAATGCTTCTTGATATCGGTTAACCAATCTTCAGCATCAAGAGAGTCGACACAGTAACTGAAAGCTTTTGGATTATTGGCCAAGAACTGGTTGAGAGTAGCATGGTGCTGTTGGTTGAAGAAATTGCCTTGATTCCCTAGAACACCCTGATTAGCTTGATTAGCTTGCATCTGCTGCATCATCTGCATCAACATCTGGGTGTTCTAATTTGTAGTCTGCATAATCGCTCTCCAAGCCTCATACGGAGGAGGAGGGGAAGGAGGACGGTCTGGGACCTCTTCACCCTCTGGGTTAGCGTTGGGAACTTTTTTCGGAGCCATCCTGAAAGAGATGACCACGAATCAGCAATTGAATGAAAGAAGGTATAAGCTGAATCAACGGATTGAAATGCAACATAGTCTTCACAATAACCATTCGAACAAGAGGAACGAATGAAATTCTCAGTTAAATGATAACATCAATCTTCACGAGAAGCCACATAGGGGACAAAAGGTAAATAAGAAAAAACAACAAGGTACGGATGGAAACAAACACAAGATAGGAGCTTCGTTCTAACATCTTTGTGCTGAAAGCTTATGAACGCGTTACGAAAGGGTTTTGCAATCCCCGGATTAGCATAGCCAAGGACCCTTTAAGATGCAACTCACGATCGGAACATCGGTCATAAAACCACTTCACTCAATGTAGAACCCCGAACTCGCTAACCTGCATTCGTTTGAAGAATGCCTACGATCTACTGGATAAACCCACCTATGAATTTCCGAAAGTTTCCAGTTATGCAATCAGGTGTTGGGGATACAGGGGAAGCACCGCGTAATCAACTCTAAACCTACATCCAGCTGTATCCATCCTTCAACACATAACCAGTCTTTCTCGGAAACCGTCTACCTCAGACCTTCGAAAAGCATCCACTATACAAGCTATGGCAATACTCCCGAACTACCTCCCCAGTACTGGGTGATGTCGGGGTTATCTTGCCACTAACCGTATAGGAGAGATTTTCGATGTCGGCCGTCTTAAGTATTTAGTACTGCCGCGATATGCTTGTGACGACAATACCCCGAAGCTCAAATCCCCGGGACACTACCACAACCCCTAATGTCAGGAGGCATCGAGAACAATATTCTCGTCACAAGAACATCGAAACAATCCAAGGATACTCGCGAGATTCCTAAAAAAATTTTGGTGCAATTTTTGAAAATAGAAGAGGCAAGAGTAGACGCCAGGAGTCCTCACAGAGAGAAAGGGGATGAGAAGGAAAGAAATCCTACTCTCCGATATAATATAGGACTCAAAATATTTTCAGTGTGTGCCTAGACTCGACCGTCAACAATTCGATCAAACAGTGGGGGCTTCTAGGTCGGAGAAGGCTTTGAATACCAACTTGTAATGCCCAGGATGGGACTATATCTCCTACGTGTCGAGGCACGACTTAGAGACATAAACCCATGCTGGAATGATCGCAAGTTTGGTATCTCTGCACAACTCATGTAAAAGATGGGGATGGAAAACATAAAATAGTTGGCTTACAATTGCCACGTCACACAAATACAATACATGTCCAAATCATCATTCAATAAAACATCACAGCCCATCTAAGGGTAAAATCCAAATGAAAAGATACCAAACTTAATTTAAATCCACAGGTCGGATCGAATCCTAGTAGAAGTCTCCACTACTGATCATCAGGATAACGAACATAGTAACGGCTACGCTCCTCGTCGTACTCCCAGTCTAGCTCAGTGCCATCACCTAGATAGCTCACCATCGGACCTGCATCTGGTGTGGTGAAGTAACTGTGAGCCAAAGAGGACTCAGCAATCCCGTTCCCGGGTAACATGACTATTTAAGCCTTGGGAGAGGATAAGGCTGAAGAAAAGAATAAGCAAGTGGTTGCAGCAGCACTAGCCTAGCTTACGTATGAGAGAGCGAGAAGAGAAGGCGCCTCGGTCGAGAGATGATCACTAAGTGATCCTAAACTAATCAAGTCAAACATAACCCCACCGTGTTCATCTCCTGAAACACCTTTCGGAAAATGACAGTCACTGTACTCACGCTGGTAGTGTTTTGGAACAATGTGTCAAGTTTTCTACAACCGGATATTAACAAGCTCCCATCTGCCACATAACCGCGGGCACGGCTTTCGAAAGTTCATAACCCTGCAGGGGTGTTCCAACTTGGCCCATGACAAGCCCACGATCCGCGGAGTCGCAACTCCAAGGTCGGAAGACCCGAGTATTCTCGGAATCCCGTGCTCAAGATACTCCGAACTAAGGTAAGGCTAATCCAGCAAATCCTCCCGGCGTGACGACACCCTGATAGTAGCCGCGTGTATCTCGTCTCCGGCCACGACCGGATGGGTGATGCTACGGGTTTTTACCAGACCTCGAGTTTCCTTGAGGTGGCCCCGCAGGACCCCCAGTTCGGACCTACACTCATGTGGAGCACTGGCCCGGGGTTGTTGATTAAGAAAGAGGGTTAATTACTCCCTATGCAAGTTTAATTAGTTATTAGGCAAATAGTACCAAAGTTGGGACTTGCTGGAAAAGACTTAGCACTTAGCGGTTTATTGAGGGGGTCCCATAAACCCCAACCGTGTGAGGAACGCATAATCAAGGAACATAACACCGGTTTATACGGTTCCTAGGGGCATGAGTGGAACAAATCACCAAGGAAAAGGCTTAGCCTTCCACCCATTGCCATTATATAGATGATTTCATTTAAGCATTTATATATTGTGATATAACCCAACAAAACTTCAACAAGAAGCAAGCATCTTCAACTTCACCTGCAACTAGCAACGCTATAAGAGGGGCTGAGCGAAGCCTACGTATAGCCAAACAATGGTTTGCATAGGTAGGATGGTTAGACATGATCATGGTTACAAGTAGGAGGCTGACATGAAAGACATGGGCATCGAGGCAAAAATATAGATCGAGACTTCTAGCAATAGGCAAAAATAGTAATGGTATCCGGGTTCGGTCATCTTGCCTGAAAAGTTGTCGTTCGGATCGTAAGAGGGGTCCTCGTGCTCAACCTCGTTATTAACCTCGTGCTCGTACTCGTACTCGGTCTCAGCTTCCAGCTCTAAACAATACAATCACACAAGGCATGAATCAACAAGATGCAATGCGCACACAAAATGATGGATGCATGATGGATGCACTATGAGAGCACACGGAGCACGGAAAATAAGCATTCAAGCAAAAGCTTCAAAACAAGATAACAATAGGATATTATGAATCTACACGGAAAATCAATCAAGTTTCATATAAGACTTGCTGAAATCGGAGCTACGGGCTAAAAGTTCCACACAAAACAATAAACAAGCAAAAGCTGAAAATTACAGCAACATAGCAACTTCGGAGCACTAGATAAATAAGCTACAGCACTCAAACATCATGGAAAAGAGCATGACCTAAAACTAGACATATCCTACAGCAAATAAGTCCATTGGTGCACCCCCAAAGGAGCCACGGAAAAATAGCAACACGCTTGGACATATTGAACTTGACAACAAAATCCTAACAGCAGTAATTTGTTGCAACTTTGGAGCAAAAGTTAAATATGCTACAGCCACTCAAATAAGCATGTGAGAGCATGAATGGATAGCCAACAATATTTACTACAAGGAACCATCAAGAGTCACCGCAAAACTATCATGGTTTGTCCTAGAACAACAAGCAAACATGGCATTTGGAAATTACAGATTCCAGACTTAGTGAAATTTCACTAAGTGTTAAAACAGCAGTTTCATCATGGCATCTTTGATAGCAAGTTTAAGTCACCTCAAAACTAAACATGGCAAGTGGTAAGCACCACATCAAAGTACACATGATGGTGATTCCCAAACATACAAGCATGCATCATGGAGATAAACACAACGATAGCAATGAGCTCAACAAGATGGCATCTCATAACAAGTTTATCAACTAAACAGGCACATAGCACTTTACAACGAGGATAACCATGGCAAGAATAAATCTATCATGCAACCTAACACAAACAACTTGTAGAGCATGGCAAGACTAACACGTGGACATGTCATTTGCATCATTCGGATGAACGAGCTAAAAGATATCACTATGCAAAGATGGCATAAAAACAACACATAACAGCAGTTTATAACGGGATGCACTCTTGCAACAGAAAAATAAGCATCTAGATGGTCTCAAACATGCATGTCACAATGAAATGAAACGCAGTGCAAGTCACCACGAACGTCTGGACATGCCATTTGCGCAAAACGGAGCAACACACACAAAGTTATCACTATTACAAGATAGCATCAGCACACAAAAACATAGGGATCTAGGGTTTTGAAGTCAACCTCCTCAGATCTGAAGTTAACGGGCTCGGGCCCGCGGCGGAACTGGCCGGTGGAGAGGCGACTGGGCCGGCGGCCTGGCGAAGCGGGTCGGCCCACCCCGAGCGGGGCGGCGGTTGGAGAGGCCGCGACTCGGGCCTCGAGCGGCGCAGCCCGCGGTGGTGGCGGCTGGGGAGCCTGGGCCTTCGGGCGGATGGAGATCGGCTGGCGATGCGGCGATCGGCTGTGGGGAGGAGATCTGGGCCTCGCGCGCAGGCGGAAGGCTGGAGGCCGAGGCGGATCGGCTGGAGGGCTAGGGTTCGGCGCCCGCGGCCCGCGACGGGAGATCGGGTTGGCTGGATCGTTCCCGATCCAGTGACTGGCGGTGGCGATGGCCTCGTGCGGAGGGGCTCCCGAGCGAGGGGTGGCCGGCGACAGGAGGTGGCGGCCCCGGCGGCGGGCGTTGTAGGAGACGGCGGGCGGCACGCCGGTGAGGAGATGGCGGCGGTGAGGTGCAAGGTGGCCGGAGGTGGTGAGGTGGAGGATTCCGGCGAGGTGCTCCGGCGGTGCTGCGGCGAGCTCCGGCCGGAGTGGAGAGAGGAGAGGCTGGAGGTAGGGGATGACCTAGGGTTTCCTTGATTTGAGGCAAAAATTGGGGGAAGTGGACAAATATATAGGCACAAGGAGCTAGGATTGTCCAAATAGGGTGTGGTTTTCGGCCACACGATCAGAATTGGATGGCCTAGATGAAGGGAGGGGTTTGGGTTGGTTTGGTGGGCTATTGGAGGGGTGTCTTAGGCCTCAAAGTGGAGGCACTTTGAGCCCACGAGAATAACTGTTGGGGTAGCAAACGGACTCGAAACGCGATGAGATTTGACAGGCGGGTTACACAAACCAAAACAACAACACACGACAAGACTCGCGCCAAACCGGTAACGTTACACACCAAAGTAAGCCTACGGGACGCCACAGACACGTGAGGGAGCTCCGGAACGCGAAACGGACAACGGGAAAGAACGCGTGGAACCGGATGCAAACGACAACACAAATGCAATGCGATGCATATGACTAAATGATATGAATGAATGCCACACACGCACACAACAAAAGAACGAAAACCCGAAAGACAAAGAACCCGGAATGGAAATGATGAAGCCGGAGATATATTATATGCCCAAAAGGGGAAGTATTACATCCGGGGCATTACAACTTCCTTCACAATTAGGGCATTCATCCTTGTTCTCCTCCTAGGTGTGTCCTATTTCTCCGCAAATCCTGCGGGCACAATGCTTCTTCTTCGGTTTCTCACCACGCTCTCGGATGAGACGGGATCTTAACAGAGTCTTCTCGAATTCCTCCCAACTTTCTGTTCCACTACGTCCTTGTATGGCTTGATGCATCTTCCACCATGTTGCAGTACCTTTTGTAAAGTACCGAAGAACATATTGAACCTCATACTTCCTTGCAACCAAATTGTTCCTGAAGTGGTCCTCCATGTTTTGTGTCCATAGTTCTGCCTCCGGTTGGGTCATTGGTCTAGAGACTTCAAGTCTATCTTCAGTCATCCTCAATTGGTCCAAGGGTTTTGGGATGAGATTTAGGAGGTGGGGAGAGATACACTCAATTCAAACAATGGTTTTGAAAAGACGGTTTTAGTTTGTGGCCGTCAGAAAAACATCAAACAAATGACGGCTCACAATCGTCGCATCTAACGTAAGCCCATAACAGGGGTTTGGTCTTCTAAAGGTCAACATCTAGTTCAAAGTCGTCAACTCTTCGAATCTTCGGAGTATCCATTGTTGTAGCTTCAACACTTCCAATGTATGGTGAAATCCTCTTTACTCCGTAGTGGTCCAAATAGTAAAGAGTATAGTCTAACTATTTAGGAAAAGGGGAGAATTTGACAAAACTCGGAAAAGAAGAGAGGTAAGAATCTTTTTGAAAGTAAAGTTTTTAGAGAAAACTTTTCCTATGGTCTGGCCAGTTTCTAAGGTCACGTCCTATAGTCAACATGTGCTCTGATACCATCTTGTAGCGACCCGACCCGAATGGATCAAGTCTCTGTGCTTAAGTGTCATCCCTGGATCAGTATGTTGACACACACAGTACTCGAGGATTTATAACAAAGGTAAATCACATGTATTAAGTAACGTAAATACTATTACCTCAATCAATCATAGCGGAAGCAACAAAGGTTGTGGAGTTCCATCAACACCAACGGCAAAGTTGAGTGTAGACAGCGCAACCCTAACGTAAACCTTAATCATCGAATAATTCCTACAACATGAGACGTTGCAGCCATGTAGGTCAGTACATTGAATGTACTGGCAAATTCACACTGTAATGATAATGAACAAGTCCTACAACTACATGCATATTTGGCTGGTGGAGGTTGTAAGGCTGTTTTTGCATAAAGCTGATTTTTCCCTACCACAAAGGAATAAATTTTATTTAACTACTTTGTTAAATTTAAATCATGAACAATTTTGAATGGTTCCTCCATCTCAATCCCAAACCAAAGTCATTATTATCCTAACAAATTATTTAAATAGAGTGTTGAGATCAACAAATAATCCACTTCTAGATACTCAAAGATGTCCATAACCGGGGACACGGCTACTCATGAATAGTTTGTACACTTTGAAGAGGTTTGTGCACTTTTCCCCACAAGACTCGATCTCCTCCGTTGGATTTCTCGCACTGCGTGGTGTTTGAGAAACGGATGACTGATACACAGTCTTTCAGAATCATTTACTCGTTACCCCGGGTGGACCCGTACACCTACATTCCCCTACATATGCTAGTCCATCATTGAAAGAGCTCACACAACTTACTCATACTATGCCAGAGCCCATAATGGCTTGTGGCTGCACATGGAAGATTCTAGGCATGAAAATATTATATGATCCCTTTGAGCCTGGGTGGCATTCCAATAGGACAATCACACGGAACCCCGGGATTTCCTAGGACAACACTGGCATCACCAGGTGTCCGGGCAATCCACTGGTTCACTCCCAGGGTGCCCCAACCAATCCACCCAGATGTGTATTAAATTTCCACCTTAAAGTTTCCCTTAAAAAATCACTCACATCTTTCATGAAACTCTCATACCAATCCACGTCTATGTGTTGGAAATATGCCCTAGAGGCAATAATAAAAGTATTATTATTATATTTCCTTGTTCATGATAATCGTCTGTTATTCATGCTTGAATTGTATTGTACGGAAACAGCGATACATGTGTGAATATATAGACCACAATGAGTCCCTGGTAGGCCCCTAGTTACCAGCTCGTTGATCAACAGATGGTCACGGTTTCCTGACCATGGACATAGGATGTCAGTGATAACGGGATCACATCATTAGGAGAATGATGTTATGGACAAGACCCAATTCTGAGCATAGCACGAGATCGTATAGTTCGTAATGCATAAGCTTTTCGGTGTCAAGTATTTATTCCTTAGACCATGAGGTTGTACAACTCCCGGATACCGTAGGAATACTTTGGGTGTGCTAAACGTCACAACGTAACTGGGTGACGATAAAGGTACGCAACGGGTATCTCCGAAAGTGTCTGTTGAGTTGGTACGAACCGAGACTGGGATGTTGTCACTACGTATGACGGAGAGGTACCTCTGGGCCCACTCGGTAAGACATCATCATTATGAGCTCAAGGTTACTAAGGAGTTAGTCACGGGATGATGGATTAAGGATCGAGTAAAGAGACTTGCCATGACGAGATTGAACAAGGTATCGGGAATACCGACGATCGAATCTCGGGCAAGTACCGTACCGATGGACAAAGGGAATAACTACGGGATTGAGTGAATCCTTGACACAGTGGTTCATCCGATGAAGATCATCGAGGAACACGTGGGAACCAACATGGGTATCCAGATCCCGCTATTGGTTATTGACCGGAGAGTGGTCTCGGTCATGTCTACGTGTCTCCCGAACCCGTAGGGTCTACACACTTAAGATTCAGTGACGCTAGGGTCGTAGAGATACATGCACATGGAAACCCGAAAGTTGTTCGGAGTCCCGGATGAGATCCCGGACGTGACGAGGAGTTTCTGAATGGTCCGGAGGTAAAGAATGATATATAGGAAGTCCAGTTTCGGCCACCGGGTGAACTTCGGGGGTCACCGGGAGTGTCCCGGGACCACCAGAGGGGTCCCGGGGGTCCATCGGGTGGGGCCCCTAGGCCACAAGGGGAAGGGGGCCAGCCCCTGGTGGGCTGGCGCACCCAACTGGGCCCTCCCTCCATGCGCCTAGGGTTGAAACCCTAGGGGAGGGAGGTGCCCCCTTTGCCTTGGGGGGCAAGTTTCCCCCAAGGCCGCCGCCCCCTTTGCAGATGGGATCTGCAGGGCTTGCGCACCCCCCTTCGCCCCCTATATATATGTGGGGGGGGGGGGAGAGGGCAGCCACACCCAAGTCTCTGGCGCCTCTCCCCCTCCCGTCACACCTCCATCTCCTTACGCATGGCGCCGGCGAAGCCCTGCAGGATTTCCCGCTGCATCCACAACCACGCCGTCGTGCTGCTGGATCTCCGACGACCTCTCCTCCCCCCTTGCTGTATCAAGAAGGAGGTGACGTTGCTGTACCGGACGTGTGTTGAACGAGGAGGTGCCGTCCGTTCGGCGCTAGATCATCGGTGACGAAGAACGTGAAGAGTACGACCACTTCATCCACGCTTCTTCGAAAGCTTCCGCTCGTGATCTACAAAAGGGTATGTAGATGCACTCTAATATGCTCGTTGCTAGATGTCTCCTGAGAATGATCTTGGTGTAAGCGTAGAATTTTTTTGAATTCTGCTACGTTCCCCAACAGTGGTATCAGAGCTAGGTCTCTTGCGTAGCATCTTGCACGAGTAGAACACAAAGCAGTTGTGGGCGTTGAGTTTGCTCAATTTTCTTACCGTTACTAGTCTAATCTTGATTCGGCGGTATTGTGGGATGAAGCGGCCCGGACCGACCTTACATGTACGCTTACGTGAGACTGGTTCCACCGACAGACATGCACTAGATGCATAAGGTGGCTGGCGGGTGTCTGTCTCTCCTACTTTAGTCGGATCGGATTCGATGAACAGGGTCCTTATGAAGGGTAAATAGAAATTGACAAATCACGTTGTGGTTTTGGCGTAGGTAAGAAACGTTCTTGCTAGAAAACCTATAGAAGCCACATAAAACTTTCAACAACAATTAGAGATCGTCTAACTTGTTCTTGCAGCATGTGCTATGTGATATGGTATGGCCAAGAAGATGTGATGAATGATATATGTGATGTATGAGATTGATCATGTTCTTGTAATAGGGAATCACGACTTGCATGTCGTTGAATTTGACAACCGGCAGGAGCCATCGGAGTTGTCTTTATTATTGTATGACCTGCGTGTCACTGAATAACGCCATGTAATTACTTTGCTTTATTGCTAAACGTTAGCTATAGTAGTAGAAGTAATAGTTGGCGTGACGACTTCATGAAGACACAATGATGGAGATCATGGTGTCGAGCCGGTGACAAAGATGATCATGGTGCCCCGAAGATGGAGATCGAAGGAGCAAGATGATATTGGCCATATCATGTCACTTTATATGATTGCATGTGATGTTTATCATGTTTTATGCATCTTGTTTACTTAGAACGACGGTAGTAAATAAGATGATCTCTCACTAAAATTTCAAGAATTGTGTTCCCCCTAACTGTGCACCGTTGCTAAGGATCGTTGTTTCGAAGCACCACGTGATGATCGGGTGTGATAGGTTCTAACGTTCGCATACAACGGGTGTAAGCCAGATTTACACACGCAACACACTTAGGGTTCACTTGACGAGCCTAGCATGTACAGACATGGCCTCGGAACACGGAAGACCGAAAGGTCGAACACGAGTCGTATAGAAGATACGATCAACATGAAGATGTTCACCGTTGATGACTAGTCCGTCTCATGTGATGATCGGACACGGGCTAGTCAATTCGGATCGTGTATCACTTAGATGACTAGAGAGATGTCAGTCTGAGTGGGAGTTCATTAAAATTTGATTAAGATGAACTTAATTATCATGAACTTAGTCTAAATTCTTTACAATATCTCTTGTAGATCAAATGGCCCACGCTCATGTCACCCTCACTTCAACGCGTTCCTAGAGAAATCCAAGCTGAAAGACGATGGTAGCAACTACACGGACTGGGTCCGTAACCTGAGGATCATCCTCATAGCTGCCAAGAAAACTCATGTCCTAGATGCACCGCTAGGTGACGCTCCCGCCCCGGCAAACCAAGATGTTATGAACGCTTGGCAGTCGCGTTGTGATGATTACTCCCTGGTTCAGTGCGGCATGCTTTACAGCTTAGAATCGGGGCTCCAAAAGCGTTTTGAGCACCACGGGGCATTTGAGATGTTCCAAGAGCTGAAAATGGTTTTCCAAGCTCATGCCCGAGTCGAGAGATATGACGTCTCCGACGCATTCTACAGCTGTAAGATGGAGGAAAACAGTTCTGTCAGTGAGCACATGCTCAAGATTTTTGGATTGCACAACCGCTTGTCTCAGTTGGGAATGAATCTCCCAGACGAAGCGGTCGTTGACAGAATCCTCCAGTCGCTCCCACCAAGCTACAAGAGCTTCGTGCTGAACTTCAATATGCAGGGGATGGAGAAGTCCATTCCCGAGGTGTATTCAATGCTAAAATCAGCGAAGGTGGATATCAAGAAAGAAAATCAAGTGTTGATGGTCAATAAAACCATTAAGTTCAAGAAGGTCAAGGGTAAGAAGAACTTCAAGAAGGACGGCAAGGGAGTTGCCGCGCCCGGTAAGCCTGTTGCCGGGAAGAAGCCAAAGTATGGACCCAAGCCTGAGACAGAGTGCTTTTATTGCAAGGGAATAGGTCACTGGAAGCGGAACTGCCCCAAATACTTAGCGGACAAGAAGGCCGGCAACGTCAAAGGTATATGTGATATACATGTTATTGATGTGTACCTTATCAGCGCTCGTAGTAGCTCCTGGGTATTCGATACCGGTGCAGTTGCTCATATTAGTAACTCTAAGCAGGAGTTGCGGAATAAGCGGAGACTGGCGAAGGACGAGGTGACGATGCGCGTCGGGAATGGTTCCAAGGTCGATGTGATCGCCGTCGGCACGCTGCCTCTACATCTACCCTCGGGATTAGTTTTAAACCTCAATAATTGTTATTTAGTACCAGCTTTGAGCATGAACATTGTATCTGGATCTCGTCTTATGCGAGATGGCTACTCATTTAAATCTAAGAATAATGGTTGTTCTATTTATTTGAGAGATATGTTTTATGGTCATGCCCCGCTGGTCAATGGTTTATTTTTGATGAATCTCGATCGTGATGATACACATATTCATAGTGTGAATGCCAAAAGATGTAAAGTTGATAATGATAGTCCCACATACCTGTGGCATTGCCGCCTTGGTCATATTGGTGTCAAACATATGAAGAAGCTTCATGCTGATGGACTTCTGGAGTCTCTTGATTATGAATCATTTGAAACGTGCGAACCATGCCTCATGGGCAAGATGACCAAGACTCCGTTCTCCGGAACAATGGAGCGAGCAACCAACTTATTGGAAATCATACATACCAATGTGTGCGGTCCAATGAGTGTTGAGGCTCGCGGAGGCTATCGTTATGTTCTCACCCTCACGGATGACTTGAGTAGATATGGGTATATCTACTTGATGAAGCACAAGTCTGAGACTTTTGAAAAGTTCAAGGAATTTCAGAATGAGGTTGAGAATCAACGAGACAAGAAAATAAAGTTCTTACGATCGGATCGTGGGGGTGAACATTTGAGTCATGAATTTGGCACACACCTTAGGAAATGTGGAATTGTTTCATAATTGACACCGCCCAGAACACCTCAGCGTAACGGTGTGTCCGAACGTCGAAATCGTACTCTGTTGGACATGGTGCGATCTATGATGTCCCTTACCGATTTACCGCTATATTTTTGGGGTTATGCTTTAGAGACTGCCGCATTCACTTTAAATAGGGCTCCGTCGAAATCCGTTGAGACGACATCGTATGAACTTTGGTTTGGCAAGAAACCGAAGCTGTCGTTTCTGAAAGTTTGGGGTTGCGATGCTTATGTCAAGAAACTTCAACCTGAAAAGCTCGAACCCAAATCGGCAAAATGCGTCTTCATAGGATACCCAAAGGAAACGATTGGGTACACCTTCTACCACAGATCTGAAGGCAAAGTCTTTGTTGCCAAGAATGGATCCTTTCTGGAGAAAGAGTTTCTCTCGAAAGAAGTGAGTGGGAGGAAAGTAGAACTTGATGAGGTGACAGTCACCCCTCCTGGACCGGAAAGTAGCGCAGCGCAGGAAATTGTTCCTGAGGTGCCTGCACCGACAAGGGAGGAAGCTGATGATGATGATCATGAAGAAACAGATCAAGTTACTACTGAACTTCGAAGGTCCACAAGGGCACGTTCCGCACCAGAGTGGTACGGCAACCCTGTCATGGGAATCATGTTGTTAGACAACGGTGAACCTTCAAACTATGAAGAAGCGATGGCGGGCCCGGATTCCAATAAATGGCTTGGAGCCATGAAATCCGAGATAGAATCCATGTATGAAAACAAAGTATGGACTTTGGTGGACTTGCCTGATGATAGGCACGCCATAGAAAATAAATGGATATTTAAGAAGAAGACAGACGCGGATGGTAATGTGACCATCTATAAGGCTCGGCTTGTCGCTAAGGGTTATCGACAAGTTCAAGGGATTGACTACGACGAGACTTTCTCTCCCGTAGTGATGCTGAAGTCAGTCAGAATCATGTTAGCTATTGCCTCATTCTATGATTATGAGATATGGCAAATGGACGTCAAAACGGCATTCCTTAATGGCTTACTCAAGGAAGAGTTGTATATGATGCAGCCGGAAGGTTTTGTCAATCCAGAGAATGCCAACAAGGTATGCAAGCTCCAGCGCTTGATCTACGGGCTGGTGCAAGCATCTCGGAGTTGGAATATTCGCTTTAATGATGTGATCAAAGCGTTTGGCTTTATACAGACTTATGGAGAAGCCTGTATCTACAAGAAAGTGAGTGGGAGCTCTGTAGCATTTCTCATATTATATGTGGATGACATATTGCTGATGGGAAACGATATAGAATTCTTGGAAAGTGTAAAGGCCTACTTGAATAAGAGTTTTTCAATGAAGGACCTTGGAGAAGTAGCTTAAATATTAGGCATCAAAATCTATAGAGATAGATCAAGACGCCTCATCGGTCTTTCACAAAGTACATACCTTGACAAGATATTGAAGAAGTTCAATATGGATCAGTCCAAGAAGGGATTCTTGCCTGTTTTGCAAGGTATGAGATTGAGCAAGGCTCAGTCGCCGACCACGGCAGAAGATAGAGAAAAGATGAGTGTCATACCCTATGCCTCGGCCATAGGCTCTATCATGTATGCCATGCTGTGTACCAGACCTGATGTGAACCTTGCCATAAGTTTGGTAGGGAGGTACCAAAGTGATCCCGGTATGGAACACTGGACAGCGGTCAAGAACATCCTAAAGTACCTGAAGAGGACTAAGGATATGTTTCTCGTTTATGGAGGTGACGAAGAGCTCGTCGTAAAGGGTTACGTCGATGCTAGCTTCGACACAGATCTGGATGACTCAAAGTCACAAACCGGATACGTGTATATTTTGAATGGTGGAGCAGTCAGCTGGTGTAGTTGCAAGCAGAGCGTGGTGGCGCATTCTACATGTGAAGTGGAGTACATAGCTGCTTGCGAAGCAGCGCAGGAAGGAGTCTGGATGAAGGAGTTCATCGCCGACCTAGGAGTCATTCCAAGCGCGTCAAGCCCGATGACTCTCTTCTGTGACAACACAGGTGCTAATGCTATTACCAAGGAGCCCAGGTTTCACAAGAAGACCAAACACATCAAGCGCCGTTTCAACTCCATCCGGAATTATGTTCAAGATGGAGACATAGATATTTGTAAAGTGCATACGGATCTGAATGTAGCAGACCCGTTGACTAAACCTCTTCCACGGGCTAAACATGATCAACACCAGAACTCTATGGGTGTTCGATTCATCACAATGTAACTAGATTATTGACTCTAGTGCAAGTGGGAGACTGTTGGAAATATGCCCTAGAGGCAATAATAAAAGTATTATTATTATATTTCCTTGTTCATGATAATCGTCTGTTATTCATGCTTGAATTGTATTGTACGGAAACAGCGATACATGTGTGAATATATAGACCACAATCAGTCCCTGGTAGGCCTCTAGTTACCAGCTCGTTGATCAACAGATGGTCACGGTTTCCTGACCATGGACATAGGATGTCAGTGATAACGGGATCACATCATTAGGAGAATGATGTGATGGACAAGACCCAATTCTGAGCATAGCACGAGATCGTATAGTTCGTAATGCATAAGCTTTTCGGTGTCAAGTATTTATTCCTTACACCATGAGGTTGTACAACTCCCGGATACCGTATGAATACTTTGGGTGTGCTAAATGTCACAACGTAACTGGGTGACTATAAAGGTACGCAACGGGTATCTCCGAAAGTGTCTGTTGAGTTGGTACGAACCGAGACTGGGATGTTGTCACTCCGTATGACGGAGAGATACCTCTGGGCCCACTCGGTAAGACATCATCATTATGAGCTCAAGGTGACTAAGGAGTTAGTCACGGGATGAAGGATTACAGATCGAGTAAAGAGACTTGCCATGACGAGATTGAACAAGGTATCGAGAACACCGACGATCGAATCTCGGGCAAGTACCGTACCGATGGACAAAGGGAATAACTACGGGATTGAGTGAATCCTTGACACAGTGGTTCATCCGATGAAGATCATAGAGGAACACGTGGGAACCAACATGGGTATCCAGATCCCGCTGTTGGTTATTGACCGGAGAGTGGTCTCGATCATGTCTACGTGTCTCCCGAACCCGTAGGGTCTACACACTTAAGGTTTAGTGACGCTAGGGTCGTAGAGATACATGCACGTGGAAACCCGAAAGTTGTTCGGAATCCCGGATGAGATCCCGGACGTGACGAGGAGTTCCGGAATGGTCCGGAGGTAAAGAATGATAGATAGGAAGTCCAGTTTCGGCCATCGGGTGAACTTCGGGGGTCACCGGGAGTGTCCTGGGACCACCGGAGGGGTCCCGGGGGTCCATCTGGAGGGGCCACCCATCCCGGTGGGGCCCCTAGGCCGCAAGGGGAAGGGGGCCAGCCCCTGGTGGGCTGGCGCACCCAACTGGGCCCTCCCTCCATGCGCCTAGGGTTGAAACCCTAGGGGAGGGAGGCGCCCCCTTTGCCTTGGGGGCAAGTCCCCCCCCCAGGCCGCCGCCCCCTTAGCAGATGGGATCTGCAGGGCTGGCGCACCCCCCTTGGCCCCCTATATATATGTGGGGGGGGGAGAGGGCAGCCGTACCCAAGTCTCTGGCGCCTCTCCCCCTCCCGTCACACCTCCATCTCCTTACGCAGGGCGCCATCGAAGCCCTGCAAGATTTCCCGCTGCATCCACCACCACGCCGTCGTGCTGCTGGATCTCCGACGACCTCTCCTCCCCCCTTGCTGGATCAAGAAGGAGGTGATGTTGCTGTACCGGACGTGTGTTGAACGCGGAGGTGCCGTCCGTTCGGCGCTAGATCATCGGTGACGAAGAACGTGAAGACTACGACTACTTCATCCACGCTTCTTCGAAAGCTTCCGCTCGTGATCTACAAAAGGGTATGTAGATGCACTCTAATATGCTCGTTGCTAGATGTCTCCTAAGATTGATCTTGGTGAAAGTGTAGAATTTTTTTGAATTCTGCTACGTTCCCCAACACTATGAGCATGGCTAAGCAATAAGTAACAAAGCGTATACCCCCCTTTGGTTGAACTCAGGTCATTGGGTTCCTACCTCATGAACTACAATGCAACAAATTATGTAACCAGTCCTACTCATGCAGGTGTTTGAGGATAGAACTAATGCAATAAAAACTTGGTATTGGAAAGTATGATCAAAGTGTGAACTTGCCTTGTACTAGCGGTGTAGAAGATTCGTACTCAGAAGTCAGGAGTGATCAATTCGTCACACTCCGATCAATCTATCGTAAGCAAACAATAGTAACCACACATGAGCAATCACTCAGTAGATCGGAAAGAACGAATAAAACACTTCGGAAAACTTCGAAAACAAACGAATGACTCTTGAAGCATAAAACAATTTCCAACAGTACCAAAATTATGTGAATTTGGCCTTATCAGAATGTTTAGGTCAAGAGCTTCGATTTGCAAAAAGAATCAACTAAATCGGAGTTATAAAACTAAAGTTATGATCAAACGAAGTTCAAATTCAAATCTTGTTGAATTCAAATTTTAAAACTTTCAAAAACATGTTTAATTTGTTTTATCGAAAAGAGGGGATCGTAACGAAGACGTGGGCGTTGGTTTCGTTGGATTTGGACCAATGAGCAAAAAGTTACGGCTGTTTGAAGTTTAGGGGCTAATTAGTAAATAAAAATATTCACATCTAAGTCCCGGGCCGAAAACTAAAAGAAAAAGAAAAAGCTTAACGAACGAACGTTCGTTTTCTAGCCCTAACCAGTGAATGTTCACTGTATAGCTAAACCTAAAAAAACTGATCTAAAAGAAAATAAACCAAACTAAAAAAACAAACCGGGGCTGGGTGACGGTTTATACTGTTTCAGGGCGAAAGACCGGCGGTTCGTGGGTTTCGGCGAGGCGGATCGGATCGGGCTTCGGAGCTCCTGCCGGCGGTGAGCTCCGTCCGGCGAGGCTGGGCAAGGCGGCGGAGGTCACGGCGCGGGGCGGCGGTCAAGGCGGGCGGCGGCGGCGGTGGCAGCAGCAGCAGAAGGCGCGGCGGCGGCGAGCCAGCGCGAGGCGGGGCGAAGCTGTAGCGATGGCGGTGGTGGCTTGCGGCGGCGGCGGCGAAGTGCGGGGTGGCGGCGGCGATGCGAGAGAGGAGGGGAGGTGACGGGGTATTTATGGAGGGGCGGAGGAGCAGCTTGCGGTAGGGGCAAGGGGAGGCGGTGGCGTGGCGTGCACGGAAGCCGAGGTCGGCCGGCGGCGGGACTCCCAGCGGAGTCCTTGTTGGGGACGACGGGCGAGCTGGGCTGGGCCTGGCTCGGGCTGGGCCGGCCTAGTTCGGCGGGGAAATATTTATTTATTTATTTTTAAATAGACAGAGAAAACAAAAGTAAAACTAAAATAATATATAATATACTATAGGCATATTATATATCAAAATTTGCAGAAAAAGAAATCCTACAAGATGAACATTTTTCTACAGCCAAATAAAATGCTCACAATTCTAATCAATCAAAAAGTCCTACTGTTGCAATATAATCCAATAAAAATCATTTTTAAAATACCAAAAAGATTTCAAATTTATTTCTCTCCAATTTTCTAGTGTAGGGAATCATGTTACCCTATTTTCCATGTAATTTATTTTTGGAGAAAAATAATTTGAATAAAAACCAAATAACTCAATATTTGAAATTGAGTTGTAGAAAATTTCAGAAAACTTCCAACTCATATTTCTTATAATTTGAAGAAGTCATTTTATCTTCTCTCGGGAAAATCATTGAGTTGCTTAAAGTTTCTGAATTGAAAAGATTTCGAGGATGAAATTCAAAATCCTTTCAACGCCCTTTATCATTTAAAATAAATGGAAGAAGTCATATTATCTTCACTCTAGGGTTTTGTGTTGAAAAGAAATTGAATTCCCGGAGATCAAAATGCAAAGTGAAAGTTTTGGGAAAGTTATTTTGTTCCCTCTCATTTAACTTTCAAAAGTTTCGAATTCCACTCAATTTCACACAGCACATCCAACAATCAATCAAATCTATCTATTGATTATAACATTCCAAAATTTAAAATTTTGGGATGTTACAATATCTTTAAGAACTTCTCTAGGAAGGCTTAAAATCAATTTGAAGTGAAAATCAAGAAGGTTTAGGTGATAATGGAATGAAGTTCAAGAATGCCAATGTAGATACCTTTCTTGATGAAGGAGGCATCTCACATGAGTTCTCAGCTACATACACACCTCAACAAAATGGAGTTATTGAGTGGAATAATCGGACTCTTATTGAGATGGCAAGAACGATACTTGATAAATACAAGATACCAAGACACTTTTGGGCGTAAGCGGTTGAGACAACTTGTCATGCTTCGAATCGACTAGATCTTCCCAAGCTTCGCGGTAAAATGGCATATAAGCTACTCAACGATAACATACCCCAAGTTGGATACTTTCGAGTATGTGGTTCAAAGTCCTACATTCTTGATAAGCATGTCGTTCGAAATTTTCTCCTAAATCTCATGAAGGTTTTCTCCTAGGTTATGGCACAAACTCTCACACTTGCCGTGTCTACAAAAATTTCACCTAAAAGGTTGGAGAGACGGTAGATGTGAAGTTTGATGAATCTAAAGGCTCACAGGTAGAGCAACTGCCAATTGATGAGGAGACAAAGACCCCTCGGAAGCAATTCAAGATTTATCTATTGGTAAGATCCGTCCAATTGAGTTGAAGGAGAGCACTTCGTCTATTCAACTGGAAGCCTCAACTACACATCAAGGTGAACCACAAGTTGACATGGAGGCATCCACAAGTGGAACACACCAAGATGAAGGGAATGAGGAAGTACACCAAGATGATCCACCTCAGCCTCCTTCTCAACCTCCACAAGGGAACCACGACACCAACAACAATGAAGAAGAAGAAGATGATGATGAGGATGTTTCACCACAACCAAAGAAAAAGTTCTCATGAGTTAGAGAAAGAGTCTCAAAGAATCACCCCGTTGAACAAATCCCGGATGACATTAACATCGAGAGAATCACTCGCTCTAAAACTCATTTGACTACCTTTTGTGAACATTCCTTATTCATCTCTAGCATTGAACCTATGAAGGTAGAAGAAGCCATTGAAGATCCAGATTGGAGAAATGCTATGGACGAGGAGCTACACAACTTTGTGTGAAACCAAGTGTGGACATTGGTGAGAAGCCCAATAATGATCAAAACACCATTGGAACAAAGTGGGCGTTCCAGAATAAGGAAGATGAGGATGTACAAGTGGTACGCAAGAAGGCTCGTCTCGTTTCTCAAATCTACACTCAAGTCGAAGGTATGGACTATGGTGAGAAATATGCCCCCGTTGCTAGACTTGAGTCCATTCGCATTTTACTAGGTGACGCCAATCACCATGATATAACATTATAACAAACGGATATTAAAAGATTTTCTAAATGGTTAAATCGAGGAGGAAGGTTATGTTGAACAACCTCCAGGCTTTGTTAATCCCAAGAAACCTAATCATGTGTACAAACTTCACAAAGCTCTTTTTGTCTTAAACAAGCTCCTAGAGCGTGGTATAAATGATTGACTAAGTTTCTTATTGGGAAAGGTTTTGAAATTAGGAAAATTGCACTAGTACATCGAGATGCTATACAAACGGTTTTTAACCTTTTTCTGCGACGGCATTTGGAAACATCACCTAGTGAGTGACTAGGATAGGGGGGGTCCTTCCCACACGACCAAGCAACCGTCGGGTATATGCCCTCCTAGTAATGCCCAGGATGGAGTTATACCTCCTACGTGTCGAGGCACGACTTAAAGGCATAAATCCATCCTAGAATGATCTCAAGTTCGGTAATCTTTGCACATCTCATGTAAAAGAGGGGATTGTAAACAGAAAATAGTTGGCTTACACTCGCCACGTCACAGAATTACAATTCAAGTCTCAATCATCATACATTAAGAACATCACAACTCTCTAAGGGCAAAATCCAAATGTCAAAGTACCAAACTTAGATAAATAAACCACAGGCGGATCGAATCCTAGTAAGAGTCTCCACTACTGATCATCCGGGTATCGCACATAGTACCGACTACGCTCCTCGTCGTACTCCCAATCCAGCTCGGTGCCATCACCTGGATAGCTCACAACTGGACCTGTATCTGGTGTGGTGAAGTAACTGTGAGCCACAGAGGACTCAGCAATCCCGTTACCGGGTAACAAGACTATTTAA
This sequence comes from Secale cereale, assembly GCA_902687465.1. NCBI lineage: Eukaryota > Viridiplantae > Streptophyta > Magnoliopsida > Poales > Poaceae > Secale > Secale cereale. The sequence goes on from LR738710.1 coordinate 303,300,266, forward strand.
GCCATTGGGAGAGGAAAAGGCTGAAGAAAAGAATAAGTGTCTGCAGCAGCAACTAGCAACTAACTTACGTGAGTGAGAGCGAGAAGAGAAAGCCTCGGCGAGAAGTGATCACGAAGTGATCCTAACTACAAGCTCCACAATCATAACCCCTCCATGTTCAACTTCCGAATCCCTATTCGGAAATTGACAGTCACGGAACACACGCTGGTAGTGTATTAGAAACATTGTGTCAAGTTATCTACAACCGGAATTAACAAGCTCCCATCTGCCACATAACCGCGGGCACGGCTTTCGAAAGTTCAAACCCTGCAGGGGTGTTCCAACTTGACCCATTACAAGCCCACGATCCGCGGAGTCGCAACTCCAAAGTGGGAAGACCCGAGTATCCTCGGAATCCCGTGCTCAAGATATACCGAACCAAGGTAAGGCTAATCCAGCAAATCCTCCCGGCGTGTCGACACCCTGATAGTAGCCGCGCGTATCTAAGTCTCAGGACACGGCCGGATGGGTGATGCTACAGGTGTATGCCAGATACCTCGGGTTGCCCCAAGGCGGCCCTGCAGGACCCCCGTTTCGGACCAACACTCATGTGGAGCACTGGCCCGGGGTTGTTGATTAAGAAAGAGGGTTAATTACTCCCTATGCAAGTTTAGTTTGTTATTAGGCAAATAGTACCAATGTTGGGACTTGCTGGAAAAGACTTAGCACTTAGCGGTTTATCTAGAGGGTCCCATACACCCCAACCGTGTTAGGAACGCATAATCAAGGAACATAACACCGGCTTATACGGATCCTAACGGCATGAGTGGAACAAAACACCAAGCAAAAGGCTTAGCCTTCCACCCTTGCCAATATATAGATGATTTCATTTTAAGCATTTATATAGTGTGATATAACCCAACCAAACTTCAACATGAAGCAAGCATCTTCGATCTTCACCTGCAACTAGCAACGCTACAAGAAGGGCTGAGCGAAGCGTACATAGCCAAGCAACGGTTTGCATAGGTAGGTTGGTTAAACATGGCAATTGGTTACAAGTAGGAGGTTGACAAGAAGATCATGGGCATCGAGGCAAAAACTATAGATCGAGACTACTAGCAATAGGCAAAGATAGTAATGTTATCAGGGTTTGGTCATCTTGCCTGAAGAGAAGTCGTTCGGATCGTAAGAAGGGTCCTCGTGCTCAACCTCGTTGGAAACCTCGTGCTCGTGCTCGAATTCAGACTCTGCTTCCGGCTCTAAACAAAACAATCACACCAAGCACCAATCAACAAGATGCAATGCGCACTCGAAAAAGATGAATGCATGATGGATGCACTAAGGATGCACACGGAGCACGTAAAATATCACTCAAGCAAAACACCTCAAAACATGATAACAATCTGATATTATTAATCTACACAGAAAATCAATCAAGTTTGATATAAGATTCGCTGAAATCGGAGTTACGGGCTAAAAGTTATGCCCGAAACAAGAATTGAGCGAAAGCTGAAAATTACAGCAACATAGCAACTTCGGAGCTCAAAATAATTGAGCTACAGCATTTAAATAACATGACAAAGGGCATGAACACAAACTAGACATATACTACAGCAACTAAGTCCAAAGGTGCACCCCCAACGGAGCCACGGATCAATAGCAATGATCTTGGACATATTGAACTTGACAATAAAATTCTGGCAGCAGAATTTTATTGAAACTTTGGAGCAAAAGATAAACATGCTACCGCCACTTAAATAGACATGTGAGGACATGGATGGAAAGACAAAAATATATACTACAAGGAACAATCAAGATCAACTCCAAAACTAACATGGTTTGTCCTAGAACATCACACGAACATGGCATCGGAACGTTACATATTTCAGACTTAGTGAAAAACCACTAAGTCCTAAAACAGCAATTTCATCATGGCATCTACAAGAGCATGTTTAAGTCACCTCGAAACTAAACATGGCAAGAGGTAAGCACCTCATCAAAGTTCACATGAAGGTGATCCCGAAACACACAAGCATGCATCATTGAGGTAAACACAACGATAGCAACGAGCTCAACAAGATGGCATTTCATAACAAGTGAAATAACATCACAGCCACATGGCACTTTGCAACGATGATAACAAGGCAATAATAAATATATCATGCTACCTAACACATACAACACGTAGATCATGGCAAGAAGAACACGTGGACATGTCATTTGCATCAATCAGATAAACGATCTAAAAGTTATCACATGGCAAAGGTGGCATAAAAACATCACATAACAGCAGTTTATATCATGATGCACTCTTGCAACAGAAAAACAAGCACCTAGATGATCTCCAACATGCATGACAACAACTGATGAAACGTAGAGCAAGTCTCCACGAACGTCTGGACATATTATACGCGCGAATCGGAGCAACAGACAAAAAGTTATGGCAGTTGAAAGATTGCATCACAGATTAAAATACTGGGACTTAGTGATATTTGGGGCAACCTAGATCTGGAGAAAGTCAACTCGGGCCAGATCTGGATCCAACGGGCCGGTGAAGAAGAGGCCCGGAGAGGCGGCGGCTGTACCCTGGCGGTGCGGCGGCCCGGAAGGAGGCGGCGGCGCGGCGGGCCACTGGGGCGAGGCCCAGCCGGGGCGGAGGCGGTGCGGGACTGGCTGTGCGGCCCGGGTCGGAGGAGCGAGGGAGGCCCGGCCGGCGGGATGCGGCTGGCCCGCGCTGGCGAGACGAGGCGGCCCAGGGCGGCGGCGGGGAGGCGCTGGCCTGGCGGAGGGAGTGGGCCTCGGTGGCCTGAAGGAGGGCCGCTCGGGGTGGCGCTGTCGGCCCAACCTGGCGAAGCGACGAGCCGAGCGCTGCGGGAGGCCTTCCCGTCGAAGTGGTCCCGAGCCTTCGGGCCAGAGGATCGGCTGGCGTGGTGCGGAGGCTTGGGCCGGGGTCGATGGCGATTGAGGGAGGTCGGCCGTTGACTTGGCGTCGACTGCAGCGATCGAGGGGAAGGAGGGCCTCGATCCCAGCGCAGAAGGAGGATCCGGTCGGAGCAGCTCCCAGGCGACTGGATCCGGCGGTGGTTCGAAGGAGATGATCCCCAGGCAGTGGATCTGATAGAAAAATGGGGAGAGAAAAGGGGAAAGAAGAGGCTAGAGGTTAGGGATGCCAAAATAGACTAGGGTCTATTATATAGCAGACTTTTAGGGTTAGGAGGGATCTGGGGGTGTTAGGAGCCCTCCGATCGCGATCCGACGGATCCGATCGCGGGGGTAGTCTAGAAGGGCCTAGGAGAAGATAGTAGACTGCTGTAGGGGTGTTTCTGGGACACAAAGTGAAGGCACTTTGGACCCACACGAACATCGGATGGGAAAACCAACGGAGTCCAAACGAGACGAGATTTGAGAGGCGGGTTGCACACAACAAAACAACAACACAGACAACAACCTCGCGGCACACCGGTAACGTTACACGCCTGAACAACAAAGTAGGTTTACGGGACGTCACGGACACGTGAGGGAGCTCCGGAACGCGAAACGGACAACGGGAAGAAACACGCGGAACCGGATGCAACCGACAACACAAATGCAATGCGATGCACATGTCTACATGATATGAATGAATGCCACACACTCACACAACAAAACGACAAAAACCCGAAAGACAAAGAACCCGAAATGGAAATAGATGAAGCCGGAGATATATTATATACCCAAAAGGGAAAGTATTACATCCGGGGCATTAGAAACTCTCCTCTACTACAAAAAGATCTCGTCCCGAGATCTAGGACTGGAAAAAGGAAGGGTACTCGGAACGAAGATGATCTTCTCGTTCCCAGGTAGCTTCTCGGTCGGTGTGAGGTGACCACTTGACTTTCAGAAATTTGATGGACTTGTTGTGGGTCTTGCGTTCGGTTTCTTCGAGAATTGCAACGGGATGCTCTCGGTAGGACAGGTCTTGTTGAAGATCAATCTCTTCAAACGGAATCATGCGCTCAGGTGCCTTGAAGCATTTGCGAAGTTGAGACACATGGAAGACATCATGAACATTTGCGAAGTTTGAAGGGAGCTCAAGTTGATAGGCTAGATCGCCTCTTTTGCCAAGAATCTTGAAAGGACCGACGTATCTAGGAGCAAGCTTTCCTTTGATACCGAATCTTTGGGTTCCTTTCATCGGAGAAACTCGGAGATAGACATGATCACCGATGTTGAAGGCCAAATCACGATGCTTGCCGTCATAGTAGCTCTTCTGACGCGACTGAGCGGCCTTGAGATTCTCACGTATGACTTTGCACATTTCTTCGGCTTCTGAGATCAAGTCATTGCCAAGGAGTTGACGTTCGCCTGTTTCAGACCAGTTGAGAGGGGTACGGCACTTTCTGCCATAGAGAATTTCAAACGGTGCTTTGCCTGCACTTGCTTGAAAGGTGTTGTTGTAAGAGAACTCGGCAAATGGAAGGCAGTCTTCCCATTTCATGCCGAAGGAGATGACACAGGCTCTGAGCATGTCTTCTAGAATCTGATTCACACGCTCGACTTGACCACTAGTCTGAGGGTGAAATGCAGTGCTGAACCTGATCTTCGTGCCCATGGCGGACTGAAAGGAGTCCCAGAACCTTGATGTGAACAAGCTTCCACGGTCTGAGGATATCACTTGAGGAATGCCATGTAGGGACACAATTTTGGAAGTGTACAGCTCTGCAAGTTGAGCTGCATTGATTGATTCTTTGACTGGAAGAAAGTGAGCGACTTTGGTAAGCTTGTCAATCACCACAAAGATAGCATCATTTCCTCGCTTGGATTTAGGAAAACCAGTGACGAAGTCCATTTCAATGTGGTCGAACTTCCACTCGGGGATAGGAAGAGGTTGGAGAAGACCGGCTGGACGTTGATGTTCTGCTTTCACTCTTCTGCAAACATCACATTCATTCACGAATTGGGCAATCTCCCTTTTCATGCGTGTCCACCAGTAAGACTGCTTGAGGTCTCGATACATCTTGGAACTGCCAGGATGAATGGAAAGGAGAGAATCATGAGCTTCTTCCATTATGAGCTTCCTGAGATCACCTTTGGGAACAACGAGTCTGTCCTCGAAGAACAAGGTATCTCTCTCATCAACACGGAAGCACTTGTATTTTGGAGTGCCCTTTGCAATCCCATGTTTCACTTTCTTCACCATGGTATCACTGAGCTGGGCCTCACGGACTTGATCTTCCAAGGTAGGAGCAATTTGGAGATTTGCAAGAAAACCCTGCGGAACAACTTGGAGGTTGAGTTTCCTGAATGCTTCACAAAGCTCAGGCTGGTACGGCTTGATAAGAAGGCTGTTGCAATATGCCTTTCTGCTCAAAGCATCTGCAATCACATTCGCCTTGCCAGGAGTGTATTCGATGCTGGGATTGTACTCTTGGATCATTTCAACCCAACGAGTCTGGCGGAGGTTCAGATGCGGCTGTGTGAAGATGTACTTCAAGCTCTTGTGATCGGTGAAGATGTCGACCTTTCTGCCCAACAACAGATGTCTCCACGTAATCAGAGCATGTACCACAGCTGCTAGCTCGAGATCATGTGTGGGATAGTTCTTCTCACTTGGCTTTAGCTGACGAGAAGTGTATGCCACAATTCTCTTATCTTGCATAAGCACACCACCAAGACCTTGAAGAGAAGCATCACAGAAAACTTCATAGGGCTTGGATTCATCCGGAGGAGTCAGAACTGGAGCAGAGACAAGCTTGTCTTTGAGGGTTTTGAATGCCACTTCACACTCTGGAGACCAAAAGTATTTGACATTCTTCTGAAGCAGGTTGGAAAGAGGCTTGGCAATCTTGGAGAAGTTCTCAACAAACCTTCTGCAATAGCTGGCAAGACCCAGAAAACTGCGGAGCTGCTTGACGTTTTGAGGAGCCTCCCAGTTGACAATTGCTTCAACTTTCTCGGGATTAACCGCAATGCCGTCAGCTGAGATGATGTGGCCCAGGTACAAAACCTTATCGAGCCAAAACTCGCACTTGGAGAACTTGGCATAGAATTTATGCTCTCGGAGTCGATCAAGAACCAGACGTAAGTGCTTTTCGTGATCTTCTTCATTCTTGGAAAACACCAGAATATCATCCAGATACACAAGCACAAACTCGCCAGTATAGGGGTTGAAGATGTAATGCATCATCCTCGAAAAGGTAGGATGAGCATTGGCGAGACCGAAGGACATGACGGTATATTCGTATGAACCGTAGCTCGTTCTGAAGGCCGTCTTGGGAATGTCTTCCTCGCGAATGCGAATTTGATGATAGCCCATTCGGAGGTCAAGCTTAGAGAACACTTTAGCTCCTTTGAGCTGCTCAAAGAGTTCATTGATGTTGGGGAGCGGATACTTGTTCTTAATCGTCTTCTTGTTCAATGGCCGGTAGTCAACACAGAGACGCTCCGTGCCATCTTTCTTCTTGACAAATAAGACACCACAGCCCCACGGAGATGTACTAGGTCTGATGAGACCCATACTCTCCTGCTTATCAAGCTGCTTCTTCAATTCCTTCAATTCATCCGGAGAGAGCTTGTACGGACGCCGGCATGCTGGCTCAGTACCCGGCTCGAGTTCAATGACAAATTCCACCTGACGGTGTGGAGGCATGCCTGGAAGTTCTTCAGGAAAGACGTCTTGATATTCGTTCACCACCGGAATTTGAGATATGGCATTAATTTCGCCCTTATCATTTAGAGAGAAAAGCCGGATAGTGTTATCCCTGGAGGCAAAGATAATCACATCGTCCTTAGGATGAGTCATCTTGACTTCCTTTTGAGCACAATCAATGTGAGCATCGTGCTGAGAAAGCCAATCCATTCCGAGGATGAGGTCGATGTCAGAATTACTAAGAATCACCGGAGAAGCCAAAAATCGATAATCACCCATGCGAATAGAAACATTCGGAGCATATATGCTGGAATGCATTCGTCTCCCCGGAGAAATAACTGATAACTCCCTTGGCAAGCTTTTGATGTCAACATTATACTTGGATGCAAATGGTTGAGACATGAAAGAGCATGAAGCACCCGAATCAAATAACACTTTAGCTGGAATAGAGTTAACTGGAAGGTTACCCAAAATGACATCAGAAGAATTCTCCGCTTGTGCTGCATTCATCAGATTGACCCTTGCTGCCTTTGGATCATGCCTGACAATAGCTGAACTCACAGGTGGAGGAGGAGGAAGACGCTTCAGATTCGGACATCTGTTGGCATAATGACCCTTCTGGCCACACTTGTTGCACACCACTTCAGAGAGAGGACGGAAATGAGAACCACTGGACTTGGAGCCTTGAGACTGAAGCTGCTTCTTCGACTGGTTGCTTGGGTTGGGTGGGTGGGAGAAACCACGACCACTAGAGTTCTTGTTGTTGGAGTTTTTGGAGTTGTTGTAAGGAGCTCGAATCACTGGAGGAGGAGGAAGCCAGAATTTCTGATGCTTCGAGACCATCTGAGACGATGAGGAAGAGTGAACGGCATCTCGAATTCTCTTCTTAGAAGCCACCATCTTAAGCTGAGCTGCTTCTTGTTTCAAAGCCATGTTATAGAACTTGTCGAATTCATCTGGCTCGAACAAAGTGAGAGCAAGCTGAAGTTCATCTTTGAGACCTCCACGGAACTGGTAGATTTTACTCTTGGCATCAGGAATGTCTTGCTTAGCATAGCGAGCAAGGTTTTGGAACTTGACATTATACTGATAGACTGTCGTGGAGCCCTGCTTCAGGTTGCGGAATTGCTCACGCATACTCTCGATGACACTTGTAGGAATGTGGTGCGAGCGGAAATCCTTGCAGAAATTCTCCCAAGAGATCACTTGACCTGGCCTGGAGTCTTTGTACTGCTGCCACCAGTCAGCTGCTTGATCTTTTAGTTGGAAGGCTGCAAACTTCACATAGTCATCTTCCTTCACGTTACTGCACTCAAAATGCTTCTTTATGTCGGTTAACCAATCTTCAGCATCAAGAGGGTCGACACAGTAACTGAAAGCTTTAGGATTGTTGGCCAAGAACTGGTTAAGAGTAGCATGGTGCGGCTGGTTGAAGAAGTTGCCTTGGTTCCCTGGAACACCCTGATTAGCTTGCATAGCTTGCATCTGCTGCATCATCTGCATCATCAACTGAGTGTTCTGAGCTGTAGTCTGCATAATTTCTCTCCAAGCCTCAGGCGGAGGAGGAGGGGAAGGAGGATGATCTGGGACCTCTTCCACCTCTGGGTTAGCGTTGGGAACCTTTTTCGGAGCCATCCTGTAAGAGATGACCACGAATCAGCAATTGATTGACAAATGGTATAAGCTGAATCAATGGAATGAATTGCAACAAGTCTTCACAATAATCATTCGAACAATAAGAACGAATGAAATCATTCGAACAAGTGGAACGAATGAAATTGTCAGTTAAATGATAACATCAATCTTCACGAGAAGCCACATAGGGAACAAAAGGATAAAATAAGAAAACAACAAGGTACAGACGGGAACAAACACAAGAGAGGAGTTTCGTTCTAACATCTTTGTGCTGAAAGCATATGAACGCGTTACGAAAAGGTTTTGCAATCCCCGGATCAGCATAGCCAAGGACCCTTTAAGATGCAACTCCTGATAGTAACATCGGTCATATAACCACTTCACTCAATGTAGAACCCCGAACTCACTAACCTGCATTCGTTGGAAGAATGCCTACGATCTACTGGATAAAACCCACCTATAGATTTCCGAAAGATTCCAGTTATGCAATCAGGTGTTGGGGATACACGGGAAGCACCGCGCAATCAACTCTAACCTACATCCAGGTGTATCCATCCTTCAACACATAACCAGTCTTTCTCGGAAACTGTGTACCTCGGACCTTCGAAAAGCATCCACTATAACAAGCTATGGCAATACTCCCGAACTACCTCCCCAGTACTGGGTGATGTCGGGGTTATCTTGCCACTGGCCGTATAGGAGAGATTTTCGATGTCGGCCGTCTTAAGTATTTAGTACTGCCGCGATATGCTTGCGACAACAATACCCCGAAGCTCAACTCCTCGGTAACAGGAGGCATCGAGAACAATATCCTTGTCACAAGAACATCGAAACAATCCCAGAATACTCGTGGGATTCCCTAAAAAAAATTTTGTGCAATTTTGAAGATAGGAGAGACAAGAGTAGTCGTCAGGAGTCCTCACCAGAGAGAAAGGGGATGAGAAGCAAAGAAATCCTACTCTCCGATATAATATAGGACTCAAAAAGTTTTCAGTGTGTGCCTAGACTCGACCGTCAACGATTCGATCAAACAGTGGGGGCTCCTAGGTCGGAGAAGGCTCTGAATACCAACTTGTAATGCCCAGGATGGAGTTATACCTCCTACGTGTCGAGGCACGACTTAAAGGCATAAATCCATCCTAGAATGATCTCAAGTTCGGTAATCTTTGCACATCTCATGTAAAAGAGGGGATTGTAAACAGAAAATAGTTGGCTTACACTCGCCACGTCACAGAATTACAATTCAAGTCTCAATCATCATACATTAAGAACATCACAACCCTCTAAGGGCAAAATCCAAATGTCAAAGTCCAAACTTAGATAAAAAAAACCACAGGCGGATCGAATCCTAGTAAGAGTCTCCACTACTGATCATCCGGGTATCGCACATAGTACCGATTACGCTCCTCGTCGTACTCCCAATCCAGCTTGGTGCCATCACCTGGATAGCTCACAACTGGACCTGCATCTGGTGTGGTGAAGTAACTGTGAGCCACAGAGGACTCAGCAATCCCGTTACCGGGTAACAAGACTATTTAAGCCTTTGGGAGAGGAAAAGGCTGAAGAAAAGAATAAGTGTCTGCAGCAGCAACTAGCAACTAACTTACGTGAGTGAGAGCGAGAAGAGAAAGCCTCGGCGAGAAGTGATCACGAAGTGATCCTAACTACAAGCTCCACAATCATAACCCCTCCGTGTTCAACTTCCGAATCCCTATTCGGAAATTGACAGTCACGGAACACACGCTGGTAGTGTATTAGAAACATTGTGTCAAGTTATCTACAACCGGAATTAACAAGCTCCCATCTGCCACATAACCGCGGGCACGGCTTTCGAAAGTTCAAACCCTGCAGGGGTGTTCCAACTTGACCCATTACAAGCCCACGATCCGCGGAGTCGCAACTCCAAAGTGGGAAGACCCGAGTATCCTCGGAATCCCGTGCTCAAGATATACCGAACTAAGGTAAGGCTAATCCAGCAAATCCTCCCGGCGTGTCGACACCCTGATAGTAGCCGCACGTATCTAAGTCTCAGGACACGACCGGATGGGTGATGCTACAGGTGTATGCCAGATACCTCGGGTTGCCCCAAGGCGGCCCTGCAGGACCCCCGTTTCGGACCAACACTCATGTGGAGCACTGGCCCGGGGTTGTTGATTAAGAAAGAGGGTTAATTACTCCCTATGCAAGTTTAGTTTGTTATTAGGCAAATAGTACCAATGTTGGGACTTGCTGGAAAAGACTTAGCACTTAGCGGTTTATCTAGGGGGTCCCATACACCCCAACCGTGTTAGGAACGCATAATCAAGGAACATAACACCGGCTTATACGGATCCTAACGGCATGAGTGGAACAAAACACCAAGCAAAAGGCTTAGCCTTCCACCCTTGCCAATATATAGATGATTTCATTTTAAGCATTTATATAGTGTGATATAACCCAACCAAACTTCAACATGAAGCAAGCATCTTCGATCTTCACCTGCAACTAGCAACGCTATAAGAAGGGCTGAGCGAAGCGTACTTAGCCAAGCAACGGTTTGCATAGGTAGGTTGGTTAAACATGGCAATTGGTTACAAGTAGGAGGCAGACAAGAAGATCATGGGCATCGAGGCAAAAACTATAGATCGAGACTACTAGCAATAGGCAAAGATAGTAATGTTATCGGGGTTCGGTCATCTTTCCTGAAGAGAAGTCGTTCGGATCGTAAGAAGGGTCCTCGTGCTCAACCTCGTTGGAAACCTCGTGCTCGTGCTCGAACTCAGACTCTGCTTCCGGCTCTAAACAAAACAATCACACCAAGCACCAATCAACAAGATGCAATGCGCACTCGAAAAAGATGAATGCATGATGGATGCACTAAGGATGCACACGGAGCACGTAAAATATCACTCAAGCAAAACACCTCAAAACATGATAACAATCTGATATTATTAATCTACACAGAAAATCAATCAAGTTTGATATAAGATTCGCTGAAATCGGAGTTACGGGCTAAAAGTTATGCCCGAAACAAGAATTGAGCGAAAGCTGAAAATTACAGCAACATAGCAACTTCGGAGCTCAAAATAATTGAGCTACAGCATTTAAATAACATGGCAAAGGGCATGAACACAAACTATACATATACTACAGCAACTAAGTCCAAAGGTGCACCCCCAACGGAGCCACGGATCAATAGCAATGATCTTGGACATATTGAACTTGACAATAAAATTCTGGCAGCAGAATTTTATGGAAACTTTGGAGCAAAAGATAAACATGCTACAGCCACTTAAATAGACATGTGAGGACATGGATGGAAAGACACCAATATATACTACAAGGAACAATCAAGATCCGCTCCAAAACTAACATGGTTTGTCCTAGAACATCACACGAACATGGCATCGGAACGTTACAGATTTCAGACTTAGTGAAAAACCACTAAGTCCTAAAACAGCAATTTCATCATGGCATCTAAAAGAGCATGTTTAAGTCACCTTGAAACTAAACATGGCAAGAGGTAAGCACCTCATCAAAGTTCACATGAAGGTGATCCCGAAACACACAAGCATGCATCATTGAGGTAAACACAACGATAGCAATGAGCTCAACAAGATGGCATTTCATAACAAGTGAAATAACATCACAGCCACATGGAACTTTGCAACGATGATAACAAGGCAATAATAAATCTATCATGCTACCTAACACATACAACACGTAGAGCATGGCAAGACGAACACGTGGACATGTCATTTGCATCAATCGGATAAACGAGCTAAAAGTTATCACATGGCAAAGGTGGCATAAAAACATCACATAACAGCAGTTTATATCATGATGCACTCTTGCAACAGCAAAACAAGCACCTAGATGATCTCCAACATGCATGACAACAACTGATGAAACGTAGAGCAAGTCTCCACGAACGTCTGGACATATTATACGCGCGAATCGGAGCAACAGACAAAAAGTTATGGCAGTTGAAAGATTGCATCACAGATTAAAATACTGGGACTTAGTTATATTTGGGGCAACCTAGATCTGGAGAAAGTCAACTCGGGCCAGATCTGGATCCAACGGGCCGGTGAAGAAGAGGCCCGGAGAGGCGGCGGCTGGACCCTGGCGGTGCGGCGGCCCGGAAGGAGGCGGCGGCGCGGCGGGCCACTGGGGCGACGCCCAGCCGGGGCGGAGGCGGTGCGGGCCTGGCTGTGCGGCCCGGGTCGGAGGAGCGAGGGAGGCCCAGCCGGCGGGATGCGACTGGCCCGCGCTGGCGAGACGAGGCGGCCAAGGGCGGCGGCGGGGAGGCGCTGGCCTGGCGGAGGGAGTGGGCCTCGGTGGCCTGAAGGAGGGCCGCTCGGGGTGGCGCTGTCGGCCTAGCCTGGCGAAGTGACGAGCCGAGCGCTGCGGGAGGCCTTCCCATCGAAGTGGTCACGAGCCTTTGGGCCGGAGGATCGGCTGGCGCGGTGCGGAGGCTTGGGCCGGGGTCGATGGCGATTGAGGGAGGTCGGCCGTTGACTTGGCGTCGACTGCAGCGATCGAGGGGAAGGAGGGCCTCGATCCCAGCGCAGAAGGAGGATCCGGTCGGAGCAGCTCCCAGGCGACTGGATCCGGCGGTGGTTCGAAGGAGATGATCCCCAGGAAGTGGATCTGATAGAAAAATGGGGAGAGAAAAGGGAAAAGAAGAGGCTAGAGGTTAGGGATGCCAAAATAGACTAGGGTCTATTATATAGCATACTTTTATGGTTAGGAGGGATCTGGGGGTGTTAGGAGCCCTCCGATCGCGATCCGACGGATCCGATCGCGGGGGTAGTCTAGAAGGGCCTAGGAGAAGATAGTAGACTGCTGTAGGGGTGTTTCTGGGACACAAAGTGAAGGCACTTTGGACCCACACGAACATCGGATGGGAAAACCAACGGAGTCCAAACAAGACGAGATTTGAGAGGCGGGTTGCACACAACAAAACAACAACACAGACAACAACCTCGCGGCACACCGGTAACGTTACACGCCCGAACAACAAAGTAGGTCTACGGGACGTCACGGACACGTGAGGGAGCTCCGGAACGCGAAACGGACAACGGGAAGAAACACGCGGAACCGGATGCAACCGACAACACAAATGCAATGCAATGCACATGTCTACATGATATGAATGAATGCCACACACTCACACAACAAAACGACGAAAACCCGAAAGACAAAGAACCCGGAATGGAAATAGATGAAGCCGGAGATATATTATATACCCAAAAGGGAAAGTATTACATCCGGGGCATTACACTCCTGGCACACACGCTCGGCAAAATGAGGTTGTGTGCGACCGGCGAGCGATCAAATACGGTTGTGCGTACAGTAGTGCTAAAAAAATTCAATTATACAGGAGAAATCGCTTCCGGTCGTAAGTTCATCCCACACAGTCAGTCCCCGCTAAACGTTTTCGTTCGTATATACATCCCACACAGTCGCTCCAAGGAAAACGTTTCTGTTCGCCGGTAAATCATAGACAATTTTTCCCCGTTAAATCGTTTGTGATAGTGTTTCCATTGCACACGGTGAAGAAACTATGTGGCAAAGGCTGTCCATCGCACACAGTTTTATGTGGTAAACATTTGCGCCAGGTGGCCTAACGCAAACCGCTTTCAAGAGGATGTCGTAAGAAACCGTGTGTGTTGCATGAGGTCATCGCCCATGGTATTTTCTCATTATCCGTTTGCAATAGAAAATACTAATTAGCACACTAATTATCCTGTTATTAATAATCCATTTATTAATCTCATTGACATTTCATATTAAGCACACAATATATTTCGTTTTCATAATTGAAATACATCAGACTACAATATCATCTTCAACAGTCAGCTACCCAATTACACAACTGCGCCAGAACCAAGTTTCACATGCAACATCTATAACCTTTCGAAATTAGCATCATAGACGGTACATAGACAGATGTATCTCATCTGGAAAACTGCTGAAGCAGAAGACGAATATTGAGCCGTCATTGATGTTGAAGGTCTTTGCAACTTTAGGCCAGTGACTGTGGATGATTAACCGTCCATCCTTCGTCCTCTTCAGGAACACTTTAATATTGAATCGTGGGTGTTGTACGAATACCTTCCTCGCCTCCTGACTATACATGTGGTTTCAGAGGTAATCATCAGTGAACTTCTTTTGAAAGGCCTGAAAACAAGGATGTGCATAAATATCTTATCTATATTGGAAATGGGGCAAAGGAATAAAAAAGGCAAGGTATAATAGTTAGTATCATCATGTAGTGAACTAATGTATTCTTCATTGTGAAGACAAAGATCTTGTTCTTTTTTGTCGCTAATTTCTTTATCCTAATAATCTTTCATAGTTTCTTGACTTGATTGATATTCATGGGCAACTCATTTCCCCATATGCAAAAAGGGTCGAAAAGTGGGTCAAAACCTCTGATAGCAAGACCTACATGAGGTAGAAAAAATTGTTAAAAACCAAAATATTAGAATGATTCCTGCAATTGCACAATAATGTGCTATTAGACAACGGACCATGCATGTGCAAACCTCGATTGTAAACCTCGGTGCTTCCCATTGTTTCCCTGCAACACATATGAGGTAGTTAGTGATCAGGTTAAGTGAGAGTTCGCATGCTATTAGTAAAATAGGTTGATGAAAAATAAGCACATTGCAGATTCATCAGATTAATTCAAGTCACATGGATAACCCATTTATCCAAACCAAGCATGATTAAGAACTAGGAAATATAACAATTGTATATGTTTATCATGTATTAAGTGCAACCAAATTCGATTATTCCTCACATGCACAACAATACAAAATTCTACCCGCGGCAATTGGACATCGCATTGCAGAATTGAACCAAGCAATTAACTAAACACGACAACAAATGAAACAAACATTAACTGAGCACCACATTTCACAATATAAGATACTGCTAATAGAAGATAAGATAGTAAAACAAACCAAGCATGCTTAACAACTTGGACAGATAGCAATTGTATTTGTTTCTCATGTATTTAGTACAACCAAATTTGATTTATTTCTCACATGGTATACAATAACAGAATGCACCCACAACAATTGAACATCGCATTGCAAAATTGAACCAAACAGTTAACTAAACTACACAACAAATGAACCAAACGTTAACTGAGCACCACATTGCACAATGTATAACATACTAGAAGATCAGACAGTTAACCAAACCATGCATGCTTGACAACTTGGAAATATTGCAATTGTATTTGTTTCTCATGTATTTTGTAAAGAAAATTTGATTTATTTCTCACATGGAAGAGAATACAAAATTCCACCTTGGAGAATTGAAAATCACATTTGCAGAATTGAACCAAACAGTTAACTGAACACGACAACTAATTAACCAAACAGTTAATAAGTGAGCACCACATTGCACGATATATAGAACATATACACTAGAGCAACAGATTGCATGGTAAAAGTAGATAACACAATTCACTAGAATTTGTTAAGGAAAGGCAGTAGCTAGCAAACTGAACATGGGTCCTTATAGTGAGCTAATAATACAAGCTACTCCTCATTGTCAGAGATATCGGTGACAATTGGCTCATTGGACATGGAAGGGGGCGAGGCCTCCGCATTGTGGGTGCACTCGTCGTTTTGGTGAGTTTCCTGAGCCGCTCCGGGCACCAACCTGCTGGATCTCGAGTTGAGGTAAGCACGTGCACGTTGAGAAAACACCTCATAGTCTTCATCGAAGGCACCGAGGGTGGCCTCGAGATAACGCCACAAACTGTCATTTAAAGCAGCTAACCGCATCGTGGCGTCGGCGCTTGAGGCATTGACGGTGGCCTCGACGGCGAGGTGCTCCTCCAAGATCTGGGGGTTGGCACGAATGCAGCCATCATGACCTCATCTGACTGTGCGGCCATGATTTGCTTCTCCGCTGCCAAATGCTCCTTGAGCTCCTGGCTATTCTGCGTGCACCATGGCTTAGGGCAGCGCTTATTTGGTGGAGGGGTTGGTGATTTGGGTGGAAGGTGTCGTGTCGGTAGTCGGGGCATGTGGGATGTGGTAGGAGGAGGATGGGGGTCGGGTGTGGATTACCTGCCTGGATAGACGAGGCTGAGCAGCGTAAAGGAGCGTCGCCGGCGAAGAGGCGGTGCTGCAAGCAAGGAGTGAAGGTTTCAACTTGGAAAGGAAGGTAGAAACAGGGAAATGTGGCTTTTGGTAAGGGGAGGGGGCGGGGAGGTAGATATTTCAGCAGAAGCCAAAAAACTTGAAACGGTTCAGTGAAAAAACTGGCGCGCAAAGTGTCATCACACACGGTCCCTTATTCAGCGCTGTATACGATATGTGAACATCACAAACATTCAGATAGCTTAACCTGTGTGTGATGAGTTTGAACGTCAAAATTTTTGGGTCAAATTTCCCTGGTTACAGTGGTCATTCACGTCATTGCATAATTTGTGTACACAAAGCACTACAAAAAAAGACACATCCGTGACATTTTGGGCCGAATGAAAAAACATTTTGTCATACTTATGCCACTTCTATGACGATAATTGTGACAAAACCCGGTATCATCATATATGTGGTGGGGTCCTACTTCTATGACAAAAAATCATGACAAAAAAGGGCTTTTTGTCCTGGGCGGGCCGGAGAAGCAGCTGCATGACATTCTTTGGGCCGTCCATGACGAAAAAACCATGGTAGAAGCGAGGGCGAGGAAAATATCGGGGTGTTACCGGCTACGGTGGGTGGTCGGGGCCGAGCGTTGCGCACTTCTCTCGTACACGCACGCGCGTGGGTGCGAGGCGTTGTGCTCTAACTGAACCCGAGTGAGGCGTTGGGCTCTAACTGAACCCGATCGATTGCACTGTAGGCTACGCGTTATTGAACCCGGGCGATCAATCGATGGCTGTAAACTTAACCCGATCGATCCAATCCTTCACTACTGCTGCTAACTGAAGCCGATCGATGCTGCCTCTGGAAGAACAGTGATCGTTGCTGGGGGGGGGGTCTGGATGAACAGTTCCCGGTGGGGGCGGATGAACAGGACCCCATGGTGTTCCCTCTGGATGAACAGGACCCCGATCGATCTAGCCGGTTGGGGCTGGATGAATAGGACCCCGTGGAGGGCAGGATGAATAGGACCACCATGTGGATGGTTGGATGAATAGTATACGGTGGAGGGCTGGTTGAATAGTAGCCCGTGGAGGGGTGGTTGAACAGGAGCCCATGGAGAGGGATGGTTGAATAGTAGCCAGTGGAGTAGCGCGCGGTGGAGGCTAGATGAACTGGAGCCCGTGGATGAATAGTCGCAGGTGGAGACTGGAGGAGGTCGACGGTGGTTGAACAGTAGCCCATGTAGGCTGGAGGCGGTCGACGGTGGAGATGAACAATATCCCGTGGAGTCCCGCTTTGCGGTACGCCACACCCCTCCGGATGAACAGGACCCCCGTTTCGACCGTAGCGATCCAACACAAGTCTGTTTCCTCCATTTTGCGGTACGCCACATCCCTCCCAATCAACAGGACACCCATTTCGACCATAGGAGGTCTGTTTCCTCTGTTTTGCGGTATGCCAGACCCCTCCCGATGAACAGGATCCCGTTTCGAACGTGGTCGGTCGAACACAATGCCGTTTCCTCCATTTTGCGGTACACCAGGCCTCGTTTCCATCGGCTATTCCGTCCAAGCCCTACCGATTAACACGACGAAGCATTCCGTTCTGACCAAGCCTGTTGGCTCCCCATGAACACAACGACGACTCTGTTTCTCTGTTCCGAACCAGCCATGTACACGAGCCCTGGCCGTACATACGCGCGAGTAGGCGTTCGAGACCCCGCCCGTATGTATATACATGGCCGTATTTACTTTCTTGCACACTGGCCGCTGTACATACGTGTACATGCTACTTGCGCGCATCTGCTACGACACGTGCGCGCCTCTACATCGGCCAATATGTACGTACAAGTTCGCGACCAGAATGACAACGCTACGTACGCTTTGACCTGGTGGGTCCCGACTGTCAGGCACTTCCTTGCGTGCGAAGATGTAGCTGGTGGGTCCCAGCTGTGAGGGAGAAATGTTTTTTCGGGAATACGGTGGCCCATCCGGTGGGTCCCCGCTGTCAGGTGGAGGAATAATTATTTTGCGCGTAATAAGGAGGCACTTCCTTGCTGTAGCCGTGGACCCAGCTGTCAGCCTCTCCACGTACGGTACTCTTTCGATGGAAGTCGTTCCTTGACCACATTGACCACGCCGCGCCGAGAGCACGAGGGCGGTGGATGACGGCGAGGCCTAGGAAGGGGACGACGCGGAGCCGGGGAAGACGCGGCAGTGGAAGCCCCGCGGAGAGGAGTACGAGGGTTCACTGGTTCCGCTGCAGTGTGAGGCTGTCGTCGCCGCAGGGCCTGGCCAGCGGTTGGAATAGTAACGGGCGGTGAGGCCCATGCGGCAGAACAGCCGGCCACGGGAGGCAGGAGCATGCGGCACGACCGGCGCTGCTTTGGGTGGTTGGAGCAAGAAGACCAGAGGTTGAAGAAGCACTATGGTCGTTGGATGGACATCGTACGGTCACTTGAGCTAGAATCAATCATATTGACTAAGTTGACAAAGCACTCCATCCCCGTCAACTTAGTAGGCCCACAAGTCAGCCACCCACCAAGGTGGGTCCCAACTAGCAGGGGGACTATTCATTTTTTTTGTGCGTAATAAGGAGGCACTTCCGGTTGGTCCGAGCTGACAGCGGTGGGGACATTTTTTTTTGCGAAATACGGTGGCCCGTCCGGTGGGTCCCAGCAGTCGGGGTGGAACGTTTTTTCATGAAATATGGTGGCCCGTCCGGTGGGTCCCTGCTGTCAGGTGGGGATAATTATTTTCCGCGTAATAAGGAGGCACTTCCTTGCAGCTGCCGTGGACCCAGCTGTCAGCCTCTCCACATACGGTATTCTTCTGATGGAAGTCATTCCTTGACCACATTGACCACGCCACGCCGAGAGCACCAGGGCAGTGGACGATGGAGAACCCTAGGAAGGGAACGACACGGAGGCAGGGAAGACTCGGCAGTTGTTTCCCACGCAGCGGGGAGTACGACTGTACGAGGATTTACTGGTTCGCCAGCCATCGCCGGAGAATAACTGCAGGTGTGGGTGAGTAGATGGATGGCTAGGCCAGTGATGGGAGTACGGTGGGGCGGTGAGGCCTGCATGGCAGCACAACCGGCCGTGGGGAGGAGGGAGCAGGCAGTCCCATCGGCGCTTTTTTGAGCGGCTGGAGCGGGAAGAGAAGAGATTGAAGAAGCATGATAGCCGTTGGATGGACATGCAACAGTCACTGCTTGCGCGTCAACCTTTTTTTTAGGAAAGCATCAAATCCTTGGAAAACATCATACAGCCTATCTGCCATTATTCCTAATAATTTACAACCCATTTTCTAACTGTTAAATTTTTTTTTGGAGCCCATATTCTTTTTGTTAGCATTACAGCCCATATTGTGGCCACGGTTAAAAAATTAAACGATTTTTTTGCATATTTCGGTGCAGTCCGAACGGTTTTTAATCCTGAAATTTCGAGTCACATTCAAACTGAATTTAAAAATAAATGTATATAAATATAAAATCCAACAAATCGTCCATGCATAAAAATCAATGCAATTTAAAATCTCGAAATAAAAAAATTGAAAGTAATGGCCGGTTTGATGTGTTTTAGAAATGTACAGCCCATTTCTCATTACTGATAGGCCATTTTCTCGGCCAGCCGAATGAAGCTCTCCTCATCTTGAAAGATTTGTAGCCCAACATGCCTAATAAATTGACTTACTTGGCAAATCACAAAAAAACTGGGATGTGGCCGTGGACCCAGCTGCGGCCGTGGACCCAGCTGTCAGCCTCTCCACGTACAGTACTCTTCCAAAGGAAGTCGATCGTTGACCACATTGACCATGCCACTCCGAGAGCACCTAGGCGGTGGACGACGGCAAGGCCTAGGAAGCAGATGACGCGGAGCTGGGGAAGACGCGGCAGTTGATGCCCACGAGGAAAGGAGTACGAGGGTGCACTGGTTCAGCTGCGGTGTGTGCCTGCTGTCGCCGCAGAATAACATGGGGTGTGGGTGAGTAGAGGCATGCCCTGGCCAGCGGTGGGAGTAGTAGGGGCGGTGAGGCCTCCACGGCATCACAGCCGGCCACGGGAGGCAGGAGCATGCGGCATGATCGGCGCTAGTTTGGGCGGATGGAGCAAGAAGACCAGAGGTTGAAGAAGCACTACTGCCATTGGATGAACATCGTATGGTAACTGGAGCTAGAATCGTTCATATTGACTAAGTTGACAAAGCCCTCCGTCCCCGACAACTTGGTAGGCCCACAAGTCAGCCACCCACGATGCTGGTTTCCAGCTGGCAGGGGGAGTATTCAGTTTTTTGTGCGTAATAAGGAGGCACTTCCTTGCATGCGAAGTTAGCTGGTGGGTCCGACCTATCAGCGGGGAGCACGTTTTTTTCACGAAATACAGAGGCCCTTCTGGTGGGTCCCAGATATGTGGTGGAGGAATCAAAGACTTGAGAAGGCGTACAGAAAGCTAGTGTACTAGTAAAGAGACGTTGATGACTTTTAGAAACAAGAGAGACGTGCTCCTGTAGCTGGTTCGAATCCAAACCTAGACTATGACTATATATGGTGCTATTCTACTCTACAAGTAATGAAACTGACATATCGAACATTCGCTTCTCCTCTTCTCTACTTACTCTGCCTAGCATCAGAAGCTCTGGCCGCAGCAACCATGTCCGCTGGCTACTCGTCCACCTGCTCTTCAGTAGGCAACAACCAAATATGCGCCAAGTGGCCACCCGTTCCATCGCATGTGGGTCTCATCACACCCCCGCCGGCACATGCACCGCAGCCGATTGCTCATCGCAACCCGCTGCCGTTGGTGTGGTGCCACTGCTGCAAATCACATAGAGACATCCGTCGCGTCTCAACCACAATCCTCAACCCTGGCCGAGTCTTCTACAAATGCCCGAATCATGGGGTAATAATATGTTTAAGTGTTGTTCTGCTGCTTTCAGTTGCTGATTTTTTTAATAGTTTGGTTGATGATCTTCCAATTTGATTCGTGCAAAAAAGGGAAGATTCATGTGATTTGTATTTCTGGGAAGTTGCTGATGTGGGGGAATGCAACTACGCTGATTATTTGGTTAGCTGAGAAATCCCAATACCAGCAGGTTGGGGTGTTGGACAAGTAACTGAAGGAACAACAGAAGAGGAAGATGCATAGCAGAAGGTTAAAGATGCAGTACCTCTGATCATGGCCAAGCAATAGCTGCTAAACGGCCTTTGACAGCAATGAGGAGATGAAAGAGCTTGTGAAGATAATGAGCAAAATCGATGTGCTCTGTATGATGATTGTCTCTTTATTTGCAGTGTATGTAGCAGTCGTGATGTATTCAGTGGCTATGACATGAGCACTATACTGAAACTAGTAATGAATGAAACCTGTGTAGCAGGCTGGGCGTAGTGTTGTGAAGATCTAATGATTTCTATTAACGGAAATCAGGGGGTATCCCCTTTTGCTCATAAATAAATAAATTAGCAGAGGCCCTGTCGGGCCAGCTTTGTTCTAATTCGAAGATGTCGAGCAAATTGCAGTCCAACATCAAACTATGTCATCAAAATCAAGTTTCACAGCCAAATATGAGTACAACTAAACAACAATGTCATCATGTTTTAGTCATCATACAATCACCAAACACAAACGAGCATACATAACAAGTGATGTTCTCACAGGAAAATACTAAACAACATGTTCATCAGGTTTCAGTTGTCATAGCAAACACAATTTCACGTAATAGATAAAAACGTCTTCTGACAGGCAAATACGAAAAAAGCAATGTAATCATCATCTGCAGCAGCAACGTCAACATCTTCGCTATGTGTATCAGTCTGAATCGTAATTCCCCATGGTGTCATCTTCTTCTTCATCCTCAACGTCCTCGAACGTTGGCTTCTTCTTGATCAACTCTTGTATGTCCACGACACGAGAGGCAATCTTTTCGCTGGCGTCATTGACGCGATGGTTCTCAAAGATATAGGAACATCTGTGTTATCTTGTACATTAGGAGCAGTGTAAGCATCATCTTGTTGTGCAACTTCATTAAACGAATTCCTCTGCTCAAACCTTTGCAATACTCTCCAGTCATCGCTACGTGCAAATGTGTCTTCCAAGAAAAATATCTGTGTTGCTTGATTTGCCAAAATAAAAGGCTCGTTGGTCTGGTACGCCGCCTTGACATTGACGGATTTGAAATAATCATTAGCTCTGGTTTTTGCGATCCTGGAAAACAGGTTATACCAATGACAGCACAACATAACGACACACCGATGATCCTCGAAACTGGAGATATACTGCAACTGAACAATGTCTGTTATGTTAGCATACACTTCAGTTGTCTCTTTATCATACGTATCCGTGCTCATGATGGCACTATTTTGTGTCTTCCTGCCTTCGTCTCGTGCAAGGGTGTTGTAGCGCACATCTCCAACAACGCAAGATTCATAATGTCTTACCCGAGTATCAGGACCCATTGCTAGTGAGTAAAGGGCATCATCAACTGCCTGCCCATCCTCCCGCACCTTCTTAACCTATGGTTAGAAAATACACAAGTTGATCATCTTATGTACTCAATATATTAAAAAACTAACAGTGCAATTCAAAAGCTTACATAGCTCTTGAACCATTTCGCAAATCCTGCCATAACCAGTTTGTCAAAGTTTCTTGGATTCTGCGGCAGTAACTCCTTTTTGTAGATGCTGCACAACATAGTGATCCGTCAAACATCTAAATATATAAGAATGTGCTGCAAGTTTAGTAGATTACGATGTATAAGCTGCAGTATTGAGCACTTACTTGATATAAGGTAGTATCTCAGGACAGTTATTCAACACATACCAAACCATTTTGTCCAAATCATTAGGTTTGTCCTCTTGTCGACTCTTCCCTGTAACTCGAACAGAATAATCGAAAACATTGAGCCCGGGATTGTCTTCATCCACCTCTTTGCTAAGCTGATCAGCTGTTTCAATGTATTTTGAGCCGAATGTCAACGCTTCTGTAGCAATGTAGGCCTCTGCAATGGAACCCTTAGGTCTAGCTCTATTCCTAACATAGCCCTTGAAAGTGCCTAGCCGCCTTTCAATAGGGTACATCCAGCCATACTGTACTGGACCTCTAAGTAGTGCCTCATCAGGTAGATGAACAGCCAAATGCACCATCACATCAAAGAAGGCTGGAGGATATATCTTCTCAAGGTCGCAAAGGATAGTTGGTATCTTGTCTCTAAGACGCTCCAAAGCATCTATCCTGATACTTCTACTACAGAGTTCCCTGTAGAATTGTCCCAACTCTGCAACTGCTCTGTATAAGTCAGGGCGGCCCAATCCTCTAAGGATAACAGGTAAAACCCTTTGAAGTAGGACGTGGCAGTCACGAGTTTTCAACCCTTGTGCCTTGTTTCCATCTGCACCGACTCTCCTTTTAGGGTTGGAAGCAAATCCATGTGGAAATCTCACACGTGACGGGACCTCGCAGAATTTTTTTCTTTTTACCTTGTCCAAGACGTACACAGCTGGTGCCATATCCCGTGGTTTACCTTCATCTTGCACCTGCAAATCCTGTCTGATACCCAGGTGTGTCAAATCAATCCTAGATTTTAAGGTATCTTTCGTCTTGCCTTCAATATTAAGTGTGCCCATAATGTTGTCACATATATTTTTCTCGATGTGCATCACATCAAGATTATGCCGCAGATCCAAATCTTTCCAATACTCCAAGTCCCACAAAGAGGACCTGCGGGTAAACAATAATCTGTCTTTTGCCTTGCCACGCTTCCTTTTCCCGCTACCATTGTTAGGATGGTTTCCTGGTGTAATATGCCTGACCTTCTCTTATTCCACTTGCAACTCATCGGCGGTGAGCCTCTTTGGTGCATCATAGTTTTCATGCTTTGCATTGAACACATGCCTTTGGTATTTTCTAGGATGCGGATTGTCCTTGGCAAGGAAACAGCGGTGTCCAATCACTACAAAAAAACACATCCGTGACATTTCGGGCCGAACGAAACTTTTTTCTATCATACTTATGACACTTCTATGAAAATAATTGTGACAAAACACGGTATCATCATAGATATGGTGGGGTCCTACTCCTATGACAAAAACTCATGACAGAAAATGGGCTTTTCATCCTGGGCGCGCCGGAGACGCAGCTGCATGACATTCTCTAGGCCGTCCATGACGGAAAAAACCATGGTAGAAGCGATGGCGAGGAAAATATTGGGGTGTTCCCCGGTTACGGTGGGTGGTCGGGGCCGAGCTATGCGCGTTTCTCTTGTACACGCAGGCGCGTGGGTGCGAGGCATTAGGCTCTATCTAAACCCGAGCGAGGCGTTGGGCTCTAACTTAACCCGAGCGATTTCACTACAGGCTACGCGTTTCTGAACCCGAGCGATCGATCGATGGCTGTTAACTGAACCCGATCGGGCGATTCCTTCGCTACTGCTGCTAACTGAAGCCGATCGATGTTGCCTCTGCATGAAAAGTGAGCATTGCCGGGGGGTTGGATGAACAGTTCCCGGTTGGGGTGGCTGAACAGGACCCCGTGGTGTTGCCTCTGCATGAACAGGACCCCGTTCGATTGAGCCGGTTGGGGCTGCATGAACAGGACCCCGTGGAGGGCTGCATGACCAAGACCACCCCGTGGAGGGCTGCATGAATAGTAGATGGTCGAGGGCTGGATGAACAGTAGCCCGTGGACGGGTGGTTGAACAGGAGCCCATGGAGAGGGTTGGTTGAACAGTAGCTGGTGGAGTAGCGCGCGGTGGAGGCTGAACAGTCGCAGGTGGAGGCTAGAGGAGGTCGACGGTGGATGAACGGTAGCCTGTGGAGGCTGGAGGGGGTCGACGATGGTGATGAACATTATGCCGTGGAGTCCCGTTTTGCGGTACGCCATACCCCTCCCGATGAACAGGACCTCCGTTTCGACCATAGCACTCCAACACAAGTTCGTTTCCTCCGTTTTGCGGTACGCCACACCCCTCCCAATCAACAGGACCCCCGTTTCGACAGTTGGATGTCTATTTCCTCCGTTTTGCGGTACGCCAGACCCCTTCCGATGAACATGATCCCATTTCGAACATGGCCGGTTGAACACAAGGCCGTTTCCTCCGTTTTGCGATACGCTAGGCCTCGTTTCTATCGGCTGTTATGTCCAAGCCCTCTCGATGAACACGATGACGAATTATGTGCCGACCCAGCCGGTTGGCTCCCCATGAACACGACGACGACGATGTTTCTCCATTCGGACCCAGCCATGTACACGAGCCCTGGCCGTACGTATGCGTGAGTAGGCATTCGAGACCCTGCCCGTATGTACATACGTGGCTGTATTTTCTTTCTTGCACACTTGACATTGTACATACGTGTACATGCTACGTGCACGCCTCTACTACGACACGTGCGCGCCTCTACATCGACCAGTATGTATGAACACGTTCACGACGAGAATGACAACACTACGTATTCTTCGACAAGGTGGGTCCCGACTGTCAGGCACTTCCTTGCCTGCGAAGATGTAGCTGGTGGGTCCCAGCAGTCAGGGGGGCGAATCATTTTTTTTTCAGACGAACTTCCTTGTGTGCGAATATGTAGCTGGTGGGTCCCAGTTGTCATGGGGGCGAATTGTTTTTTTTTGCTCGGATGCACTTCGTTGCGTGCGAAGATGTAGCTGGTGGGTCCCAGAAGTTAGGGGAGCGAATCGTTTTTTTTTGGCCGGATGCACTTCCTTGCGTGCGAAGATTTAGCTGGTGGGTCCCGGCAGTCCGGGGGAAACGTTTTTTTTTGCGAAATACGATGGCCCGTCCGGTGGGTCCCCGTTGTCAGGTGGAGGAATAATTATTTTGCGAGTAATAAGGTGGCACTTCCTTGCTGCGGCCGTGGACCCAGCTGTCAGCCTCTCCACGTACAGTACACTTCTGATGGAAGTCGTTCCTTGACCACGTTGACCACGCCACGCCGAGAGCACCAT
This sequence comes from Secale cereale, assembly GCA_902687465.1. Lineage (NCBI taxonomy): Eukaryota > Viridiplantae > Streptophyta > Magnoliopsida > Poales > Poaceae > Secale > Secale cereale. Next base: position 303,326,555 of record LR738710.1, read on the forward strand.
GGCGATGGACGACGGTGAGGCCTAGGAAGGGGACGACGCGGAGCCGGGGAAGACGTGGTCGTGGATGCCCACGCGTAGAGGAGTACGAGGGTTCACTGGTTCGCTACGGTGTGAGGCTGTCGTTGCCGCAGAATAAAAGGGGGTGTGGGTGAGTAGAGGGATGGCCTGGCCAGCGGTGGGAATAGCAGGGGGTGGTGAGGCCTCCGCAGCAACACAGCCGGCCACGGGAGGCAGGAGCATGCGACACGACTGGCGCTGCTTTGGGCGGCTGGTGCACCAAGACCAGAGGTTGAAGAAGCACTATGGTCGTTGGATGGACATCATACAGTCAGTGGAGCTAGAATCGTTCATATTGACTAAGTTGACAAAGCACACAATCCCCGTCAACGTTTTAGGCCCACAAGTCAGCCTCCCACCAAGGTGGGTCCCAACTGACAGGGGGAGTATTCATTTTTTTGTGCGTAATAAGGAGGCACTTCCGGCGGGTCCGAGCTGACAGTGGGGGGAATGTTTTTTTCGCGCAATACGGTGGCCCGTCCGGTGGGTCCCTGCTGTCAGGTCGACAGACCCTTATTTTTCGCGTAATAAGGAGGCACTTCCTTGCTACCGTCGTGGACCTAGCTATCAGCCTCTCCACATACAGTCCACATCCGATGGAAGCCATTCCTTGACCATGTTGACCACGCTGCGCTAAGAGCACCAGGGCGGTGGACAACGGCGAGGCCTAGGAAGGGGACGACGCAGAGCCAGGGAAGACGCGGTAGTGGAAGCCTGCACGGAGAGGAGTACGAGGGTTCACTGGTTCGGCTGCGGTGTGAAGCTGCCGTCGCCATGAAATAATAGGGGGTGTGGGTGAGTAGAGGGATGGCCTGGCCAGCAGTGGGAGTAGTAGGGGGTGATGAGGCCTGCGCGGCAGCACAGCCGACCACGGGAGGCAGGAGCAGGCGGCACGACCAGCGCTGCTTTGGGCGGCTAGAGCAAGAAGACCAGAGGTTGAAGAAGCACGACGGGCGTTGGATGGATATCGTATGGTCACTGCACTAGAATCGTTTATATTGACTAAGTTGACAAAGCCCTTGGTACGCGTCAACTTAGTAGGCCCACAGGTCAGCTTCCGAAATGGTGCGCCCCAGATGTCAGGTGGAGGAATCATTTTTTGGGCGGGTGAAGCTAGAATATCCGAGATTTAGGAAGAAGCACGTCATCCGTTGGATGGACATCCAACGGCCGCTGCTGCTAGAACCGTGTGTTGACTATAAGTTGACAAAGCCTTGCATACGCGTCAACTCTCTTTTTTTAGGGGACGCGTCAACTTAGTAAGGCCACAAGTATGTGGAAGAGAACTTATAGCCCATTTGAGATTTGTAAGAATGTGCAACCATTTTTTAAATTCTAATGGAATTTACTACAGCCATTTACAGTTTGTTAAAAGTACAGCCCCTTTCAACCAACCGTGCAAAACAGAATTCAATAAAAATTCCCACATTTTGATGGGATCCGAAATATTTCTATCCCAAAATTTCTAGTAAGATTAAATAAAATTTCAATATAAATTTATATTACGTAAAAATCCAACGAAACATTGCGCTCGCAACAATTAATGAAATTAAAATTTTCAATATCCAAAAATAATATTTTATAAAGTAATTACGTGTTTGGTGCATTTTTTATAGTTACTGCCGAGTTTTTATAATTATATCCCATTTATTTTTTCTTAAAGCCCATTTTCTTGTTAGGCCTAATGCATCCCTCTTAGGAAACATTTGCAGCCCAGCGGGGCGGAGAATAACAACTTGACCTTGCCTAGGTATTCCTAAAAAAATTATACCTGGGCTAGCCATTTTCAGCTTGAAAAATAATAATATCTAGGCTGTATATCTGGCATGGGCTAGACGGGCCACAGCTCGCGCAGTCAATAGCTGTAGCAATGTTTTCGTTGTTGTTCAGTGGAGAAAAATTAATATATGTGCTAAACATCGCTCAAGAAAAACTCTGCAGTGCTCACACCTTAAAAACTCAAATACTGCTCGAGCTGCTTGGTCCCAGCTATTGGCCGCTTCTTGTGCAATTCTCTCGTTTACTGACTACATAGGTTGACAATGGTGTGGCACCGTGATGTCTGGAAACCAGGATGAAGCAAAAAAATAATGTTTTATATACTAATAAAGATGCACTTGCGTACGTGCGGCTATGGCCCTGGTGGGTCCCCACTGTCATCCTCTCCATGTAAAGTAATCTCCTCATCCTCATGTCCGTTTACCGTGTTGACAACGCGAGACGGCGGTGCCACAGCGAGCGCAACAACTCGAAGGACGACAGAGAGGGCCTCGAGGGCCCTATGGATGGTTTGATACACCGCCCGCTGCTCATTCGGGAAGCCGGTATCATAGGGCCACATGTCCGCGACGGCATTGTCGTTTGCTTGTTGTTCACCGGTGCTCATTGAGGAGACGGAGGTTGCAGCACATGTCCTCCTGTGATGGTAGCTCTTCCGCCATTAGGGCTTCGAAGTGCGGCCGCACCTGCTCAACACGACATGAACCGGCTTGGACAGTGGCACCAGCTCCTGGTCGGAAGCTACGTCCATAGTCTGATTGTCGTCGCTCAGCTTGGCGAGGTAGCTGGAGAGCCAGCATGTCCGGCTGCTAGACCGACCCACTACCTATAACGATTCTGACTGCCCTGGCCCACCCGGACCGCCTCCCTCGCCCGTGCGCGCTTTCTGCCTAAAACGGTCAGCGCCGCCCGCCCCGCTTCCCGGTGCATGCGATTGCTCCGCCTTCAAACGACACAAGTGCCGTCCCTCCATCCTTCTGCTGCCCACATTAATGATACATAGTTGCCGAGGCGGCTACTCTGGCGCCGCACGTCCGTCCCTCCGCCGCCCACCATTGCTATATAAACTGCTGCACTGGCCATAGCCACAGTCATCCGCATATGTTCCTATTCTCTTGTCCACACCACTATTGCCCACCATGGCTTGCTCGCGCTCCAGCTCTCTTCGGGATGAGCGGACGACGGACCACAAGGAGATGGCAGCCATTGCTACCGACTGGCTGGCCGATAGGCAGCCGGAGGATGACGACGTCCCAATGGAGAATATGGTAGTCGACGATCTGGCGCCGACCCCCTCCTTCGCGCCATCCTCGTCGGTGCATTGCACCATGACCATCGGCGAGGCCCGTGCCCAACATATGGAAACGGTGAGGCAGAAGCGTGAGGATTAGTTCCGGGAGGCGCAGGCCGATGCCGCCTACAACCACCACCTCCTCCAGGAGCACCTACAGGCGGGGGAGCTGATCTCCGTGGAGCAAGCGGAGCAGGAGGCGCTGCTCGACTCGTACCGCTCCCCCCGCAAGAGCCACTTCGAGCGCTGGCAGTACTGCATGCGGGTGGCGGAAGCTACGGCCGCCTACAAAGAGGGTGATGAAGCAGGCGAGGCGCTGTTTGGCGAGACCAAGGACGAGGCAGAGGACAATGCCGGCTCCGATGAGTCCCCACTCCGCTGGCGTCGACATGGCCCTGCTCCGCCGAGGCCCCGTGGCGCCAACAATGAGGCAGAGGACATCGCCGGCTCCGCCGAGACCCCACCCTGCCAGCAACGAGGTGGAGGATTTCCCCCGCTCCGCCAGGTGCCGCCCGCCGGCAACTAGACAGGGGACATCCCCGTCTTCGCCGAGGCCCTGCCCCGCTGCCAACGAGGCCGCGCCACATAGAAAACGAGGAAGAGTAGGACATGGTAGGTTGCCGCCGCTCGGGTCCAAGTAAGGCCACCGCTGCCCTAATCGCTATGACAAGCTAGGCGGGTTGATCACTAACGGCCGGTTAGCTTCTTGGCGTCGACATGGAGTTGGAGAGCTATGTTGGAGAAGGACGCTGCTTCTACATAACTGCTGGTGCAGTTGACTGACTGACACGTGGGACCAACGGGCATTTAGGCCACATGTCAGTTACGCAACTGCACCTGCAGTTAAGTCACTGAAGCTTCTGTTCGGCTCAGCCGGACACAGGTGGGTAGCTTCGGTTAATTAATTATACCTCCATCGCACCCCTTTTTAGTTGAAGAATGTATGAAATGTAATGAAATCTGGCATGTTTATATGAAATCCGACCGCGTATGAATGAATTTATTTCGATTAGTTCGAATTCTTGTATCACCGACATTGGATGAACATGCGAAACAATACATACAAGTTTCACATGTACTCCCAGGGTGATCACCTCGTTTGCAGCAGCTTCACATGTAGTCCCTCCGGTCCTTTCTAGTATGCATACAAGTCTTGTCTGCAGTCAAAGTATCTGTACTTTGACCAATCTTATAGAAAAAAGTATACACTTTCGCAATGTGCGAAGTAAAAATGAACAGAAAGGAGTACAAAGAGTTTGAATAGCTTTTTAGCGTTCCTGTACATTGCAATCAAACACACAGGCCTGGCAATTCATGGAGAACATTCAAAACAATCGATGATTATGCATCTCCACGATTCACATGTCAGAGCCAATATTTACTTCACAACTAAAGAATAAAGAAAAAATGGATCGACGCTGCTGACAGCAAAGGGCCTCCCATTCAAAAATATCAAATGCAGGTCTTCTTGCTAAAATCAATGAGCAAAATTTGACAAGGTTTTCCCATTCCAAAATATCAAATGCCTACGATTGTGGAATGGGCAGAGTTTGCCATCAGTTCGGACATTGACATGGCACCTCGTGCTAAATAAACGAGCTGACCAGTTGTTCTTTTTGTGCAGTTCCACCAAAATCAACCAAATTCGCGCGTAGCTTGTATGATTTCGCCCTTATACATTGCAACACCTTGAACTTATCGGCACCTCCTTTCTAGTGGTGGAATCAAGCTGAGCACCCCTGTTTGCACAAATACAAAAAAAGTGATTAGTATAAAGCAAATTGTACTATGAATTGACAGTTTAAACAGGCACCTACATGGTCGATGTAGAGCACACTTTTAGAAAAATGGAACTCACCAGAAAGAATCCTAGAACAACATTGTACTTGCGCATCATAGCAAGATAATGGAGATTTGTCAGTCTTTCTGAGCTGAAGTTTGTTTGGTCTTGTGGGGGGTAATGTAACCATCCTTCAACTGCTCCTTCTGATGAGAAGATAGATAGGGCTTTTTCATCCTAGCATAATCGGAACTAGTCACTTCACGTACTCCATATTCTTCTTCAGGCCTTGTTCATTTAATCCTCATCCCATGGGGATTGAAGTGGATTGGAGTGGATTTTGGCTTGTAGGGGATCTAATCCCCCTCAAACCCTGCCATTCCCCTTCAAAAACCACCTCAACCGAACAAGGCCTCAGAGGAGGATGATCCTGTTGTGCAAAGACAAGAGGATAATTAAATGCTAGCATCCCTGTTTGCTAGAAAAAAAGGAAAGGAAATATTTAAAACAACACAGATGAAGCACTTCTCAAGGACAATACCACTTTTTGATGACAGTATCTAAATAGTAGCACAACACCAATAGAGATGACAAAGCTCAATCATATGAATGAAATCACTGGGCGAGTACCAACCTTTGTCAAGAGGCTTATTGTGTAGAGCATATAGATGAAGCACTTCTCCGGACCATATGTTGCCATCTATTGTGGTGGCCATGCTTACTATATACTCCTCGATTAGATTAATGTTTCCAACATCTTCTTGTGCAGTTCCACTAAAATATATGGTATCTTCAAAGAAGATCCATGTTTGCACGAGTAGAAATAATTATGTATTACATCAAGAGTGGCATCAAATCAATGGCAAAACAATTGCTCGTTCCAGCCATAGCAATAAATTTAGATGCAAAACTATATCATTACTTGTGTCATCACAGTTCCAGTGCTGCTTTACAGCACCAGGAGTTGATTTTTGTTTTTGTTCCGCTCGTTCTTACTCTTCATCACTAGGTTCTATAAAAGACAAGCTTCGCCTTCAATGTGAAAGAAGGATAGTACTGACCTCTCATGACGCGGAATTCAAACAACTCACAAGAAGAATATCTGAAGCAAATTTGCCAACACGGATAGGAAGTAAGATCTCCACTTGTGCAGTTCCACTAAGATCAAGGAATCAAGCAACATTGTCGGTGTGACATTTTGGTTGAACTGCACAAAACACTCTTAAAACAAAAGTGTTTTGTGCAGTGCAACAAAAGGTTACAATGGCAACGAGGTGAAGCAGATAACCCTGGTTACACAGAGGTGCAAAGGAAATAAATAGTGGTCAATAATGGTGGATGACACAGAAGCCAACAAAAAGAAGCATCTACCTTTTCTACATTGGGAAGAAAGCAAGATGGTAGCATTTCTCAAATGGTGGCATTGATTAATATTAACAGAGAGATTATATTAACAATAAAATTCGTTAAACATGTAATTTGCTTTTAACTGTGGCATTGCATCAATTTTCCAGTGGCGTTATTAGAGGGTGCTTGTTTACAGGGACATTTTGGTGGAGGGACTAAAAAAACTCCGTGTCAGTCCCATCTAAACCAAACATGAGGGACTATTAGGGACTAAAATTGGGCATTTGGGACTTTTTCCAACAGTTGCCCCTGCCATGCATGTCACCTTGTCTCAATTAGTTCATTACTAGGGGTAACATGGTCTTTTAGCACGTCATTTAATAACCTCTAGTCCATGTTTACTCCCTGGAACCAAGCAAGTAGGGACTATGGAGTTTTTAACCAAACAGAGCCTTAGATTAACAACAACTAGAGAGTTGCACGGGACAGTGGACGCACCAGCACCATGTGCATCTACCGATGTATTGGTGTGATGCACAGTCTATTGCAACAAAGAACAAATAACCAAGGAGCAAGAAAGAACAAATAACCAAGGTCACAGTTTTGTTATCTTTAGATACCTTTCCCTATGTGAGTGCAGAAAATATAGTCCTGCTCAAACTCTACAGCCTTGTCCCCCAAAACAAAAGATCAGTTTGTTACAGATGTGCGTACTGCGTTTGTCATTGTTTTCCCTTTTCGACCAACGTAGGTGTTGGATAGCCAGTCTGTACTAGTACTTTCCCCACTTCCTTTCCTCTGTGAACCATGTCCTAGATTTATGCTATACAACTTTCCCCACTACTTTCCCCCATTCATGTCCTCTTTGAACCACGGCTTAGATTCATGCGATACAACTTTCCCCACTACTTTACCCCTTCCATTCCTTTTTGAACCCCGTCCTAGATTCATGCTATACAACTTTTCCTACTACTTTCCCCCATTCCATTCCTCTTTGAACCACGTCCTAGATTCATGGTATACAACTTTCCCCACTACTTGCATGTTTGATCCAACACATAGATTCGAGCGCAGAAGCGGAAAAAGCCCACATGCATCTAGTGCAATGCATGTGGAATAAGTAAATTATACCTTAAGCTTCTTCGGGTGTGGTTAGATGGGCGACCGGAGGCCGTTCGACCCACACTATGTACGGCGGAGAAGAAGAAGGGGTCAGAGGCCCTTCCGCGCCGCCGCTGGGTGAAAGTGAATAGCTATCGTCGGTAGTCGATTCTCTCCCTCGCCGACGGCAACAGCGTTAAGCCTCCTTCCCTTCCCGGCGGATGGATCCAGCTAGCTGAGAGAGTGTGAAGAGAGCAACTACAAGCAGACCAGCAGTGAGGGGAGAGAGAGAGGCCAAGTAGTCTTGTATAGATCTGGATATTGTGAGAGAGTGTGAAGAGAACAACTACAAGCGCTGAAGCTGCAGCGTGTATATATATACTGGAGAGAGTGTGAAGAGTGCAAACCCTAGAAAACAAGCGCCGAGGCTGCAGCTTATACGTGATAAGGTGATTATACGGTCACTACGAGATCGTATAGCTCCGTATCCATCCATTTTGACCAGTCAAATAATCCTCCTGGCATGAATTATGCTCAAGTGTAGTTATCGAACCCGAGACCTCAAGTTTGATGAGCGAACAGGCTAAACGGCTACACAACCCTCCCGTTATGTTCAACGAGAGGAAAATAACCATTTATACATTTTTTTGTGTGGGTGGGAGTCATAGGGATTTAAATCATAATCGTGTCATGTGGATTTGGTGGTAAGACTATCCAGAGTGGTGCAAAAATAATGCAGCCTTAGTCACCTTACCTCTCTCCATGTAGTACATTGGGTCCCACTAGTCAGAGGGTGAAACAAACAAATTAATAAGAAAAATTAAAAGCGCCAGTGGTGTATCTTACCTCACACATCTCGCTATAGCTCGGGAACACTGTCTAAATGATCCCTTTGTTCGGTCACGTACTATTTTAAGTGAATCCTTATTATAACATGCACACAATTTTGGGCACTTGTATTCGACCTAAGTCAGTGTGCCACCGTATCTCGTACGACTCCCTCCGTCTAGGTGTAATAAGTCACGTTAGAAGGTGCAGCGGGGCCATGGTGCAAGAAGATTGGAGGAGAAAGAGAAACTTGACCGGTCATTCCTCCAATCAAAGCCCTGATTTCTGTCTCTAAACGGAACAATTGATCCAAACAACTAAGAGATGCCGTATTAGCTACCATGCAAGGTCACGTATTAACTCGCATGCAAGCCGACTTTGATTTCTTGACTGATCAACGCGTAGTTGCGCTCCATGCATTGGGTTTCTGGGGAGAAAACAAGGCAGAGTAAGGAGCGTTTGGTTACATTGCTTAGGCTGGTCATAGTTTGTACGTACTCCATTTGTATCTCACTTCCTGTGGCTTCACACTCGCATGATTTTCCTATTCTATGAACCTGTGTGTGCTTGTGCGTCTGCGTGTGTGTTTAACAACATGTGTGTGTTAGAGAGAGCGACAGATCGACCTACTCCTACAGAGAGATGGTGTGTAGTGTACGATTTTAGTTGCGCGAGTCGGTGCATCCTCTCGTTTCTGGGCGTCCGGTAGGGACAGGCGGACAGCTGCCACGCCCGCTCCTGACCAGCCTGGCCCACCCAAAGCCCCTCCATCGCCCGCGTGCGCTTCCCGCCCGAAACGGTCAGCGCCGCTCCAAAGAATCGGTGCGACATTCATGCCCAGGCAGCGCATGCATTGAAGGGAGAAGTGGATTCAAGTGTGATGGTTGCTTCCGCCGTCCAACTTACTGCTGGGTCTATGTGATTTGACGGCTCATTGGTCATTATTACTGAGGTGGTAGGACTGCTGGATGTCCCACACTTTCGGCGAAAGTAGGTACTACTATATTACAATTTTCTCCATTATTACGGCGGAGGAGTGCAAGAGCAGTGAAAACACACAGGCTCAGTGATTACATGGCCCACCTCACACTATCACCATATTTTCTGGACACCGTGCGACACCTAACTCTTTACATAGTACAATCACAAAAAAAACTCTTTACATAGTAATAGTACTTCCTCCGTTCCTAAATATAAGTCTTTGTAGAGATTTCACCATGAACCACATATGGATGTATATAGATGCACTTTATGTGTGGATTCATTCATTTTGTTCTGTATGTAGTCCACCTAGTGGAATATCTACAAAGACTTGTATTTAGGAACGGAGGGAGTACGTACTGTAATTTATTAGCGAGACCGTACAATGCTATGAAGCTTCCAGCTTCTGTTACATGTATCTTGCGTCCAAGGTTGCCCGTTGCAACATTTCATCAAATACAAAGGAGACTAACATGCATGCTATTTCATCTCAATGATTGACAGATCATAGCAAATATGTACTCCATCCGTTCCAAAATAAGTGTCTCAACTTTATGCTACATACGGAGAAAAATGAGTGAATGTACACTCTAAAATACATCTATATACATCAGTGTTTGGAGTATGTACTAGTAGTCCATATTGAAATCTACTAAAGGACATATATATTCCGAACAATATGATAATCTCTCTAACCATGGTAGTAGGGACGAGGAGTAAACGGAGGGAGTATTAAAATTTTCTCCTCGTCCTGCGAGCCATCGCGCGCGTTGGCGAGGGAGCGGGCGTAAGGCGTAGTAAGCAAGCTTCACCCTGTCTTGCGAGCCACCGCGCCCGTGGGCCGGGGAGACAGCGTACTAAGCAAGAGTCTTCTCGTTCTGCGAGTTAAAGGGACACATCAAAAGTACTCCAGTGTATAGAGCCTTGCCTCTAAGGTAGGCCCCACATGGTTTGCCACTTTTTTAACATAACGCGTCAAGTCGCAATTTGTTTGTTCACCCGTGGTAGAGCAAGTAAAATAGGCGGATGTAAGCGGGCTATAACGGCAGTCTACGAGGGCATACTATGGGAGCGAGAGGATCGCCGTCGTCCCCTCGACGAACCGCGGCGCCGACGTATCGGCGTGGCGGGGAGGGCGACTTTGGCGGAGCGAATGGAGTGGAGGGGGACGAGGGGGAGGGGGTTTGGGGAATATTATTGGCAGTTGGCCAAATGGCGGTTGAATCTAGGATTTG
>LR738710.1:303339618-303397672 GCA_902687465.1 Secale cereale
GGGGGAGTCTGTGGGGATCAGAGGGAGTATATTGTACGTTCATAAGCGAAATGAACGTATTGTACCCACCCGAGTCCTCTTTCAATCGATCTCCGGACCCCGAGATGAAATCGAGAGAGAACAAGTGGGGGCATGTGTGATGCCTAAGGCAGATTCAAAATTTTGAACCGGTGATCATAGCATCCGCAAATCATATATAAAGGGTATTCAATGTTCGTTTCATTTTTGAGCGTACAATATACTCCCTCTTATCATTTCTAGTTTGCATATAAGTTTTATGTGTAGTGAAAGTATCTCTACTTTGATAAAAAAAGTGTCAACATTCAACAACGCCGAATCAATAATGTTAGATTCATACGTACTCCTAGATTTTTACTTGAGATGGTTTCCAATTTGTTTTCAACCACGTGAATGTGCTTGTTCTCGCGCATGCTGTTCCTACTAGGATTTCTCCACGTATAGCCAGTCCAATAGTAACTTTTTTAAGCTCCATGTCCAATAGTACTAGTGGAGTACTAACAACATCTGTACTAGAGTATGTAGTTCTCATAGTTGTACTCCATCCTTCCTTTTATATAGGGCCTATGTGGAGGAGAGAGATGTTAAAAAGTAAGGGGAGTGAGCTCTCATGCAAGATCCTAGCTATATACGCATTCCTAGTTAAATACATACAATAAATATGAAGAAAGAGATGGAGAGGAGTTGGAAAAAAGTATTATACAATAGCCAACCTTATAAATTTTGTTGCGGGAAATAGGCAACCTTATAGCCCACACTACTGTATGAGTGCATATAATAGATGATGGCTATAGATGACATGGCAGTTCCTTATAGCCATCGACTGGCTATATTATTAACCATGCTCTAATGCGTTTTTCAAATCGGCATTTAACTATTGACAAGATCAATAGTACATGAGATGTATAATGTGAAAATTATATCATTGGAAGCTCCTTTCACATATGTATCCCTGCCTAACCCTCCCTTTCGGTCACTTACTAGCGGACCCCATGCTTGCTAGGCCATGCATGTCAGTTACTCAATGGGTTCAGCCACGTCAGGGGATCCTCATCCGTAGTATACTCCCTCTGTTTTTATTTACTCCGCATAAAATGACGCGGGAGGGGGAGGGGGAGGGACGTTGGTTTGCTTTCAACTGCGGTCCCACAAGCGAGGGAAAATGCAAGACGAAGCGCGTTCCATTCGGTGAGCGACGTGGAGGGTCCAGCGTGCCGGGTTGCAACGCGAACGCGACAACAGCGATGTATAGTCAAAACCGGTTGACCGATCGTCACCGAAACTACTATTCACACCAGAACCTTCGCTGCTCGGCCTACGCCAGCCACTGCCCAAAAACCACACCTAATCTCCAGCCCCTTCCCCCACCTTTGGATCCCCTAGCCCGCATCAAGCGTCCCATAGTTCGTCGGAAAGCCATGGTGCGCCGCAAGATCACGTACTACAAGATAATGACGCTGGAGCGCCGCGCAGAAATCGCGGCGGTGGTCGGCGCCAGAGACCTCCGATCCCAAGCTCTCTTTGCGGCATGCCAATCCTCAAATTCTCTGGAGCGATGCTACGAGGAGGAAGAAGCCGATCCAATGTTCATGGCGGAGGTCGCGGCACAGAAGGCCCCCGATGGGCATGAGACGATGGACGTCGACTTCGTGCCGGTGTCCGAGTCCCCCATGGTGCAGGCAGACCAGCGGTTCAACCTAGCGATACTAAAGGAGGACCGGGAGTCAGAGGCTCAACTCGACATGGAGTGCGCGCATGCCGCTGCCATCGAGGCTCTCCCGCGGGCGGAACCGGATGTCGTGGATGTGAATCGGGCGGCGGAGGCTCAACTTGAGGTGGAGCGCGCGGATGCCGCTGCCATCGAGGCCCTCCTGCAGGCGGAACCGGACATCCTGGACTTGAACCGGGCGGGGGAGGCTCGACTCGACGCAGAGCACGCGGATGTCGCTGCCATCAAGGCCCTCCTGTAGGCGGAACGGAACGTCCTCGGCTTGAACCAGGCGGTGCTCTCATCCGTGCAGAGCGCCCGCACGCTCCGCGTGAATGAGTAGCTGGAGGCCCAGGACAACCATGGTGCGGAGACGCACGTCGATACCTACGGCTGGTTCACGCCGGCAACCAACGACAATGAGACCGTCTCATTCCGCGAGCAGTGATAGTTTTTCTTTATGTTATTGTTTTTATGGATCTTTTGTTCTGTAAAAACATATATTGTTATGCAAGTCGCCTGACTTGGATCAGTCTACCATTTCAAGCGGTTGGATGAATATCCTACGTCTCCTAACCCTTCTTCCTCACCTCTTCTTCTTCCCCAACAGACCACCCCACGGGTCATACGGATACTCCCCAACATGCGGTCGGATAAACATACTCTATGAACAAAAATTATGTATCAGCGGTAGGTTAGCTGAGTTTGGTTTGTTCACATGCGACAGCACGCGTCAGTGAGGGTGCGTTCCCTTGGTTGGGTTTGCGGCGTGCAGGAGCGACTGTGCATGTGAGGGTGCGGTGCGACCGCGGCATGCAGGAGCGACCGTGTGAGGGGCGGTGCGGCCGTGACAGCCATGCGCAAGTGCACCTCCTTTTCATTTTGAAAACTTTAGGCAAGCTTGGCAAAATGTGTGGCGAAGTATGGCAATGCAAGGCCTAGACCCAAACAGGATAAGTACGTAGTACAACATACTAGGAGTACTAGTGTTAAGAAAAAGGCAGGGTTTTCCTTCGTGGGATGGATCGATACAAATCCTCGTTTCACGTGTCAATTAATGAGTATTTTTTTCTCCAAAGCCAAAGAGCTAACCATCTCACTCCTCGTCGCTTGATTAATGCAGCGCCATGCAAACCAACGTTCTCACTTCTGCATGCATGCAGGGATATTAATGTCCCTGGTTGCTAGTACGAGGCAAACCCCATCAATTTTGCCTTGATTAGTGTTAGTGGCCTTTTGCAAATTGTAATTTTGATATGCTGGCCTTCTGTACAAAAAAATGGAGGTAGTAACTATATTTGAATTCCTTCCCCATTGCGGTGACGTCGATGATATCTCGAATGTTGTGGTTTGGCGAACTGCCTTATTTGCATCCAGGAAGTCTGTTGAACCAAAGGACGCGTAAATGTACTAGTACTACTCGTACACAATAGCGTCGTCCGTCCAGCTTAGTGCGGTGAGATGGTTTCTCGAAGAAGACGACGGAGAAGCGGAGTCAGCGAAGAGTGAAATGATGGTTGCTTTGTCCGTGCTTTGTGATTTGACGCCTCACTGCTTTGTGATTTGTGATAGAGGGGACAGGGGAGTAGACTCTGTCCTCTATACTGTACATGCGTCCAAGCACGGGAGAAGGAGGAGAGACATTGCATTTTTCTATTCCTTCAATCAATCAATCAGGGAGCTTCCGTTCCATCCTTTTGGCTTTCGCAACACCGTCAACAATTGTTCCCACGATGCCAAAAGCTATTTTCACATTTGGCTACGCATTGTGGATGCCCTTAACCGTAGCACTTGGTTTTGCTCTTGTTTGCTATCTATACAAATCTCAATTATATTGATCTAAAAAATTATAGAATCAAGATTAGTATGAATGAGGTGATTTTGCCGCGCGGATGGGGGAGGTTTCTTATTTTTAGAGGATGTTGTCCTGGCGGTTTGCTAACATGCGTTCCCACATGTCATTGCTTCACCAAGCCGCTCCGCTTCCCACATGAGGCAGAACAACGCCAGAAGCAACACGTGGTTAACTTGAAGAAGATGAGGGAGAAGCGGATTCAGCAACAAGTGAAATGATAGCTGCTTCATCCCTCCAACTTCTTTTTTTAGCATTATTACTTCATCCCTCCAACTTAACTAAGGGAAAGGTGTAACTTTGTGATTTGACGCCGCATTGCTCATTACTACGCTGGGGCCATGATTGGGTGCTTCACCCCAGCTGCTCTGCACTGTATTCCGGTATGGCACGTGGACCCAGTAGCTTGATGCCCCACATGTCAGTGAAAGGGACTAGAAGATTTATGAAAGCGCGCGCTCCACTCTTACAACGGAGGAGTACACGACACGACGGCCCACTGAACTGTCACTTGTACTGTATATAGTACTATAGTTTTGCTGTTTCGCATGAACCATCGATACAAACCCGATTAAATAGGAAAGGGCGGGATTGTTCCCGCGCGGTATATGATACTGGCCATACATTTCAAAGGCAATTTTAATGTATGCAAACTGAATAATTAAGTAACAATATGATATCTAGTAAAACTAAAAACACATACGATTTATTGTGTTAGAGTGTAGTAGTAGTGCTGTATTGCATAGTTGTTAGATGTAAAATGCGAGAACGTGTAGAGATGTAGTTTTGGAGGGCCTACAGAGAGAAAAGCGTAATACGTTCACCGAACTTTAGAATAAGCTGATTATGGTCACTATATACGTTTTGCGGTGATTATACGGTCACTTGCTCACGGTTCAGCATCAGATTGCACTCTGTTGACCGGCCAAATAGTCTGTGTGGCACCATGTTGACTGGTTAAATTGACAACGTTCCTAGTGGGTCCCACCTGGCAGTTCGCATAGGGAAAAGGTTAGATAAATACAAATTTACGCAGGCGCGACAAGACTCCACCCCGTGCGCGGGAATCACCTGGTTGTGTATGTGTGTGTCAGGGCCTGATGTGTGTGCATGCACGTGTAGGTTGAGCACTTGAGCGTGAGAGTGTGTGTTGGGTGTGTGGTGTACTGGTGTGTGCATGCATGCCTGCATGTGTGCGTGTGAGTGTTGCGTGCATGCGTGGCTGCGTGTGTACTTGTGAGTGTTGCGTGCATGCGTGGGTGCATGTGTTCGTGTGAGTGTTGCGTGCATGCAGTTCGTGTGCATCCGTGTGTGTGTATAATCACCACACCAGCTCATGTGTGTTAAAACAGACGGCTCAGCATACCAATACAAGGCCATCTTATCTACCGTGCCCGCAGTCATGATTTCGAACCACCGTCCAATATTTTTTTTTCGTTTGTTTTCATTCTGCCCGTGCGTTGCACATAACATCAAGATGCATTTGTATGACTAGTTTATCTTGTGAGAGAAAATGATGAACGAGGGAAGGCCTTATTTGCAAATGTGGAGAGGTGTGTGGGTACCTTTTTGCAAAATTATCATAGTTTCTTTCCTATCCGTCAGATATAAATCGGACGGCCTATATTGCAGGATGGCAGGCACACCATCATCACCAACTCTGTTTTTTATAAGAGTGTATTTTATCCCTACTCTTATAAAAAGCATAGTCGGTGATGATCGTGTGCCTGCCATCCTGCAATATAGGCCGTCCGATCTATATCTGACGGATAGGAAGGAAACTATGGCAATTTTGCAAAAAGATACCCACACCCCTCTCCACACATGCAAATAAGGCCTTCCCTTGTTCATCCTTTTCTCCCACAAGATAAACTACTCATACGAATGCATCTTGATGTTGGGTGCAACGCATGGGCATCTTCCTAGTGTTTTATAAGAGTGTAGATGTAGAGTAGATACAAGCCGACAGGTGGCCCTGATGGTAGTGAGATAATGTGATGCAACACTAGAGGTGCCACGTGGAGCGTTTAACTGGTCAACTTGTCGTGTCTTGAGCAAATAGAGAGTTGTACGGTGAGCCCGTGACTGTATAATAACCACCAAACATAAATGGTGACCATAATGAGTGGATTCTGAAGTCCAATGTACGTATCATGCTTTCACTTCAATTACATTGATCGTCACTATATATATCACGAGAGAAAGATGAAACATGCGTGAATGTGCTGGGGGTTTACTTTTAGAGGACCTGGAGATAGTTCGTGTTCGTACGTGAAAGGGGCGTAGAGGGGGGGGGGTATGCGATGGAGAGAGAGATGCTCTTCGTTTCTCTTTATTCTGACTAACTTTATATATAGTATAAAAATATAAAAATTCACAGTGCGGAAAAAAAATCATTGTGGGCACCATGCAATGCAAGCGTTCATACTCCTCCATATAACTTTGTAATGTTGTATATATGTAGATATTCTAAAATATTTTTTTGGCCACACTTTATTCAAAAGGAATGTTGTATGCGAAATAAACGTGAAGAGAGTGCTTTTTAGATCAATTGGATACGTGATGTAACATGTGTGAATGTGTAGTTGAAGCATTTGGCGGGGCCTAGAGAGGTATGTGTGTGTATTACATATTCGAGAGAGGCATGGATAGAGGGGTCGGCAGGGGGGCATGGGAGAGATAGCATGAGAAATGAGAGTGGTCTAGAGAGAGAGATGAATATGACATCACGGCGAGAGTTTCCCTTGAGTGTGTATATGCAAGGGGGGAGTGGATAGAGCCACTAGGAGAATATATTTTTTGTGTGGTGTCTGTGTTGGTATGTGTGGGTGTGAGAAGATAACGAGACGTGGGGGCAGAGGGTGTGTCACCGTGTGTTGTCCGGTGGGTCGAGGTGAGGCCCTTCGTTCGGTTCCGTCCTGTGCCACATTGGTCGGCCCGTGACGCATTTAGGGAGACCCATGGATGACTAGTCGTACAAGACAACGATATCATAATTGTGAAGGACTCTATGTCCACTCACAAAGCCGGCTAGGATTTGTAACCCTAGGTTCTCAGACTAAGGTAATCCCTTTATCTCTGGTATCACTATTCATCCAACCTAACTTTAAGGGGCATCCTACAGAATGCTCTGCAAGAATCATACTCGTCGATTAGGAAGAGTGGTGTGAGACAATGAGTGAGAGACAGGCCTAAAGATAATGTGCGTACGGGAGACATGTAGGCAGGTCTATGTATATAGAAAGGGTCGATGGGGATTGTGTGTGTATTCTTGCGAGAGGGCGAGTGCTTGTGATAAAGGTTAGTGAAAACAGTCATAAATGGTTATGAGAGGGAGGGAGGGTTATATCGAGATCATGTGTGCGAGAAAGACACCTCGGGAGAGAGTGTGTGAGCATGTGTGAGATACCACCGATGGAGAGTGAAACTACACGTACAAGACTGCTGTACACATTGATTAAAGATGGGATCATGATATTTTTAATTCGCGTAAGGAACGGTCATTGATCCATCAAACATTAAGATTCTATCGAATTTGAGCATGTCTATGTTATTATTCGACACAATTGATCCACATAGTTAGTATTTTGAACTCCAGACATTGCATCGCTTTAGCAGTCGAATATAAACGTGAGTATAGTTCATGTTGTGTGCGTAAAGCACATTATACATACGAAAGTTACACAATGAACATTATAAATAGCTACCTATGAACTAGCATACATTTGAATTCAACTTAAGGTGGTTAAAAAAATCAAATTCAACATGAAGTCCATTCAATTATATGAATTTGAGATCATGGCATTTGTGAATCATTCCTAAATTTTGGGGGCACCAATCTTTGCTCTGATTTTGTACATAATAGCATATTCAATCGTGTACTAAATAGATTCTAGTTTAGCTCCTCCATTCCAAAATAATCGTAGTTATAGGATTTCAAGTGTCAAAATTTCAAAAACAAGCGGATAATTTAATGAGGTTTTCAAACATACAAGGTCAAATTTAACGTTGCGTATTTAGGTCAATCCTCAACGTTCAAGGGTACCCTAAACGTGAATGCTTGTGTTTCAAAATTTCGAACGAAGCGCCAAAAGAGCCTCTACTCGCCCGAAGCCGCGTGAGACCAATGTTTGGTAGTAAAAGGAAATTACTTTTCTAATAACTCCGACCCGTGAAACCTCCCGGCCCAACGTCCAAAGTTCTAACCTGGGGTAGGTTTGTAGCTTCATCTAGATGCCATGCAAACGCCGTCGGAAAACATTCATACACAATGGCCGCCTAAGCACACATGCGCGCGGCCGATATCGCTCCCGCCCATTATTTGGGACACCTGAGATTACCATCCTACCCCCGACCCGCAGTAGGTCCGAAATTCAAGAGGGGGGCAAAGTTTGTACTTTCCCCAAATTTCAAACAAGCGCGTCACATCTTCTGTTCAAAAAAGCCAAAAACAAGCACGTCCCAGACCGAAACATGGTTCTCCCCCCTCCCCCCTGCCCACCAGTCCGATTCCCCATTCGTACTCCGTGGGCGCGAAAACTACCTCTCCACCAGCCGCGAAACCTCGGCGTCCTCCGTCCGCCACCCCATTCCACCCATCAACCGCCGCCCTCCTCCATCACGCCAGAGCTGATACCCCGACGTCGTCATCCACTGCAACCTCAACCGCAACGCCCTCCACGCTAGTAGTTGAAGCCGAGGCCGAGCCGTCCATACCCGAGCCAGTTCAACCATGTCGTCCCGTGCCTCACCGCTGCTGCTGCAACTTCGCCACCCTCCACCACACCAGAGCTATTCCTGCTACGTTGTCCTTCGCCACCTCGGATCTTCTTCCCCTCCGCGGACATACGGACACAGCAACACAGTCAACAATTTGGCCATGGGTTCGTCCAAGCCAGCACCCTCCTCTAGAACATCGGTTTCCCCGGCAAAAAGTAGAAGATCGGTGCGACATGTGGAGGACACCACACCAGCAACCAAAAATGGTTCTCCTCTTCCCTTATTCGTGCAAATCTTATGTGTCTGCTTCCATGGTATTCATCCCACAGAAGACACTAGTTGACCGCTTCTTCTTGATACAATATGTTCCTAGTAACTCGCGATGCATAAGGTTTCTCCTCATATACTATTTCACCTTAGCTAGAGGTCCGTCACCCCCCTGAATTTCAATTCCTGGTCAGTTTATTCCCTTTGAACGGAAGCATTCCCCGGCGTACAGGCACTAGTCTGCCTATTAAGCTGGGGAAGCAGCACCTCGGTGTTTATCTTTGGGGCGTGTGGGGCCTAGATCTACTGGCGCCCGGTCTGGAGGTCGGCCGGGATTAAAGGGATGGCCTGGGGCACTGCCAAGCATGGCGGTGGTATGAGGTCGAGGGGAGGGCGGGGCGGCGGAGGCAGGGGTCTGGGCCGGTGGTCCCTGGCGGTTCGAGAAAGATCATCAACAGTGAATGGCGGGAGGTATACGAAGGCCATCGGCCAGATCCTTATAGATCGGACAGTCCATTAAAAAAATTGACTGACCTATTTATTTTCAATCGACTGTTATCTTGATATGACCACATGTGGTGGTGTGCTGGAGGAGTGCCTGCATTTCATGTGCTCATATATTACAAAATCGTACGGAGTAGAATCTAATTTTGTTTGCCATGCAATGTTGTAGAGCTATCATATGTCTCCTGTCATTTATTTTTCAGCCACCTGCTATCTGCTACTTTTACAGTGCTCTAGTTCTGCACACACTTCACCCATACTCTCAGTATTTTGTTTTTATGCGAGGGTATTTCAGACTCTGCTGCTATGAGAGAAGCAAAAAAGAAAAGAGAGAAGTCGCTCCAGCATCGTACGCGGAAAGGCCAGAGACGTTTCAACCTTATAATAGGAGCAGTGTCAGCAGATGGAGATGGTAAACGTAGCTCTGAAGTTGATGACCTCGCTCGCAATGAACCACCATCCCAGGTGCTTGCTTTAACTTCGCGGTGTCATATGTGGTTGCATGTTCCATATGGTGTCTAGCTTGTATTTGAAAGGCCGAAGTCGGTCTTTATTAAGATAAGGAAAGATAGTTTTTACATGAACCACCATACCATGAGCACCAGAAGACAAATAGCTAGTCAGGACACTGGCTGAGCCAGTGACAAGCCCAGAAAAGAGAGGCATCACCTGGAAGCCAACTAAAAAGCCGCGATGGTGGCGAAGCAGCCCGCCTCCCACCAGGCTCTTAGGTCCTAGATGATCATGCTCACCACTCCAGCCAAATGTCTAGCTTGTATTGCTTCCAATTTGGTTAAATTGCATTTGCTTAGCTTACACATTATGCCTTTGAATATGACATGCCTTTCTGTTTTTGGTACATACTAGTACATCTGTGTATTAACCATGTTCTGACATCAAACTAATGTTCTTGTGTATCCCTCATCAATCACTTATGATGGGGCAGTCAGGCATGTGGATTACTCCTCATTTAAAGAATGCAGCGTCAGCCTCCCGACATGATTCTCAAGAAACAGCAAGGCTAGATGAAGATAGTGAATGTAGCTCTGTAGTTGATTACCGCATTTCACCTACACTAGCATCGCATGTGCTTGCTCTAACTTGGCAGCGTGATATGTGGTTGCATGTTGCATATGGTGTCTAGATTGTAATTTTTCCAATCTGGTTAAACTACATGTGCTATTCTGCTTAGCTTATACATTATACCTGTTAATGTGACATGCCTTCCTGTATTTAGTACATAGTACATCTATCTATTAAGCATGTCCTCACATAAAACTATTGTTTTTTGTATCCCGCATAAATCAATATGACGAGACACCTTCAGTATATGCAGTGGTGATATTAGTTGCATCTTTGATATGATTTATAGCATGCGCTGCTTCTAATTTGTTGAAATGCCATTTATGTTGGGACACTTTTAACTTGGCAGAGTCATATTAGTTGCATCTTTCATGTGGTGTCTAGCTTGCATTGCTTCTTATTTGGTGAATTGGTTTTTGCTTAGTTTACACAAACAGTTGTGAATATGCCATGCCATCCCGTTTCTCGTATTATTCCATCCAGGAATCATATGTTTGCCTTACATCAAGGTAGTGATTGTCAGTATCATGCACAAATGAGTTCTGAAGAGTGAATTTTATTGCTTTTTCTTGTCGATTTTACATGACAATTCAAAATCAATAAAGCGGAAGGAAGTTAGCAAGGCAGCGGATGAAGGTGCTCCTTCCAAATGGAAGTCCTCTACAGATTCTACTCCTCCATCCCCCGAGACGATTTCCAAGACAACACATGCATAGACACTCAATGTAGCTGTGTTGGTGATGAGCACGTCTCCCCTAGTACACCATCACAGGTGCTCCCTCTAACTTGGCACTATTATATGTTGTTGCATGTTATGTATGATGTCTAGCTTGTATTGCTTCTAATTTTGTTGAATTTCATCTGCTTACTTTACACATTATACTTGTGACTAAGACACGTGTTCCTATTTCTAGAACATACAATATCTGTCTATCACACCATGTTCTTACATCAAAGTACATCTGTTCTGAAGAACTAAATTTTTATTCATTTTTCTTGTCAGCTTGACTTAACATGGCACAGAGAAAGAGGAAGCAAGACAGAACAACAGGGAAAGGGAAGCGGAACAATCCTGCAGATTTTGCTGGTACTGATGGTGCAATAGAAGGTCAAAGTCCAGCGGAAAATTGTACTGACAGGGTATCCTGTGCTACACGAGCTGCAGAACAAGCCAAACAGAAACAAATAGCTGCCACCAAACAAGCAGAGACAACCCTAGTTGTTGAAACACCTTCCACATTACCACGAGCTGCACAATTTACTCGTTGGTCAACTCAGCTAGCAGCACGTTCCCAAGCTCCCTTGCCACCTGACACTACTTCCGAAGCACTCTTGACACAAGATGAGTTGGCAAGATCAGATGAACTTTGTGAGCTTCAACAGCAAGAAGGTACTTGCTGGAGTCAAGTTACAGTTGCATGCTTCTTTATATGTAGTCTCACAGTCTGATGTACACTAACACTTCCTATGTTTGTTGTTGGACTAGCACCTAGCCGCAAGAGGAAACAAACATCAGGGATAATGCTTGATAGGTCACTACGAGGAAAAGGCATGTTAGTGGCGCACCTATTTTGGCCATTAATGGCGCACTATAGGTGCGCCACTATTATCATGCCATTAGTAAATAATACTAATGGTGCACCTCTAGTGCGCCATTAGTATCCCAGACACCAATGGCGCACCACCTAGTGCGCCATTATTATGCCTAGAGGTGCGCCATTACTATCTGACTTAGTAATGGCTCACCACATAGAAGTGCGCCATTACTAAAATTTTCAAAAAAAAATTCAGAAATTTAAAAAAATCAATTTTTTTGCCATAATTTTTTTTCTTTTTTTCTTAATCTCAGATCACTATGGCTTAATCTCGGGTCAATATGCTTAACCACAAGTCAAATCGCACTCCATGGTAAAACTTCCCGAAAGGTCACCTATCCTCACACTACTCCAGCCCGAGCACGCTTAACTTCGCAGTTCTATCCAACCCCAGCACCAACTCACTTCACAGGCACTACTAAACCTCCCGGTCATGTTCATGAGTGTGATGAAATTTTGAAAAAATATTTCAAAATTCCCGGTCAAATTACGTATCATATTTTGAAAACAATTTCAAAAAAAAATTCCAATTTTTTTCTGTTACTAGTGGCGCACCTAGCAAATGGTGCGCCACTACTAAGTTTGATTTTTTTTTTCATATTTCCCACCTCTAGATCTTAAAAGCCCCATAACTTTCGTTCTGTTAGGTTTTTTGAGATTTTGAAAATGTTCAATGGGGTTCCCCCAGTTGAATTCAGATGTAACTTTTTGAGTAGATGATATTTCATATAAAAAACTTTTTAATCCGAGTTCGTATGCAAAAGTTATGCCCGTTTTACTAAATTCCACAAAGATTTTGCAAATAAAGTCGAAATTCATATTTGTAAATTTTCCCAATAACTAGACCACATATGACATGGGAAACTTATTTTCTTTTAATTTTTTGACATTCCATCATTTCTTCTATTTTTTTAAACTGAAAAGGCGGTCCATAGGGGGGGTGCATTTGGTGAAATTTGGACATAGTAATGGCGCACCTTTACAAAGTGCGCCATTACTATGTGTATGACTTGGTCAAACCTCAGTCAAAGTTAGTAATGGCACACTTTGTATAGGTGCGCCATTACTAAGTTTTGCATAGTAATGGCGCACCTGGTGTGCGGTGCGCCATTACTAGTTTTGAAAAAAAAACGAAAAAAATGTTAGTAGTGGCGCACCGTGGGTGCGGTGCGCCATTACTAGTTAAACTAGTAATGGCACACTATACCCTTGTGCGCCATGTCACAGCCTGATTTTTGGCCCTTTCTTTTTCTTTGGATTTTCTGAGATTTTTCCCTGACTTTTCTTTTTCCGTGGCTATGTGGTTCTGAAACTTGGGAAGATCATGTCTTCCTGGCTTTTATAGTGGCTTGTCAACCTCATCATCATCCCAAGACCCTGTCATTTTCATCCTGGACCTAACCCAATATTCTTTTTCCAACGAAATATTCCTTTTCTATTAAAGGAATAATTCTTTTTGCCCTAGGTTGTGATGCAACCTATATCTCTGTCATTCTAAAAATTACCAAGTAATTCTCATAAATTTCTTGGGTCATATCTTTCTCAAATATGGCAAAACATTTCATTGCCATGTTCAGAAATAATCCTCCAAAAATTATCTTCCTCTTCTGCCCTAAATGACACTTTGTGAAGCAAGTGCTATTTATCTTTGTCCAATTGCTCTCAATCTTTGTGGACATATTTTCATGTCCATATCATTGTCATGTGCCAATTTTCATACTCATTTGCCTAGTAATTATTTTCCAGTGATTTTTCAAAGTTTCTGTACAGAAATAAACTTTGTGAAGGAAGTATATTCTAGGCATGTTCAAATGAGATGAAACTTTGTCAGATCCTTCATTTTATCAAATCATGCATCTCTACCAAATTTGAGATCATGGAGCTCATCTATGTGAGCTCAGCTCCAAATCTTGGTTTCTGGTAAAATTTGCACTTTCTGAAGCAACACTATTTTACCTTGCTTCATTCGAGCTGCCAATTTACCAGGCCACTACTCCATATACCTCTACTCCCTCCACCAAGTTCTGGCTCAATCCAGTTAACCTTTTACCCTCAGTAAATTCTCCAAGATTCTATCCAGATTGGATCTTTGTGAAGGAAGTGCCACTTTGGTAACTCCAAATGGCATGAGGTTTTTACAGCAGCTCTGTATGGTCAAATAACACAACTACACCAAATTTCAGCTCATCACACTTAAGTATGTGAGCGCAACATCTTAATCTCTAATCTGGTCAGTTTTGCACTTTCTACAGCAAGTGTCATCTAAACTCCTCTTCTTAGTCTGGTTTTTGGTGATTTATATCATCATAGTGTAAGATCATCGCCAGACAAACTCTTTACTAAGTTACCCAGCTAGTTTGACCACAGGAAGTTACAAACACTTTCCTGTTGTTTTACCATGGAGCCATCTGCAAATCTCTTCTTTGCCCCTAGATCAATGTCTTTCTGCATTTCTACTCAGGACACTGTGGTCCATCTACTGGACATGGTCGGCCACGCCAAAGCTCGCCACTAGAACCAGTGCGCGTGGTGACCGCACCTACGTCATGCACAGCGCGCACTCTGGGACGGTCGGGCCACTGTGCTCGTCGCCTCCCTCCTCGTTTCGGCCTCCAACCTTGTGCAGGAGCTCCCCCGTGCTCGTCTGCACCGCCCTGCGTTGCTGCTTCGTCATCGCTTGCCAGCAGTGATGACCTCCATTAGTGCACTGTTGGAGCTCGTTTGCGATCGTCCAGAGACTCCTCCACGCCTATATAAAGGACCCCTGAGCTCTCCCGCACCACACTAGCCACTTCTCAATCCTCCTCGACCACGAGAACCTTCGGGTTCATCTTCTTTTCTCCTTTGTCAGCCATGGCTGCCTCGGTCTCGGCTTGAGTCCGACGTGCCTAGCCCTCCTCTCCTCCTACCATCACGTCCAACGTGTTCCTCTCGTCCCGCCGAGCCGCCCCAACCCCTTGTCCCCTCGCCGGAGCCCTTGCATCGCCGAGCCCCTCGTCACCAGAAAGCTCTTTGTACCTTTCTGTCACCTCCATGGCACCGTCCCTCCCCTCCTATCAACTCATACCCGACGCCTGCTAGACCTCTGAACGGATACGCCAGACCCCCGCGGTCCCATCGATGGCCTCGCCTCGGCCAACGGTGGCCGGAGCCGGCCGGGCCACCACCGGCCGCCCGCCTTTGCCTCCCGCGGCCCTCCTCCTCCCGCGTTCGCCTCTTCTCCTCAGGGCCGGCCGATCCCGTGGGCGGACGCGCCTCGTCGCCTCGGTCCCACCGGTGCCAACACCCTCGCCAGAGACGGCTGGAGCCGGCCGGGCCATCGCATGCGTCACCTCTCCCCTGCTCCTCCTCTGTCTCGTGTGGGGACAGTGCGGGAGGAAGAAGACGAGGCCCGTGCCCTCCTCCTCCTGCCAGTGGACCCGCCCCGACCCCACGCGTAAGTGGCACAAAACCCGGGCCCATCTGTTTTAAGTGGAAGCAGTTTCTTGAAGTACGTTTTCAGAAACTGAAGGCGGATTTTCTTTCTTCTTTACCCAAAGTGCGCTTTCCTGTTCTGGAAGCGTATTTACTTATATGCGCTTTCTGTTTCAGCCTCGAGGGACTTGTTTGTAGCAAAAAATTTCACAGATTGGTCCCTGATGTTCAACCCTTGATAACTTCTCAACCGTAACTCCGAATCAGGTGATTCCAAAGCCACGTCTTCTTCTCGTCGATCTTGTTCTGTTGATATCATTTTCACTATGGTTTGACATACTTGAAATGACCACTTTGACCTTGCCATAAACAGCCCCCTCCGAGAGAGAACTGTTTCCGGTGATTCTTTTCGCGATCGTTCCGCACTTCTTCCTGGAGTCTCCGTCACCCCAGGCAAGCCACATTACCCACTTCCATGATAGTCATGCAGTAGCCATGGTTTTCAACTTGAATATTGATTAAATGTTTGCTTGTTTAAAATATGATTATCGTTGTTTCGGTAATGCTTCGGGGTTAATGCTTGCTTTCTTGCTATGTTGTCATGCACCTGGTTGTCATGCCCTGCTAGTTGCTAGTATTCTTTTCATATGTTTATGCTTGCTAGTAGTACATGTTGATGTTGGTGATGGTCTTCGGTGCATGACTGCCATCTGTCCCGAGTACCATTGTTATGCATGTTCCTTTGCATCCAGTTAGTTAAATGCTTGCATGCTGGTGTTGTTGATAGGTTCTTGCATGATATTTATTGTTGATGTTAGTGGTCATGCTATGTTTCGGAGAAGTATGTACTTATGATGTTCATGCTAGTCAGTATGCCATGCTTATGATTCATTGTTGATATGGTGGATAGTTCTCTCCTGATTATGTTGATATTCATACTCATGCATTGTAATTTCGTCATGTATTTTATCATGACTCAGCATTTTTGCATTCAGGTTTAGCCGGATTAAATTGAACATGAACAACTGTTGGCTGAGTCATGGTGCCACCATATCCAACTGACCAGTGCAACCACGTTTACCTTTATGGGAAGGTCCTAACTGGGTCTATTGTCATGCCTCTCGCCGATGCCTCCAACGAGGGAAGTTTATGGGCGTGCGGTACCTTGGCCCGGTAAGCAGAC
Source organism: Secale cereale (assembly GCA_902687465.1). Lineage (NCBI taxonomy): Eukaryota > Viridiplantae > Streptophyta > Magnoliopsida > Poales > Poaceae > Secale > Secale cereale. The sequence continues at coordinate 303,355,962 of LR738710.1, forward strand.
ATAACCTTGTGTGCCCGTTGTTGTTGTTATGGATTCGGATCCCCATTTGGGACCGTTTGTGTTTGGCCACGACGGTGGTCGTTGTGCCTTCGGTAGACATGGGGCCACCCAGGACTAGCCCAGTGGGGCGTGAGTCGGAATGGCCGGGAGAGTGTCATGACAGTAGATGGGTTTTGTCACGCCGTTGGTCCACCCGAATGGGAGGATGAGGCCATGGGTTCCGTAGTGTGGGTACATAGCGCTATCTCTGGAGACTATATATTTAATCTATCGATAGCCGCACCAGCGGATAAGGGCCCAGTTTGTAGTTGGTCACACTATGAGTTAACAGCAATAATAATAATGTTCTTAATAACAACCCTGGTTATGATCGCCGGAATGATCACTGTTGGAGACCAAGTGTTGGCCTTGGCTATGATCGCCGGAATGATCACAGTGGTATCGTGGATACCGAGTTGTTGGATATTCGTGATGTTGTGCGAGAATCGTGGGTAAATATCAAGCTCCTTGTGGTCATTTGATGATTACTACGGTATTGTTTATACCAAGCTTGATTAGATCCTGAGATGATGGAGTAATGTCCGAGGTTGGTAAGTTGGTGCTTGTGATGGTTACAAGGTAACCCGAACAAAATAAATGCTGCATGTAGTGTCATCTTGTTGCCTGCTAGTATCATCAGATTTATATGTTCATGCCATGCATATATTGTTTAGCTGTATCATGTTGTTCATGCTATGTTATCATGATAATTTCTGATTAACCTGTAATTGCCATGCTGTTGTTTGTCTTGAATGCTTCTGGTTTATTGTGAGCTTGCAAGTACATTCATTGACCTGGCGTGTCATGCCAGCTTGCAGGTCGTGCCTGGATTGCTTGCTTGTTTGGTGTTGTTTCCTTGTTCGCGAGCTAGGATAAATGTTCCAGCCAGACTCCCTGCAGATTGGAGTTCATCATCGCCGTTCGTTGTTCCGCTGCCAGTAGTTGTTCCGCTGCTTCTAGTTGTTATGCTGCTTGTATAGAGCAACCGTGGTTGGCGTAGTATCGCCGTGTTGAAAGTGCAACTAATCCCCGGGTGGTTTTGGTAATTAATAACAACATATATATCATTGAACTAATATTCTCTTGAGAATCATTTCAGAAAAGTTCGATGATGTGGGTATGGAAATGTCTGAAGAAGTGGACCCCTCAAAATGCTAAGACAAGCATTGGCAAAAGCTCAAGACTCCATTTTTGGTTTAGTGATCAAAGATCACATTGAGTCCATAGGAAAGCCAATACTATTAAAAGGGGATGAGGTTGTGTTAATGTTCTCGTTGCTCAAGTGCTTGGTGATCTAACTCCCTCAACTATCAGCACTATTCACTACTTAACACACACCCATAAGTAATCTCGGTCACACCGATTTCTCCAACTCAGTCCCACCGAGATGAACCACTTCAGTTGTTTCTCCAAACCCTAGATTCTCGGTCACACCGATTCTGAGTTTCGGTCTCACCGAAAAAGGGCTGCCAACCTTCTGTGATCAGTTGACATCAGTTCGGAATATCCGAGTTTATATTTTCGGTCTCACCGAGATGGCAAACCCTAACCTTTGACTCACTTCGGTCTCACCGAGATGGTATTTTCGGTCCCACCGAAAATCCCAACGTTCACTATATTTGAACTTTCGGTCTAACCGAGTTTTCACTTCGGTCTGACCGAGATTGGTCAAATGTGTGTGTAACGGTTGGATTTTGTGTGGAGGCTATATATACCCCTCCACCCCCTCCTCATTCGTGAGGAGAGCCATCAGAAAGTACCACCACTTCTACCATACACTTTCTGAGAAGTGAACCACCTACCCTTGTGTTGAGATCAAGCCATTCCATTCCTACCATATGAAACTTGATTTCTAGCCTTCCCAAGTTGCTTTCCACTCAAATCTTTCTTCCACCACAGCCATATCAGTGAGGAGAGTTGAGTGTTGGGGAGATTATCATCTGAAGCACAAGAGCAAGGAGTTCATCATCATCAACACCGTCTATTACCTTTTGGGGGGTGGTGCCTCCTAGATTGGTTAGGTGTCGCTTGGGAGCCTCCGTCGTGATGTGGAGTTGAACCAAGAAGTTTGTAAGGGCAAGGAGATCGCCTACTTCGTGAAGATCTACCCCGAGTAAGGCTAGTCCTCCGTGGGCGTAGGCCGTGATGGAATAGACAAGGTTGCTTCTTCGTGGACCCTTCGTGGGTGGAGCCCTCCGTGGACTCGCGCAGCCGTTACCCTCCGTGGGTTGAAGTCTCCATCAACGTGGATGTACGATAGCACCACCTATCGGAACCACGACAAAAATCTCCGTGTCACCAAACTGCGTTTGATCTTCTCCACCTCTCTTTTACATGTGCAATTTACTTTCCGCTGCATAAACTCTAGAATTGCATGTGTAGGGTGTTACTTGAACTGATCTTGTTTGTGAAACTGCCAAAAACTTTGCATGATCTAAAGGCAGATTTTTTATATTGTCAAGTAGTCTAATCACCCCCCTTCTAGACCTACTTTCGATCCTACAAGTGGTATCAGAGCTTTGGTCTCCATTGCCTTGGTTTCCATTGCATTGGACTCCATAAGCTTGGTTTCACAACCTAGGAGAGTATGGCGTCTAGTGAGGGTAATTATCGTAGAGGTCCTTACTTTGATGGTACAAATTTTGCTAGTTGGAAGCATAAAATGAAAATGCATATTCTTGGTCATAACCCAGCCGCATGGGGCATTATTTGTGTTGGCATGCAAGGTGACTTCTTTGAAGAAGGAAAAGTTCCGGATCGCGAAGCTACACCCGAAGAACTGAAGATGTTGCAAAACAATGCTCAAGCTTGTGACATTCTCTTCAATGCTTTGTGTCCCGAAGAGTTCAACAAAATCAGCCGTCTTGAGAATGCTAAAGAGATTTGGGATACTTTGGTTGAAATGCACGAAGGTACTGAATCTGTGAAGGAATCAAAGCTAGATATTCTTCAAGGTCAACTTGACAAGTTCAAGATGAAGGATGGTGAAGGAGTCGCTGAAATGTACTCTAGGCTTGCTCTCATCACAAATGAGATTGCTGGCTTAGGAAGCGAAGAAATGACCGACCGATTCATCATTAAGAAGATTCTCAGAGCTTTGGATGGAAAATATGACACCGTGTGCACTTTGATCCAAATGATGCCAAACTACAAGACTCTCAAGCCAACTGAAGTCATTGGAAGAATTGTTGCTCATGAAATGACACTTAAGGATAAGGAAGAGCTTCACAACAAGTCAAGTGGTGCTTACAAAGCTACAAGTGATGCTCCTACTACCTCAAGTGACAAGCTAGTTTCCAATGAAGAGATAAGCCTAATGGTCAAGAACTTCAACAAGTTCTACAAGAATAGAGGCAAAGAAAGAAGCTCAAAGTCTAGATCATATGATGGAAAGAGATCTTCTAGTCGTGATCGAAACTGCTACAATTGTGGAAGACCCGGACACTTCTCAAATGAGTGTACGGCTCCCCACAAGAGAAGAGAAGAATCTCCAAGAAGAAGAGCAAGAGATGAGTCACCTCGGAGAGAGAGAAGGAGTAGAGATGATCGTTATGAACGAAGACCCTCTCGGAGAAGCAAGGATTCGGAGAGGAAAGACAAGTCATCAAGGAGCTACACAAGAAGAAGACTAAGCATGACAAGCATAAGAAAAATTCTTCCTCTAGTAGTAACAATAACAATGTTAAATCAAATGTTGTTACTTCTAGTAGTTCTCTTGATTCCACTAACAATGTTTCAAGCCAAGTTACACTTGAGCAAGAAAATAGCTTATTGAAGGAAATCATAGAGAAAGGTGTCTACAAGAGTCTTGCCGGAAGCAAGAACTTTGAGGAGATTGTTCGCAAACAAGGAAGACACCGGAAGAATCAAGGGATTGGTTTTGAGCGAAAGTTCAACGCCGAAGGTGTTGAGTGGGAAGAAGGTCAATACCCTACTCCACAGTTTGTCTCACAAAAGGAGAAGTATGATCCTACTTCTTCCAATGTGGAACAAGCTCAAGATGACCTTCCACCACAAGACCACAAGCTAAAGGCCAAGGACAAGCTTCAAGAGGAAATTGATGCATTCATTGAAGCACCTCAAGCCATGGTCAAGTGGGTTCCCAAGGACACATCAAGTTCTACTTCGTCAAGCTCAACTACAACACCAAGGATTCCCATCAAGATGATGTGGATCCCAAAGAAGAAGAACTAGTAGGTTCTTGAGGGTGACTCCGCCAACAAACTTCACTCATATTCATTTTGGCAAGAACTTGTGCAATCAACTTCCACATCATGCACTTGTTCATGGAGTCACAAACCCTCTTGTTGGTAAGTCAAGGGACAAGGTAATCATTGCTTTCATGGACATCATTTTTTTTTGTGCACTTCACTCTATGTCCATGGATATTCTTGTTTGTTCCTTGTGGGACTAACCCATGTAGGTATTGAAAGTGCCCTAATCCAAAGGATTGCTCCCAACTCATGATGATCTACATCAACATTGAGCATCCACATCTTCAACATCTACATGAAGTCTTCTACGACAACCCAAGGTTAGTTTGACCCTTTAAAAGGGGTTCTCACATCTAGGGGGAGCTTTGCTCTAAAAATTGAGCTAAAACATCTCCAAATGATGTGAACACATAAATGCTTTATGTAAAAGTGGTAACCCCACTTGTGCTTAAACGATGAGTATGACCTATGATCAAATGTTCTCATTTGACTCCTAAGTCAATATACTCATATATAGATGACCTAGTCATCGACATTTTGTGTGCTAGTAGCTAGAGTTTTGGTTGTGCATGTTTGACACATATTTCAGTTGCTATCTTATTGTGTGAGCATGTTGGATGCATGATTTTATCCATTCAAGGACATCCATTTGTTGTTTTGATTGTTTTGGTTTCTTTTTCTGGCCAAATGGATGGACAAGAATGCCTAAGCACCTTCCCTAGCTATCTATGCTTTCTTATCTCAAAATCTATTCATGCTTATATCACAACTTTGAACAAGTCTTTTTCGGACAGTCCGAGTGAGGAGCACTCGGAACCACCGATTCGTCTAAGGCTGACTTCCAAAACTTTCTAAGTCTATTTCTGTCTGACCGGCTTCTCAATCTCGGTCCAACCGAAACACTTAGATTGATCTAGGTTTCATCTCGGTGAAACCGAGTTCAAAATCTCGGTCTGACCGATATGTGTAACTGCACAGCAGAAATACATCTCGGTGACACCGAGTTTTTCAACTCGGTCCCACCGACAGTACGGGGTTATATATACTGAGGGCTGCGCGCGATCTATTCCTTTCAAACCGCTCGCCCTCCAAGACCCCTGCTGCCGCCGCCCTGATCTAAGGATCGTCGCCGTCGTCGCCTGTGTGCCCTTGCCGCAGGTCTCCGCCGCCGTCAACGGTAATCTTCTCCTCCGTTGCCGCCGTAGAGGGACACCACCAAGTTAGGGTGTGTCTCAATCCCTATTCATGCTCCACTTCTGATTCTTGCATGATAGGACTGCCCTGATTCAATCCACGTTTGATATGATCCCAATACATTGCTCAGATCGTTTAGTTTCGAGGAAAATTCTTAGGTTTAGGTTTCCACGGAATGCATCTCGGTGAAGCCGATTCCTGAAACTCGGACTGGCCGATTTGGTCTCTGACCATTGCACTACACAGTTCGGTCTGACCGAGTTGTGAAAATCGGAATGTCCGAAGTGAAGTTTCTATGAAACCCTAGTTTTTCGGTAGGACCGAAACCCATTTCGGTCTGACCGAAAGTGGTGTGTAGGTTCTGTTGAACACTTCGGTTACACCGAAACTTGAAATCGGTTTGACCGAAATACATTCTGTGAAAACTCAAAACTAAGTTTTTAACTCATTTTTTTTTGCAAAAACTTCTGCAGTTGTGATAACTCTTCTATTCTGCCTATACCTTATCTATTCACAGGTCTTTCAGCCATGTCAGATGTCAGTGACAGCCAGAACAGGTCCGAATCACCATTTGCTGAGATTCCAGAGGCAGGTACAAGTCCTGAGGCTAGCAGCTCTAGTGATGATGGTGAGAGGAGTACCCCCAGTGGTCTGCCTCCTGCTGCTACAAGAACCAGGAAGAAGAGAACGTCTGATTCTGAGGATTCCGATTTCGTTGCTGAGGGAGTTACCTCCAAGCCAAAGAGGCAAGTGGTCGCCAAAGAGCTCCAAGGGCAGCAGCCAAAGAAAGGCACGAGCAAAGTGAAGCAGTCTGCAGTTGCCAAGAAGCTAAACTTGGAAGAGCCAGCTCCAAGCAAGGTGAAGAAGACTTCCAAAAGGAAGAGAGTTGTTTATGCTGAACCTCAAGTTGATGATGCTGAAGAAGAAGAAGAAGATGCACCCCAGCCTCCTCCTCAGAAAGCTAAGTTCATGGGTGATGCTATTCGGGCTCAAGCCTCCTCCAAGCCCAAGAAGCCTGCTCCAGCTAAGGCAGCTCCAGCAAAGCCTAAGAGGACAACCAGAAGCATTCCAGCTTCTGAGAAGAACAAAGGTGAGATGCCACCTTCTGAGTCAGATGAAGAGCATGTGTTGCTCAAGCTCCGTCCCAGATTGCCACTCCACAATGATGCTCATCCTCAAGCTGAGGATATGAAGGCAAGGAAGGACAAAGGTCTCAGGCTATGGAGACAATCTGATCCATATGCCGTAAGAAGAAGGACTGCTGTGGACCCCAGATTCCACACCAAAGAGCAGCAGGATTTCTATGAGACCGTGCTAATGGATAAGAAGCCCATTGTTGCTGACACCAGAATGGGCAGAACTTCTGAACGCTCCAGTGCAGAGAGAGGACGACATTGATGTCTATGGGATTCCTAAGAAGAGTCATGATTCCATGAAGAATATGTACAAGGAGATCCCAGCTGCTGATTTGGAGGGATGGAAACTCGGCTCAGTGTATTATCTCCAGGCAGGTCTGACCACCACTAACACTATCCTGAGGCATACTTTGATGCCTAAGTCAGGTGACCACCGGATGATACGAGGCTATTCTATCAACATGCTGCACATTCTCGATGAGAAGGCACCTTTTAAGGTGATGGACTTGATGGTAGAGACCATCAAGAGGACTGCAGCTGACCAGAAGAGGTCATGTGGGTTTGCACCGCAGATACAGATGCTTATCAACGCCAAGTTTGGCACGGGCAAATTCATGTTGGATAGGAAGCACTTACCACTGCAGCCAGAGCATGAGGACAACGTAGTTGTGATGGATGAAGAGGATCCCACCTCAGTTGAAGGGCAAGCCAAGATCGAAGCTGCAAAGAAAGCCAAAGCTGACAGAGAGGCAGCAGCAGCAGCAGCTAAGCCAAAGAGCTTCGGAGATCAGATTCTTGAAGCAACCCGGAGAATTGAACAACGCCTGGCCAGCATTGAGCAATCTCAGGAGAGCCTTGAGAGGATCGTCGAGGACAAGATCCACGCCCTAGACGTGAAGCTGACTGAGATTCAGGTGTCTGTCAACAAGCTTGAGGCAGATATGGAGGAGACTAGGCAGGAGAGGGCAGAGCTTATGCAGGATGATATAGTCCAGGACTCTCATCGCCAGACTGCTCCGGTTCCCAGAGGATCCAGGTCTGCAGCTATCCCAGTGACAGACTCCAGGGCTACCACTTCAGCACCAGCTACAGCTCCAGCAGTTCCTTCAGCTCCAGCATCTACTCCTCCAGCGCAGACATCCGCAGAAGTCTTCGCCGACGCAGCTATCTCTACACCGACATCGACCCAGACGGGAGCAGCCAGCCGAGCCCGCAGTGACGTTTAGCTCTATACCTTTTCGAACTTTTTGGTAACTTGTTGCCAAAGGGGGAGAAATTGCTATAGATCATAGGGCTTCGAGAGAGAGAGTGCTCTTTCGTCTTTTCGTTCTTTTGCCGTTTTCCTTGAGATACATTGGTTTCTTTTGGTTCCAGATACTTTAAGTGTGCTTGCTACTACGTTTGATGCTACCTTAATGAGTGCTTAGTCATACTATGCTTTAATGTGTGCTTATTGTTTATCATATGCTATTTTGTGCTTATTGTTTATCATATGCTATTTCTTATTGTATGGCTATTTACTCTTGTCTTGGTGATTGAGTGCATGTTATTCTTTCTTATCATTTTGTGCGCTCCACCAAGATGTATGTGACATGGAAGAGTGACCCATAATCCTAATCGATTGTGCATTTGCATTCAAACGCAAATTTTAAATAATGCACAAATTTAGGGGGAGCTCTTGTTTATCACATACTTCTCAAAGCGACGATATTATTCTTTGATTATATCTTTTGTCGAAGCTTTGATCTATATGTTGTCATCAATTACCAAAAAGGGGGAGATTGAAAGTGCAACTAATCCCCGGGTGGTTTTGGTAATTAATAACAACATATATATCATTGAACTAATATTCTCTTGAGAATCATTTCAGAAAAGTTCGATGATATGGGTATGGAAATGTCTGAAGAAGTGGACCCCTCAAAATGCTAAGACAAGCATTGGCAAAAGCTCAAGACTCTATTTTTGGTTTAGTGATCAAAGATCACATTGAGTCCATAGGAAAAGCCAATACTATTAAAAGGGGATGAGGTTGTGTTAATGTTCTTGTTGCTCAAGTGCTTGGTGATCTAACTCCCTCAACTATCAGCACTATTCACTACTTAACACACACCCATAAGTAATCTCGGTCACACCGATTTCTCCAACTCAGTCCCACCGAGATGAACCACTTCAGTTGTTTCTCCAAACCCTAGATTCTCGGTCACACCGATTCTGAGCTTCGGTCTCACCGAAAAAGGGCTGCCAACCTTCTGTGATCAGTTGACATCAATTCGGAATATCCGAGTTTATATTTTCGGTCTCACCGAAATGGCAAACCCTAACCTTTGACTCACTTCGGTCTCACCGAGATGGTATTTTCGGTCCCACCGAAAATCCCAACGTTCACTATATTTGAACTTTCGGTCTAACCGAGTTTTCACTTCGGTCTGACCGAGATTGGTCAAATGTGTGTGTAACGGTTGGATTTTGTGTGGAGGCTATATATACCCCTCCCCCCCCTCCTCATTCGTGAGGAGAGCTATCAGAAAGTACCACCACTTCTACCACACACTTTCTGAGAAGTGAACCACCTACCCTTGTGTTGAGATCAAGCCATTCCATTCCTACCATATGAAACTTGATCTCTAGCCTTCCCAAGTTGCTTTCCACTCAAATCTTTCTTCCACCACAGCCATATCAGTGAGGAGAGTTGAGTGTTGGGGAGTTTATCACTTGAAGCACAAGAGCAAGGAGTTCATCACCATCAACACCGTCTATTACCTTTTGGGGGGCGGTGCCTCCTAGATTGGTTAGGTGTCGCTTGGGAGCCTCCGTCGTGATGTGGAGTTGAACCAAGAAGTTTGTAAGGGCAAGGAGATCGCCTACTTCGTGAAGATCTACCCCGAGTAAGGCTAGTCCTCCGTGGGCGTAGGCCGTGATGGAATAGACAAGGTTGCTTCTTCGTGGACCCTTCGTGGGTGGAGCCCTCCGTGGACTCGCGCAGCCGTTACCCTCCGTGGGTTGAAGTCTCCATCAACGTGGATGTACGATAGCACCACCTATCGGAACCACGACAAAAATCTCCGTGTCACCAAACTGCGTTTGATCTTCTCCACCTCTCTTTTACATGTGCAATTTACTTTCCGCTGCATAAACTCTAGAATTGCATGTGTAGGGTGTTACTTGAACTGATCTTGTTTGTGAAACTGCCAAAAACATTGCATGATCTAAAGGCAGATTTTTTATATTGTCAAGTAGTCTAATCACCCCCCCTCTAGACCTACTTTCGATCCTACACGTGTCGATGTTATTCATTGTAATATCGGAACCATTGTAATCATATTCGTGTTGTAATAGAAAGCTGGTTTATTCTATACTAAGCAGTGTTGTATTCCAGAAGACTTCATGTCGATCTCTGGGCTGGAATACGGGGTGTTCCGGTTTTCGCTGAGCCGGGGTGCCACAGGCTTGGTATCAGAGCAGGTCTGGCTGTAGACCATCCTAGTCCGTTGGAACGTTAGAAAACGGTAGTATAGGGTCTGGTTGTTGTCCTTCATTGCTGCATTTTGTTGTTGCATTTGTTTGCTGCATGTAGTCTTATTTCGGTTACCACTAACACCTATTTTCATGCGTAGATGGCGGTCAACTTCCATGATTTCAGTGTCCTTCCCTTAGCTCCTGGTGCTGTTCCCATTGAATTCAGTCCCACTCCTGCACCTCTCAGCTTTGCCGCCCTCCTTGGCGACATGTGGCGTAATATTTATCCCCTCGGAGATCCACATCATTATCAAGTATTCCAGTTTTCTGCTAGAGGAAGAATTCGGGAATATGTTGCTCATGTTCATCTGTCAGCCCCGATTCCTGTCGGTAAGCCCACCTACAATTTCCACGATGGTTACGATGCTACTCCTGAGCGTGCCGTTCAGCTTGCCGCAATGGCAGGAGTCACCGGTCTTCGTCATTAAGAGAGCATGGTGCAAGAGAACCGTGCTTATCAATATTATCCCACCATCGTCGAGAATCCTAGGTGAATCCAGTTTCCCTCCGTCAACCCTCAAGATGACCCGGCTATCCTCGCCATGTCTCATTACATGACGGCCGAGTGTCTTCTTATTTCTGAGTTAGTCTGAGATGCCATTCGGGCCAGGAGATTGCTTGGTGTCGCTTTACCTCAGTCTCCGCCAGCTTCTCCAACTCCTCTGCCTTGTCCATCCGGAGTTTCAGAGTCAGCGGTTCCACTCGCTACTCCCTTAGATTCCTCGTTAGTTCGCGAGCGTTTGCTCAAAGCGTAGGATGTAATCCTTCGTGTAGTGTTTGTGCATCTGTTGTAGCATCATGCTTGTGTGTGCCTGTGTGGAGCAGCTTTGTAGCTTGTTTGTTGTACGATTTGTTGGAATAAATCATTTTTCTCGTGCTTCTTTGTTTCAAATCCTCGGTGTTACCCCCTTATGGAAATTATTCCTCGACCGCCACCGGACTAGAAGAAGCCATGAGCAGTACAGATATACACCAAGGAATTCATATTTTCAGCCAACAATATTGTATTACATCCGGTCTGAAATACAAGTGTATTCTACTCAGAATTTCAGCAACATGTACCTGTCAGAGATTCACTTTATTGCAACAATGATTAAATCAGCAAGAGAACAAAAATGGATCCACAGTGCATTACCAGTCAAAGGTATGTTCCGTACGTGATGATTCAATCTTCTATGAGCCAATTCTAAAGCATTGCGACACCTAGAAGTCAGTCCAAATGCACGGTGACTTCAGTGAGGACAGTCAGAAAAATTATTGCTAGTCCAGTCACCAAGGAAATCAGTTCCATCCATCTTCAAAATTTATTGACGAAGTGTACAAAGATAAGGTTCTCAGTCTGCATCAGTAAGGAATGAATGGATTCCCATACTACAAAAGCTTCTAGCATAAGGTACCGAGTCTTCGCTAGCAAAGTCTTTAAGGGGGGAAGCTTATGAGGTAAGGTACCCCGCTTTTCCTCAAGGAGATATCCACCAAAGGCTTCAAGCATAAGCCACTCAGTCTTCCTCAGCACGACACCCCGGTGGTTTCCGAACGCAAGTTTTCCAATATTCGTCTGTATAATACAAGGCAATAAATTTGAAATTGTCAGCATATGGCCGTGTTTTCCAAGTGGCAGATCTGCAATAGCTGGTCTGAAATAAAAATCAGTCAGAGGTATGCCTCGAGAATCAGATATTAGTTCATTCAGTATGCTGCCAATTTCATGCAAGACTCTCGCACAAGGAAGAATTCATGGTACACATCCGACAACCTCACTTGTTATTCAAGAAACAAAAACAGTGGGTGATGCCATAATCAACAAGTCTTGAAGGAAAGACAACACCGAGACACTAATCTTGGAAATCATTGTCAAGATCAATCCCGCACATCCAACAATATGATGTCACTGTCCGGCATAATCCCCCAACAGTACTGAGATCTGTATAACCACACGTGAGCCAGATAAATGTACTGAGGCTCAAAACATGAACTAGACCAACGTATGATTGCCAGATATTGTACGTAACCATATTCAGGGCTGCGAAAATAAACAAGGATCTATATAAGGCCCCGCTCTTTCAGTTGAGGGTCCAGATGAAGAAAGTAATAATGAAAGAGCAAGACCAACAATGCAGGTATGTCGGTTATTATGTGAAAAATATGGATGTCCAAGACAGTTTGATTCCACGGCGAACCCAAGCAAAGATCCACCTAAGAGATATACTTCATTGTGGTAAGGACCTCATAGCAAGGCAACCAGGTCAGTCCGCAGTATGATCAGAACCGTCAGCATGGAATACCCGAGTCTGTACGGTCAGGCTCATGGACAACTCAATCTATTGACCTCAACACCCATGATGGAGCATCGCATCGACTGTTATTCCCAAGGAGATACTGGGAAAAATGAAAAATCAGTGTGACAACATATACTTTGAGGATTGTTATCTCTCGCATAAGGGAAGAAATTAAAAGAATAGCCTGTGTAGATGGGATTCTTTGCCAAGATCACCGCCAGTCAAGACTGCAAATTTTATCATCACAGGATGGTGCATTTTTCTATCAGTCACGACAAGCGTCCGTTAAAACCTTTGGTACAACTTGGATACTCCAGACTGTGAAGACAATCAGGATAAGCCAGAAACTCCTACAAGATGACAACATCCGTTGGCAAAAATAGGTTTGCTCCACATCATTGTTTTAAGCCAGAAGGCATGCCTATATTCGAGAAATCTGATGCGTGGATAGAAGAGATTCTTTGTTCCACGGGAAGATATGTTCCCCAACCCCGTGGAATATTCTCGGTACTCGATACGAAGATAATATTTCCAGCAAGGATCAATGTCAAGAAGGACAAGTATGTCCGTAAGAATAATATTTTGGATGATAGCTGAACCAGCAGATATGAAAGAAAATTTGAGTCAGTATAAACATGAAAATATAAGGTACGTCCTATCAGAATGTCAGGCACAACAAAGCAAACCACCCCGGATCAACACAGTCAGTCGGATGCAATTCAGTATGAATAAAAGAAACCTGAGTTGGAAAAGGTTTCTTCAAGTCAGAAAGAATACTTAACCCTGAACAACCAAATCTCAAGGACGAGATTTCTTTAAGGGGGGAAGAGTTGTCACAGCCTGATTTTTGGCCCTTTCTTTTTCTTTGGATTTTCTGAGATTTTTGCCCGAGTTTTCTTTTTTCGTGGCTATGTGGTTCTAAAACTTGGGAAGATCATGTCTTCCTATGTTTTATAGTGGCTTGTCAACCTCATCATCATCCCAAGACCCTATCATTTTCATCCTTGACCTAACCAATATTCTTTTTCCAAAGAAATATTCCTTTTCTATTATAGGAATAATTCTTTTTGCCCTAGGTTGTGAAGCAACCTATATCTCTGTTATTCTAAAAATACCCAAGTAATTCTCATAAATTGCTTGGGTCATATATTGCTCAAATATGGCAAAACATTTCATTGCCATGTTCAAAAATAATCCTCCAAAAATCATCTTCCTGTTCTGCCCTAAATGGCACTTTGTGAAGCAAGTGCTATTTATATTTGTCCAATTGCTCTCAAACTTGGTGGACATCTTTTTATGTCCATATCATTGGCATGTGCCAATTTTCATACTCAGTTGCCTAGTAATTATTTTCTAGTAAGAAACTTGGTCAAAGTTTCTATCCAGAAAGAAACTTTGTGAAGGAAGTATATTCTAGGCATGTACAAATGAGATGAAACTTGGTCAGATCCTTCAATTTATCAAATCATGCATCTCTACTAAATTTGAGCTCATGGAGATCATCTATGTGAGCTCTGCTCCTAATCTTGGTTTCTGGTAAAATTTGCACTTTGTGAAGCAACACTATTTTACCTTGCTTCATTTGAACTGCCAATTTACCAGGCCATTATTACATCTACCTCTACTCCCTCCACCAAGTTTTGGCTCAATCTTGTTAACCTTTTACCATCAGCAAATTCTCCAAGATTCTGTCCAGATTGGAGCTTTGTGAAGGAAGTGCCACTTTGGTAACTCCAAATGGCATGAGGTTTTTACAGCAGCTCAATATGGTCAAATAACTCAACTACACCAAATTTCAGCTGATGACACTTAAGTATGTGAGTGCAACATCTTAATCTCTAATCTAGCCAGTTTTGCACTTTCTAAAGCAAGTGTCACCTAAACTCCTCTTCTTAGTCTGGTTTTTGGTGATCTATATCATCATAGGGTAAGATCATCGCCAGACAAACTCTTTACCAAGTTACCCAGCTAGTTTAACCACAGGAAGTTACAAACACTTTCCTATTGTTTTACCATGGAGCCATCTACAAATCTCTTCTTTGCCCCTGGATCAATTTCTTTCTGCATTTCTACTACGGACACTAAGGTTCATCTACTGGACATGGTCAGCCACGCCAGAGCTCGCCGCTTGCACCAGTGCGCGTTGTGACCACACCTGCGTCATGCACATCGCGCGCTTTGGAACGGTCGGGCCACTGTGCTCGTTGCATCCCTCCTTGTCTCGGCCTCCAACCTTGGCCATGAGTTCCCGTGTGGTCGTCTGCACCGCCATGCGTCGCTTCTTCGTCGTCGCTCTCCAGCAGTGCACCGTCATAACAGTGCCACTGCGGTGAACTGGTGCTGACCTTCATTAGTGCACTGTTCGAGCTCGTTTGCGACCGTCCAGAAACTCCTCCGTGCCTATATAAAGGACCCCCGGGCCCTCCCGCACCTCACCATCCACTCCTCGATCCTCCTCGACCACCAGAACCTTCGGGTTCATCTTCTTCTCTCCTCTGTCCGCCATGGCCGCCTCGGTCTCGGCTTGAGTCCGGCGAGCCTAGCCCTCCTCTCCTCCTACCATCATGTCCAACGTGTTCCTCTCGTCCCGCCGAGCCGCCCCAACACCTTGCCCCCTCGCCGGAGATCCTGCATTGTCGAGCCCCTCATCACCAGAAAGCTCTCTGTACCTTTCTGTCACCTCCATGGCGCCGTCCCTCCCCTCCTATCGACTCATCCCCGGCGCCTGCCAGACCTCTGAACGAATACGCCAGACCCTCGCGGTCCCGCTGGTGGCCTCGCCTCGGCCAACGGTGGCCGGAACCGGCCGGGCCACCACCGGCCGCCCACCTCTGCCTCCCGTGGCCCTCCTCCGCCCACGTTCGCCTCTTCTCCCCGGGCCGGCCGACCCCCTAGGCGGACGCGCCTCGTCGCACCGGTCCTGCCGGTGCCCGCGCCCTGGCCAGAGACGGCCGGAGCCGGCCGGGCCATCGCCGGCGTCGCCCTCCCCTGCTCCACCTCTGTCCCTTGCGGGGACAGGGCAGGAGGGAGAAGACGAGGCCCGTGCCCCCTCCTCCTGCTAGTGGACCCGCCTCGACCCCACGCGTAAGTGGCACAAAACCCGGGCCCATCTGTTTTAAGTGGAAGCAGTTTCTTGAAGTACGTTTTCAGAAACTGAAGACGTATTTTCTTTCTTCTTCAGCCCAAAGTGCGCTTTCCTGTTATGGAAGCGTATTTACTTATATGCGCTTTCTGTTTCAGCCGCCAGGGACTTGTTTGTAGCAGAAATTTTCACAAATTGGTCCCTCGTGTTCAACCCTTCATAACTTTTCAACCATAACTCCGAATCAGGTGATTCCAAAGCCCACATCTTCGTCTTGTCGAGCCCGTTCTGTTGATATCATTTTCACTATGGTTTGACATACTTGAAATGACCACTTTGACCTTGCCATAAACAGCCCCCTCCGAGAGAGAATTGTTTCCGGTGATTCTTTTCGCGATCGTTCCGCACTTCTTCCTGGAGTCTCCATCACCCCAGGCAAGCCACAATACCCACTTCCATGATAGTCATGCAGTAGCCATGGTTTTCAACTTGAATATTTATTAAATGTTTGCTTGTTTAAAATATGATTATCATTGTTTTGGTAATGCTTCGGGGTTAATGCTTGCTTTCTTGCTATGTTGTTATGCACCTGGTTGTCATGCCCTGCTAGTTGCTAGTATTCTTTTCATATGTTTATGCTTGCTAGTAGTACATGTTGATGTTGGTGATGGACTTCGGTGCATGACTGTCGTCTGTCCCGAGTACCATTGTTATGCATGTTCCTTTGCATCCAGTTAGTTAAATGCTTGCATGTTGGTATTGTTGATAGGTTCTTGCATGATATTTATTGTTGATGTTAGTGGTCATGCTATGTTTCAGAGAAGTATGTACATATGATGTTCATGCTAGTCAGTATGCCATGCTAATGATTCATTGTTGATATGGTGGATAGTTCTCTCATGATTATGTTGATATTCATACTCATGCATTGTAATTTGATAATGTATTTTATCATGACTCAACATATTTGCATTCAATTTTAACCGGATTAAACTGAAATTGAACAACTGTTAGCTGAGTCATGGTGCCACCATATCGAACTGACCAGTGCAACCACGTTTTCCTTTATGGGAAGGTCCTAACTAGGTCTATTGTCATGCCTCTCGCCGGTGCCTCCAAGGAGGGAAGGTTATGGCCATGCGGTACCTTGGCCCGGTAAGCAGACATAATCTTGTGTGCCCGTTGTTGTTGTTATGGATCTGGGTCCCCGTTTGGGACCGTTTATGTTTGGCCACGACGGTGGTCGTTGTGTCTTTGGTAGACACGGGGCCACCCAGGACTAGCCAAGTGAGGCGTGAGTCGGAATGGCCGAGAGAGTGTCATGACAGTAGATCGGTTTTGTCGGAACACCGTTGGTCCACCTGAATGGGAGAATGAGGCCATGGGTTCCGTAGTGTGGGTACAGTGCGCTATCTCTGCAGAGTGTATATTTAATCTATCAATAGCCGCGCCTGCGGATATGGGCCTAGTTCGTAGCAGGTCACACTATGAGTCAACAGTAATAATAATAATGTGCTTAATAACAACCCTGGTTCGATGATGAGATAAGTTGGTTGTGTTCGCCGGAATGATCACCGTTTGAGACCAAGTGTTGGCCATGGCTATGATCGCCGGAATGATCACAGTGGTATCGAGGATACTGAGTTGTTGGATATTTGTCATGTTGTGCGAGAATCGTGGGTAAAGATCAAGCTCCTTGTGGTCATTTGATGATTACTACGGTATTGTTTGTACCAAGCTTGATTTGATCATGAGATGATCGTGTAATGTCCGAGGTTGGTAAGTTTGTGCATGTGATGCTTATGAGGTAACCCGAACAAAATATATGGTGCATGTAGTGTCATCTTGTTGCATGCTAGTATCATCAGATTTATATGTTCATGCCATGCATATATTGTCTAGTTGTATCATGTCGTTCATGCTATGTTATCATGATAATTTCTGATTACCCTGTAATTGCCATGCTGTTGTTTGTCTTGAATGCTTCTGGTTTATTGTGAGCTTGCAAGTACCTTCAATGTACTGACCTCGCGTGTCATGCCAGCTTGCAGGTCGTGCCTAGATTGCTTGCTTGTTTGGTGTTGTTTCCTTGTTCGCGAGCTAGGATAAACGTTCCAGCGAGAGTCCCTGCGGATTGGAGTTCATCATCGCCATTCGTTGTACCGCTGCCAGTAGTTATTCCGCTGCTTCGAGTTTTATATGCTGCTTGTATAGAGCAACCGTGGTTGGCGTAGTATCGCCGTGCCGATGTTATTCATTGTAATATCGGAACCTTTGTAATCATATTCGTGTTGTAATAGAAAGCTGGTTTGTTCTATACTAAGCAGTGCCGTATTCCAGAAGACTTCATCTCGATCTCTGGGCTGGAATATAGGGCGTTCCGGTTTTCTCTGAGCCGGGGTGCCATACGCCACTACTAACATTTTTTTTCTGATTTTTTTCATAACTAGTAATGGCGCACCGCACACCAGGTGCGCCATTGGTAATATGATATTAATGGAGCACCTATATCTGGTGCGCCACTGCTATATAGGAGTGGTGCACCACATATATGGTGCACCATTAATGTGGCTATTAGCTATAGCCCTTTTCCTAGTACTGGGTTAACTAAATCTAGAGAAGGAAGAATGGAGATCCGTTTTGAGGCAGGTTTAAAAAGGCCAAGTTAGTATCAGAGGCAGCGGTTGCTGTTAGGTGTCATGTACGTATCCTCCCAACATGGATTCAGTACAGGAATGACAAAGACGAAACCTAGTTCAACACCTTTCTCGACCATTTATCTGTAAGTATGGTTATGTATGGAAACTAGTAATATCGTCTTCCTCTGTCCAATACTTTTTAGGTTGCTGATAATGAGACTCCCATAATTTTCAACTGATGAGGTTCAAGTTGGATAGCCAAGATTATACAACCAGACAAGCATGCACCCATGTTTTCAAGTCTGCTCTGCGACAGTATCGGTATAACTTGAGAAAAACTCACTTTGAAGGCAAGGCTAACAGTGAACTTGCCAAAACATCTCCAGTGGAAAATATATCTGATGAAGACTGGAGAGGCCTCGTTAAACACTGGTCCAATCCGAAGTATCATGTACATTATATATATGTGATCAGATCACATGTTGAAGTCCTATTTACGCATGTGCCACACAAATCTATCTTGTTTTAGGTGAAATGATCAAAGAACAAGGCCAACTGTACGAAAGTGAAATTCGAACAGACGACAGAATCTCGTAGATATATTGGACACCGTGAGGCTCTTGTAATTAGCTGCTGTTTCACTCTTTTTGCTGTACCATATTTTTAGATATATATTGACTTGTTCCAAATAGGAAAGCCCGCAAGGACCAAAAAGTACTTGAACCAAATGTTGTGGAAATCTTCAAGGACTGTCACACCAGCAAGAAGAAGGGCATGACTACACCAGTCAAAGCCGCATTTGTAAGTCCTTAATCCTCATGCCTTTTAACTACTACTTACTCTAACTTGTGCCTTGAACTGCATGGTTTGCAGCCAATGTCTATTACTCTTTTCAATTTTATACACAATTGTCTTAGCGTATCATTGCACCTTACAAGGTTTAAAAGAGAGGAGTGATGTTCCTTTGAGCTTGACCTATAATCTAGTTCCATGCTGGACTTGCCCACACAACATTACAATTGCCTGTTTTTCTGTTCTCAGTTGTTTTGTGATATGAATGAGGTCATACTAAGCTTACCGTGTTATAAACTTCGTCTCCTTAACCTTAGCCCTCAATACAATGTGAAGAAATAGACAATACATTAGCGATGGTACATGCTCATATGTTTGGAACCTGGTTTTATTATGTACTTTGCAATAAAATACAACTATTATTTTACATGGTTTCACCAGAATAAGTTCTGTATATAGACCAAAGCTATTTTGTTTGGTTTTGCTGCATCCTTAATATCTTCTGTTCTGGTACTACTAATGTAAAACCACAACTTTTCAGTGAGCTATGGAAAAAATGGTGGAACCGCCACCTTCTGAAGGTGGCGAGGCAACTATAACCGCAATGTCAGCTCTTGCTACAGTGGGTCAGTACCTGTCCACTAATAGTGCCAAAAGCACGTTCCTTTGTAATACTGGCCAGGTTGTTAAGGCAATCTCGTCCAAACTGCCTCATGATCAAGATATGCAAGCTCAAAACAATGTTGTATCTGCGCTCCAGACACAAGCCCATTCCCTAACAGAGACCCTTTGTGAAACAAGGAGAGACATTGTTCGATGTTGCCAAGATATGCATGATTTTGAAACCAGACTATCAAACATTTGCTATGTTGTTCTGGAGCCTAGGAGAACTGAAGGCGAATGTTATGGTGCTCCATCGCACAATACATCATGAAAACATAACAGTCAGGTCAAATGAACTAAGCTTCTGAACTTCTGGTGGTGCATTTATCTGCTAGATTGTTAACTTTTATGCCAACCTTCCTTTTGATTCATAGTTGTAATTTGTTTTGGTGCGATACAAAATTTGTTCTTAACATGCAGGCACCGGCTAAAGAAAACAGCAAGCCATTTTTCTATAGTGTAGGGTGTTCCCTATATTTGCACTGGCGGTGAACTTTGATGCCCACCGGCTGTAGTTAACATGGGCCCCCTACGGGCCGTAGAAACAATGGGCCTTCTAAGGGCCGTAAAAACGGTGGGCCTTCTTTCTTTCAAAAACACAATGGGCCTTCTATGTGGCGTAGAAACTATGGGCCTTATACGAGCTGTAGACACAATGGGCCTTCTATGGGCCGTATCATCAATGGGCCTTCTACGGGCCGTATGATCGGTTGGCCAAACATGGGCCAATAACAGACCACATTATGGTCGTAAACAGGTTAGAGCTAAAATTGTCCGTTCATGGGCCGACCATAACGGGCCGTCGTTAATCGACCGTATTTTGACGACCCTATGAAAACGGCCCAACGTACTAACGGGCCACAAAAGGGCCGACTGTAACCACGGGATGAATTTGGCCCACAAGAAAAAAATGACATTAACGGGCCGTAAGTAAAGGAATGTGGAAATGAGCCCAATAATAAATGGCCCCCGAGAAGGCCGAAAGATAACATGGGCTGGAAACGGCACAATGGAATAATGGGCCGTTAATGGGTATAAAGTGGTACACTATTCATTACGGGCCAGTTTCACCATGTGTCGTTAATGGGTATAAAGTGATACACTATTCATTACGGGCCAGTTTTACCATGGGCCGTTAATGGGCCAAGAGTAATAAGGGCCTCATATGGGCCAAAAGACGTCATGGGCCGGAAGTTAAAACAGGCTGGAATTATACTGGACGGCCCAGATGACGCTACTGGGCCTAATTCGGATAGGCCGTAAACGGGCCCTGGGTTTGCGGGCTATAAATGGGCTATATGCGGACATGCCGTTAACAGGCTTGCCATGGCTGGCCCGCCACCTTTTGACCAAGTCAAACGGGCCGGCCATTTCACAGGAATGGGCCTCTATTGGGTCGTGCCACGTGTCGACGTATCATAGGCGCTTTGGGTCCAATGAGTGGATGACATCTGTCCCAATGGTGAGCCGACACATGTTTCCTCCAGCCAATGATAATTTTACACGTGGAAAATCCCCATTGGTCGGGGCTATTAACGGGTTATCGGATCCAAAACCAGACCCGATAGCTTAACAGTGTTCCGTTATGATGGATGCCATGTGTCGCTAACCCTTGATGGAAGCACTTCTGTGACACGCGATTTATCGTCATGTAAGTGGACACTTCCGTGATGATAATTTTGGTAATGTCATGGAACACTTCTACGACAGCACAGGTATGACTATCTTGATTCTGTCATAAATTTTTCATGGATGAACATGCATGAGAAAAAACGTGACCTACTATGACAAACACGTATCATCACGGAAGTGTATTTTTTTATAGTGAAGGAGACTACAACACACCCACACTTCTCAATCAAGCAATTTCAGCAATTAAATAGAGCTAGCTAACCTAAACATTACTCTAACAAATTAAAGACCGGCGCTCTTAATTAAACAAAACAAAGAGTACCACTAGGGCTGGTGCTCGTCGATCTCCGCCACCTCCTCCATGTCCAGCTCGCGCTCGACGATCTCTTAGGGAAGGGGCTCCATGGCATCCATCACACCATACTCCCCAAGCACCTCGCCATCCGCATCTGCCATATCTTTGGAATAGCCCGCCACGAGGGTGGCCTGGGCATCTGCGATCTTGGCTTGGGCGGGCTCCGTCCTGGCAAGGTATGCCGCCTAGGAACGGATGGCTACTCGAATGCTCTCGGCGATTGCCAAGTATTCGGCCGAGGGTTGCAACCATTGTCCGAGAAGCTTCGTTCGATTTGTGTGGTGCCCGCCATGAGCTGGGCGTTGGTGGCCTCGACATGGTCGTGGGCGGCCTCCAACAGGGCTAAGGCAGCCGCTGCAGAACGGACAACTGTTGTGCCGCTCTCGCTAGTTGCTATCCCTAAGGTAGATGTTGCTGCCACCACCTGAGAAGCAACAGCGGCCGTTTGGGTTACCTTGGCCGCCCGGTCGCAGAATGCGGTTGCGCTCACAAAGCTTATTGGCACGCGCTCGGTGGCTATGGCTGCGCTCTCGCTGGAGTGGGCCACCAAAGTTGCCCTCACAAAGCGGGTCCACGTCCTTATCTTTCATGGGAAATGATTGAATAGTGAAATGTTATTTGGGGAGCGGGCTAGTGTGCTTGACACACTGGCTGTGTACTGTAGCCGACACACCTTCTCGCGTAAGTCGTATGCGTCCTATACACCGACGGTGCTCTAGAATATTTTGTACTACATCTCACACGGTTGGTGATAATAAACTGTGTGCGATCTACTTGATTTTTCGTCTTGATTTGAATTACATAATGGGGTCACAGCTGCAAAGGATGGTGTTTGAATTGCTAGAAATTTTATATGCAGTGAACATGCAACTATAGGTGTGTCATCAAAAAATTAGAATTATTCAGGGTTCGTTTGGACATTTTTATGCATTAACTTGGTTTTCTAGTCATTTCAGGTGCGCAGTTCAAAATGCAACTACATGCACATGCTCCGGTGCACACAAATGTGTTGTAAAATTATACATGTTTCCATGGGTTGATGCTTATGTCCCATTCAAGAAATGGGGATGGATTTCAAACACCACGGCACCGTGGCTCTCCAGAAAACGTTGAGATGCTTGTTTTTGTAATTCTAGTAAATACAAAACGCGTCTGAAATTCACGAACCTTGACATGCTATCATGGAACGACATCAACATGTTGGGGTAAAAAAATTGTCCCATTTGGGGCATGTTTGGGTATAAGCTTCTCACAAACTAGAGCTTCT
This sequence comes from Secale cereale, assembly GCA_902687465.1. Taxonomy (NCBI): domain Eukaryota; kingdom Viridiplantae; phylum Streptophyta; class Magnoliopsida; order Poales; family Poaceae; genus Secale; species Secale cereale. Next base: position 303,378,770 of record LR738710.1, read on the forward strand.
CACAAGAAGCCTGATGGTTTCGGTAGGGAACATGCCACCTTTGGGGACGAAACGATATCCGTTGCCTCTTATTGCTTTCAAAAAAATTCTAGTGTCAACATAGAACAACATGAGTGGTTGTGTTCAATTTTGGAATTTTTTTGGATTCGTTTGGACATTTTTATACATTAATTGAGTTTTCAATGCATTTATGTGCATAATTCAAATTTGAACTATATGCACATGCTCTAATGCATATAAATTGGATGAAAATTCAATTATGTGTCCTTGGTTGCATGCTTAGGTCCCATGCGAGAAATGGGGATGAATGTCAAACACCCTGCCACGGTCACTCGACCGGAAACATTGAGATACATGATTTTAAAATTCAATTAAATCCAAAACTCGTCTGAAATCATGAAACTTGGCATGGTATCATGGAGCGGCATCAACATGCCGTGGTAAAAAATTTGTCACATTTGGGGCAGGTGTGGGTATAACCTTCTCACATACCAGAGCTTCTCACAACAAGCCTGATGGGTTCGGTACGGAACATGCCACCTTTGGGGACGAAACGATATCTGTTGCCTCTTATTGCTTTGAAATTTTTTCTAGTGTCAACATAGAACAATAGTAGCGTTGTGTTAAATTTTGGAATTTTTTGGGGTTCGTTTGGACATTTTGATAGATTAACTGGGTTTTCTAGGCATTTTATGTGCATAATTAAAATTAGAACTACAGGCACATGCTCTAGTGCATATAAATTGGTTGAAAAATCAAATTTGTATCCTTGTTTGCATGCTTAGGTCCCATTCAAGAAATTGGAATGAATGTGAAACACCGTTCCACTGTCACTCGGCCGCAAACATTGAGATACCTGGTTTTTAAATTATAGTAAATCCAAAACTCATCTGAAATTCATGAAACTTGGCATGCTATCATGGAGTGGCATTAACATGCCGTGGTAAAAAATTAACCCATTTGGGGCAGGTTTGGGTATAAGCTTCTCACAAACCAGAGCTTCTCACAACAAGCCTGATGGTTTCGATGGGGAATGTGCCACCTTTGGGGACGAAACAATATCCGTTGCCTGTCAACATAGAATAACATGAGTGTTGTGTTAAATTTTGGAATTTTTTTGGGGTTCGCTTGGACATTTTTACACATTAACTGGGTTTTCTAGGCATTTTATGGGCATAATTAAAATTTGAACTACTTGCACATGCTCCAGTGTATATAAATTGGTTGAAAAATCAAATCTCTGTCCTTGGGTGCTTGCTTAAGTCCCATGCAAGAAATGTGAATGAATTTCAAAAACCAGGGCACTGTTGATTGCCGGCAAAACGTTGAGATACTTTGTTTTTAAATTCTAGTAAGTCCGCCTGTTCAAGAATTCATCCGATTAACGAGTTAACTTGCTGATTAATTCCTACTCCTAGGGTCACCGAGTAGCCAATAAACCGATAAATCTTCCGATTAATTGATTAAATGGCCGATTAACTTGCCGATTCGTCGATTAATCCCCTACTCGCCAGCGAAGCGAGCAGCTACCAGTTAACGATTTCCTCGACAATGGTAAATCCAAAACTCGTTCGAAATTCATGAAACTTGGCATGCTCTCATGGAATGGCACCCGACGTGCTGTGGAATTTTTCGTGTCCATTTGAGAGAAGGTGCACTCGAATAACAGCCAACAAAGGCATTTTGAAACAAATAGTTGCCACTCTAATATCGCAAACATTTTAGATAGAACACCGGTATGTAAACTGACACCTTCCCCAGCAAGCTAAGGGAAAATGTGCCGAGAAGGATTTGTACAGCTCTTCATCGCAAACGATTTAGATAGAACACCTGTATGGAAAGTGAGAGCTATGGTCTTCCGCAATAAGCCAAGGGAAAATTCACCACACAGGATTTGTGTATCTCTTCAATGCAAACGGTTCAGATTGAATAAGGTATGCAAAGCGAAACTTCGGAGCTAAGCAAGAGAAAATTTGGCAAGCAGGATTTCTACCAACCTTCAACGCAAACGGTTTTTTCGGTTGACCCGTGTGCAACCACATATAGATAATTTGCTTAGATTTGCATATGTCATATTGTGTATATTGCCATTTGTTAAACTGGAAAGATTGACATTTGTTGATATAGTAACATTGCCATTTGGCAATCATTGTAACATTGCGATTTGTCAAAATATGCAGATTAAAATCACTAGCACTATCTAATTTTGCAACTAAAATTTAGTAATTATGCATAGATTGCATTCATAGATTAAGCAGTCATTCTTAATTTATACAAACAGTTCAACTCGGCAACTGAACCGACAAAAATTTCCCCAATTTCTACCAACCACACACTGAAATAGCTAGTTCAACTATATATACTAGCTAATTTAAAGTATGTTGTACAATTCCACCACATTTATAGTCAGATGAACTGAACAAAATAGCCCCTAAATACTACTACTGCTATGGAGGGGCTTTGCACTACTTCCAGCAGCCTCTCCTGTGACGAGCTCGCTCTGTAAGAGGAAGAGGAGAAGGAGCCTACCGATGAGCTGGACAATTGCAATACGGTTACTGTCGCTGCTGCACCTTCAGTGACGCTCATCTTGAATGCACTCTACCGCTCTAGACTACCCCTCTCGAAGCGGCCGGACTTCTCGTAGATCTCCTGATTCCTCGCCTCTGCGTTGGTGTGTGTTGCGGCCACGGCTGCGGTAAGGCTCTTTGCATGCTCGACGAGGCGCTCCTCCTCCTCCCGCAGGAACTCGATGTAGAGCGCAAGGTTGTTGACGCACGTGCGGGCCTCCACCTCCGCCTCCCTCCTTCAGGCGGCGGTGGTGGAGCGGGTGATGATCCCAGTGGTCGATGGTGGGCTGGCTGCCACGGCGGCTGATGATGGGGTGGCAGCCATGACGAGCACCTCCCGCCTTCGGGCCATGGTGGCGGAGCGGGTGATGGACATGGTGGCCGGCAGTGGGTTGGCACTCACAATGGCTACATCCCGCCTTCTAGCCGCGGCAGCATAGCGGGCGATGGCCCTGGCTTTTGACGGTGTTGTGGTGGCAACGGCGGCCTGCAACAGCTGCCGATGGCACCGGTGGTTTTTCCGCGCACACCCAACAGGGACGCCACGCGCACTTTACTACGCCGGGGAGGGCGCCGCCACCGCGGGGTAGCCACATAGCTAGAGTTTTCCTTTGATGATGGCGGAGTGGCTGAGCGACGACGACGGACCGATGGCATTGACGATTGTGGGAGAAGCATATGAGATAAGCTACAGGGAGGGAGGGAAAATGCAACACAGGAGTCACCGGCCATGAGGGTTTATATAGTAGGCTGGTAAACATTGGGATACTGGGGTATTTCATCGACTCGGTCGGGAAGCTTGCGCGGGAACATACGTGGTTGCATGGGAACCTACATGGTTGCGCGGAACGAGCTCACCACCGTTTGGTCAAAAGAACGCCCCCGCATGCTACTCAAGCTTGTGCTCGAAGCCGTTTGTGGCAGCGGGGTGACAAGACGTGCAAGAGGATGACGAAAGGACACGTACACATAAGGTTAATAAAAAAATGTTTGCGATTTAATTACCTACTATACCCCCATCCAGGTTTATAAGTTGGATTTAACTAATAAAATACGAATGCATGTCGGCAAAGATTATATCGTTGGATTCGTATTTGAACATTTCCAGTTATATAATTTTTGTAACAAGCATTAACATTTTTTGGGTTAAATTTAAGGTTATATACCAGCAAGCGTTTGCCCACAACACACATGGCTTATTCCATCACAAACATCTTGGATGGATCAATTGTATGCCACGTATCGCACACGCAACTCTAATCTGATTCTTTCTTGAAGTCTCCAACATCACTCGCATAGTTCATCTTATTTGCCACGTATCACTGTGCAGCCTCTGCTCGCTTCCCTCGGCAAGCTCTGCTCGCCGTTAGGTGCTGCGGCACGCTCTGCTCGTGTCCATCTGCGCACTCGGCTTGTGAACAGCTTTTCCTTACGTGTTCAACATCTATATGCATATATATGGTTGCTCGCCATTGAGTTGACCGCGGAGCGTCTGCTCGCGTCCCTCCGCATGTACTTTGCCAGTGGTTGGGCCTGCGCACGATCACGTCGCGGGCCCCATATGCATGCGTTTGCGCCATGCGCATTGTCGCGTGATTCAGTTACGTGCGGCACAATGGAGTTACGCACTGCAAATTAGAACTGCCATCAGGGCGTGCCGATATTCCAGGCCATGTGGCTTCCCCTTAAATTCTCGCGGCCATTGTAACCTTAGTCTCATGAACCTTTCGATCGCGCCCCACAACACAACAAGCACACCAATGACGACACATATAGAGGGGATGTCTAGCGGTGCTCCAGTGGATTCCGGCGAGCATAAAGTGGAGACCCACGCGAGGGAGACGGATCTCTCGGTGGTGTACACCATCGACCCGGCCGTGGTGGATGACTACATCAACACCGTTGAGTAGTTGCTTTCTCAAGATAAGTACAAGGTGGTCGGCATCGACCTCCAGTACACCGCCGGTATCCCAACATAGATCAGAAGGTTGATGTCGCCCAATTGTGCATGCACCGTCATGTCCTCATCTACCACTACTGCATGGAAATAGAGGCTTCCGACTGTTTTGCCGGGTTTCTTAACAACACTGACTACAAGTTCGCTACGGTGGAAACCACCAATGATGTAAAAGCTCTTAGAGTTATGGGCTTGGCCTGCAAGAACCTTGCCGAAATCCGTGAGCACTACAGGGTCTGGAGCAGCATGAAGGACTCCCGGGTTGAACTCGCCTTGGCCATTGTCGCGGGATAACCACGACCACCTATGGGCTGGAGGTCTCTTTTGATTCGGCAAGGGGATGGGCACGTTGCACAAAGAGCGCAGAAGAGCGGAGCAGCGTGTCTGGGATCACACGGGTAGTTTTGACCTAGGTTCGGGCCACCGCGAGGCGTAAAACCCTAATATTGCGTTTGTGGATTGATGCTGGAATTGTGGAAAATGAACGCGCCTCTCTTGCCTAACAGGGTAGCCTTGGGGGAGAGCGGTCGTGCCTATGAGTGTGTGCGGGTTCGAAAGAGCGAATCATTTCTACGGTTGCCATGGGCCTCCTTTTACAGGTTAAGGGGTCACCATAGTGGAAAATTAGTCTTTTCAAGCTGATTAGATAGCAAACAGTGTTATCATACCTAACTCTGCAGCTGACACAGTGCATTAAATGCACCTCTTAGTGTCACATCACAGCTCATCTGGCAAACGTTGCCGGGCTGTTTTGCCAACTGCGTTCCTGCTTGCTTGACACGTCGCTGGACGAGTGTCATTTGGTGGTTCTGGTGGTAGGAGATGGCTGCCACGTAGCAAGAGGCAGCCACTAAGCCACCTTGGAGCTTGACACCGCACTGATTAGTGATCGGCATCGCTGCGAGGTGGAGTTTTACTTCCGCGTGCTCTGGCAAGCCTGCCCGGGCAATCTTGGTAGTTGCTACCGGGGGAAATCTGGCTCCTCGCCAGGCTCGCATGCCCAACAAGGATGGTTCTTCTTCTGGTGGTGTCTTGCATCTTTAGTTAGTCTTTATTGTCTTGATCTTCTTGACCAGCCCTCTGATTCCTCAAGGAGTTGATCTCTTCGTGTCTTGGTTTGGTGCTTGGTGCTGCAAACTTGGCTTTGAGCTTGTGCACTTGTTGTCCGGGAAGTAGTTAGGAAAAACACATACACCAATTTGTGTACCCCTACATAAGCCCCCGGGCCTGAGCCAAATGTTTCGCTGGGTACATTGGGTTAGGCCCCAAACAGTGCGCAGACACGTGATAGGGAGAAGCCATACAACGACTCATCATGACAACTAGTCTGTCGAACGTCCACTTCCTGCAATTATCGCAAATTGTGGGGACGTGGGACTGTGGAAGTTAATGTAAAAATGGTAACTTTTTCTGAAGAGCAGCGGCGCCCCCATGTCTTGTCCCATAAAAAGGGTAAAATATGGAACGACACCGTACATCGATTGCCTATCTTGCCTCTGCTTCATCTTCCTCCGCAAGCTAAGCAACTGCTTTCTTCCCTTCTTCCCGCATTCACCGCCGATTCTTCATCGATCCTCTTCCCGCACCCCCACTATGATTTAGGGAGATGGGTAAGAAAACCACGTCCACAAAGAAACCGGAGGCTACTGTACAAGAAGTGGTGGCCGAGGGGAACAATAGGGGAGCAGAGCTGGACAAGAAGTAGAGGGAAGATGTCGTCTTCTTCCCATTGAACCTCGATGCGGACATACTGCAGGTGAGGTATGGAAATCTGTGGGGAAGGTTTGTCTCGGAGAGGCACTGTCACATCCCTAGTCAGTGCATGCATTAGGACTAGGTAGAGTGTGCATCATATTTACTTTTTGCAGAAACCTGAAATGGGGATGACAGAAACCCCAGCACCCCTCTTCTAACAACTATGGTTTAACAAAATCTTTTCCAATGTACCCAAAATGCCCTTCAAAAATGTTCATCATCTTTGCCTTGGTCTTAAACCTCTGACAAAAACGGTGCACAATTTTCTAGGACATCCAAAGGTCACTTGATTTATTCATATTGTATTTGCATTTGGGCATTTAAATGCTATAAAATATTTTAGGTGCCCAAATAATCATAAACCAAAATGCTCCATGTTGTTCATATTAGATATAGTGGGCATGAGTAGTTTTATGATTTATAAAAATGTTCTAGCATTTTTATTAATTCAACAAAGTTGAAAAAAGAAACAAAACAGAAAATAAAATAGAGAGAGAGGGCACAACCCACTTACCTGGACCAGCCTGCCCACCTGGCGGCCCAACACAGTGCTGGCCCGAGCCAGCCAGCTGCTTCGGCAGCCAGGCAGGCAGGTGACGCCGGCGCACGGCCGCGCACCACCGCTGCAGCTGCTTGCCGCCTGGCCGCCGCCTCGCCGCGGGAACGGCCTGGACGAACTCCATGTCGCGCCCCGAAGCCGCTGGACGTATCCACTTCCCCCTGCCTCTCTCCCTCGTACTCCCCACGGGATGGCCGACGCTGCCGCCGCCGTCTTGCCGCCATAGCCGCAGCCACCGAGCTCCCCTCGCCTCGCCGTCGTGTCCCCGAGCTCCGTCTCCTCGGGCTGAAGCTCTGCGTCGAGCCACGCATCGCTGGAACCCCAACACGCCGTCCCAATCGACTTCTCCCCCGTTTGGCCACCTAGATCGCCGGCGACCTCACCTTCGCAGCAGTTCATCCCCGACCTCGCCGTCACTTCCAACGCGACCACCGTGAGCTTGGCTACCTCCCCATCCTCTCTATTTCCCCCCTCGAGCTCTATAACGACCACACGTAGCTCACCTGCACGCGCCGCCGCGGAGCTCGTCGCCGACGAGGCTCCGGCCACCCAACGGCCGCGTCACCCTGTCCACCAGCTTCACCGCACCCCCAGGAGCCTAGAGAACCTCTCCACGAGCCTCGCCGGGCCTCGTAGCGACCAGCCCGAGCTCACCCGAGCTCCAGCAGCCGCCAAAGTCGTCGCCGACGCCTTTTCCGACGACGCCGAGGCCAACCACCACCACCACTTGATGCGGCACATTCCCCGCATCACGTAGATGTGCGCCACCGTCGATTTGGTCGCCGGAGCACAAATCCCGCCCTGCACCGCCGCATTTGGCCTCGCCGGCGGCTAAACGCCGGCCTGTTTGACCCCGCTTTGACCAGGGGTGGGCCCAGGTTGACCCCCTGGAGTCAATGACAGGTGGGCCCAGCCGGCTAATTAAATTAGGATTAGCAGTTTAGTTAAATTAGTTAAGTTAATGACACTGACACGCGGGACCCACCAGTCAGGTTTGACCTGGATCAGGTCTGTTGACCTGCTGACGTTAGCATGATGTCATGCTGACGCAGTAAATGCTTTTCTGGGATTATTTGATTTAAAACAATTCAGGAAATTCCAGAAAATGCTTTAAACTTCAAAAAAATCATATAAATTCAACAATAGCTCAGATGGAAAAGATTTATATATGAAAATTGATCAGAAAAATCCAATCTTTCCAATGGAACTTGTTTCATGCATGTTTGATCAAGTTAACCTTGTTGTTCACTTCAAAACATGATAATGCACTTTAATAAATAATAGTTTGGGTATAAATTTGAATCTTTGGTTCAAATGAGCTCAAACCTTTCTGTCTATAGTTGCATTATCCCAAAACACATTCATCTTGCCATGTCATGAGCATGCATCATATTGTTGCATTTGTTTGTATATTGATTGTATCATCGGTGTTCTCCGTGGTAGGTCCTACTCCCGAGGATACATCTGTATATCCAACTGAAGAGCAGTACCCGACAACCAATCTGTCAGGCAAGCAACCATTGATCATTCCGATACAAACCCATCTTCTCGCTGCTGCTCTCGTTTACTGCATTAAGGCAACAACGTGCGAACTGCTACTTGCTGCGGTAGTTGAACCCTATTCTTTTGCATGACCTGTCATTGCCATAGTAAATAGTTGAAACCCACTAGCATGTGTAGGAGTTGATTGGGCCATGTGATGTGTGTTCTACCATGTTATTTTCTTATGTTGCCTGCTATGCTTAGAGTTGTGTCATGTCTGGTTCATCTAGGTGATGGATCAGAGTGAAATGATGATGCTCGATAAAGAGAGTGAAGTGTGGAACATGCTTGGTAAAGGTATCGATGAAAGGCCATGTAGAAGTACATGGTTGGTTGTTTCATTGGAACCGTCCATAGGATCCGAGATCTGTATGTGTGATTCAAGTTTCAGCTACTACCACACATTGGGTTCCGGGCGCTCCAAGCTCTCTCGACTTATTAACTGCCTTGTCCTCTGTCCAGGAGTTGCAACTAGTTTCTGGTGTTTGTAGTTTATTGGTGGTCGTGCGCAGCGCTGACCCTCGGGGTGGGCTGTGATATGGCAGGTACGTGGCACGGTGTACCGGTCACCTGTTTGGTGAATCGGGAAGACTGTACACATCATTTGGGGCTGTGAGCGACACCCTGGCCGGATGTCCTCATGGATGGAACCCAAATAGGCGATAAACCTGGACTAGAGACTTGTGTGGTTAGTCAGGTCGTGGCCGACACCCTCGCTGGGCTTCTGCTTGAAGGTTGCCGAGTACATGTCGAGTAAACAACGATAAGTGGTGGAAGCGTGTGTGAAGAAGTTCACCCCTGCAGGGTTATCAATCTATTCGAATAGCCGTTGTTCACGGTACGGACCACTTGGTTGCTTATACAGTTCATAGACAAGTTGATGGATACTAGTTAAAGTCTCAAGACAAGTGTGAGTGCCATGGATGGCCCTTCCGTGGGATGACGGAAGAGGATCCACGGTGGTGTATTGTTGTGGTGAGTAGAGGACTCGTGTACGTATTCTCATCTTGCAATCTGCTGAGAGTTGTAGTATAGGGTAGCCAAGAGTCAAAGTTGGCTTGCTGCAATGAACTCCACTACCCTTGTTGATAATGATGCATGTATGATAGGATCTGTTGTAAGTCTTGCTGAGTACCTTTGTACTCATGTTTGCTTATTAACTGTTGCAGAGAAGAACCCTACCCCTTCTGATGGGTTTTACATAGACGTCGACGTCGACGAGTAGCTTGCTACCGAGACGGAGATCCTGAGCTTATGAAGGGCCTTGTAGATAGTCAGGCTTCACCAAGCCTGTTTTATTTCCAAGTTGTCTGTACTTAGACATGTTAGCTGCCGCTTGTGCTTGTATGCTTGTATGACTTGAGTGTTGGGTCATGTGACCCCTACCTGTATGGATATGTTATGTATGGCTCTTCGGAGCCTCTTAAAAAAAGTACTTTGAGTCATAGAGTTCTGTTGTGATGCAATGTTGTATTTGCACATATTGAGCATATTTTGTGTATGTTTGAAATGCTTGGTATGTGTGGGATCCGACACCTAGTTGTTTACCTTTGGTAGCCTATCTTACAGGGAAATGCCTCCTAATGCTTCCACTGAGCCTTGGTAGCTTGCTACTGCTCCGGAACACGTAGGCTGGCCGGCATGTGTCCGTCTTCGTTCCTGTGTCTGTCCCCTAGGGGAAATGTCACGCATTGCTCCTTTAAGTCCATGTAGCTTGCTACGACTTGGGTTCATACGTTGATGACCGACACGTTCGTTGCTGGGTCATGGATGCCTGTCTCTGTAATTTAATGCCACTTTCGGTTTATAACTAGCCATGTCGGCCCGGGTTCTCTGTCATATGGATGCTAGAGACACTATCATATACGTGTGCCAAAATGCGCAAACGGTCCCAGGCCAGGTAAGTAGGCACCCTTGGGGATATCGTGCGTGAGGCCGCAAAGTGATATGATGTGTTACAAGCTAGATCGGTGTGACTTAGGATCGGGGTCCTGACAGGCACGACACTACTAAAGTTTTGGCAGAGGGGAAAGAAGACCCGCTAGATTCATACCAGTTATTTTGTGCGTATTTAATCTGCAGTCTCTGCCCTCCTTACATGGATTTCTTCGAGGCGATGATGGGGGTTTACGGATTTCATCTTTTGGATTTCACGTTGAATGCAATGGCATGCATGGCGATATTTAATCATTTGTGCGAGAACTTTGTTCGGGTGACCCCCAATGTTGATCTGCTCCGGCATTATTTTTTCTTGCTGGTAGAAAATAAAAACCACAGCTCGGGCAATATAAGCTGGATGTCGCGGGTGATACCGCGGAGGGGTTGGAATTATATCTCTAGCAACCAGCGCAACCGTTGAGAGGAATGGAGGGGTGATTGGTGCTGGATCCAGGATGAAGAAGCCGCTGAGTTCTACCGGGCAAGGACAGAATTCGTTGAGCGCAACAATGACTGGAAAGAGGTTAGTCTCACTGAAGACAGGCTCCGCCCAGCAATTAACATGATTACTCGCTTGAAGGCTGCCGGGTTAACTGTGGAGCATGTGGGAGCGGATTTCCTTCTCCGCCGAATCGCTCCTCTACAACAAAGGGATATGTTTTGCTAGGAGTATGGGGATGCGGCAGATAGGATGAGGTTGCTCCTCAGCCTGGCCAATAACCTGATGGTTTATGGCCATGCCTGGCTATGCGACCAACTATTTTGCCGCTTCAGATTGTTCCCATTGCCGGCGGGTGTTATCCCGCTGAACGTCAACTCTGCCAGGAGTCAAATCCTGCAATGGATGCCCCAATGCAATGCTGCTAGCATCTCGAGTGACTGGATGTTGCCCACTTTTGATGAAAAGCTGGAATGGTCTTCCACTCTAGTAGAGAGGGTTACCAGGGTGGACACTAGAATGTACAAGCGCACCTCCTTGGTGGAGGTGGCGTACATCCAGAAGCAATTGGAGGAGGATAGGACGGCCCGAGCTGCGGCAGCAGAGAAAGCCGAGAAGGCGGCGAAGGGCAAGGGGAAATCTAGAGGAGGGACCTCTTCCCGCGGCAAGGGTGAGACACCACGGCGACAGAGTCTCTTGCGAAAGAGGGGGATGAGGATGTGGAGATACTGTGAGAGCGGTGAGTCACAGAGGGCCCTCAAGCCCTCGAGCCGCATTTAGGCCCGCGTGTCCGCAAGCCGACAGCTAGTCGAGGAACAGCAACCTCCAACCCTGCGCCAGCGGCTCAAGGGACGATGGAGGCCGCCTCCAAGATTGACGTTTCTAAAGCTGTCCGTCGCCATTCTCCTTGTCTCTCCGGAGCCATGACACAGCCCGGCAAGAGTGTTCCATTCCCGGATGGTGATTCTGGAAATCAGTCGAGCTCTTCGCAAAGTCCATCTTCATTGGAGCCCCCTGTTCCCCGGCAGGGCCCGAAGCTACCGAGAAGCTCCGATCCTTGCCCCAGAAGAGGATCAGGACCGCCATGCCACCCATGGAGTTTGAGCTAAAGTCCATGCTCATCGACAACGAGTAAGCGAGATCATTCCTCCCTCTTGTGCTTTCTTTCTCTTACATATTCTTTGGTCCCCCTGCTCCCATATTTTAACTGATCTTGCTTGCTAATTGCTACCAAGGAGGAGGAGGAGGATACGGAGACCCTTATTCATAAGTCCAAGAGGCTCAGGTACGATGATTCGCCAGCAACAGGGGAGGAAACATGCCCGACAGGGAGTAACATGAGTCGTCCGACGCTAACCCCGCAGCTCAGCCCCCGGCATGGAAGCGCAGAGAACATTGTGCCTGCTGGTGACGGTGGCAGAGAGCTCCCCCTTACAGAGGTCATGGGGGAGAGGAAATTTCCCGGGGCAGGCTTTCCCAAGAGCAGCCCACCTCGCCGCTTGCCGGAGCTGATGGATTTCCACCAAGGGCCTCTATGGAAGGATTCTTCAGGGGTGACGTTGTAACTTCCGGGGAAGAGGGCAATAACTCTTGCCCGTCAGCTGATGTTGCCGAGGAAACCGAACCTCTGGCTCGGCAGACCTCTTCGGGTAATGCATCGACTTCTCTTTTCGAGAATTTTCTTATTATCTCTTCTGGTATCCCTTACTTTGTACTCTTCCCACTGCCTACCGATTCTGTGTACAACTTCTTACAGTGAAGAGCCGGACTTGCTGGAGGTGCTGGCCATGATAGGAAAAGACGACGCCGAGGAAGCCGCCAAGATTGCCGCGATAGAGGGGCTGGAGCTGACTGTCGGGGGTGCTCTGGTTCCCTTAATGGAGCCTAGTGAGACCCTCGGTGGCGGATTCGGATTAGGGGTCATGATCAAGGAGAAGATACCCCTCCAAACTATGGGCCTTCTTCCCTCACTTGGCACTCTAGTGGCAGCCCCGCCATCATCTTCACACAGCTTGTCTCTAGTGCTGGCGCAGCCCGACGTCGCGGCTCCCGACTTGTTGATGACAACAAGCGCGGAATTCGACAATGAACTCCAGTGCATACTTGTGTCGCTGCACCAAGAAGTCAATGAGGTGGATGACTCTACTGACATTGCCATGGACTTGTCCTTCATGGAATCAATGTCAGCGGGTCTCAATGAAATGCGGGAGCGGCACAGCCAAAAATCGCATGAACTTAAGGAGCAGTGTTGGTTTGCTAACAAGGTAGACTAGAAGTTCAAGGACAAGGGAACGGAGCTGCGTGACTGGCACGGCAAGCAGTTCCGGGACTTTATGATGCAACAAGAGACGATCTTGATGGCAAAGGAGGACGCCATTGCTCGGGAGGTGCGCCTGGAGGACTGCAAGGCGCTCTTGGACACCAGGGAGGAGAAAATTTCCCTTCGGGAGGAGAGACTTGAGACCGCCCTCCGTGCCAAAGAGTGAGACAACGCACCAAGGAACTGGGGGATACACACAAGGCTGCCTTGGATGCCCTCATGGTTGTCTCCTCTGCCCAGCTGAAGAAGCTTGCCGATGATCTTGCTGCTACGTACTCCGCCAAATTTATCCTCGACCAGCAGGTGGCCAAACTGACTGAAGAGCTCGCTCATAGCGCCAAGGAGGTCGAGACCCTGAAGGAGGAAGCATGAAAATTGGATACCCTTCTGGAAGGTCTGCGATTGTAGTTCTCCTCCAAGGGCCAGGAGCTTGAAGACGCCAATGGTGCCCTTGAAAGTCTGAGGGGCAGGATTGACACCTTGGAGAGTGCAGCAGAATCCCACGAAACTCGCGTGCAACGACTGATGAAGGATTTGGATGTCACAAGGCGTTTCCGAAGGGATGATGAAGACACGCTGGCGAATCGGTCTAAACTGGTCAACCTTTGGACCAAGAGCTTGGTTGACGTTGGTGAGCGTCTCGGTGCCCAGGCCGCTGCTATGGCCATGGAGGGTCCGGTCTTGTCGTCCAGCGAGCAGGAGGCTTCGAGCATCAAGTTAAGAATCTTTTTCGACGAGCTGGTTGATCAACCTTGCCTACCGCCACCCAGTTCTCGATCTTAACGACGGCTTCAGAAGGCCGGCGCCGGATGCGGATGTCGCAGCTGCCGAGAAGAAGGCCACTCCTCTTGCCCACAAGGTCCTCGAGGTCCTCGCTACCTCGTGAAATCGCCAAGCCAGGCGCTGAACCAATTTGGCCACCTTACTGGCCTGTAATCAAAACAATGATGTGTGTTTTTTAGGCGTCATACTATCTTCGCTCCGAACGGAGCATAAAAACTTTTATTTGATCAAAGGTGCATGTTTATCCGTCTGAGTTTATCTATGTAGTGTTCGTATGATCGTTCTCTATGTATATTCAGGTTGCCTGCTGGTATAATATTGCCGCAATGGTCGTAGGGCTAGCCCTTAACACTTATCTTGGCGTGGATGCGTCCCGACATGTTTTCCTAAGTAGTTTCCGACACAACCACTCGCTCCGCGAGCAGGCTCTGACCGGAACGTGGGTGCGGACAAGAATCTAGTAGAGGTACCATTATGCACAAGATTCCTTCAAACTAACACTGAGATACTCGAGGGGTAAACAAATATGTAAACTAAAAATGATCATAATGATGTAAGGGTATCATGAACTTAGCTCTTATCTGTATCTTCATCTATTCTTCCCTCGGTAGCGACCACTCGCATGGGGGCCTTGCTCCCGAAAGGACTGCATGGCCGGTACATATCGACCTCTAGCCCCCTGCACGGGTCAGCTAGAAGCATAGATATATATTGGGGTGGTAGGAAGCGATGTCTGGTATCATTGGTGTTCCTCTCTTCCTTTTTGCACGTCTTGATCGATCCGACACCAGAGGGCATGAAACACCACACAACGCGGGCGGCCTTGCCGGTGCATACTTATTGGGGGGGGGGTCCATCGACGGACTTGCACTGGCGATTTAGTTAGGATTTCCCTAAGTAGGGTAAATGCTGAACTGAGCATTACACGGCCCGTTGACATTGATGTCATGAAAACCCAAAGTAGTAGGATCGTCGAAGAGTGAGAATGAAGAAGAGAGGAAACCTCGTACCATAACAAATCACTCCTTCCTTTCGAGTGGGATCCGCAGGGCGCCTTGGCTGCTCGGCCCGCTCGGGGTGGAATTGTAGTTCCTATTGCTAGCTTCCGTTGTTGTCATGGACATGACGCTTGAAGGTGGAGGAGAGTGAACAAGATCGGTGTGAGAGCGAGGTTGCTCTTTTGCCCTGCTTCAGCCATCCTCATGGGTGTCGCGGGGGGTGCAACATCTCTGGGGAGTGTGATGCACCGCTTGCGCTCTCAGGTTCGTGCAAGCACTGCCCCTACCTGGTGCACCAGAGATGTCGTGGGATAACCACGGCCTCCTATGGGACGGAGGTCCCTTTTGGTTCTTCAAGGGGATGAGCACGTTGCACAAAGAGCAGAGAAGCGCGGAGTAGCGTGTCGGGATCACACGGGCAATTTTTACCCAGGACTGGGCCACGGCGAGGCATAAAATCCTACTCCTTCTTTGGTAGTTTCATGGTGGAATGGTGGAAATTGGACGTGCTGCTCTTGCCCGGCAGGGTTGCCTTGGGAGAGAGCGTTCGCGCGTATGAGTGTGTGTGCGTTCGAATGGCCGAATCATTTCTATGGTTGCCATGGGCCTCCTTTTATAGGTTAAGGGGTCACCATAGTGGAAAATTAGTCTTTTCAAGCTGATTAGATAGCAAACAGTGCTATCATACCTAAGTCTACAGCTGACAGAGTGCATTAAATGCACCGCTGTGTCCCATCACAGCTTGTCCGACAAGCCTTGTCGGGCTGTTTTCCCAGCTGCGTTCCTTCTTGCTGGGCACATCTGTGGACGGGTGTGATTTGATAGTTCTGGTGGTAGGAGATGGCTGCCATGTAGCAAGAGGTGGCCACTAAGCCACCTGGGATCTTGACACCACATTGATCAGTGATGGGCATCGCTACGAGGTGGAGGTTTACCTCCGCGGGCTCCGGCAAGCCTGCCTGGACGATCTTGGTGGCTTGCCGCCGGGGGGAATCCAGCTCCTCACCGGGCTCACATGCCCAGCAAGGATGGTTCTTCTTCTGGTGGTGTCTTGCATCTTTGTCTAGTCTTTGGTTGTTTTGATCTTCTTGACCATCCCCCTGATTCCTCAAGGAACTGATCTCTTCATGTCTTGATCCGGTTCTTGGTGCTGCAAACTTGGCCTTGAGCCTGTGCACTTGTTGTTCGGGCACTAGTCAGGGGAAAACACATTCCCCTGTTTGTGTACCACGACAGCCATCATCGACCCATACTACAAAGAGATGAAGCTGGATGCCAATAGAACACGTCACATATCCTGGCATGGGGCTTGGATGCGGCAACTGGATGAAACTCACCTCAGGTTCACAGCCAAGAGCGTGTACATATGCTACGAGATGCACATGTGGATCGTTGACATGAGGAAGTCCCTCGTTACCCAAATCGATGAGGCCGGATCGAGCCACAAGCAAAGCAAGAGTCACAAGAAGTAGATGATGATCAGATGATTGTTTATCCTAGTTAATCATGCATGTAATTTATAGTTTACTTTGGTGTGTGGAAATTTTGTGTGCGTAGTATCCACCTATGTAATTATGCATGTAATAGTTCACTTTGATGTGTGCAAATGCCAGGGTTGTAGTAGCCACCTATGTAAGTGGATGTTTAATTTGGTTATACAACCATGTCCTTATAAGTATATATATATATATATATATATATATATATATATATATATATATATATATATATATATATATATATATATACAGCCGGTCTATTCTCATAACATTATGAGAATAATATTCTCATAACACTTCCGAACTGCTTTGTGTTACTGCATTGGAAAGCTATGCGCACTGCACCACAGAGACCAACGAACTTCATGTTTGAAAAAACTGTACGTGTTGTTTTTTCGGTACCTTTTTTGCTCTAGTTTTTTAACCATTTATCGTAATTATGCGTGTAATACACCGTTGAAAAGCTATGGAGTAGACGAAACTTCGCCATGTTGAACACATCTCAAAATTCATCATAGTTTAAGAGCAGTTTCGAAAATCGTGCGGCTCACAACGAATGGCAGCGAGCGTTTTTTGGCGTTTTTTTTAAACCGCTCGTCGGAATGAAACATATGATACACCGTTGGAAAGATATTGTCGGCGCGCATCTTTTTCATATATATTATTTTTTCTAATTCGCTATGGTTTAAGAGCAGTTTTGAATTTACTAAATCGCGGAATTGTGTTTTTCGATTTTTTTCAAATTTTCGGTACTGTTTTCACTCCAGTTTTCTAACTGTTCGTCGAAACAAGGCGTGTAATATACCGTTGGAAAGCTACGAACGAGGCGCAACTTTCATGTGTTGAAATGTTTTTGAGATTCCTTACTGTTTTTAGTTAAATTTGAAAATCGTGCGGCTGACTACGAAGGGCAGCGGCCGGTTTTTCGTGAAATTTTTACAAAATGTTGGTCGAAATGATCAAAATGATACACCGTGGGAAAGATATCGTCGAGACGCTACTTTTTCATGTAGAACACTCCCTCTAATTCATTACGGTTTAAGAGCAGTTTTGAAATTACAAAAACGCGGAAACTCTGTTTTTCGCGACAACAAAATCGACGCGTGCACTGCATCGGACAGAAAAGCGCACTGCTTCAAACTGAAAAACGCACTGCATCAGACAGTCAATCGAACCTCATGATTTATTTTGTTGGACGTAGATTTTTCTCAGCGGAGTTTTTTTGTCTTTTTTCCAACTTTTTTTCGAAGAAAGTGGACCGCAACACTCCCGAAAGTGAAGCGGAACACTACCAAAAGTGAACCTCATGATTTGCTGTTGTTTTTTTCGTACTAATTAACTTTTTACGCGCGTTGAGAAGTGTTGAGAAGTGAGCTGCTTTCCGATGTGTTTTTGTTTTTGGATCACCAAGTGAACCACAAAGGTTTTTTTATGGCCAACTTCATGAGAGAACAAAGTGAGCTTCAAAGAGTCCTTTGCAATGGACTTTTTTTAGACCAAAGTGCATTGCATTTGTTTGTTTTTTAGACCAGTGAACTGCATGTTTGAAAAAACTGTACGTGTTGTTTTTCGGTACCTTTTTTGCTCTAGTTTTTTAACCGTTTATCGAAATTATGCGTGTAATATACCGTTGAAAAGCTATGGAGTAGACTCAACTTTGCCATGTTGGACACTTTTTGAGATTCCGCACGGTTTAAGAGCAATTTTTAAAACGGCGAACTACATGTTTGAAAAACTGTACGTGTTGTTTTTTCGGTACCTTTTTTGCTCTAGTTTTTTATCCGTTTATCGGAATTATGCGTGTAATATACCGTTGAAAAGCTTTGGAGTAGACGCAACTTCGCCATGTTGAACACTTTTCGAGATTCCACACGGTTTAAGAGCAGTTTTGAAAACGGTGAACTACATGTTTGAAAAAACTGTACCTGTTGTTTTTTCGCTACCTTTTTTGCTCTAGGTTTTTAACTGTTTATCGGAATTATGCGTGTAATATACCGTTGAAAAGCTATGGAGTAGGCGCAACTTCGCCATGTTGAACACTTTTCAAGATTCCTCACGGTTTAAGAGCAGTTTTGAAAACAGTGAACTGCATGTTTGTAAAAGCTGTACGTGTTGTTTTTTCGGTACTTTTTTGCTCTAGTTTTTTAACCGTTTATCGGAATTATGCGTGTAATATACCGTTGAAAAGCTATGGAGTAGACACAACTTCACCATGTTGAACACTTTTCGAGATTCCGCATGGTTTAAGAGCAGTTTTGAAAACGATGCGACCGACGGATAATGGCAGCGAGCGTTTTTCTGCGCTTCCGAACTGCACAAGAAAACCGCACTGCATCAGGGTAGGAGCCGGCGCGACGGTGCTGGAGGAAGGAGGCGGGGCGGTAGCGCGGGGGTAGGAGGCGGGGCAGTGGTTGCTGTCCTCGGGGCGCTCCGTGCTAGAAACCTATTTAAGTGGGGGTGTTATGAGAATAAGGTTTTTGTTATGAGAATAAGGTCTTAAAGGGTGTTATGAGAATAGACCCACCCTATATATATATATATAT
>LR738710.1:303397756-303474080 GCA_902687465.1 Secale cereale
TGTTGTTGTTCTGTATGCAATCCCATCGCACAACACACACTTCTTATTGGCATCAATCGTCTATGTTATTATATGTCTTTGCACACATTTCTGATTACAGACCTGTTTGTCACGTATCACACACATCTTGTTATATTGAGCCGTTTCTGTTCTCTTGTCTCAACGCATACATTTCATCTGAGTGAACCACATGTCGTATATCACACACACCTTGATCTGGCTGACCGTTTCTTTTGTGTTGCCTAATCACAAACAGTTCATCCAAGTGAACCGTATGTTGTATATCGCACACACATTCATCTGGCTTCCCGTTTATTTTGTTCCTCCTCATTGCAAACAGTTAATTGAACTAAACCGTGTGCCCTGCATCGCACACGCAACTAAAATCTGAATCATGTTTGATGCATCCGTCATCGCAGACGTTTTGGACCTTTTTTGACGGGTTTTTACACCACCATTTGTGATTATTCCACCGCACATAGTTTCGGCGAAGGGTCTCTGATCGTAGTGTCGCGTTAGCACCATCCTGCAGTAGTGTTGATTCTACTCTCTTCACAAAAAGGGTTACTGGAGAACTATTTCAGTGCCAAATTTATGTTGACAATATCATATTCAGTTCTATTAACCCTCATTTTGGTGAAAAGTTTGGAATGTTGATGTCAGAGAAGTTTCAGATGTCTATGATGAGTGAACTCCAATTTTTCCTTGGCTTGAAAAT
Organism: Secale cereale; assembly: GCA_902687465.1. Lineage (NCBI taxonomy): Eukaryota > Viridiplantae > Streptophyta > Magnoliopsida > Poales > Poaceae > Secale > Secale cereale. The sequence continues at coordinate 303,398,475 of LR738710.1, forward strand.
CAAGAAAAATAAGGAAGGCACATTTCCCTCACGAACAAAGTATACCAAGGATCTCTTCAAGAAGTTCAATATGCAAGAAACCAAAGGTACTAAAACAACCATGCCTACTAGTGGACATCTTCACTTGACTAAGGATGGCAATCTGGTTAACCAAAAGGATTACCGATCTATGATTGGTTCACTATTATATCTCTGTGCCTCCCATCCTGACATTATGTGAAGTGTGTGCATATTTGCATGGTACCAAGCTGCTCCAAAAGAATGTCATCTTAAAGCTCTGAAAAGATAGTGATACTAAATTCATACACAAACTTTAGCATTTGGTACCCTAAGAGGTTATCTTTTGATCTTGTTAGTTATTCTTACTCGGACTATGCCGGTGACAAGGTTGATAGAAATTCCACTTCAGGTACATGTCAATTTCTCATTAGATCCCTTGTCTCTTGGTCCTCCAAGAAACAAAATTCAGTATCATTTCCACCGCCGAATGAAATACATTGCCGCAGGATATTGTTGTGCTCAATTGCTTTGGATGACCCAAACTCTCAAAGATTATGGGATACCTGTGAGACATGTTCCATTGCTTTGTGACAATGAGAGTTCCATTAAGATTGCACACCATTTCATTCGTGACCATGTTGCTAAAGGTGATATTAATCTTAAGCATGTTTGTGTCGACAAGCAATTGGGGAATATCTTCACTAAACTGCTCAATGAAAAGATATTTTGTCGATTGAGGAGTGAGTTGAACATCGTTGATGTCTCAAATTTCGAATATATAGATTCCATCCGGATCTATGTAAGTCATGAGCGTATGTGACTAATCTTTGATATTTCTTTTATGATGATGATCATTAATCTTGGATACGTTTGCACCCTTCTATGGTATCTAACCCTTGTAGGTACTTGGATGAATATCATTCTATGATATTGCCAATCACTCACATCATGAGCAATCTTTACATTACCAAGTATCTATGCTTTGGTTGTTGTGATTAGGGAACAAGTCTACACTAAACATATCCTTTGGCAAAATCTACATGATGAAATTCACTTTTGTCAGTTTGGATACATAATTGCTATTCCTTGAAAGACTAACCCATGTCGAAAGATGAACTTCAAAATAAAAAAAGAGATGCTCCCAACTCTGATTAACTACATCAACATTGAGCATCCACCTTAAGTTCAACTACACGATCAAGTACAAAAATAAACCCAAGGTATGTCTTCCATCTTAGAGAAGCTTTGATCCAAGTCACCAGTTAAAGCAACTCAACAAGATGAGAATACGTTGAAACACTTAAACAGAAAATGGCAACCCCATTTTGAGCTTAATGATGAGTATGACTTATGATCAGGTGATATCACTTGACTCCTAAGTCAATATACTCTAACATAGGTGACTTTGTCGCCGACCCCCTCCTCTAGATGAAGTTCTCTAGTGTTTCCTTTCTTGGCTGCATTTGTCTTGAATTTCTTTTGCATTCCTTTTGTTAGAGTGCTTCCCTTTCTTTTGCACAAAAAAACAAAAAACTTCATATAGATCTTTTCTGTTGTCTATATTTCTTTTCTATTTTCTCTAATTAAATTCATTGTGAATTCTATCAAGTTCCTTCAAAATCTTTGTGAGAATTGTTTGGCATGTGAACTAAGATGGCAAAATCTTTCCTCCGCTTTGTACTCGGTCACACTGATCCAAAGCTTACCGGTCAAACCAAAGTACAATTAAAACATGTACACAGTTCATCAGTTCCATAGAAATGGACTAATTCAGCTACACCGATACGCTCTATCTATGACTTCCCCATCTCGGAGTCACCTATCGATACAAATTGACGCCACCGATTTCACTTCTGAGAAAGCATTTTGCCACATTATCCTATTTATTCTTTCCAGCTCCACTAATTCATTCTTTCCTTCTATTTGCATCTAAAGCTGCACTCTGCCAAGTTGTGCCTCACCAAGACCACACTCACTTGACTCATACCATTGAAGCCTACCCTTGTTGGAAATTCATGTCAAAGGGGTTGAGATAGATGCACATCAATGCTTATCTTCATAAAGAGAGAGATAGATAGATAGAGAGAGAGAGAGAGCATCAAAGCTTATCCTAAAGAGAGATGCACAATGTTAAGAGGAGATAATCTACATGTCTTTAAGAGGGGAGAGGCTAATCAGTTATTTCATTTGAGGCTACCCTGCTATAATTTCTTTTTTCCTCTGATGAGATCTTGATAAATTTCAGTTTGCCTATAGCTTGCTCTGATTTTATGTCACCCTACCTACTCCCATTATCCAATGCTGGATTTACGGGTGGGGGTGAAGTCTATGTTTAGGGGATAAAAATCCTTGAAAATTTATTGCAAATCCTTAATTCTTTGGGAACATGTCTATATATAAAAGAAGTACTCACTCTGTGATACTCACCAATTACATGTCTTCCCAGTCTCGGTATTCTTGTGGATATTGAAGTCTCTTTATTGATTAAAGTTCTCTTGTGTTATCTAACCCTATTTTCTCAAGATTGCTTCTTCAAGAGTCGATTCAAGGACCACAAGGTAAGTATATGCATCTCACTCATGTGCGTGATGATCTCTTGCTTTTGCGCATATGTTTTGCAAGAGGGAATCATAAACATAAAGGTACATCTCTCATTAGTTTTTGCTCTGATGCATATGGCCAGGTACATGTAACTCATTACTTACTCTGTCATGTAGTGCATTCACTTGTTTTTAAAATTCGATCATTACATGATTACACACATGTAGGGGGAGCTCTAGTTACATTTTTCTTCAAAGCTTTACTTATCTTTTTATCATTCACGTGAAGCTTTGGTGTATGTTGTCATCAATTACCAAAAAGGGGGAGATTGAAAGCAAATATGCTCCTTTGATGGTTTTTGTCAGGGATATTACCATCAGGTATAAACCGGCTAGGAGGGTCCGGTTTACGTTATTAATATTTTGTTATCAAAGGCTCAGTGGAGTATGTATTAGAAGGTTATAGCCCACGGAGGCTCAGGGCCCATGTATGAGGCCTATGATTTGTAAACCGTCATACCACGTAACTTGGGATGTAAGATAGAAAAGGTAGAGACCGAGGCGGACTCGTTTATGAGCCGGCCTCGGGACTCTGTAAACCGGACCGGGCGTCGCCTCCTATATAAAGGGACGACCCGGTGACGGTTCAGTACAAGAAACAACAGCTCGAGACACAGGCAAAGCGGATTCGCTCCCTGGTCATCGAAGCACAAGCAATACCACGCCAAACTAGACGTAGGCTTTTACCTTCAACGAAGGGGCTGAACTAGTATAAAACGCCTGTGTCCTTTGTCCGCTTTAACCCCTTCAAGCTAACCCGAGCGATGGCCTCACGACTAAGTCCTTTTGCTAGGACATCTGCCGTGCTAAATCCACGACAGTTGGTGCCCACCGTGGGGCTATCGCACGATGGTTTCGAGTTCTTAAAGGGCAGCTTTGAAGGACTCAAGGGCTACACAGTGAGCCGGATGACCAAGAGTCGCCGCGGCCAGATCTACATCGATGATGCAGGCTGGGGCCCCGAGGCCGATTCAATCGAATATGGATATCGGGTCCCCTTCGGCGGCATCCACGTCTTCATCGGCAGGATCGGCGAACCGGGCCCTGAGCCGGACATCTTCCCCAACATCGTCGAGCCGGCTCAGCGTGCGAGATCAGCCCGTATTCAGCCCGCCGTGAAGCACGTCTTTGTTGGAGCAGTGCATGGAGTACAAGCCGAGGACGGATCGGATTCCGGTGGCGAGACAGTTGTTTATTCCGCCTATGAATCTTCATCCGGAGAGACCGAATCTTTGTATCTTTTGCAGGACGGCCGATCTGAGGGTGTTTGCGTTGGCGATAGTATTCCGGACCCCTTCGATCCGCCAAACAGGGTTGCTGTTTTCATGGCCGGTTCACAACCCATGCTGCAACCCTCGACGACTGGGGCGTTAACCTCTGAGGCAATGGGAACTAGAGCTTGAGACCTTCCCCCGTCGCCCTCTGACGTCCTATCCACCTTAGCCGACACTTTGACAGCACTCGCAACAGCAGAAGTAGCCCAGGCCGACAGGGAGCAGCAATGCAGAGATCGCTCGGGTGAAGGGCCGGATTGAGGAAGCTAAGTTGGATCTGGCCGCGGAGAAAGCTAGGATGGCTACAAGGCAAGCAGAGCTAGATTCCCAAGCTTTCCGGCTAAGGTTAGATCAGAACGCTTCACAGGAGGTGATGTGGAGAAGACAACGGTCTCGTTTGCCGCCGGTTTAGGAGGCGAGGAATCTCTTTAGCACACCAGGCGCAGGAACCAGTAACAATCCAGAGGTAAACCAGGGAGGAGCCCCAGGGACGGGCACGTCGGTTCAGCCACCAGCTACAGAGCTGAATCGCCAAGTTGTGCCGACCCATCACGTGACCACCCCTCCTGGTCATTATTCTAATCCTTTGGATAACATCGTCGCCGCCGCTTCACGGCTGGCCACTCTTCCCATTGAGGGAACGTCCCCCATAGCAGTGGAGGCATGACTGGCCAGGGAGTTGTTGGACACGGCACTAACCCAGCATCAAGCTTATTCCTATAGCCGAGAGAGGATTCATTCAACCCCCCGCCCAAGCCAGAGTTATACGAGGCACCTGGATGAACCGGCTGTATCTAGCAGCGCACGGAGACGGCATCGCCAGAGGCAGGATGATCTAGCAGGAGCAGGAGCACATGCACAAGAGGTGGCGGATCAGGCCAAGCGTACTTCCCAAAATGACGCCCGGCAGACGACGCCGTTTCATCCCACCACCACAGTTGAAACAGAAATCATGTCCAGCTCATTGGGAGTGCAGTGTCTTAACCCCGCTTTACGGAACGTGAAGCTGCCCAAGGATTTCACGGGTCCGCGCAAAGTGCCCAACTACACAGCGGATCTCGCCCCCGAGGCGTGGGTCGAGAGTTATGAGATGGCCATGGAGATGCTCGATGTGGATGAGGCGGCGTGTGCTAAATACTTCACAATGATGCTCGAGGGCACGGCCCGAACACGGCTAAAGGGTTTGCCGCCTAACTCCATCGGATCATGGGGTGAATTGCGGCGCCGGTTTATCAATAACTTCAAGGACACATGTAAGCATCCGATGTCTGTGGTCGACTTAGCTGCCTGTTTTCAAGGAGATCAAGAGTGCATGAGCAGTTGGGTGCGTTGAGTGTCCGAAATCTTGCACTCTTCCAAAAGCATCAATCCAAGCACAGCAATAGTAACCTTGGAAGGCAATTGCCGGTTTGAGCCTTTGAGGCAGAAATTGGGACGGCTAAAACGTGATTCCAACGACATGGGAACACTCATGCGTGTTTTGGTAAAATATGGATACTCTGACAACACCAAGTATCTAGAAGAAGATGGAGACAAGTCTGGGAAGGCGAGGAAGAACGGTAAGCCGCCGCAGGCCAATCCGGTGGGCCAAGGCTATAATGGCAAGCGTAAAGCGGAGGGCAGCTCATACTTTGTGGCCAATACCAATGCTCAGGACAACGGGAAACGCCGTAAGGGTAAGCCGGCCCCACGCAACGGGAGGCCACCTATTAATCTACAACGCCAGTTGAACATGCCTTGTCCAAGGCACGATACAGTGGAAAACCCGGCTACGCATCTCTGGAAAGACTGTTTCATTATGCAAGAGCTTGTGAAACAGGCCAAATATGATCACGGGCACCCCGGCGGATCAGGTCCCGGTTTTCAAGGTCCGGGTTATCAGGGTGGTGGATCCGGTTCAGGGTACCACAGCGGTAACAATAACCACAGTGGCAACAATCAGCACCAACATAATCAGCAACATGGTCAGGGTGGATACAGCAACCAAGGGAATCAACAGCGTCAGCAGCAGCAATCCAGATATCAGAATAATCTTAAGGAGCTGAGCAGTGGGCAGTATCACGTCTTCACCACAAGTTTATGCAAACGGGATCAAAAGGTTCTGAAGAGGGAAGTGCATTCTTTTGAACCAGCGTTTTCACGTTTTTTGCGATGGTCTGAGCAACCCATTGTATGGAGCAGAGAAGATCACCCACCCCAGGTTGATAATCTGGGTCAATTGGCACTGGTGGTGGCACCACAGGTGAGTGGGTATAAGTTCACCAAAGTGCTTATGGATGGAGGCAGCAGCATCAACGTCCTGTACTATGAGACTTTTCAACGTATGGGGTTGACAGATAAGAAGCTCCGACAATCCAACAAAGTGTTCCATGGGGTGGTGCCCGGTAAATCGGCTTATCCAGTTGGAAAAATCGATCTGGAAGTTACCTTTGGAGATGAGCATGACTCTAGATCGGAGACTGTGACCTTTGAGGTTGTAAAGATCAGGAGTCCGTACCATGCTCTGTTTGGGAGACCGGTTTACGCCAAGTTCATGGATAGATCGTGTTATGTTTATCTGCAGCTCAAGATGCCAGGCCAGAAAGGAACTATCACGGTTCATGGGAGCCATAAGATAGCATTAGAGTGTGAGGAAGGAGATGCGGCTTATGCCGAGGCGGTTTGTGCTACGGAAGAGCTAAAGTTCTATAAGGACAATGTTGATCCGGCAGATATGTCCCCGCTGAAGAAGCCAACCACAGAACATGATCCGGCGTTGAAATTTAAATCAGTTGAGGAGACTAAACAGGTGGACTTTGTTCCTGGCGATTCATCCAAGCAGTTCACTATCAACGCTAACCTAGACCCCAAATAGGAAAGCGCGCTCATCGAGTTCAACCGTGAGAATCGGGATATCTTTGCATGGAAACCTGCTGACATGCCAGGTATACCGAGGGAACTCGCTGAGCATAGTCTTAATATTCATCCGAAGTTTAAACCGGTCAAGCAGTATCTGCGCTGCTTTAATGAGGAGAGGCGCAAGGCTATAGGAGAAGAAGTGGCTAGGCTTTTGGCCGCAGGCTTCATAGTTGAAGTGTTTCATACAGAATGGTTGGCTAATCCGGTGCTGGTACTTAAGAAAAACGGACCTTGGAGGATGTGTGTTGATTACACGGACTTAAACAAGGCTTGCCCAACTTATCCTTTTGATCTCCCCCGCATTGATCAAATCATCGATGCTATGGCAGGATGTGAGCGGCTAAGTTTTTTGGATGCATATTCAGGTTATCATCAGATCAAGATGGCAGTTAAGGACCAGGAGAAGATAGCCTTTATAACCCCCTTTGGAGCCTTCTGCTATGTGCCCATGCCTTTTGGGCTCAAGAGTGCCCAAGCAACATATCAGCGTTGTGTGCAGAACTGCTTACAAGGGCAGATTGGAAGAAACGTCCATGCATACGTTGATGACATTGTGGTGAAATCGAGGAAGGAGGAGACACTGATAGAAGATTTAAAAGAAACCTTTGACAACCTCCGAGTTTATAAAATGATGCTTAATCCGGAGAAGTGCGTGTTTGGTATTCCGGCGGGCAAGCTCCTTGGATTCTTAGTGTCAAACAGAGGGATTGAAGCTAATCCAGAGAAGATCAAGGCAATCACATCCCTGGCTAAACCAGCGTGCATCAACGATGTCCAACGCGTAGCGGGCCGTATTGCAGCACTGAGACGGTTTATCAGCCGTTTGGGGGAGAAAGCAATCCCGCTTTATTAGATGATGAAAAAGATGGACGGGTTTGTCTGGAGCGACGCCGCGGATGCTGCGTTTGAGGACCTGAAGAGGCAATTGGCGGAACCACTAGTCCTTGCTGCCCCAGTTAACAATGAACCGCTACTATTATATGTGGCCGCCAATGCCTGTGAAGTAAGCGTAGCCATTGTGGTAGAGCGAAAGGAGGCAGGCAAAGAATATCCGGTTCAACGGCCGGTTTACTACATCTGTGAGGTGCTCATTGAATCAAAACAAAGATATCCACATTGGCAGAAACTGGTATATGGAGTATTCATGCCGAACCGGAAGCTGAAGCACTATTTTCAAGGCCACCCAATCACTGTGGTAAGTTCAGCTCGATTAGGGGATATAATCCAGAACAGAGAATCCACTGGCAGGGTTGCGAAGTGGGCGATTGAGCTTAGCCCGCACGGATTAAAGTATGTACCCCGTAGTGCTATAATGTCCGAAGCGCTGGTGGATTTCATTAATGATTGGACAGAGTTGCAAGCACCTGAGGAAAAGCCGGATCATACATACTGGACTATTCACTTTGACAGTTCAAGACAGTTGGAGGGCTCGGGGGCTGGAGTCGTGTTAACTTCCCCACGAGGTGATAAGTTCTATTACGTCCTCCGTTTAATGTTCTCTTGCACTAACAATGCTACTGAGTATGAAGCTCTCCTCCATGGTCTGTGAATGGCCAAGGAGATGAACTTGAGCCGGGTTAAGTGCTTTGGTGATTCAGATCTGGTGGCACAACAAGTATCTCGCAAATGGGACTCTAAGGATCCTCTCATGGCAGCATATCGATGAGAGGTGGACGCAGTCGCAGGATACTTCAAGGGATACCAGGTGGATCATATAGATGGGCGAAAAAATGAAGCAGCTCACGCTTTAAGCCGGCTGGGCTCTTAGCGTAAGCCGGTTCCACCTAATATTTTCTTGGATGAATTGCATAATCCGTCGGTGCAGATACCTTCAGAAGAGGACTTGGCTGTTCCCGATCCGGAAGCACAATTGGTCGTAGCACTTCATGTAATTCCGGATTGGACACTCCATTACTTAGCGTACATGAGCCGAGGTGACTTGCCAGAGGACGAAATCAAGGCCCGACAGATAATCTGGCAGTATAATCTATGACTATCATCAATGGAGAACTTCATCACCGCAGCGTTTCTGGGGCATTTCAGCGATGTGTATCATCAAAGGAAGGCTGTGATATTCTTTGAGAAATTCATGAAGGGGATTGCGGTCATCATGCCGGTTCAAAATCCTTGGTGGCTAAAGCTTTTCGTCATGGGTTCTACTGGTTGACGGCTCATGACGACGCAGAGGACTTGGTCAGAAAATGTGATGCTTGCCAGAAATTCTCACGGCGTGCTCATATAACGGCACAGGAGCTGAGGATGATCCCAATTATTTGGCTCGGGAGAATCCAGGCCCAGAAACTGGTCACAAAACTCGTGTTTGCAACTTGGGGGCTTGATATGGTTGGACCCTTTAAGAGATCTCAAGATAAGAAAACCCACCTATTGGTAGCAGTGGACAAATTCACAAAGTGGGTTGAAGCGGAGCCTGTCAATGATGCAGCAACAGCGGTTCAGTTCATCAAAAAGGTGATTTTCCGGTTTGGCTTTCCACACAGCATTATAACTGATAATGGCACCAACCTATCCAAGGGGGCTATGGAGGAGTTCTGTCAAAGAGAGCATATTCGCCTCGATGTATCATTAGTAGCTCACCCTCAGTCCAATGGACAAGCTGAAAGAGCCAACCAAGAGATCTTGAAGGGCATCAAGCCCCGGCTTATGCTTCCTTTGCAAAGAACACTGGGTTGTTGGGTGGAGGAATTGCCTTATGTCTTATGGAGCATCAATACTACACCTAACGGATCCACAGGGTACACGCCTTTCTTCATGGTGTACGGTGCTGAAGCGGTCCTCCCTAGTGATATCCGGCACGACTCACGGCGGGTGGCAGCTTACATTGAAGCGGATAATGAACAAGCAAGACAAGACAGCTTGGACCGGCTGGACGAGGAACGGGACACGGCAATAGCGCGATCAGTGATTTATCAGCAAGACCAGCGCTGGTACCATAGCCGCCGGGTCAAGACCAGGACGTTTCAGGAAGGAGATTTGGTGCTCCGGCTCATCCAGGACCAGACAGATATGCACAAACTATCCCCACCCTGGGAAGGGCCCTTTGTGGTCAGCAAAAACCTGCACAACGGATCATACTATCTTGTCGACGTTCGAGAACATAAGGACTCACGTACGGCAGACGAGGAGACCAAGCGGCCGTGGAACATCGCTCTTCTTCGACCTTACTATACTTGAGCCATTGGTTCCGTTTTATGTACAATGTATAGATTATGATTAATAAAATAAACTGGCGCCCCCGGTACACCGGGGAATCAACCATCTTTTTTCGCAAAGAGTATCACATGGGGGCTTCCAAAGAAGCTTTCCATGGCCTCTTAAACCGGCGCCCTTGATAGAACCAAGGAATCAGCCGTGTTTGTTACATAAAAGAGTATCACATGGGGGCTTCCAAAGAAGCTTTACATGGCCTCTTAAACCAGCGCCCTTGATAGAATCAAGGAATCAGCTGTGTTTGTTACATAAAAGAGTATCACATGGGGGCTTCTACAGAAGCCTTCCATGGCCTCTTAAACTGGCGCCCTTGACAAGTCAAGGGATCAACCATCTTCTCTATACAAACAAGAATCGCATGGGGGCTTCCGCGGGCAAGGAAGTTTTCTATGGTCTCTTGAGCGGGCGGCGGTATGAAGCCCATCATAAGAGCACTGCTCTAGTTGCTTCGGCAATTTCCACATGATGATGAGGGGTAAAAGAGGGTTTGATGCCTAGCACAACTCAAACATATGCCCCGATGAGCAAACGGCTCACACACTACCTGGGGGCTCTCAGCGAGTTGAATACCCTTGTAGTGAACATGGCTTGGAAGCCCGGTGCATACACCTAAAACCCCGGATTAACCTGCCTGCATCAAGTAAATCACGCCATCCAGGTAAACCTGGTATGACCTGTCGAACGTGTCACAAGTCAATCCTTCGGGACCCTGAACTTGGTCACGTTAAATTGACGATCATCGCGTGATTACCCAAAGACAAAAAATTTACGAGATTTTGAAACAATGGGTAGCTATGGACATCAATGATTTGGTTAAGGATTGCGAAGCATCTTGACAGGCTTTGCTAAAATGGTTAATGACAGTAGCCTGGCAGCTCATAAAAAGCCTCGAATTTGGAGCTTGGTAGTTCGTAAGAAGCCTCGACTACATGGTCTTATTTGCCCAAAAAACTTTATTTTTTTATTTTTTATGTTTTCACAAATCTTTATCTTCAAGGTCATTGGTTTTTTAACCAAGTCCATTGATGCAAGACTGGACAACTACAAGGTTGACCATATGTCTACAGAGTTAAAAGTCTGGGTCATGAACACCAGCGAGAGTTAAACCGGCGTTCATCGTAACCCGGATCGGCCTTTATGCTAAGCCGACAAGAGAACCAAGGGCTTCATCAGCACCTTCGCTTTAAATTATTCCTACCGGGTTAAGGTCTACATGCACACTTAATCACAGGTATGGTATAAGTTTGTGTTGTATATGCAGTTCAAGTCATTTATTTCGAGCATGTATCAGGGCAGTATAATCCGTCCAGTGGTAAACCGCCAGGACATATTTTAGCATTGTTCATGCAGACACAGGTAATATAAACTATTAAAGCATTGCAAGCAAGAGATAAATTGGGGATTGCCAATCAAAGTAATACCATAACAGTGGGACAAAGGCAGTATCTCAACTATTACAAGGCACTTGTAGGCCCAAAAGAATCAAAGTTTCTTGCAAAATATTCAGCATCTAAACATTAAACTGGAGCCGGTTTAGGATTTTTCTTCTGCCCGCTGTGAAGACTGAGGGTCAGCTTGCTCCAGATATTCGTCAACTTCTGGCAGCTGCTGGAAATCAGGAGTGCTCCAGTCAATCTTGGCAATGGCGCGGAAATATACTTCATCGTTTATAAGTTCGGATGGTTCAATGTCACGAGCGAAGGTATGCTTACGAACGGCTGGAATCAGATTTTCGTTGTCATAAACCGGCCGCTCCACCCGCGCATTCTCTAGATCGTAACCCGGATGAAACCTTGTTAAGTCCGCTTCGTCAGCAAGCTTACTGGCAAGAGGGCGCATTTCTTTGGTTAAAGAGCGAAGATCTACAGAAGAGAAGGCTGACCCGTCCTCTTTCATGCTGGGATAACCATTCATGGCCTCCACCGGATCAAAATCGGGAACCCAGGCCTTGGCCCGGGTTAACGCCATAAGAGAGCCAGCTCTTGCAGCAGATTTCTTCACATCAACAAGTCGAGCAGGCAAGATAGATAACTTTTCCAGAGTACCTTGGATAGTGGTCGGAGCCGGTTTATTGTGCGACATAGCACTGATGGCTCTCTGCGCACCAGAGTAGAGTTGTTCCACCAAGGTATAAGCAGCTTTCAGTTTCTTCCGAACATCGTCTACAAGATGAGTTATGCGCCTCCCTATATACAATTGGTGAGTTAAACCGGAGCAGTATAAGATTGCAAGGATACAAACATATGAAGATAGATACTCACCGAAGATAGCAGATGTCATATCGTCTATATGCTGCTTTAACCCGGATAACTCCTGTGTCACTGGGTTGAAAGCAGCCTTAGCATCCTTTGCTCTCTTTTCTAGAGAAGCTCTTTGCACCTCCCATGTGGACCGCTCCGCTTCAAAATCTTTCTTGAGTTTTTCCATACTAGCTAAAGCAAGGACAAGTTCCTCCTTAGCTTTAGTTGAAGCAGTTTCATGGAAGGCCAAGTTATTCCGGAGTTCAGTTGCCTCCGAAGCTCTCCGATTTAAATCAGCCTGCAGGAAAAGGAAAGTGTTAGATGAACAGTTCAATCAAAAGTCTCAAGAACATAACAAGTTATGCACCCGACACATGGGGGCTAATGTACAATTGAAGTAAACGAAAGCAACTTTTTCAGATAAGTCCCAAGCACATAACAAGTTATGCCCTTAGCACTTGGGGGCTAATGTACGTTCATTCTCAGACATAAGAGAAGTCCCGGTTCACCAACAATCAAGTAAACCGGCACTTGGGGGCTACTATGGCTTAAGGATATAATTGCAAGATACAAGCAGAAACGAAAGGCGAAAGGAAAGAAGTTACCTCATATTTCTCCTTCATCATATTGACAAAACCGGCCTCATAGTGGCGGCTGGTAAAGAGCCGGTTCAGATACCCAGAGTGGAGCTCCTGGGCACTAAGCTGAGTATAACTTGACAAGTCTGTGCTCCACTTGCATTTATCTTGCTGAAACCTTTCCTCCTTGGCGGTGTGTCTAGCCAAGACAACAGGCTCTGTGGGAGCAGAGAAACCTATCCCAGTTATCTCAACATCTTCTATCGAGGCAGCGGTTGGCTGGGGGGGGGGATCAGCGGTGCGCACCGGACTAACAGGAGCCGGGCTAGCCCGAGGAGGACTAACCCGGACAGGGCTTGCCGGTTCAGCTGTGTTCTCCATAGCATCACCCCCCGGAGCAGCAAGATCTTCATGATCCATAGGGGAGGGATCATCGTGCTGAACTTCAAAATTTTCCTCCAGAGGGTTGGCCGCTTCAAGATCCTCTACCGGTTCAGCGGTGGTGTGTTCGGTATCCGGTTTATTTAATTTCGCCTTTTTGCTAGGCTTGGGCATACTGATAAGATGAAAGAGCAATGAAATTCATAAAGTCAAGATGGAAAGGTAAACCGGACATTTGGAAAGATGATTTACCCAGGAACGGTCTTAAGCACCAGGACTCGAGTAGCAGTCGACTCGATGGAAGAAGACAGAGGAGCTTCCTGGTAGTTGGGATCAGACGGTTTAAGAGGTTTGCAGATAAGACCTGCTTTTGGATGAAGAAGGGTTGAAGTAAGCAAAACCTCGGAGCGACGTCTGCGAGCTGGCGTGTGGGGTAATCCGGATGATTCAACCACGTGACCACTGTGGTGTGTGGTCCGGCGAGCCTCATGTTGCTGTTTCTTCAAAAGAAAGTCAGGATCCAGTTGAGCATAAGGGTGAGAAAAGGGATATTTCCGGGCTACCCGGCGAATCTTCGGTGGCAACGGTTCTGAATCAGATGAGAGAGAAATTAACTCAACTTCATCCGCTTTACTTCCCTCCGCCGGATCCTGGGAAAGGACATTATTGACATAAATGTAGACAAAGAGAATTCAAGGGACATAAGAGTCAAGCAGTACCTCAAAAGCCGGATCATCTTCTTCAGGGTTTGAACCGGAAACGGCAACCGTTTTCTTCTTCTTTACGGCTATGCTCTTCTTGCGGGTTGGCTTCGCCGGTTTATCTTGAGCCTTCCTCTTCCAGAAGGGATCATTGGCCTGTGTAAAGGAATAAAAATATACCGAAGACAAGTGATTTGAATGGATTAAAGCGAAAAGAAAGGATCAGAAGAGTCTTACCGATGGAGGTTTGTTATTTGTGCAGAAAGGAGCTAAGCTGGTTAGGCTGCATTCTTTCAGGGGATGTTCAACATTTTCTTTGCAGATTCAGTGACTTCGTTGTCAGGAAGCACTATTTTGGTGTGACGCTGAGGATCTTCCAGATTGTCAGTATATTCACACATTAAGCTTGAGTGCCGGCTTAATGGAAGAATACTCCAAGAGAGCCAGCATCGAACAAAGTCAACCCCGGTTAAACCATTAGCTACGAAAGCCTTGAGCTTGGAAAGTTGGGGGGCATATCGAGCCCGGTCTTGGGCACTCAGCCGCTGCGGGAAAGGATGACCCGGTGTCAGGCGGTAAGCACGATAACCCGGCAACGGATTTTCTCCCTCTGGCGAAGTATCTTTGTAGTAGAACCAAGTCTGGTTCCAGTCCTTGGGGTGGCTGTGAAGAGTAGCGTGAGGAAAGCTTACATCCTTCCTCTTTTGCATGCTCACACCACCAAGTTCAGTATGAGGATCGTCAGAAAACTCAGTTCGGCGCTTCAGATGGAAGAAATCCCGGAACAGCTCCACAGATGGCTCTTCTTGCAAATATGCTTCTCAGAAGACTTGGAAGTTGCAGATGTTCGATATGGAGTTGGGACCCAGATCTTGCGGATGGAGTTGAAAATCAGCTAAAATGTCGCGGAAGAACTTTGAACCGGGAGGGCTAAAACCCCGGGGCAAGTGATCGAAAAAGACTATGGTCTCTCCCTCCTTAGGCTTAGGAGGACACTCTTTTCCAGGGGCCCGCCAGTGCAGAACCTCTTTAGGTCCCAGAATGTGAATTGAGGCCGCTTTTACTAAATCGTCCTCAGTGATCCGGGATGGAACCCAGTTGCAGGCAACAAACTGTTTCGCTGTGGGAGCCATCTTTTTCAAGGAAGGAATGCTCAAAAATACAATACAAAATCCGGTACACCAACTACTAGACATAAACCGTCGCATTCTATGAAAATGTGGATTTAATTGACGGTTTAAGCAAGGGACTAATGGTATCTACAAATCCAGAGCAGGTATGAGCGAGACAGCTACCGGTTTATGAATATAGAAGGGAAAGGTTAAACCGCCAATTACAGGATGCAGGCCTGAATCTAAACCATCAGGGCAGGCATGTGAGGCACATGTTATAGTTAAACTGGTGATATAAGCAGATAAGTTGTAGATCTAAAGTGTGAGAAACGACTTTCGCATGAGGCAGAGGTAAAAAATGGATCTACGGCGCACAGAAAAGATAAAACAATTCAAGTTATATTCAGTAAAGGTAGCGGAAGTTTTTCTACAAATCCAATCTGAGCTAGCGGCATTGGAGGAACTAAAGGTATAACGATGGAGCGGAGTTACACGCATGAAAGTTGACCTATTTTTTTTACATCTATAGCTAAAGAATGGCCTACGGTGATGAACTACGAAGAACAAGGGTTCGCGGCGGGCTTCAGAGAAACCTTAGAGCTAAGATTTATGGGAAGAAGAAGTAACGTACCTGAGGAAGCGGAAGGACGGGGAAGAATATCTAGACGTGCTCAGGTTGATGCAGCGGCCGGGCTTGCTGACGACGGTGAGCTCGAAAGACGGCGGCGGAGGCTTGAGCGCTGGAGACGGAGGAGGACGAAGTAGAGGGGGTAAAAGTGATGGCCTTCGGCCTTATTGATAAGCCGAAGAGATAAAACGGCAGGCGCGGGAATCGAGGATACCGAAAATCGGATATGGATTGAGTTGTCGCCTTGATTTTCGGAGCGGTAATAAAGAAAGGTAACTAACAGATGTGGACGTTAAATGCACAGATGATGTCATGACAGGTTAAAACGATTCTAGGAGATGACGTCATGGCCGGTTTATAAAGTCAATGAGATCTGCAGAAAGGAAAATTCGTACTAGACTTTGAAGACTGACATGAACAAGTTCAAATCAATCTAGGGCCTAATGTCAGGAATATTACCATCAGGTATAAACCAGCTAGGAGGGTCCGGTTTACGTTATTAATATTATGTTATCAAAGGCTCAGTGGAGTACGTATTAGAAGGTTATAGCCCACGGAGGCTCTGGGCCCATGTATGAGGCCTGTGATTTGTAAACCGTCATACCATGTAACTTGGGATGTAATATAGAAAAGGTAGAGACCGAGGCGGACAAGTTTATGAGCCGGCCTCGGGACTCTGTAAACGGACCGGGTGTCGCCTCCTATATAAAGGGACGAACCGACGACGGTTCTGGACAAGAAACAACAGCTCGAGACACAGGCAAAGCGGATTCGCTCCCTGGTCATCGAAGCACAAGCAATACCATGCCAAACTAGACGTAGGATTTTACCTTCAACGAAGGGGCCGAACTACTATAAAACCCCTGTGTCCTTTGTCCGCTTTAACCCCTTCATGTTAATCCGAGCGATGGCCTCACAACTAAGTCCTTTTGCTAGGACATCTACCGTGCTAAATCCACGACATTTTTGGTAATTATTGTCAACATATCTTTTGTTGGACTAATAGTTTTATCTAGTGTCGGTGCAACAAACTCTGGGTCTGTTGCCCTACACTATGGATAGGCCCAAAGACAAGTTTACAACACCAAGATCAGATCAAGGCTCGAAGGGATCAACGCTTTAAGGAATCAGAGAGCTGGTCAAGGAGATCAAGACAACCAAGACAAACCGAAGAGGCAAGATATCACCAAAAGAAGAGCCTTCCTTGCCGGGCACGCAAGCCTGGCGGGACTGGATCACCTCGGAAGCAAGCCACCAACATCACCCCGGCAGGCTTGTCGGGGCTCGCGGAGGCAAAACACGACCTCACAACGATGCCCGTCATCAATCAGTGCAGTGTCAAGCTCCTTAGTGGCTTAGTGGCAGCCCTCTTCCACATGGCAGCCACTTCCTACAGCGAAAACCTCCAAGTGATACCCGTCCTGAGACGTGTCAAGCAAGCATGCGCAAAGCTGGCAAAATAGCCAAGCAGGGCCTGCCGGGCAAGCCACGATGTGGCACTAAGCAGCGGATTTCATGCCCTCTGTCAGCCTATAGAGTTAGGTATGATAGCACTTTTTGCTATCTAATCTGCATAGAAAGACTGATTTACCACTGTGGTGACCCCTTAACCTATAAAAGGAGGCCCATGGCAACCGTAGAAAGGACTGGAGCATTTTCGAACCCACACACTCATACGCGTGTAGAGACTCTCACCCTGGGGCAACCCTGCCGGGCAAGACCTCAGTGCCCTTTTTCCACCATTCCACCAACGATCCACCAAAGCAGTAGTAGGGTTTTACGCCTCGCGGTGGCCCGAACCTGGGTAAAAACTGCTCCTGTGATCTCTGCCATGCTACGCTATGCTTCTCCGCTCTTTGTGCAATGTGCCCACCCCCCGCCAAACGAAAAGGGACTCCTATCCCATAGGTGGTCGTGGTTTTCCCGTGACATATTTGGTGCGCTAGGTAGGGGGGTTCACTTGCGCAAACCTGAGAGCATGAGCAGCATGTCATCTTCATCACCATCCTTTTCATCTTCGACTTATCGACCATGGCGCCCAAGAAAAAGTGCGGTGCTGCAGCTCACCCGTCCACTTCGAGGGCCTCGCTGCCCGCGGCCGTCGACGCCGCGGGGAATGCAGGGACGCCTCGGAATGCAAAAACCGTGGGGGACGTGACCGTCGCAGGCGGTGTTTTTACCATGCCCTCGCACGACCGGAGCAAGAGCAGAGGGCACCAGAGAAGGACATGATCAACAGCATCCCAGCGGTGACGTCCTGTGAGGTACGAGTAGAGAGATTATTCATTTTGTACCTTCTTGCCCAGCTAAAGAGCACATTCTTCGCGGTATTGCTCGTTCTGGGGAGAATCACAACTCCTCCGTCGCCCCCGTTGCGGGCGCGGCCGCAGAGCATGCACCACCCCCGGAACAAGCTGACCTAACCACTGTGCCCAATGGAGCCGCTTGACCTCAACCGCTTCCTCCTCATCCCCATGCCATCCAAGCGGCTGGCTCATAGCGACGAGGGCACGACGAAGTCATCACTCGCGCCATCAGGAGCCGGGGGATGCTGCAATCCACATCATCATCACCTATGCCAAGCACCACCTCAGAGGCTATGGCACGGGCCCAATTGCTGATGAGATTTCCGCGGGTGGCCGATCATATGGATGAATGGCGAGCCACCATCCAAAGTCTGGTTGGTTTCGCTGAGGCGGGAGGATCAAAGTGAGCTAGCCCGTCACGGCCTCCCCAGGCGACGATAATGACCCACGCTGATGCCCGTAGTGAAGGGGCCTCCCCCATGTTGCAGTCCTCCCCATGTCAGCCAGCGCGTGAGCCACGCAACCAGGACCCTGACAACGTTTCGATGGCCTCGTCGGACCCTCGAGCGCGTCAAGGCCAACAACGAGCCCCGGAGGGCAGGCAGAGGGAGCCCGCATGCATCACCATCGACGGGGGGCGGGTACCTGCATTCACCCGTGAGCTGCGGCAAGTCCGTTGGTCATCCGCTCGCACATTCGAGCCAGAGATTCCACAGAAGTATGATGGAAGACTGAACCCAGCAGAGTTCTTGAGCATCTTCACCATTGCTGTTCAAGCTGCCAGGGGAAGAGATGAGAAGGTATTCACCAACTACTTCCCTTTGGCACTCAAACCAAATGTGAGGTCTTGGTTGATGCATCTGCAGAAGAACTCCATTTCGACCTGGGCTGACATGTGCCATGAGTACATTGGCGCCTTCACGGGCGGCCACCAAGAACTAGGGCGGCCTAGTGATTTGTAGTTGCTCCCGTAGAAGGAAGGGGAGACTCTGCGGAAGTACATTGAGAGGTTTAGCGGAGTCCACAGAAATATTCAAGACATCCACCCAGCAACAGTGATAGCAGCGTTCCAGTCCAACGTGCAGAATCGTGTGATTCTTTCCAAGATGAACGTTCGATTGCCCAAAACTGTGAAGGAGCTTTACACCTTGACGGACAAGTGTGCTCGGGTGGAGGAGGGGACAAAAATCCATGGAGAAGAGAATGACGTCGACATTGACTCAGAGGATGAAGACAACGCCACCAGTCAGAAGAAGAAGTACAAGAAGCGCAGCAGGAAGCACAAGGATAAGGCAGTGATCACAGTTGAGGGATCAAGCATGCCTAGTACCGGCAAGAAGGCTAAGGCTAAGGCCGCCGGCAATGAGGTTGCCACGTGCAAGGATTGCTGGGAAGCTGCAACTACCAAGAAGGCTGGGAAGAGTGATGACACGTACTGCAAGATCCATTGGACCAAGGGACACGATCTCTAGGAGTGTCATCAGGCTGAGCAGCTCATTAAGAGGCAGAGGGCTGAGTACGAGAAGTGAGATAAGGAAAAAAGGTCAGAATGGCACTGGCGGAAAGGCCCAGGGCGGTGAAGGAAATTGCCCCATCAAGGCTCCTAGGAACCAAGCAAAACCCACCATGGGCTGTGAGAAGGAGGATTGCAATGAAGCGAGTGATGGAGGGGATGAAGAGAAAACCAGTGATCAGGAGTTTGAGAAGGCTACTAACGCCCTGTGCATTGACGGGGGTGCGTCTCTGCATTCCTCTCACCAACAACTAAAACAGTGGGCGCGTGAGGTCAATGCCATGGAGCCAGCAGCATAATTTGGGAAGCCGCTCAAGTGGTCTCGCACACCCATCATCTTTGACGAAGAGGATCACCCTGCCCGCACTATCGCGGTAGGGTGCTTGCCGTTGTTCTCTCCAATAAACCGCAACCCCAAGGTCACAAAGATGTTGGTTGACGCCGGGGCCGGCTTGAATCTGATTTCCCCAAAGGTCATCAGCAGACTCTAGATAGCAGAGGAAGAGCTTGAGGTTACCGGCACGTTTCAAGGAGTTAATCCCGGCAGGGGCCGTCCTAAGGGAAAGATCACGTTGCCGGCAACGTTTGGGGGAATATTGAACTACCGGACTGAGAAGGTTGTGTTTGATGTGGTTGACCACCCCCTACCACACAATGGAATCCTTGGGTGCCCAACTCTAGCCAAATTCATGGTGGCATCCCATTATGCCTACAACACCTTAAAGATGGCAGGGCCAATGGGGGTCATTTCCATTCCATCAGACGAGAAGGACGCAATCATTTGCGTGGATAAGATCTATAGGGATGTAGTTGCGACAGAGATCACTAGTCCCACCAAGGAGAGCAAGAAAAAGAAGAGAGTTGTTAAGAGCCCCGGAGAGGAGCCCGGGAAGCACGCCTCTCCAGAATGCGCTATGACTGTTGATGACTTGCCGGAGAGCTCCAACAGCAAGAGATCCAAGGTTGCTGCACCTGCTCTGAAGAAGGCCCCGACAGGGCTAGGTGGCACTGGTGCTACCTTTACTATCAGTGCCACCCTTGACAACAAATAGGAAAGCGCGCTCGTTGCCTTCCTACGAGAGAATGTCGATGTGCTTTCCTCGCAACCATCTAACATCCCCGATATTCCCAGGGAAGTAATCGAGCACCACCTTGCTATCTGCCCACATGCCCGGCCCATCAAGCAGAAGATCCGGAAGCAAGCTTTGGAGCGACAATAAATCATTGCTCAGGAGATTAAGAAACTTGAGACAGCTTGTTTGGTTAGAGGAGTGCTACATCCAACATGGTTAGCAAACCCACTGGTCGTACGCAAGCCTAATGGAAAATGGAGGTCGTGCATAGATTTCACTTATCTGAACAAGGCCTACCCGAAAGACCCATTCCCCTTGCCGCACATCGACCAGATCATGGATTCCAATTCAGGTTGTGATCTGCTTTCTTTCTAGGATGCATGTTCCGGATATCATCAGATTTTTGTGTCCAAGGAAGACAAAGAGAAGACCTCATTCATCACCCCATGTGGCACATATTGCTTCGTGTGCATGCCTTTCGGGTTGAAGAGTGTCGGGTCTACCTATGCAAGGGCAGTCCAGATTGGTTTTGAGTCACAGCTGCACAGGAACATTAAAGCCTATATGCATGATACTGTGATCAATACCAAGGACAGATCAACCCTCATCCAGCATTTAAAAGAGACATCTGCCAATCTTTGTAAGATCAACTTGAAGCTGAACCCGGAAAAGTGTGTATTTGGCGTTCCATCCAACAAGTTGCTTGGTTTCTTTGTGTCCCACCACGGAATAGAGGCCAACCCCGATAAGATCAAGGCTATCGAGCAGATTCAGGCACCAAACACAGTTAAGGATGTCAGGTGTTTGACATGGTGCGTTGCCGCACTTAGTAGATTCATTTCCATGTCTACTGAGCGGGCCGTGTTGTTCTTCAAGATCTTGAAGAAGGCAGGGCCCGTGAAGTGGACCCCGGAAGCAGATATGGCACTACAGCATTTGAAGACCTACTTGTGCTATGTCCATACCTTGGTTGCTCCCAAACCACAAGAGCCCTTGCTGATATACCTAGCGGCAACTAATCAAGTGGTTAGTGCAGCATTGGTGGCGCAGCGGGAAGTAGAGGAAGCAACAACCTCAGCTATTGTCCCTTGTGGAGAAGAGGATAAGAATTGCTCAACAAGGTCAGATATGGGCTAGGACAAAGAGGAGCACGATAGCAGAGAAACCCCTAGGATGCGGCAAGGAAGAAAGTGGTGCAGCGCCGAATGTACTTCGTAAGCTCCCTATTGCAGGGGGCTAGATCGACGTACTCTGGCGTGGAAAATTGATTTTTGTCCTGGTCATAGCCTCAAGAAAACTACACCACTACTGTTGGATCTTGAGTTCTGGCAAAACCCTTAAGGTTAGAACACTGGGGTGCGCACAAATATCTCTCCTTCTGCCCTAGCTCGCCTACTTACCGATTCCTATTCCTAGCTCGTCGAACTCACAGAACAAGGAACACAATGGTTTATACTGGTTCGGGCCACCGTTGTGCTGTAATACCCTAATCCAGTGTGGTGTGGTGGATTGCCTTGAAGGCTGGGGAAGAACTAGTACAGGGGAAGAACTGCCTCCAGAGGAGAAGTGTTCTTGCGCTCGAATGAGCTTGCTGGTGTGTGTACGGTTTCTCTCTTCTTCCTCCTCCCCCTCTCTATGGTGGTGGCTAGTCCTATTTATAGTGGCCCAGGTCCTCTTCCCAAATATTGAGTGAGATGGGATCCCACAACAGCCAAGTTTTAAGGGGGACATCTAGTACAAGCTATCCTCACAAAAGGTGGTCTTCGCCTGCCAAAGGCTCTGGTGGTGACGCCGTCGTGGGCTCCGCGATGACCACCGCTCTGCCATTCTGCTGGTCTTGGTCTTGTGGCACCGATATGTAAACCTTTGCATGATGCCTCGGGACTCCTCGCCTGCACCTGCCCCTTTAGCACAAAAGAGGAAACTGGCATCCCACGCCCACTGGTGCCCGCCTGGCCTTGGTTGTCATGGCTCACATCACGAGGACCTCACGAGGTGCCCTTGCCTTGATATCTCCGCTCGTTGAGAGCTAGCCTAGTGAGGCTGCCCTAGGGGAGGTCTTGCGTCGCCCGCCTCGCGAGGCTCGGCCCCTCGTGAGGGTCTTGAGTGGTTGCTGACGAGGTTGGGCCGTACCAGGCCACTGGATGAGCCACGCTCTAGGCCGCAGGCAGGCAAGTCTGGGTACCCCCGTTGCTGATGAGATCACGGATGTCACACGCTTCCTGTTGCAAAGGATACTCCGGAACCCAGAGTCTATCGGTAGGATACTGGAGTGGGCATTGGAGTTATGTAGCTTTGGCCTGAAGTTTGAAAGCACCTCAACAATACAGAGGGTGCATTGGCAGGGTTTACTGCAGAATGGACGACAACCCGTGATGAAGAAGTGGTAGAGATAGTTGTTCCCAGCAAGGAATCCCCCCAAGAATGGATCATGTATTTTGATGGTGCCTTTTCCCTCCAGGGTGCAGGGGCTTGTGCGCTTCTTGTTGCTCCCTTTGGGAAGCACTTGAAGTACGTTGTCCAGATGCATTTTCCCCAAGATGAGGCGACCAACAATACAACAGAGTATGAAGGGCTCCTTGCTAGGATCAAGATCGCCATAGAATTGGGAATCAAGAATCTGATCATTAGAGGAGATTCACAACTTGTGGTGAGACTGGTCAACAAGGATTAACAAAGCCCATTGATGGAGGCATTCGTCGAGGAAGTGAGAAGATTGGAGGAACCCTTTGATGGATTGCAAACAGAGCAAGTACCCCGTGCAGAAAACAACATCCTTGATCATCTGTTTGTTGCGCAAAAGCTTCTGGTAGGACCAGGAACTTTTGGTATCCATCTTACTCAGGCCTCCGTATCACCGACAATAATGGCCCGAAAGAGGAGGAAACTGGACTCCGGTAAGCCTCTCCCGCTAGAGCCCTCCGGGGCACCTGGTAGGGACCCTGCCAGAAAGAAGTCCCATTCGCGTGCCGGGTTGCACCCTCTTGCCGGGCCTCATGTCCCCGCGGTCGAGGAACGCGCCCCCACAAATGCGGAGGTCCCTATAGTCCTTGTTGTCGAGCCCCAGGGTCCAACTTGGGCAAGGCACATAGTCAACTTCCTTCAAACCAGAGAACTTCCCAAAGAGCAAGAAGAAGCTGAAACAGTAGCAGTATGTATCAGTTTTTCGATGACACTCTGTATAGAAGAAGGCCGAACATTGTGAAATTGAAGTGCATTTGTCGGGACGGAGGAAAGGAACTTATGGCAGAAATACACAAAGGCATGTGCGGCTCCCACATTGGATCAAGGGCATTAGTTGGGAAAGCATTTCAGCAAGGATTCTATTGGCCTTCAAGATGCGATCGAGCTAGTCACCAAATGTAAAGCCTGCTAGTTCCATTCCAGGAACATCCATCTCCCTGCTCAAGCTCATCAGACAATCCCTTTGTCATAGCCATTTTCAGTTTGTTGGCTCGATATCCTCGACCCATTCCCGCGAGCTGCCGGGGGCTTCGAATTCTTGTTCTTTGCCATCGACAAATTTACAAAGTGGCCAGAAGTAGATGCTATGAGAAAGGTGACTCCTCAGTCAGCTATCAAGTTCTTGAAGGGATTGGTGTGCCGCTTCGAGGTACCTGCCCGGATCATCAACGCCAACTGCACCCAATTCACGAGCTACGCATTCATGTAATCTGTTCATGCCCTCTGAAGCAAGATCTCATTTGTCTCTGTTGCACATCCTAGAAGCAATGGACAAGCTGAGAGGGCTAACACTGAAGTTGACGGGGTTTTGGTGCGACATATGCCAAAGGATGGCTTATGCATGGGGACAAGAGAACATCGTCGGGCCGTGGAAGCGGGATAAGGAGATACTTGGGACGCCTACGTATCTTACCCAGGTTTGGGCCTCTCCGTGGATATAACACCCCTAGTCTTACTCTGCGGGGACTCCGCGTCATGACTATCGTCAATATGGTAGCTACAAGGTTGCTCCTTGAGCTGTGTCATCTAGAGGAGGAAGAAGGGCAAGGCTAGCTCTCTCTTCTCCTTCTAGGGAACGCGAGTTGTCTCTAGGGTTTCTTCCCTATCTGTGTATCTCTCAAAGTCTCACCCCACAACATGGAGGACCCTGGGGGTTTATATAGGCCTACCCCCCAAGTCTACAATGGTAATCCGGCCAGGTGCGGGCCCCGACCGTCAGCGTCTCTGGGCACCGGCTTCTCCGCTGGCTGGTGGGTCCCGCTGCCTGGTCGGTCCCGCCAGTTGCTGGAGGCATGTTCATCCTGCGGGTCCGCCATCTGTGGGCTCGCATGATTGTGTTCTACTGTTGACATCCTTGTGCTGACGAATGTGTCGTCATGGTGAGTTGTCGGATTACGGGCTCCGCAAACCCAAAGAAGTTCGAACACAGGGGCATGAACGAAGATCTCTCCTGCTCACGTCTACCTAGCGCCACGCCCTCGCCCGGTTGTGAGATTCAAGCAAGCAACAAGTAAAAGCACACACAAGTTTACCCAGGTTCAGGCTACCTTGCGATGTAAAACCCTACATCCTGCTTGAGTCGATTAGCCTCCGGAGGGCTTGAGTATGAACAAGTACAATGGTTCTTGAGCTCAGGAGGAGAGCTCAAGAGGGTCAGGAGGCATGTGTTATTGCTCCTTGAAGAGAAGGTCGGGTGTTCGAGATGAGGTCGATCCGGATCTCTCAGATCTGATTAGCTTTGGTTAGATTGCCTCCACATTGCAGACCCCAGCTACTTATATAGGCGGCCAGGGTCCTCTTCCCCCGAAATGTTTAGGCAGGAAGGGATCCCACAACTGCCATTTTGAGGGGGAACACAAGGACGTTCCTATCTTGACAAAAGCGGTCTCCGCCTGCAAAGAGATCAGACGGTGACGCGGTGGTGGGCTCGGTGATGACATCCTCCCTGTCGTCCTTGCGGTCTTCGGTCTTGTTGCACCGAAGGGGAAACCTTTGTCTCGCCCCTTGGGAACCTGCGCCTGCGTTGTCTCCTTTGCACCAAAATGGCAACTGCGCCACTGGCATGCGCTGGCACCCGCTGGCGTGATGCGTCACTGCTCGCGTCACTGCCTCCTCCCGAGGCAGGCTTGGCCTTGAGTTCTCCACCCCTCCAGAGCAGCCTAGCCGAGGCCTAGCCCACTCGCGAGGGTCTTGAGCAGCTGGTCGATTAACATGGCCTTACCAAGCCATAGTAGGAGCACGTCGTGGGCCGCAGGCAGGCATGTCTAGGTACCCTGGTTCCCAGGACGCCGACAGTAACCCCCGGGCCCAAGGCGCGCGTAGAGTTGGCTTTGGGGCGAAGCCTTAGTCGAGGACGAAGCGCCACGGGCTCCAAAAGACTGCAGGCCAGGCTGGCGCGCGACGGTTGGATGGGACGTGGGCGACTCCGCTTCCCACACAGCCTTGGCAACCCTGCGATTTGACAACTCCCCGGTGCGGATGACCGGGTCACTATGGCTATGACGCCATTGACTGGCGGTTGGGCTCCTCCGCCCTATAAATGGGACTAGGGAGGAACCCCAAGCCATCTTCAAGCCAGTGCCATCTGCCTACTTGTTCGCTCCTTGTTCTTCTTCTCTCTGCGAGGACTCCATGGCGCCACTAAGGAAGTTATCTGCCGCGGAGAAAGGGAAGGCCTCGAAGGAGCTGGCCTCGCCGCCGCCAAAAGGGGGGAGAGTCGTCACGCCACCGCGCCCCGGTGAAGCGGGAGGAGATAGGAGACTCTGACTGAGTGGGGGCAACGATGCCAAGCTGCGGCTCAGTGGGTCAACCTCTTCTTCTTCTTTTTTCTTCTTTTTCCTCCTGTATCAAAGTTTTAGGTTGCCTCGAGAAGGCGTGTAATGGACTATGGCATATGTATGAAATGAGAACTTTCTATTATGTTTTTGGTCTGGATGAGATTACTTAGCTTATGTGTTGCGACCTCTTGAGGCAAAGTGCTCCTGACTCATCGGCATCATGAGCACCCGACGGGTCATGAAGGTGGCTGAGTTCGGGGGGTCCTGACCTGCGGAGCCCCCGAGTATGAGTGAGCTGTTGCGAGGTACTGAGGGCTTGCGCCCTTGGGATCGCTTGAGAGTGCCGAGCGTGGATTAAGGTGCCAAGGCCTGAGCAGGCTCGACAGAACAGGTCCTCTGGACTGAGAAGCCCGATACCAGAGCCTGAGCAGGCTTGGCCAGGTGAGGACACGGGATCGCGGTAGCTGAGAGCCGAGACCGACCGTGTCCCAGCCCCCACGCGTAAGGTGCACGGAGGAGAACAAGCGGCGCAGCCCCTGCCCGAAAAGCCGAACTTAAAATCGACGAGAAAAACTCCCAGCAAGACTCCCAACCAAACGCAAGAAACACGAGAACTTCATAGCACGGGGTAGAGGAAGGGCTGATAGCCAAGGAAGTAGAATAGGCTGACAGCCAAACACCAAGCCAAAAACGGAAAAAAGGTCGCGTCCGACCCCTACACTACGTCTTCTTCCCAGCGCGGAGCTCAGGACTGCCACTGGGACGTGGGTGGGAGCCCTGTCTGATGGCCCACAGGTAACGCTCAGGAGACTCTGAGGCGTGTACAGCCCCAACTCATTATTACATGAGAGTATTACGAGCGGAGACCTTCACGGGCACGGAGCCTTGATTACGGATAGAACCTCCTGAGGTGTTGAATGTTCTAGAAATTCTAGATAGGTACCCCATCCTGCGTCTCCAGGCGCACAGCACCAGGCCTAGAGACACGGGCAATTCTAAACGGGCCCTCCCACATGGGCGAGAGCTTGTGTAACCCCTCCCTGAAGAGGACCCGCGTTAGGACCAAGTCACCAATTTCAAAAAGTTGGTGATCTTTTGACGTGCCCGCCCCTTCACTTTAAGGGCCCTACCTCGCGGTAGTCCGCTCCCGCCATGAGCTCGCCAGAAGGCGGCGTTCATGAGGTGGGACACTACGCATAGTGGGGGGATGGGACCTTGGCTATAGGGCCCCATGCCGAGCACTAGGCACACCGCTTACACGACCTCCGGGCGTGCTTTACCCCGGGGGGCTAACGTCATCCAGAGGTGCGAGGGGGACCCCGCCCCACTTACGCTCCTAATGACCCCTGAGCCCACCTGATCAGGGTCGGGCCTAGTGGTTACGGGATTACGCGAGCGGGGGGACGGAGCCGCGGTCTTGGTCCCTCCTGGCGTGCGTAGGACGGGCTGCCGTACCGCCTCCAGACGTACCCTCCGCAGCCCAGGGGATGGTACGTCGGGAGGCGCGGCGTCTTTAGCTTGAGTGGAGGGAGAGGAGGCCCATCCCCACGCACATCATACCTGCCGCTGGCGAGCCCCTGGTGAAATCTAGGGCGGGCTCATGCGCGATGGGTCACGCGTGAGGGGACGAGGTCCTGACCCGGGCCTTCCCTCCCTTTATGTCTTGATGCGGCATCAAGACCTTAGTGGCGGTGAGGACGGCAAGCATATAGATAATGCAAATTGGTAGAAACAACTAGCCTTGAGTTATGCGCAAAAGAGATAGCTGTGGGGGTGAGCCCCCAGCAGCTCGAGGACTGCTATGGGGGTGAGCCCCCGACAGCTCGAGGATCATGCAGCCCGGGGGGCGCCCTCGATTGAATACCTGAGACATCACCTGATACTTGTCGTCGAAGAAGAGTTGGGGTAGCTGAAGACGCGAGTCGTGCGGGTCGCTCCTGAGGACCGCCAGGCTCCTGAGGCCCAGGGGCTCCGAAGGTCCTCAGTGGTCACGGGGGTCCGGCTCCTGCTCTGTCAGGACCGCCTGCCACTGAGCCTCCTTAGCCCCTAAAGCCTGCCGCGTGAGGTACTGGAACGTGGTAGCTGCGTTGCGGAAGCCGAAGAGCGTGTGAATGTAACTACAGGGGAGAGTCCTCCTCCAGCGGACAGCCGTTGGCCATAAGGGCTCTAGAGAAGCGGCTCAGTTGAGGCCTGCGATGTCGACGCAAACGCGGAATTGTTTGCTTGGGTTGCGGGTAGGTGAACTTGGTGCCGTGCGGTTGCGCCCACCACATATGAGCCTTGCATACTGAAGTTCCTCGGTAGCCTTGTGGATGAAGTCCTGAGCCCCCAGCGCTGTATGGCTCACGCTGGGCTCACAAAAACGCGCATAGAAACACGTCTGCAGGTGATGCCCGAACACCTCCCTCGTGACGCTGGTCAGACCAGAGGCACTCCAGAGGAGAGCCCCCGAGCCCGTCCTGAGAGGGGCGACGGGCGCGCCTCCCTATGCGAGGGTGGAGGGCGCCTCATCAGCAGGCACGGGACCCGAGGCGGTGCCGTCAGGAGCCCTTGCGTCCTGAGGTCCGTCTGCGGGCAAGTGCTTCTTCTTCTTGGGGGCGGTCTGCACGGCGAAGATGGCTTCATCTCTGTCGAAGCTCTCGATCGCTGCAGTCTAGTAGGTGCGCTCCAGGGAACGCACTGCCTCCTTCTCGTCGCTGGCAATCATGGTGACCCCACAACTCCCGGGCACCTAGAGGATGTTGTAGCCGTGATGGGTCACTGCCATGAACTTGGCGAGGGACGGATACCATAGGATGGCATTGTACGGTAGGTGAATGTTGGTGACGTCGAAGTCGATGAGCTCGATGTGATAATTGTCGCGATCGCCGAAGGTGACGGGGAGGCGGACATGCCCCATCGGGAGCGTGGAGCCATCTATGACTCCGTGGAATGGCTTGGTTGGGTGGAGCTGACCGTAGGGGACTTGGAGCGTCTCGAGGGTCTGGAAGGAGAGGACATTGAGCCCTGCTCCACCATCTATGAGGGTCTTGGTCACGGGATGTTATTGATGGTTGGAGTGCAGAGCATCGGGAGAGTGCCTGGGGCTGCGGTGCACTTGAGCTGGTCCTTGGGGTCAAGGCGATGACCTGCTTGGTCCACGTGAGGTTGCGCGCGGTGTCGGGCCTTGGGAGCGCCGCGTTCACCTCACGAGCGAACTGCTTGAAGATGTGGTGGGAAGCCGGAACATGGGCTCCTCCCAGGATGCATGCAACCGCGCATGGCTCCTGAAAGCCCCCTGCTTCGTCTCCCTGGCAGTCGTCGTCGTTCCTTCTTGGCGGAGGTGGCAGCGGAGGCATGCCCACAGTGCCTTGAGGGCGACCCTCACGAGGTTGGTCGCACCAGGGGGCGTCACGAGGCTGCTCCTGCCAGCGGTCTTCACGAGGTTGGTCACGCCATCCTTTGCGTGAGTTCCTGCTGTCCCAGCATCCTCCACCGTGGCCCCCTCCGCGGTCGTAGCCGCGGTTGTCACGCTCAGGAAGCCGCCCGACGCGCCCGCCACACATCGCCCTGAGTTCTTGGCAGTCGTTGGTGTTGTGGCTGTGAACATCATGGAACACGCAGTACTGACGGTTGTCTCTTGGGGGGGGGGGTCCTTGTAGCCGTAGCCATGCTTCACTTCTGGCTCCGCGGCCAGCATGGTGGGTCCCTTGCACTTTGCTTCCTTGGCCTTGGCCTTCCTGTCGTCAGCCTCCGCTTCAGCCAGCTCCAGGAGAGAGGTGGCCTTCCTCTGCCCTGGCGCACTTCGCCGCAAGGTTGAACATCTCGAGGTCCGTGCACAGGTCCTCGTGGATGGCGAGCTCCTCCTTCATCCTGACGTCGCGGACACCGTCGGAGAACGCCGAGATGATGGCCTCGTCCGAGACCCTGGGGATCTTGAGGCGCACGGTGTTGAAACGTTGGATGTACTTTTGCAGGGTCTCTCAGGTTACCGCTTCATGTGGCGCAGATCCGAGGCCGCCGGGGCTCGTTCGCGTGTACCTTGGAAGTTGGCGACGAAATGCTCACGAAGCTCCCCCCAAGAGGAGATGGATCCTGCGGGGAGGTTCAGGAGCCAGGAGCGAGCGCCGTCCTTGAGGGCCATGGGGAACCAGTTCACCATGACCTGCTCGGTGTTGTTGGACACCTCGATGCTCAGCTCGTAGAGCTAGAGGAACTCTGCGGGGTCGGCGGTGCCATCGTAGCATGGAGGCAGATCCGGTTGAACTTGCTGGGCTAGACGAGGCACCACAGCTCTCAAGCTAGGGCGCGACATCCAGCCATACTCATGATTGCAGGCGCCCCCTGCTCCTGCGGTGCTGGTTCCTGGGTTACAGGCCCCACCACCTCCTGTAGTGCGTGATTCTGGTGCTGCGGAACAAGGAGCCAGCGAGCTTGTGCCTGGGGATGCGGGACCACCTGGCAGCTCTCCTCGTCGCGCCCAGGGGCCCTGGGGGCTGCTTGCGCCGTGGAGCCACGCGTTTGAGCCCCTGGCTGGCGCCGTGCAGGGGAGGTCGAGCCAGGATGCTATGGTCCACATTCTCCGCCATGAGCGACGGAGGACGGGAGGAGTGGGTTGGTGCAGGTACCTCCCCGGTGGCGTAGACGAGCTCGGTGATGCGGTGGAGCCACTCGTCGTAGAGGTCTTCCGCTGGACGGTAGCGTAGGAGCTCCCACGCCATCAGCAGCGTAGGCTGCTGGTAGACCGGCCTGCGGCGGATCACCGAGGACGACACCGTGGCCGGCGAGTGTGATGGTGTCGCCGTGCGGCCGTCGTGCCGCACAGACAGTGGCAGCGACGAGTCCTGCTGCTCGTGGATGGTCAGGTTGGTGGCAGTGTTGGCGACCGGCGAGTTAGGGCGGAGCGGTGCACCGTTGCCCGCGGGCGCCGTCTGAGCGACGTTGGCGGCACGGCGGGCGGCGCGCGCTAGTCGTGTGTCCACCATGGCGGTGAAGCGATGTCGACAAACGAGAGCGGGGCGAGGTCGTCGGAGAGGCAAGAATTCGGCACCCTACCTGGCGCGCCAAATGTTGGATTACGGGCTCCGCAAACCAAAAAAAGTTCAAACACAGGGGCGTGAACGAAGATCTCTCCCGCTCACGTCTACCTAGCGCCACGCCCTCGCCCGCTGGTGAGATTCAAGCAAGCAACAAGTAAAAGCACACACGAGTTTACCCAGGTTCAGGCCACATTGGTGTGTAAAACCCTACATCCTGCTTGAGTGGATTAGCACCCGGAGGGCTTGAGTATGAACAAGTACAGTGGTTCTTGAGCTCAGGAGGAGAGCTCAAGAGGGTTAGGAGGCAAGTGTTCTTGCTCCTTGAAGAGAAGGTGGGGTGTTTGAGATGAGGTCGTTCCGGATCTCTCAGGTCTGATTAGCTTTGGTTAGCTTGCCTCCACAATGGAGACCCTAGCTACTTATATAGGCGGCCAGGGTCCTCTTCCCCCGAAATATTTAGGCGAGAAGGGATCCCACAACGGCTATTTTGAGCGGGAACACAAGGATGTTCCTATCCTGACAAAAGCGGTCTCCGCCTGCAAAGAGATCAGACGGTCACGTGGTGGTGGTCTCAGTGGTGACATCCTCCCTGTCGTAATTGCGGTCTTTGGTCTTCTTGCACCGAAGGGGAAACCTTTGTTTCGCCCCTCGGGAACCTGCGCCTGCGTTGTCTCTTTTGCACCAAAATGGCAACTGCGCCGCTGGCACGCACTGGCACCCACTGGTGCGATGCGTCACTGCTCGCGTCACTGCCTCCTCTTGAGGCAGGCTTGGCCTTTAGTTCTCTGCCCCTCTGGAGCAGCCTAGCCGAGGCCGCTCCTGAGAGGGTCTTCGTGTTGTTCTCATCGCGAGGCCTATCCCCCGCGCAAGGGTCTTGAGCAGCTGGTCGATCAGTTGGGCCGTACTAGCCGTAGTAGGAGCGCGTCGCGGGCCGCAGGCAGGCACGTCTGGGTACTCTGGTTCCCAAGACACCGATAGGAGTGTGGCTACAGTGCCGCCGTCTGGTAGTCGTACACTATTGCCATGCCCCATCTCGTCCTTTTGAAGGAGTGCAAACTTCGATGGTACGGCGGGCCGCCTGATAGAGGGCGGCCTGCTCCCTGTGCCACCAGCCGGAGGTCGGCTGCACTTTGGTGGCTCCCTGTGCCGCCTGCATGCCACTCCACCTCTGAGTCGTGGGATCGTGACCTCTACTGACCAAAGCGAGGTCACGGGTAACATGGCTACAGCGATGCGCCGATCAAGGAGTGTCCATGAGGTACACTGATAGTGTAGCCATGCTACATTGGATTGCTTCAGTGTAGCCACTCTTTAGTCTTGTCACGGGCCCCCAGCACGTGCTCCGAGGGGGAGGTGTGGGGCCGTCTGCTAGATGTCCACCACTCGTTCGCCGCCCGTTAGAGGTTTGCCGCCTGCTGGAGGCCGGCTCCTAGGCCTGGCGGCCCTAGGAGGCGGCCTGATGTGCAGGCGGCCGAAGGAAGGCAGGCGGCCTTTTTGTCTTAAAAACGCCAAGGGAGGTTGATGAAGACACCCATGATCAATATATCTGACAGTAGTCCCCGAAGCTAGTGGAGATCGGCGGTCGTGAGTGGGACTATGGGGTTTTAGTAGCTTCCCTCTCTGTATGATGAGTGATCGTTTCTCCCGTCCGTCTTCTAGAGAGGCCGGATGTTAGCAGCCGGTCGCTAGATTTGAATCTTCGGAGAGAAGGTGCTGCACGGCCGGTAGGCCGCGGGACGGGCCTGCCGCCCGTTGGTAACGCACCACACGGCGTCACGATGTCGAGCCGCCTGCCAACCCACACGCGCGATGGGACGTAGCAACAGACTTGGGCCCACCACAACAGGGCCTCGGCGCCCGCGCGGATCTGCTATGGCTGAGGTGGTCGGTTGCCCTTCCCACGCGCATTAAATGCACACGGCTTAGGCGTAAAAGGTGCGGGTCGTGCGAGGCGTGGCGCAGTTAATCCCACGCCCTGCCCCCTCGGCTTCGTCGCTCCGGGCCTATAAGTAGGTGCGGGAGGGGGCGGGTGTAACGCATGCGCACCCCCAACTTCTTCTTCTTCTTCCTCGCATCTCCTCGTGCACCCGTCACCGTCGCACCTCCGCTCCATCAGAGCTCGTGCTTGCTTCGAGCCATGGCCGCCGAGGCGCCGATGCACCGCTCCGGCGAATGGGACGGCAGCGAGATCCATAAGAACCACATTGTGTTTGTCTGTCGGTCGTGGTGGCCGCCCCCCGCTGGGAATGTCAGAGTGCGCCTCACGCCGGCAGCCGAGCTTAGACCGGCACCACGGCTCAGTGAGCACGTCGTTTTTCGCTCACACTTTCTTCGCGGGTTTCTTGATTTCTACGGCGTGCAACCCCACCATCTTACGCCGAACACAGTGGTGCTGCTCGCCGCTTTCCTCGTCCTCTGCGAGGAATACCTCGGGGTGCTCCCCACACTCGAGCTGTGGGGGAACTTTTTTATTGGAAGCTCGGCATCGCCCTCAGGGCGAGGCGGCAGAATGTGGTGGGTGCGTCACCGTGCGGCGCACCGGCGCCAGGAACATCTTCCCAAAGGTCACCCTAGTGCACTCAGCGAAGCAATGGCAAAAGGCGTACTTCTACGTCTTGAATGTCCACTTGAGGCGGGACTACATCAACTGGCCGGATTACGCCGCCGGTCCGCCTGCCGAACCCCGCACCTCCTGGAGGTTCCGACGAACATCCCTTACGCCAGCCGCCTCCATCGCTGTGGCCCGTCTTCGGAAGATGACGGAAGTGGAGGGCCTGGTGCTTGCGGACTTTCTGGCTACCTTAGCGGAGCGCCGTTTGCTGCCGCTGCAGTCCCGGCTCCATTTGATCAGCGACATGAGCGGGCCCCAAGACCCGAGCCGGAAGTGCACCAAGTAGATGCCATACGCGAAGGTGGCCCGCTTGGTGAACTCAATCTCCAAATGCAAGATGTCGGAGTCGGGATGGGCGTTCGGCAAGCCGCCGTACAGCCGCAGCAATCCGCCGCCCGCGGTAAGCTTTTCTCTGCTTTCTCTCTTTTTCTTCCGCCTGTTCCCGCCGCCTGACATTAATGCCGCATTGCAGTGCTTCCCTGGCCAACTGGATCTGGGCTCAGGGAACTCAGCCCGTACGCTAATGCCGAACCGCTCTCAGAGCGATACAAGCAACCCCGATCTGGGGGCGGCCGCCATGGAGGAGGACGAGGTCACATGCAGCGGAGGCGTGCCACCAGGCCGCTCGTCTAGAGGTGGCGTCGGGGACTGGCCCGTCGATGAGGAGGACGACGAAGTCCCACCTCGCGTCCAGGGGGCGGACCTTGTGGGAGGCTGCTCTTCGACGGTGCCGCCAACAGTAGCCGGCGGATCGAAACGTGGAGCCACTGCTGGGCTACCCGGTAGCCGGCCCAAGAAGCCCAAGGCCTCGGCCGCCACCACCAGACGCCAGGAGGCGCCAGCCAAGGCGGCCCTTCTTAGGGTCCTAAAGCCAAAGCCGACCATGTCTGCGTAAGCACCCTGCACATCTTTTTCCTTTTCTGTGACTGATTTCTTCGTTTCCTTTCGCTCTTTTGAATAGGGCCCCGCTTTCCCTCTCGCAGGCTCCCGTTGGCTCGGTGGTTGGAACCGCGGAAGCCTCTACCACCCCATGCCGCGTGGACCCAGCCGCCCCCCTCCGAGAGGTGACGCAGAGGAATGCGCAAGAGGCGCGGGAGGAGCGGGAAGCCACGGCTCGCCGGAAGGCGGAGCTGTCCCAGGTGGTGCAGGTAGAGGCCGATGCCATAGCCAAGGCCGAGGCCGAGGCGGCTACCAAGGCACAGGCGGATGCCGCCGCCAGGGCAAAGGAGCACGAGGAGGCCCGTCAGCGGTCGTCGGGCCGTGCTGCTCCTCAGCACACGGTTCCTCCGGAGCCGTTTGATCAACCGCCGGCGGGCAGTGGCCGGCCTATTTTAGGAAGGGCAGGGGACGGCCACGC
Source organism: Secale cereale (assembly GCA_902687465.1). NCBI lineage: Eukaryota > Viridiplantae > Streptophyta > Magnoliopsida > Poales > Poaceae > Secale > Secale cereale. Next base: position 303,433,734 of record LR738710.1, read on the forward strand.
CGTCATGGAGGCAAAGGCGACCCCCCCCTCCCGTGCCGCCTGCCGACGCACGGGACAACCCGCCCGAGGGGCCGATCGCTCCGCCGGCCGGAGACGCAAGGGTGGTGGGTCCGCTTCCCACCACCCAGGTTCCAGCTCATCCGCGTCTGGCAAGGGAGGCCTCAGCCCCGTGGCAAGTAGAAGCCGGCGCTGCCAGCTCATCCTTGCCGGCCAATGAGGCTACAAGCGCTACGCCGCCAGGTTGGACGCCTGGTAGCGTCGGCGTGTTGAACGTCGCCTCCCGGGATGTCCTGGACCGGTTCAATGCCCAAGGTGAGACCCTGCAAAGGACCTTGCAGGACTTCGTGGCCACGCAGACTGCCGTCCGGGTATGCCGACTTTTCTTTGATTTATTATTCCTTTAATTTCTCTCGTGGGGGCGCGTCAGCGCACCAACTAGGTGTAGTCCCCGAGTTCCGAGCCGGCGGCTGAGCAGGCGGCTTGCAACTCCAAGGCGATTCCCGTGTGTTGACTTGTTTCTCGTCGTCCTTGTGACAGGATTACCACAATCTTCGAGCGGCTGCATACAACTCCCAGCACCAAGAGCTGGCCAAGCTGAGAGCCACCGTGGCTGAGAGCCGAAGTAAGTGTCTCCCTTTTCTCCTTGCGGGGGCGCGTGAGCGCACCCGCTCAGTGTAGACCCCGAGTTCCGGGCCGGCTGCTGAGCAGGCAGCCTGGAAGTCCATGGTTGATTTCTCTTTGGCTGGTGCTGACGCTTTCTTTTCTTCTTCTCTTGTGAGGGACCGCAGCCACCCTTCGGAACCAGCTGGGCGAGGCCCAGGCCGGATTCGCGGCCAAGGAGCAGGATCGCGGCATGGCCGTCCAAGAGTGCGACCGCCTGGCCAAGGAGCTTGCTGACCAGGCAGAGGCGCACAAGGCGGAGCTCAAGAAGCTGGTGGATGCTGAGGGGCTCCTTCGGGCCGAATTTGAGACTGAACGCTCGAACTGGGCCAAAATAGAGATGGCCCTGCAAGACGGCTATGGAGTAGTTGAGGATATGGTCGTCGATGAGTTCCTTTTCTTTGCTTCCACATACTTGCCGACTGCCACAGGAGCTGGCTCCCCTCCTCTTATTCATTTGTCCTTTCTCTGGCGTAGAGTACTTCCCTGGCCACTCCGTTGCTGCCAGGCCATCGAGGACCAGTGCAATGAGAAGCATCGGGCGGGACAAGTGATTGCGCCCAACTCGCCCCGGACTCCCAACGAGCAACTCCTCGCCGTGTGGGCACGCCTGCAGCCGGCCCATCGCTTGATCCGCCGTCTTCAACACGCCGGGTCCCAGGTGCTGGCCGCCCTCTGGCCAGATGTCCCGGCACCTCGCACTCCAAGCCGGACTGCCGAGTGGTTGGAGGCGCCCGTCGGCCACTTCGAGGCTTGGAAAGGCGCTGCTGCGAGGGCTGGCACGCGGGTGGCACTGGAATTCTCCAAGGGTTGGTATCCAGATCTGGATCTTGCCCAACTGGCGACTTTCCGCTTAGAAGCCAAACCCGAGCTGGTGGCGGTACGGGGAGATCTCATCAAGCATGCCGCCGCGATCGCCGACTATGCCGATACTACCGTCTTCATCCCGGAGTTGGATGAAAACGGCCATGTGCTGCCGCCTGATCACTTTCGGTTGGAGCTGGCGGCGTCGGAGGAGCTGGACGAGGAGATCGCCTCGAGCGACGAGCATGAGGACGACGAGGACGAATACGAGGAAGGCGGCTTTCTGGAGGACGAGCCGTCTGCTCGTCATCAACCTGACCAAACCTCGACGAGCGAGCCCCGAGGATCCGTGCCGTCTGCCACAGAAGGTGACCAGGCCAAGGTCCATCAGGCGGCCCCCTCAGCAGCCGGCGCAGCGGACCCCAAGGCGCTATCAGATTCACCTGCTGCACCTCTGGCTTAGGCATCCCTGCTATAACTTCATGTTTGCTTTGCAACTTGGTAGAGTTTGTCTTGCTCAATTCCACCCACTGGGTGTATTTGAAACATTTGTTGGATGGCGGCCGTGGGCCTTTTGCTATGTAAATGTTCTTTTAATTTCGCATACGTTTATGCTTTTTACCGAGTTCTAGTCTTAGCGGTGCCTTTTGTTCCTTTGGGCATTTTCTTTTGCCATCTCCTTTAACCGCCGCCCTGCCAGCCAAGTAGCCACCTTGTGGTCTGTGGCTGGGTCAGGGACTCAACTGTTTTCAGGATAGGCAAGTACCCTGCCTCCTGGAACGCGGCTTGGTTAAGCTAGAACCCAGCCGGCCGGCTGCTCGGCAGCCGGCCAACTAGTCTCAAAGGTTGTCTTGTCCTATGCTTACTTTTTTCCTTAGCCCTTTTCATGTGAGAATCGCTTCCTGCCTTTGACTCCTGCTAGTCAGACAGCTGCATTATGCAAGTCTATGACTTTTAGGTGGGAGACTGCTTGGATGCCGGCACATTACTTGTCCGACTATTGGAAAATTTTAAATATAGGGCAAGGCGGCAAGCCCCCGGAACGTATGTTCGGTCCCGGTGTCGGGCGAAGGAATGAAAATGACACATTCATAGGCATAATCTTATCATATAGATAAATGAGGGGCAGTCCCCGAGTGCTCCTCGGGGGTCCCGTTGTTTCTAAAAATACAGTAGACAGTACGATACATACTACCTTCAGCTGTAAAAGCGGCGAAGGAGATTTGCATTCCACGGGCGCTCGATTCCTTGGCTGAGTCATCTCGCTTGCGTGCTCTTGGCTTCTACGCATCGATGAGGTAGTAGGCATCATTGCCTAGCAGCTTGCTGATGATGAAAGGCCCTTCCTAAGGGGCCGAGAGCTTGTGCTGGCCGGCTGTTCGCTGGATCAGCCGGAGCAAAAGGTCCCCCTCGCGAAAAGAACGCGTCCTGACCCGCCGGTTGTGATAGCGGCGCAAACCTTTCTGGTAGCTGGTGGATCTGCAGAGTGCTACCAGTCGGGCTTCCTCCAGCAGGTCGACGCTGTCTTCTCGTGCTTCTTTTGCTTCGGCTTTTGTGTACATGATGATGTGGGGCTTGTGAAACTCAACATCTGTTGGGATGACGGCCTCGGCACCATAGACGAGGAAGAAGGGAGTGAAGCCGGTTGACTTGTTTGGCGTCGTTCTGAGGCTCCAGAGGACGGACGGAATTCCTTGATCTAGCAGCCGGCTGACCGTTCCAAGGGCTCGACCAGCCTAGGCTTGATGCCTGACAAGATGAGGCTGTTTGCATGCTCAACTTGTCCGTTTGACTGCGGGTGAGCAACGGATGCTAAGTCTAGCCGGATGCCCTAAGTTGCGCAGAAACGTGCCAATGCTCCTTGGGAAAATTTTGTGCCGTTGTCGGTGATGATGTTGTGTGGTATGCCATACTGGACTGTAATGTGGGCGATGAAGGTCACGGCAGTCGGACCATTGAGTTTCTTGATTGGTCTTGCTTCAATCCACTTGGTGAATTTGCCCACGGCAACGAAAAAGTGAGTCATGCCACCGCGTGCTGTCTTGAAGGGGCCCACTATGTCCAGCCCCCAAACCGCAAATGGCCATGTGATGGGAATGGTCTCGAGTGCAGAAGCCGGTAGGTATTGTTTTGAACTTAAGCGCTGGCACCCATTGCATTTTTGACTAGATTTTTGCCGTCGTCGAAAGCAGTCGGCCAGAAGAAACCGTCGCGGAAAGCTTTGGCGACGAGGGATTTGTAGGCCGCATATGGTGGCCGCATTCTCCTTGAGGAATATCCCTCAAAATGGCCATACCCTTCTCTGCTTCTACACAGCGTTGGAAGACGCCGGTTACGCTGCGTCTGACGAGCTCTCTGTTCACTATTGTTTATGCTAACGCTCTGCTGGCAGTTCTCTTCTCAGGGGAAAGTTGAGGATAGGCTGCGCCCATGATGGTGCTATGACTCATGTTACTTCGGCAACTGAAACCAGCGTGGTTGGGCCGGGAGGTGGAGAGCCGGAATTAGCAGCCGCTTACTGTGCTCTTGAAGTCCCCGGGCCGGCTGCAGCAGTCCCCGGGCCGGGTTCTGAAGTCCCCGGGCCAAGTGCTAGTGTTGCAGGCCCCAGCACACCTGTTGGGGACTTCAGACCGGCGATTCTAGGGTCGACCGGCATGAAGATTGACTCTGACGCTGGTGACGGCTCGATGGATGGCTTGCGTAGGCATTGGAGGGACACGGTGGCTAGTATTGCTTGCCGAGTTGATCAAATTCGTGCCAAGGCATCTGCTTGATTGTTGTTAGCTCATGATAAATGGAGAAAATCGCAGCCGTCAAAGTGGCCGCTGATCTGCTTGACAAGGAAGCGGTAACTTACCATGCTTGCATCTTTGGCGTCCTAGTCACCAGATGTCTGCTGGACTACCAAGTCTAAGTCACCATAGCACAACACTCGTTGGATGCCAATCTCTTTGGCCAGCCGGAGCCCGTGAATGAGTGCTTCGTACTCGGCCACATTATTGGAGGCGGCACAATGGATTTGCAATGTGTACTTGAGCTTGTCGCCTTTGGGGGAGGTGAGGACGACGTCGGCTCCCAAGCCTGTGCGCATCTTTGATCCATCAAAGAGCATCCGCCAATGGGTCGAATCTGGAGCAGGCGGCAGGTACTGGGTCTTGGCCCAGTCGACGAGGAAGTCGGCTAGTGCTTGTGACTTGATGGTGTTGCGGGGCTGGTAGAAGATGGTGAAAGGGGCCAGCTCAATGGCCCACTTCGCCACTCATCCTGAAACATCTTTGTTGCCCATGATCTCAGCAAGCGGGGTCGTGCAGATGATCGTAATTGGATGCTCTTGGAAGTATTGCTTGAGCTTCTTGGCGGCAAAATACACGCCATAGCACATCTTCTGGTAGTGAGGATAATTCTACTAAGAGGTTGACCGCACTTCGCTCAAGTAATAGAGGGGCCTTTGGACCGGCAAAGCTGTGCCGTCTTCCGAGCACTCGACCATGATCACAGTGCTGACCACCCGGCTGGTGGCCGCTATGTAAAGGAACATGGGTTCCTTGTCTATTGGCCCCGCCAGGACAGGCGGTGTGGACAACACTTTCTTGAGCTGGTGGAAAGCTTCGTCCGTCTTGTCATTCCATTCAAAGCAAGTGGTCTTCTTCATCAATTGGTACAGAGGGAGTGCTTTCTTGCCCAGCCGGCTGCTGAACCGGCTGAGTGATGCCAAGCACCCAGTGAACTTCTGGACATCTCGTATGCGAGTTGATCTCTCCATCCTCTCGATGGCCTTGATCTTTGCTCGGTTGCACTCGATGCCGCTTTCCGATACCAGGAAGCCAAGGAGCTGGCCTGCTGGTACCCCGAAGACGCATTTCTCCGGGTTTAGCTTGACCTGAAAGTGGCGCAGGTTTTCAAAGGTCTCTAGGAGGTCTTCTAGAAGAGTACCATGCTTCTCCGTCTTCACCACGGTATTGTCCACGCAAACATGGGCGTTTCTGCCAAGTTGCTTGAGGAGACATTTCTGCATGCAAGGCTGAAAAGTGGAGCTCGCATTTCTCAAGCCAAACGTCATAGTCAGGTAATATAAGGATCCGAATGGCATGAGTAAGGCGGTCTTCAGGTGATCAGCCAGATCGAGCTTGATCTAGTGGTACCCGGAATAAGCATCAAGGAAAGATAGTAGCTTGCATCCGGCTGTGGAGTCGATCACTTGATCTATTCGCGGTAGACCAAATGGATCTTTAGGGCAAGTTTTGTTGAGGCTGGTGTAGTCAATGCACATACGCCACTTGTTGTTCTTCTTTAGCACAAGGACGGGGTTGGAGATCCACTCTGGGTAAAACACTTCCATGATAAAGCCGGCTGCTAGCAGGCGGGCGACCTCTTCACCAACAACTCTTCTCTTTTCCTCAGATAGGTGGCCAAGCGGCTGTCTGACTGTCTTTGCATCTCCTCTTACGTGTAGCTTGTGCTCGGCGAAATACGTCGGGACACCCGACATGTTCTTTGGGGACCATGCGAAGATGTCCCAATTCTCACGGAGGAAATCGACGAGCTCGCTTTCCAATTTGCCATCTTGGTTTGATCCTACGACAGCAAATCTCTCTGGGTGTGCCCGGTCCAATGCAATCTTCTTGGTCTCTTTGGCCGGCTGGAATGAGCCTTGAGGTTCCTCCTCCTTGGGATCAGATGGTATGGTCGGCTGCCCACCGGCCATTGCCACCAACCGATCAAGGCGGCGCCTTTCTTCAGCAATGACAAGGGATTCGGCCAGCCAGCTACTGGCAGCGGCACAAGCAATGGACTCCTCATAGTCCCTGACTATGGCTGTTATTCCTTTGGGACCCGACATCTTCATCTTGAGGTAGGCATAATGAGGCACCGCCATCGATTTGGCGAGGGTAGGCCTGCCCAATATTACATGATAAGGGCTTTCCAGATTCACCACCTCAAACCAGACCGGCTCTTGGCGGAAATGCTTCCTGTCACCAAACAGGCCATCTATCTTCATCTTGACGATTGGTGAGCAAGAGAGGCCGGGGACGATGCTGTGTAACACGGTTCGGGTGGGTTGGAGCTGCTTCTCTTTCATGCCCAATTTCTCCATGGTGTCTTGGTACATGATGTTGATACTGCAGCCGCCATCTATCAGGACTCGGGAGAACCGGCAGGCCCGTCTGTCGGTGGAGAAAGTCGCATCCAGAACCAAGGCATAAGCACCCGGCGATGGCATGACAGCCGGGTGGTCGGCGCGGCTCCAGCTGATGGGCTTCTCGGACCAGTGCATGAATTCTGGGACCTCTCAGGCAACAACACTGACTTCTCGGTGCTGCTGACGCCGGCTGTGCCTTTCGTCCGCCTGGCTGGTGAAGACGACGTAAGCTCCATTATCCTCTGGGAACTCATCCTGGACCTGGCCGCCTAGACGAGCTGCCGATTAATTTGGTGGAGGAGCCCCCTGCCCAAAAGGCCGTGGAGGCAGAGCCTCACCTCTGGAAATCCGAGTGAGCCAGTGGCACTTTCGTGTGACATGGTTGGATGGCTTCGCACCGCTGTGAAATTCGCAGGGGGCATCAAGGGCTTGCTGAAAGGAGAAGGCGGGCTGCCAAGCGTGCTTGTCGCCCTTCTGGCGCTTTGGTCCGGCTTGGCCTTCCGACTGCTGGCCTTCAACTGCTGCCACTGGCCGGCTATTGGAAGCCGGCGGGTGGGCTTAGCACTTGTTGTCTGTTTGCTGCTGACGCCGACTGGACTCTCCAGCCGGCGTCCGACGAGCCGGTGGAGCCATCTTTCCAAAGGCATCTACGTGCAGCTCTGATATCATGGAGGAGTCGGCTGTGGCGTACTTGTCTGCTATGCTTAACAGCTCGTCCAGTGTGGTGGGCTCATCGCAGAGGAGCTTGTGCTTGAGCAGGGTGCCTTCTCTACACCCGGCCGTGAAGTACTCGATGGCCTGCACCTCATGCACCCCTTAACAAGAGTTGTGTAGCTCAGCCCAACGTGTTAGGTAATCGCGAGCGGACTCGCTCGGACCTGGGAAGCACGGGGAGAGCTGTCGTGGCTTGGGCCGCCGGTTGTAGGTGCTGGCGAAGTTGCGGGTGAAGACGTCGGTGAAGTCTACGCAGCTGTTGATGCTGTTGGGCTTGAGGCTGTTCAACCATGTCTGGGCCGTGCTCTGGAGCATGAGCGGGACATACTTCATGGCAACGCGCTTGTTTCCATTTGCTATGTTGACGGCCGTGGAATAATCCACTAGCCAGTCCTCTGGCTTCACAGAACCATTGTACTTGGGAGTGTCTCTAGGGAGCGAGAAACCTTTGGAGAAAGGCTCATCGCAGATACGAGGGCTGAAACAGGCCGGACCGATTGCGTCTTCTTCCTCGACCGCCTGGGATCGAGCCGGTCGTCGAGCCGGTGGCGAGCATCATTGTCCCCAACTCCCTCGTGGCAGCCAAAATGGCCTCCGAGAGACAGATGCTCGACAGGCGGCGGGGACACGCTCCTCTCTCGGTGAGGGGGAGGAGAGCGCTCGTTTCGCCGTTCCACTTCTCTTGGGCGGCCGTCTTGGTCGCGCTCGATGGTGATGCGAGTTTGTCGACTGCGGCTGGCAGCCGGCTCCAAGTCATGCGGACTCCGGGCACTGACTGTTGGTGAACATGATGTAGCCCCTTTCTCGCGACAAGGAGGACAGTTTTCCGCCTGTGCGCCGGCCTCCAGAGACCGGCAGCGAGCTTCCTGCTGCTCGGTCGCCGTGTCGAGGATCTGGTGAACGCGCTGCGTCATGCAGTGAAGCTCATCTCCCTCCAAGTGGTCCAGCTTGTCTGCTGCCGCCTGGGCAGCTCTTACGTTCTCCAATGGGGTAGCGTAAACCGGACACGTGGCTCCCAGCATACTGGCGAGGGCTCCACCTCGATATCGGACGGCGCTGACTCGGCTGGGCTCGTCAGCAGCCGGCGTGCCTCCTACGACACGGTCGATCTCACGGCCGTAGGCTTTAGTGAGGCGTCCCATGGCCGCCAACTTGTTGGCGCTGTCGAGGAGCGAGACGCGGAGTGTTTCCAGCGCCGTGCCGTCTGTTCCCACAGCGATGGGAGTGGAGAGGCTCCGCATAGCCACCTGCAGCGGGTCTTGACCAGACCCGTTGGAGGGCTCGTCTTGACTGGCAGCAAGCACCTCTGTGATGGTGCTGACGCTTGTGTCGCATGACGTAGGGGGAGGGGATCATTGATGACCACCAGGTGGTCGGGGAAGACTTCGGCGGACGTCGTGTCGGGGTCGATGATCAGATCGATGGGTGGATCAGAGGAGCCAACGGACTCCAGGTCGGAGCCTAGCTTGTCGACGATGTCAAGCTTGTCGAGGAGCTCGATGAGGCAGCTCTCCGAGTCGAACACTTCGGCGGTCGGGGCAGGCTCGTCATGGATGTGGGTCTCACCAAGAAGATCAATGAACTTTCTCGTGGCGCATGCGGCCTCAGCGGCGCAAAGTACCCCGGCATCCACGCCATTAGGTGTGCCGGGCTGGCTACGCTCGCCAGGGAGGAACAAAGTTCCTATCAAGAACATGTCTCCGGACGACGGTCCACCTTGCCCCATGGTGGGCGCCAAATGTCAGGGTTTTGGTGCAACATATGCCAAAGGATGGCTTATCATGCATGGGGACAAGAGAATGTCGCCGGGCCCTGGAAGCGGGATAAGGCGATACTTGGGACACCTACGGATCTTACCCAGGTTTGGGGCTCTCCATGGAGATAACACCCCTAGTCCTACTCTGCGGAGATTCCGCGCCATGACTATCGTCAATATGGTAGCTACAAGGTTGCTCCTTGAGCTGTGTTATCTAGAGGAGGAAGAAGGGCAAGGCTAGCTCTCTCTTCTCCTTCTAGGGAATGCGAGTTGTCGCTAGGGTTTCTTCCCTATCTAGAGGAGGAAGAAGGGCAAGGCTAGCTCTCTCTTCTCCTTCTCAAAGTCTCACCCCATGCATGGAGGACCCTGGGGGGTTTATATAGGCCTACCCCCCAGGGCTACAATGGTAACCCGATCGGGTGCAGGCCCCGACCGTCAGCCTCTCTGGGCGCCGGCTTCTCCGCTGGCTGCTGGGTCCCACCGCATGGTGGGTCCCGCTAGTTGCTGGAGGCATGTCTGTCCTGCGGGTCCACCATCTGTGGGCCCGAGTGATTGTGTTCTACTATTAACATCCTTCTGCTCACGAAGGTGCTGTCATGGGGAGCGTGGCTACAGTGCCGCCATCTGGTGGTCGTACACTGTTGCCACGACCCGTCTCGTCCTCTTGATGGAGTCCAAACTTCCAGGGTACGGCGGGCCGCCTGCTAGAGTGTGGCCTGCTCCCTGTGCCGCCGGCCAGAGGCCGGTCGCACTTTAGTGGCTCGCTGACTGGTGGGGCCAACCGCCTATAGGCCTCTACTAACCAAAGTGACTCACGGGTAACTTGGCTACTGTGATGCGCCGATCAAGGAGTGTCCATGAGGTACACTCATACTGTAGCCATGCTACTTTGGATTGCTTCACTGTAGCCACTCTTTAGGCTTGTCACGGACCCCTAGCGCGTGCTCCGTGGGGGAGGTGCAGGGCCGTCTGCTAGATGTCGGCCACCCGTCTGCCTCCCGTTAGAGGTTTGCCGCCTGCTGGCGGCCGGCTCCTAGGCCTAGCGGCCCTAGGAGGCGGCCGAAGGAAGGCAGGCGGCCTTTTTGTCTTAAAAATGCCAAGGGAGGTCGATGAAGACACCCATGGTCAATATCTCTAACAGAAGTGTTGCACGGCCTCAAGACAAGAACATTTGATAAGATGTAGAAGTGCGGCAGGCGATCGATCGATGAGCTCCCGGTGGTTCTCTGGTCCCTCCGAACGACACCGAACCAAGGTACCGGGCAGACTCCCTTCTCCCTGGTCTATGGGGCTGAAGTAGTTATCCCCACATAACTCATTTACGGGTCTCCTCAAGTGCTTGCCTACGATGAAGTAGCCCAGGATCAGCACTGGCATGACAACACTGTGCTTCTCGAGGAGAATCGTCTCCGGGCTACTACACATGTCGCACGCTACCAGCAAGCCTTGCGTTGCTATCACAGCCGTAGGGTTCATGCCCGGTGTTTTGAGGAATGCGACCTTGTCCTTAGGCGTGTTTAGTCTGCCAAGGCTGCAAACAAATTGTCACCAAAGTGGAAAGGCCCTTACTTGGTGGTATTAGGCACCAGACCTGGCACAGTCCGTTCGGACACCGGAGATTGCATTCAATTGCAAAACTCATGGAAAATTGAGCATCTCCACAAAAACTACCAGTAAGGCGCGGTTGTCGAGCCCTGCCCGGAAGCCACCCTTTTGTATAGGCATTGCCTCAGTTGCATATAACCCCTTGTACAAAGCCAGGCGCGGACCTTGAGCAACAGAGAAATAAACGAAGTGCTGAGAGGGGGGCCTGACAAGTTGCATGCATGCACAAGAATATAATGAGTATCTCATGCTCATGTAGATAAGATTGTATTTGGCTTCATTTTCATATGCATAAACCATAGGTTCCTACCGTGGACTTGGTTCCCCAAAGAGACATGAAAAGAGAAGCCAACATTGCAATCTCTGGCAAGCCAAACAGATAAGTCTTTTCCTTTATCCATATATGTTCTGTAAGGACTTGTGCATAGGAAAACCCCGCCGCCTTTCGAAGCTTAGGTGCTCCCATCCTTCGACCCGAGCGCTGGTTTGGTCAGGATGGTCGCAGTGGCCTTTGACGAAAAAAGATTGGCGGGGGGCTAGTCCCTCTTCATTACTTGTGTCCGGTAAGCCTAGCTCCGAGGCAACATGGCTGAGGGTACCGGCAAGGTAGCCTACCGGGAGAAACTTGTTTACTTGGAAGTATAGAGGCATCCCACCTATGCATGGACATGTTACATGCACGAGTCCCCAGCAAGGTTCATATTTTTCATTAATATGTTGATTAACAAGTACAAATCTTACAGAACACAATCATGGATAATAGGAATTACATTTATTTGAACTAAACTTTGGCAAGTACGTACAGGTTTAAGATTGATAAAAAATAAGTGCTCTGTAATACCCACTTTTCATTTTCCCTCCACTGGGTACTGCGGTGGGAAGAAGAGGAAGGGACTAAAGAAGCACCTAAGCAGGAGCCCACCCCGATCCCATCACGGCCTGTCGGACATAGCTTGACAAGATCGGCAGTGGTGAGGCTACGAAGGAGGAGTGCAGAGGGCGGCACATTGATCCCCTGGTCACCACCTTCAGGACCGGCCGAAAGTCCCAGCCCGAGCAGCGATGGAATCAACCACTAAAGCTCAGTTGGATGACTGCTGGAGGGGGGCAAAGGCACCAAGGGAACATCCCTCCCTGGCCGTCACCCAAAGAGGCTGGTGACGATGGTGCCGGGGAGGGAGGGGAAGAGCGGGTAGACGAGGCGGCAGGTCGCCAGAAGGAGACGAAGGCATCGTGGCCATCATACTCCGACTTGACCCCGCAACATGTGCCTTCTCTGTCTCCCCTCATTTTCTCTCCATCACCACCATTCCGGGGAGACATCGAGCCCCCAACTCGACACCTCTCTTAGAGAAGCAACCAACGGCCAGGACGGCCAGGTATCTCGAGAGGAGCCGCTCCCTACCATCACTAGAAGGGCGCTGCCCCTTTCTTAAGCATCAGTCCAGGCCCAGCTAGGAGGGGTTGTGCGGGGATCACCAGTATCCCTAGACCTTGCACCACCCTCCCAACAACTGGCCCATGAGGAGGATGCGAGCGTTTCTCCATCATGGAGACACGCAACCCCTCGCGCGTCGAGGATGACTTGGCACCTAAGCATGCGATCACCGCTCATCTTCCATGCTAGGGTAAAACTCACTCCCCGAGCTCCAGCACGAGCATTCGACGTCGTCAACCACAAGCTATTTCCCGGGGCTTGGCCCCAAGCTCTCTGCTTCAACTTAACCAAAGGAGAAGGAAATGGAAGAAGAGAGCGATGTGGATGAGTGCCTCCGCTAATCCCCCGCTCCTCCTTTTATAGGCAAGCTGGGGTGGGGGTTGATTCCCTAGCGGGTAACCGCCGCCCTCCTCTGCCAATCCAAGAAGGTCGGGCCCCTGCCTTGATTATTACAAAAAAATAAACTTCCGTGATGATACGTGTTTATCATAGTAGGTCACGTTTTCTGTCATGCATGTACATCCATGACATATTTATGACAGAATCAAGATAGTCATACTTGTGCTATCGTAGAAGTGTTCCATGACATTACCAAAATTATCATCACGGGAGTGTCCACTTCCATGATGATAAATCGCGCGTCACAGAAGTGCTTTCGTCAAGGTTGACCGACACATGGCATCCACCGTAAAGGAACGTCGTTAAGCTATCGGGTCTGGTTTTGGATCCGATAACCCGTTAACAGCCCCGACCAATGGGGACTTTCCACGTGTAAAATCATCATTGGCTGTAGGAAACACGTGTCGGCTCACCATTGGGACAGATGTCATCCACTCATTGGACCCAAAGCGCCTATGATACGTCGACGCGTGGCACGGCCCAACAGAGGCCCATTCCTGTGAAAAGGCCGGCCCGTTTAACTTGGTCAAAAGGTGGCAAGCCGGCCCACGACAAGCCTGTTAATGGCCTATTTGCATATAGCCCATTTACAGCCCGTTAACCCAGGGCCCATTTACGGCCTATCCGAATTAGGCCCAGTAGCGTCATCTGGGCCATCCAATATAATTTTAGCCCATTTTAACTTCCAGCCCATGTATGGCCCATGACGTCTTTCGGCCCATATGAGGCCCTTATTACTCTCGGCCCGTTAATGGCCCGTGGTAAAACTGGCCCGTAATGAACAGTATATCACTTTATACTCATTAACGACCCATTATTCCGTTGGGCTGTTTCCAGCCCATGTTATCTTTCGGCCTTCTCAGGGCCCATTTATTCTTGGGCTCATTTCCAGCATTCGTTTACTTTCAGCCCGTTACTGTCATTTTCTGCTTGTGGGCCAAATACAGCCCATGGTTACAGTCGGCCCATTTGTGGCGCGTTAATATGTTGGGCCGTTTTCATAGCATCATCAAATACGGCCCCATTTATTCTTGGGCTCATTTCTAGCATTCGTTTACTTTCGGCCCGTTACTATCATTTTCTGCTTGTGGGCCAAATACAGCCCGTGGTTATAGTCGGCCTGTTTGTGGCCCGTTAGTCATTGGGCCGTTTGCATAGCGGACGATTTCAACTCTAGCCCATTTACGGCCATAATGTGGTGTGTTATTGGCCCATGTTTGGCCAACCGATTATACGGACCGTAGAAGGCCCATTGATGATACGGCCTGTAGAAGGCCCATTGTGTCTACGCCCCGTAGAAGGCCCATTGTTTCTATGACCCTTAGAAGGCCCATTGTTTCTATAGCCCGTAGGAGGCCCATGTTAACTACAGTAAATATGTAGCCCATTGTTAATGTGGCCTAGTTTTAAAAAATAGGTTATTCCGGCCACTAGCAAACCGCGGAAAAAGAATTGCACTGACTACAAGAAAACAAATAAATAAGACAACGGAAATAAATAAGCAAGCAACTAACGCTAGGCTATCACGGCTATTACACATATTACATCCACTGGGCATCAAAGTTCGCCACAAGTGCAAATATAGGGAACAAATCAGCCTATTACATACCCTGGCCGTCAAAATTGACCACCAGTGCGAATAAACGCGGCAGCAAAACATGAGCATAACTGAAACAACTTCAGAAGAGCTCAACAAACGTGGTATCCACCATGTTGGCAATAAGCTTAGCAAGCTTATTAGCTTTTTCCTGTTTGGCGCTAAAATCCTCCAATGCTTGTTGTTGCACCAGAAAGTGTGCATCTGAATGCTACAGGGACTTCCACAGTCCTTCCACTTCTTGTCGCAACACAACTGATCGAGGTCTTTCAGCTTGTAGTTGAGACTCAAGAAACCGAACTGATTCATACAGTGAGTTTGAATAGCTTGTGCAAGCGGTAGTGGCCAGTAACTCCAACACTAAACCAAGAAAGGACTTTGGGGTTGTCTCATTGTATTCAAGATAGTCTTCCTTAGCTGTTTTATCAGCTTTGTTGGAAACAAACAAGGATGTGTCACTATCCTGAACCTTATCTGCATTACTTATGTTACCATTTATTAATAAGGCACTCTTCCCCAATATTCTGTCAGCATTCTAAAAGAAGAAACAAGCAGACACATAACAGTTTAGCATGTACTAGTATATGAAACTCATTTGGGTGAACTAGTTCATTGGTAAGGTGGACAAGATTAAACTACCAAGTCTTCTATTGGCAAGTACTAGTACATAATAAAAGCATCAAACAAACATATATCTATGTCCTATGGTCACTGCATTGTCTTGACAAATCAAAATAGAGACACGGTTCAAATCATATCAGTTCAAGAGAAACACCAGCGAAAGAATACAATGCGTGGGAAAGTACACGACACAACAAGATTTCAGATGGGTACCACAGGTGTAATGCCCCAAATGTAACACTTCCCTATAATGGCAATAAATCTTCCTCTTTGATCCTTGTCATTATCCTTGGGGGTCCTTCTCTTTTATTTTATTTGCATTGCATACCTTTTATTATTTTTTGCATCCTTGCATTGCTCATCATCATATCATCATGGCATCATAGTTTATTTTCTTTTGTGCATTGTGACACCTTGTGATGTATTGTTGTGTGTGGGTTCAAGCTATCTTAGCTAAAACCCTGCCCCTCCCCCTCTTCTTTCTTCTTCTTCTTCTTATTCTTCTCCTTCTTTCTTCTGGCCTCTTATTTGATCTATTTTGCAAGCCACCTAACAACTGTCATAGTGGTTATTTCGCCTCCTTTAAATCTTGCATCATATGAGGAACCTCTCCACCAAATATCATCTCTTTTGAATATGATTTGGTTGGGTTTTAAAATATCAAGAGTTTGGCCTATATTCAAACTCCTTTTATTTTGCCTCTAAAAATGTCCAAGTCATTTTATTTAAATAGAGCATAATTCACTGAGCTTAGGGGTATTTTTCTTTTCCCCTAGTTCTTCTTCTTTATTTATGTGCATTTTTTTCTTTTTTCTGTCTAAAGAAATAAAAAGAAAAGAAGCAGAGCAGCAGCCAGCAGAACAACCTGGGCCTCTCCCTTTTTCTCTCTCCCCCGAGGCCCATCTCCACCCGCAGCGCAGCGCAGCCCAACACCGCAGGCCCAGCCACAGCCGGGCAGTCGCGCCGTAGCCACTCTGAGTGTGAGGCCCCACATGTCAGTGGCACATCCCCCTTGCCTCCGTCTTCCTCTGTCAGAAAAGCAGAGCACGATTCGCTCACCGTCGCACCGTCAGCTCACGGACGTCGAGGCCATGCGCCGAGCCCCTCTTTTAAACCCAAACCATGTCCACCACTCCTCTCTAGGTATCCCCTTTCCCCTCTCGTCGTCTGGAGAGCTGGGATCCCCCAGATCTGTCACACCCTACATTTTGTACCATGTCATTTGCATCAATAAATCATGAAAATTTGGACCAGCAATTTTTTTTGGCATCATTTGGCTTTTATTTGGAATTAAGTTTTTCTCCCTGTGTTTTTCATGTGCTCTTTAAAGTCAACTACTCCCTCTTGTAAATTTCATCTCCTTACCCAAAACTTCTGCCCAATGATCATACCAAGTGTTTATAGCAGTATAGTATTTTCTTATAAAATTAATTTGGCCAAAATGTATTTTCAAAAATTAGTATTCCAAAAACCCCTGAATTGAGGTTTGCACTTCAAGTGCTTGATTTAGGGTGAGAAAATTATTTCAAAAAGTATATTTGAAACCTAGTAGATATAGGACTCCCATAAACCACAAAAGTATAATTTTAAAAGTTATTTTCCTATTTTATTTAAAAGATTTTTCTTAAGGCCAGAAATGGTCTTTAATAAGGAAAAATTATTTAATTATTTCAAAAATATTTGCCAAAATTCAGGGAGACTCATGGGACATATATTGTCCATATATAAGAGTTTCAACACTTGGTCATGTTCAAAATATTTGGCAAATCCCTCAGAAACCCTTTCTGGATATTTCAAGCTTTTGAAATATTTACAAAGGAAATATTCTCTAAAAATTCCAGGGAAACTCCATCATGTCATATATGACATATTTGATGATCTTGCCAAGCCCCATGCCTTGGGAAGCAAGATAACATCATCAAAACCCCTCAAAACCATTCTGTCCATATTTGAAGTTTGAGCAACTTTACATTGCCAAACTTGTCCAAATGCTCTCAAACATGGTACACATGCTAGAATGGTCTAATAAGGCATCTAGACCAAATGGCACAAGCTTTGGAGAAGGGTAACTTGATCAGAGTACCCCAAAACCATTTCTGTTCAAATTTAAATTTGAACAACTTTTTATTACCAACTTTTTACTTGGGGCTTCAAACTTTGTGGGCATGATCAAAACCCCAAATGATGACACTACACCAAGTGGTGCATCAAGGGGAGATGATTAGCTTGACTCAAACATGGTGAAACCATTTCTGTTGATTTTTAGAGTTCACCAAAGTTACACTGGCAAGTTTCTTCAAATGAGCCCAAACTTAGTGAAACACCCTATTTCCAAATGCCATTCAATCCTGTTAAGTGTCATGGCCATTGGAAGTCATTAGCTTGCCCAAAACATCATCAAACACCTTCTCCCATTTTACCAAAACCACTGTTTTGCCCCCTTTTACTATTAACCTTCGATTCAACTTTTTACCACAGCATCACCTAGTCACCTTCTACCTCCGGTAACTTCCCCATGGCCAGAGCTCAATAATTGAGCGGTGAAAACCCCATTTTACCTTGCTAGACAGCCCAGATCTTACCTTCTCTCAACTTCCCTCCTCTTCCACTGGACAGTCAAGGCATCCAAGGCCTCAGCCCGTTTGTTTACTCCGTGCCTGACCCCCCAGACAAGGAGTACGCGCCCAGCCAGAAAACGGCATGCCATGGCATGCAATAGGCGCGCTCCAGAGCACGCTACAGTGCACGCCCGCACTGTAGCCTCCTCCAATCAACCGCCCCCGACCACCTAATGCTTCCCCCTCACGTCGTTCGATGCGCCTCGGCGTCCGCAACACCCCCCGGCGCTGTCCTCCTCCTCCTTCGCCCTCCTGTGGATGCCCTCGCACGCGCGCCGGCCGCCCGCGAGCTCCAGTCCTCGGCCTCACACGCGCGCCGCTCTGAAAGCTTCCCCCGCTCCCTCTTTCCTCTCTCCAGCCCTGGACCTCATCCAGCAACTCCGCAGAGACCACCCCAACGCCTCCCAAGCCCTGTGGCAACGAGTAGAGGCTCGCCGGCGCACAGGTCCACGGCACCTCGCCGTTCGCCTATAAAAGGACCCCCCGAGCTCCTCCTCTCCTCACCAACGGCTCTCTCACCCACTCAATCTCCCCCCTGCGCCACACACCCCACTCCAGACCGGCCCGAGCTCGAGATCGAGCTCGAGCTCCGCTGCGGCGGCTCGCCGTCGAATGCTCGGTACAGGCCGTCCCAGCCACTCCTCTCGCTCGATCTAGCACCACGACACCTCACTGATTCGTTTCCCCCTCTTTTCCCCCTCTGCATCTGCCGGAATCGACCGGAGCAACCTTCACCCGAAGCTCCTCCGCCGCGTGACCTCACCACCGGCAAACCAGGCCCCTCCGGCGACCCACACCACCTCCACCAGATCGGCGACACCTCGCTGAATCCATCCCTGCCCTCAGCTCGCCCTGTCGTGCCCCGAGTTGTCGCCGGTGAGCTCGCCGGCCCTCTGCTGGAGGGTTAGGGATGATAGGCGGGCCCCGCCTGTCAGCCTCCCCTCGCCCTCGCCCCTCTCTCCACTCACTGACGCCGGGCCCCGCCCGTCAGGTTTAAAAACCAGGCATGCGCGCTGGCGCCCGTGCGGTGGGTTGTTTTCGCCCTGGGCCTGCTGCACTATGGCCGATCTGGCCCAGTTGCACATGACCCTTTTTTCTTTTTCTTTTCTGTGGGATTTTGAAATAATTCCACAGGATTAAATATTTATCAAAATGAATTAATTCCAGTTCCTAAAAACTTGTAAAAATCCAACCTATTCAATGATGTCACTTTCACCCATATCCATGGACTCTTCTGTTCTGTTCAAATTTAAATTCATATTTGAACACTAAAACCTCTATTCAAAAATTCATGTACCCCATTCTGTCACTCCAAAACTTGAACTAAGAATTTTTGCCATCTTAGTTTTCCCTCTAGTATTTGATAAAAATAGGTTGACATTGTTCTGAGCACTTTGGTTTGTCTGTTTTTATTATAGTCTTATTTTCCCGTTGTTTATTGCGACGATTAGATACCGTGTTTGACGAGGTTGCTGAAGAAGAAGGAGGGCAAGGATTTGAAGACCTTGAAGACCAAGCCAATCCAGGCAAGCAACCCTTTGACCATGATACCCTTGTGTTCCTCGGAACCCATTTATTTCCGAATGCATTATGATAAGAGTGACGGTGGTGACCTAGTTGAGAGCCACCACATGATGCATGCTTTACTCATGATCTTGCTATATGCTTAGATGCAATGCAAATGATTAGTAGTGATGCTTAGAGATGCATGTGTGCCATGAAACCTTGTGGTTACATTCTTCTCAAAAAAAACATCGGGTGCCCCTAATGCCCGAGGGTGATGTCGAGTTAGGTCATCACTTGAGGAAGAAGTGGTGTGCCAATAAAGATCTTGTGTGTGGGTGAAATGATGGATTAGATTTATGTGTGACTACCGTCCCAACCAAACATGTGCAACCACTCTACCCCTTATGGGACGGGACATTATTGATTACTTAGGCTGATACTAGCATGGTTACCACATTACTAGTGACGGGAAGGACTTGAGGTCACTCCCGGGACGGGGTCGTGCTTGGATAGGCGACCATGACTGTTTTCACAGGGCACCGGACACACCGTTGGTCCCTTCGTGTACGCGTGACATTGAAAATAGGGCCAGTCCCATGATCTATTGTTTGTACTCGAGGGCTGTGCACCAACGAGTGGACCCTATGTTAGTGTCGTCTAGGGAAAGATAATGACCGGGTGCTTCCCCCGAGTACTTGAGGTACTGCGGGATCGTGGGTGACACGAAAGCTTCCCGAATCTTGTGGGTAAAGTGCGCAACCTCTGCAGAGTGTAAAACTATTCGAATAGCCGTGTCCATGGTCATGGACAGATGGGTGGTGCTACTTAAACTATGTCCAGAATTTTACAATCTTAGTGAAAGTGTTTGTGTGTGTTGAGTCAAGGTGGTGACTTGACTCGTTGATTTGATCTCTATTCATGTTGATATCTGTAACCTGTCTTCGAGGTTACCCAAATTTATTGATGCATGTAACATGATGGTAGAATACTTAATCTAGCTTGTAGCTAGGTTGCTCGTTGTGTATATTGCATTGTTACCTTGAACCAAATCATGGGTTGCTTGCGAGTACATTCAAAGTACTCATTGGCTTGCCACTGGTTATTTAATTGGCCAGGCATGGAGGAGCAGGAATTTGACGAAGAATTCTATGGAGACGAACATGCGAACTAGGACGCTTTCCCAGTCAGAATGCCTGTAGGGTTAAGGCAGACGGCATGGGTTCTACTTATCTACGAAGACTTCCTCTATTCGAGTTATTTGCTATTCAGCCCTTGATGCTTTATCTATGTAAGACTTGGCCATAATGGTCATAATTTGTGTAAGACAGTATGTATGGATGTAAGACTCTTGTTATTCAGCTTCTGTGTGTTCAGTGAGCATTGATCTCTGGGATCACTGTACACGTGCATTTGGTGATCTCGACTCCTAAGTCGGGGTCCCCACAAGATCCGCCGCCACCATCGACGCCCGAGAGCATATGAGAGCAGCCTCCCGTTGCCGGTGAGCTCCGCGTTGTCCTCGGCCTCGCCAAAGTTGTCGAGCTTCTTCCACGATGTCGTCTTCTTCCACTACGACAACCACGCGGACCCGAGCGCCTCTTCGTCGTGCTCGTCTTCCTCTTCTTCCTCTACGGTGGCCGTAGGTTTTCGAGGCACGCCGTCGACGACTCCATCCATGCCAGGGCCAGCCGAGCACACCGCTGTGCTCGTGGTGAGCTACTCTCTCTCCCCAAGCCCTTTTCCCCTTTCTGCGCATGCTCTAGGCCATAATTCCACGAGCGCCCGATCGTGCCGCCGTCGGACCTCGTCGCCGGCGAGTGTTCCGACCTCTTGAGATGTTCCTGGGTTGTCCGTTCGCTCCGCCTAGATGCGTAGAACCTCTCTGTGCTATCGCCGTGCCGCCTAGTGCGTTGCATCGCCTCGCCGTCGTCCCGTCACCGCCGTGCTACAATTGCTCGCCGCCGATGCTGGAGTGCCCCGTAGTTGCTGCTAGTAGGTTGTTTGGATGCGGGACTCCTCCTGCCCCCTCTCGCACCCCTCCGCCGTGCCTAATGGTCACCGGAGCGGCTCCGACGAGCAGCTCCGACGAGGGCCAGTGTTTTCCCCTGTTCTGCTTCTGTGGCATATTCTTTAGACATGCTGCCTCCTATCTGTCACGGGCACATTGGTGTTTCCGCCCCATTTTTAGTTTTCGCCTGAGGTTGACAGGTAGGCCCCACCTGCCAGCCTCACAGCTCCAGCGCCAGACCCCGCACGCACCCGCTCGCCAGCTCAGCTCGCCTGGCCCCCCTTGTCAGCGTCAGTGGCTAGCTGAGCCTGGGTCAATTTAGACCTGGCGCTTATTCTGTTTTATTTTCTTTTTCCGGTTTTCTTTTTCTTTACTGTTTTTCGTTTTAATTAATATCTGCATATTTATGCTTTATATGAATATGAGCCCTATACGAAAAGTGCTTAGAATTTTGTGTAGATTATGAAAATGTCATTTGCTGCCATGTTGAAAAACATTTAAATACTGTTTGAAATTAAATTTGATTTAAATATGCTCAAACTTGCAAAATTCATAACTAATTCTCTACAACTCCAAATTTAACAAACTTTATATGCATTTGGGGTAGAAAGATATGTAGAATATTTTGGTGCTGTTGTTCAGGATGTTTGATAACTCCATCACAGAAGTATTTCAAATCTGTCCCAAATGCATACAAATGAATACGGGAGTTTCTGGATATTGTTGCATTTATTTCCAGCCCATTTAAATATGCTAGCATGTTGCTGTTATGTTAAGTGCACCCTTGCCATGTTAACCAACCTCTTTAAAACATGTTGGTTGCTTTTTTGATAAACTACATAAACTTGTCAACCTGTTCCTTTGCTTGTTTCATATGTGTGGCTGATCTTGTGGTTGTGATGTTATTGCACTATTGTGACCCCTAGGTCATGCATCATGTTTTCCTTGTTCACATGCTTCATGTGCATGCATCATGTGATTGAGCACTGCATGATGATTGATTTTGTTCCGTTGTTGCATTGTTTGTTTGGTTAGAGCCTGGTGAAGATACTAAGAACGAGGTTTCTACCGAGGTTGAGTGTGAGGAGCAAGATTACGTTCCCTCCGAGGATTCAACAGGCAAGATGACCTGACCCAGATATCATCACTATCTTTGCCTATGCTAGATGTCTCACTCTTTAGCTTATTGCCTTGATGCATATGTCTGTTTGTCAGCCTCCTATTGTAACCATGAACCTCTCTAACCACCCGACCTAGCAAACCTTTCATTGGCTACGTAAGCTTTGCTCAGCCCCTCTTATAGCATTGTTAGTTGCAGGAGAAGATTCGAAGATTTCGCTCTATGATGGAGTTATTGTTGGGATATCACACTAGATAAACTGTTTAACTAAATCATCTATATACTTGGGAATGGGTGGAAGGCTAAGCCTTTGCTTGGTGTTTTGTTCCACTCATGCCTCCCTAGGAACCGTTTAAACCGGTGTTATGTTCCATGATTTTGTGTCCCTAACACGGTTGGGGTTTCTGGGCCCCCCTCGATAACTCGATTAGCGCTAAAGCTTTTCCAGCAAGTCCCAACATTGGTTTTACATTTGCCTAATAACTAAAACATGCATAGGGAGTTATAAACCCTTTTTCTTAATTAACAACTCGGTCCAGTGCTCCACATGAGTGTTGGTCCAAACTGAGCAGACTGAGGGGCCACCTCGAGGGAACTCGAGGGCTGGTAAAAACCTGTAGGATGACTTATCCGGTCATGGCCCTAGACGAGATACGCGCGACTACTATCAGGGTGTCGGCACGCCGGGAGGACTTGCTGGATTAGTTTTACCTTAGCCGGAATATCTTGGGCACGGGATTCCGAGAATACTCGGGTCTTCCTGCCTTGGAGTTGCGACTCCGCAGATCGTGAGCTTGTGATGGGCTAAGTTGGGACACCCCTGCAGGGT
Organism: Secale cereale; assembly: GCA_902687465.1. Classification (NCBI taxonomy): domain Eukaryota; kingdom Viridiplantae; phylum Streptophyta; class Magnoliopsida; order Poales; family Poaceae; genus Secale; species Secale cereale. The sequence goes on from LR738710.1 coordinate 303,456,549, forward strand.
TTTGATCTTTCGAAAGCCGTGCCCGCGGCTATGTGGTAGATGGGAATTTGTTAATATCCGGTTGTAGAAAACTTGACACGATGATCGTAATACACTACCAGCGTGAGTAACCGTGACGGTCACTTTCCGAAGGGGTTCGGGAAGTGAACACGGTGGGGTTATGTTTGACGTGCTTAGTTAGGATCACTTCATGATCACTTTTACGTTCGTTGGCACTTCTATTCTTGCTCTAAACACATAAGCTAGTGCTAGTGCAGTTGCAACCTTGTTCATCAGCCTTGTTCCACACCCAAGGCTTAGATAGTTTTGCTACCCGGGAACGGGATTGCTGAGTCCTCCGTGGCTCATAGATTCTACACAACACCAGATGCAGGTACCATGGTGAACTACACAGCTGGTGGTTCAGAGTTGTACATGGAGTTCGACGAAGAATGTGGGCGGTACTATGTGTCTTATCCAGAGAATCAGTAGGGCTCTTACTAGGATGATCGGGACCTTGTGTTATTTATTTATGGTATCTTTCATTTGGATCTTCGTCCGTAGTCGGACTCTGATGTTATTTGGATGATGAATGTTTATGTAATGTATTGTGTGACGTGGCGAGTGTAAGCCAACTACTCTTTTACAATTTCATCCCTCTTTTACATGAGATGTGCAAAGATACCATTCTTGAGATCATTATAGTATGATATAATGCCTCTAAGTCATGCCTCGACACGTGGGAGGTATAATCTCATACTGGGCATTACAAGTTGGTAATCAGAGCCTTCTCCTACGTAGGAGCCCCCACTGATTGATCGAATCGTTGACGGTTGAGTCTGGGCACACACTTGAAAATGTTTTGAGTCCTATATATATATCGGAGAGTAGGATTTCTTTTTACTCCTCATCCCTTTTCACTCCAGTGAGGATTCCTGACGATTACTTATCTCTTCTACTCTCAAAAATTCACAACTTTTATAGGATCATGCGAGTATTGTTGGATTGTTCCGATGTCTTTGTGACGAGAACATTGTTCTCGATGCCTCCTGTCATTTAGGGGTTGTGGCAGTGTCCAGGGGAGTTGAGCTCCGAGGTGTTGTCGTGACAAATCTATCGCAGCAGTTCTGGAATACTTAAGACGGCCGACATCGAAAACTCTTCTATGCGGTTGGTGGCAAGATAACCCCGACATCACCCAGTACTGGGGAGATAGTTCGGGAGTATTGCCATAGCTTGTATAGCAGATGCGTTTCGAAGGTCCGAGGTAAACGGTTTCCGGAAATAACTGGTTATTTATTGAAGGATGGATACAGCTGGATGTAGGATTAGAGTTGAGTGTGCGGTGCTTCCCCTGTATCCCCAACACCTGATTGCATAACTGGAAACTTTCAGAAATTAATAGGTGGGTTCATCTAGTAGTTCGTAGGCATTCTTCTAACGGATGCAAGATATGGAGTTCGGGGTTCTACATTGAGTGAAGTCGTTTTATGGGTGTTTGTTCCGATCAGGAGTTGCATCTTAAAGGGTCTTTGGCTATGCTGATCCGGGGATTGCAAAACCCTTTTGTAATATGTTCCATAAGCTTTCAGCACGAATATGTCGAACGAAGCTTCTATCTTGTATTTTTTCTATCTGCTCCTTTTGTTTTTTATTTTACCTTTTGTTTGCCCAAGTGGCTTCTCGAGAAGATTGTTGTACCATTGAACTATGGATTACATTTGCTCATTTTGTTCGGATGTTCTTGTGAAGACTTATGTTGCAATTCTAGCCGTTGATTCAGCTTATATCTTTCAATCAATGGCTAATAGTTGTCATCTCATTCAGGATGGCTCCTAAGAAGGTTCCCAATGCTAACCCAGAGGGTGAAGAAGTTCCTGATCGTCCACCTTCCCCTCCTCCTCCGTCTGAGGCCTGGAGAGCAATTATGCAAGCGACAAACCAGAACACCCAGATGCTTATGCAAATGATGCAGAACATTCAAGCAAATCATGCAAATCAAGGTGGTCATGGGAACCAAGGCCAAGGCAATCTGCTCAATCAACCTCACTTTGCTTCGCTCAACCAGTTCCTGCCAAACCAACCGAAGGCGTTCAGTTTCTGTGTGGATCTGCTAGATGCTGAAGACTGGATAACAGACATCAAGAAGCATTTCAAGTGCAGTAATGTGAGACCTGAGGATTATGTCAAGTTTGCCGCCTTCCAACTCAAGGACCAAGCCGCTTATTGGTAGCAACAGTACAAAGATTCCAGAGAAGGACGTGAAATATCGTGGACTGACTTCTGCAAGGATTTCCGCTCTCACCACATTCCAACTAGGGTCACCGAAGGCATGCGTGAACAATTCCGCAACCTGAAGCAAGGCACCATGTCCGTTTATAAATACAATGTCAAGTTCCAGAACCTTGCCCGCTATGCCAAGCAAGACATCCCAGATTCCAGGAGCAAGATTTATTAGTTCCGTGGTGGTCTGAAGGATGAACTCCAACTAGCTCTCACCTTGTTTGAGCCGGATGAATTTGATCAATTCTATAACATGGCTCTTAAGCAAGGCAGCCCAGCTCAAGGTTGAAGCTTCCAAAAAGAGGATCAGAGATGCTGTCACCTCCACCTCTTCTTCCCAAGTGGTTGCAAAGCAGCACAAGTTTTAGCTTCCACCTTCTCCAGTGCTCCTCCCTCCCAACAACAACAACAAGAACTCTGGTGGCCGTGGTTTCTCCCACCCACCCAACCCAAGCAACCAGTCCAAGAATTACTTTCAAGCTTCGAAGTCAAGTGGTCCTTATCACCGTCCTCTCTCAGAAGTGGTGTCCAACAAGTGCACTCAGAAGGGTCATTATGCTAACAAGTGTCCCAACCCAAGGCGCCTTCCGCCTCCTCCACCTGTCAGCACTGCTATTGTCAAGCACAATCCCAAGCAAGCAAGATTAAATCTGATGAATGCAGCTCAAGCAGAGAATTCTTCAGATGTAATACTTCGTAACCTTCCAGTTAAATCTATTCCTGCAAAAGTATTGTTTGATTCTGGTGCATCACTTTGCTTCATGTCAAGACCATTCTTTACCAAGCATAATTTCACTTCGGCATTTCTGGATAAGAAGTTGCAAATTATTTCTCCGGGCAAAAACATGACTTCTAATTTGATGGCTCCGGATGTATCTATTCACATGGGTGATTACCGCTTTCTGGTTTCTCCGGTTATTCTCTATAACTCCGACATTGATCTTATTCTTGGGATGGATTGGCTTTCCAAGCATGATGCAAACAATGATTGTGCAAATAAGGAAGTCAAGCTTACTCATCCTGACGAAGACGTGATTATCTTTGCCTCTCGAGATAAAACAATCAGGCTATTCTCTCTTAATGACAAGGGAGAGATTAATGCCATCTCTCAGATTCCGGTGGTCAATGAGTATGAAGATGTTTTCCTTGAAGAGCTTCCAGGCATGCCTCCACATCGTCAAGTTGAATTCGTCATTGAACTCGAGCCCGGTACCGAGCCAGCATGTCGGCGTCCGTACAAGCTCTCCCCTGATGAGTTGAAGGAGCTGAAGAAACAACTCGATGAACAAGAGTGTATGGGTCTAATCTGGCCTAGCACTTCTCCTTGGGGCTGTGTTCTTCTATTTGTCAAGAAGAAGGATGGCACGGAGCGCCTTTGCGTTGATTACCGACCATTGAACAAGAAGACAATAAAGAACAAGTATCTGCTCCCCAACATCAATGAATTATTGGAGCAGCTCAAAGGAGCAAAGGTGTTCTCAAAGCTCGATCTTCAGATGGGTTGTCACCAGATCTGTATCCGTGAAGAAGATATTCCAAAGACCGCATTCAGAACGAGTTTTGGCTCTTATTAATACACGGTTATGTCTTTTGGCCTCGCAAATGCTCCACCCACTTTCTCGAGGATGATGCACTTCATATTCAACCCCTACACCAATGAATTTGTTCTCGTCTATCTGGATGATATCTTGGTATTCTCCAAGCATGAAGAAGACCATGCCAAGCACCTCCGTTTGGTTCTAGACAGACTCCGTGAACACAAGTTCTATGCGAAGTTCTCCAAGTGTGAATTCTGGCTGGATAAAGTCTTATATCTTGGCCATATCATCTCTGCTGAGGGTATTTCTGTCAACCCCGAGAAAGTTGAAGCTATTGTCAACTGGGAACCCCCGCAGAACATCAAGCAACTTCGAAGCTTCCTTGGTCTTGCTAGCTATTGCAGAAGGTTCGTTGAGAACTTCTCCAAGATTGCCAAGCCTCTCTCAAACCTGTTGCACAAGAATTTCAAGTACAACCGGACTCCTGATTGTGATGTGGCATTCAAAACACTCAAAGAGAAGCTCATTTCTGCTCCGGTTCTTACTCCTTCGGATGTGTTCAAGCCTTATGAAGTATTCTGTCATGCTTCTTTACAAGGACTTGGTGGTGTCCTCATGCAAGACAAGAAGATTGTAGCATACACTTCTCGTCAATTGAAACCAAATGAGAAGAACTACCCCACACATGATCTTGAGCTAGCAGAAGTGGTACATGCCTTGATCACGTGGAGACACCTTCTGTTGGGCAGAAAAGTGGACATCTTTACTGATCACAAGAGCTTGAAGTACATGTTCACACAGCCAAACCCGAACCTTAGCCAGACTCGTTGGGTTGAGATGATCCAAGAGTATGATCCAAGCATTGAATACACTCCTGGCAAGGCCAATGTCATTGCAGATGCCTTGAGCAGAAAGGCATATTGTAACAGTCTCCTTCTCAAGCCGTTTCAGCCTGAGCTTTGTGAATCATTCAGGAAGCTCGACCTCCAAGTTGTTCCGCAAGGATTTCTTGCAAATCTTCAAGTTGCTCCTACCTTGGAAGATCAAATCCGTGAGGCCCAACTAAGTGATGCTATGGTGCAGAAAGTGAAACATGGTATTGCTAAGGGTACTCCCAAATAGAAGTGCTATCGCGTTGATGAGAAAGACACCTTGTTCTTTGAGAAAATAATTGTGGTTTCCAAGGGTGATCTCAGGAAGCTCATAATGAACGAAGCACATGACTCCCTCCTCTCGATTCATCCTAGAACTTCCAAGATGTACCAAGGCCTCAAGCAATCTTACTGGTGGACTCGCATGAAAAGGGAGATTGCCCAATTCGTGAATGAATGTGATGTCTGCAGAAGAGTGAAGGCAGAGCATCAACGTCCAACCGGTCTCCTCCAACCTCTACCTATTCCCAAGTGGAAATTCGACCACATTGAGATGGATTTCTTCACCGGGTTTCCTAAGTCCAAGAAGGGGAATGATGCTATCTTTGTTATGATTGACAAGCTAACCAAAGTAGCTCACTTCCTTCCCGTCAAAGAATCCATCAATGCAGCTCAGTTGGCAGAGTTGTACACTTCCAGAATTGTTTCGTTGCATGGCATTCCTCAAGTCATCTCCTCAGACCGTGGAAGTTTGTTCACATCCAAGATCTGGGACTCCTTTCAGACAGCCATGGGCACTAAGATTCGTTTCAGCATTGCGTTTCACCCCCAGACTAGTGGTCAAGTCGAAAGAGTGAACCAGATCCTCGAAGACATGCTCAGAGCTTGTGTCATCTCTTTTGGCATGAAGTGGCAAGATTGTCTTCCATTTGCTGAGTTCTCTTACAACAACAGTTTCCAAGCAAGTGCCGGCAAAGCTCCTTTTGAAATCCTCTATGGCAGAAAGTGTCGTACCCCTCTCAACTGGTCCGAGACTGGTGAATGTCAACTTCTTGGCAATGACTTGATCTCAGAAGCTGAAGAAATGTGCAAAGTCATACGTGAGAATCTCAAAGCCGCTCAATCGCGTCAAAAGAGTTACTATGATGGCAAGCATCGTGATTTGGCCTTCGACATTGGGGATCATGTCTATCTCCGTGTTTCTCCTATGAAAGGAACCCAAAGATTCAGTATCAAAGGAAAGCTTGCTCCTAGATATGTTGGCCCTTTCAAGATTCTTGGCAAAAGAGGCGATCTAGCCTATCAACTTGAGCTCGCCTCCAACTTTGCAAATGTTCATGATGTGTTTCACGTGTCTCAACTCCGCAAGTGCTTCAAGACACCTGAACGCACCATTCCGTTCGAGGAGATTGATCTTCAACTAGACTTATCTTATCGTGAGCACCCTGTTGCTATTCTTGAGGAAACTGAGCGCAAACCCGCAACAAGTCAATCAAGTTCTTAAAACTTAAGTGGTCACACCATACGGACCAAGAAGCTACGTGGGAACGAGAAGATCACCTTCGTTCCGAGTATCCTTCCTTCTTCCAGTCCTAGATCTCAGGACGAGATCTTTTTGTAGTGTAGGAGAGTTTATAATGCCCCAAATGTAACACTTTCCTATAATGTCAATAAATCTTCCTCTTTGATCCTTGTCATTATCTTTGGGGGTCCTTCTCTTTTATTTTATTTGCATTGCATACCTTTTATTATTTTTTGCATCCTTGCATTGCTCATCATCATATCATCATATCATCATGGCATCATAGTTTATTTTCTTTTGTGCATTGTGAGACCTTGTGATGTATTGTTGTGTGTGGGTTCAAGCTATCTTCGCTAAAACCCTGCCCCTCCCCCTCTTCTTTCTTCTTCTTCTTCTTATTCTTCTCTTTCTTTCTTCTGGCCTCTTCTTTGATCTATTTTGCAAGCCACCTAGCAAGTGTCATAGTGGTTCTTTCTCCTCCTTTAAATCTTGCACCATTTGAGCAACCTCTCCACCAAATATCATCTCTTTTGAATATGATTTGGTTGGGTTTTAAAATATCAAGAGTTTGGCCTATATTCAAACTCCTTTTATTTTCTGCCTCTAAAAATGTCGAAGTCATTTTATTTAAATAGAGCATAATTCACTGAGCTTAGGGGTATTTTTCTTTTCCCCTAGTTCTTCTTCTTTATTTATGTGCATTCTTTTCTTTTTCTGTCTGGAGAAATAAAAAGAAAAGAAGCAGAGCAGAAGCCAGCAGAACAACCTGGGCCTCTCCCTTTCTCTCTCTCCCCCGAGGCCCATCTCCACCCGCAGCGCAGCGCTGCCCAGCATCGTAGGCCCAGCCACAGCCACGCAGTCGCGCCGTAGCCACTCCCAGTGCGAGGCCCCACATGTCAGTGGCACATCCCCCTTGCCTCCGTCTTCCTCCATCAGAAAAGCAGAGCACGCCGCGCTCACCGTCACGCCGTCAGCTCACGGACATCGAGGCCGTGCGCGGAGCCCCTCTTTTAAACCCAAACCGTGTCCACCACTCCTCTCTAGGTCTCCCCTTTCCCCTCTCGCTGTCTGGAGAGATGGGATCCCCCAGATCCGCCGCCACGATCGATGCCCGAGCGCATCTGAGATCAGCCTCTCGTCACCGGTGAGCTCCGCGTCGTCCTCGGCCTCGCCAAAGTTGTCCAACTTCTTCCACGACGTCGTCTTCTTCCACTACGTCAACCACGCGGACCCGAGCGCCTCTCCGTCGAGCTCGTCTTCCTCTTCTTCCTCTACGGTGGCCGTAGGTGTTCGAGGCACGCCGCCGACGACTCCATCCACGCCAGGGCTAGCCGAGCACACCGCCGTGCTCGTGGTGAGCTCCTCTCTCTCTCCAAGCCCTTTTCCCCTTTCTGCGCATGCTCTAGGCCATAATTCCACGAGCGCCCGATCGTGCCGCCATCGGACCTCGTCGCCGACGAGTGTTCCGACCTCTTGAGATGTTGCCGTGCTGTCCGTTCGCTCCGCCTAGATACGTAGAACCTCTCTGTGCTATCGCCGTGCCGCCTAGTGCCTTGCCTTGCCTTGCCGTCGTCCCGTCACCGCCGTGCTGTAATTGCTCGCCGCCGGCGCTGCAGTGCCCCGTAGTTGCTGCTAGTAGGTTGTTTGGATGCGGGACTCCTCCTGCCCCCTCTCGCACCCCTCCGCCGTGCCTAATGGTCGCCGGAGCGGCTCCGACGAGCAGCTCCGACGAGGGCTAGTGTTTTCCCCTGTTCTGCTTCTATGGCATATTCTTCAGACTTGCTGCCTCCTATCTGTCAAGATCGATGCAGTGGCGTAGTGGTGTGTCTTCGTCAGTTTCGTCAGTAAGGCGCGGGTTCGATTCCTCACGGGCGCATTGGTGTTTCCGCCCCATTTTTCATTTTCGCCTGAGGTTGACAGGTAGACCCCACCTGCCAGCCTCACATTCTAGCGCCAGACCCCGCGCGCACCCGCTCGCCAGCTCAGCTCGCCTGGCCCCCCTTGTCAGCGTCAGTGGCTAGCTGAGCCTGGGTCAATTTAGACCTGGCGCTTATTCTGTTTTATTTTCTTTTTCTTTTCTGTTTTTCTGTTTTAATTAATATCTGCATATTTATGCTTTATATGAATATGAGCCCTATATGAAAAGTGCTTAGAATTTTGTGTAGATTATGAAAATGTCACTTGCTGCCATGTTTAAAAACATTTAAATACTGTTTGAATTTAAATTTGATTTAAATATGCTCAAACTTGCAAAATCCATAACAAATTCCTTACAACTCCAAATTTAACAAACTTTATATGCATTTGGGGTAGAAAGATGTGTAGAATATTTTGGTGCTGTTGTTTAGCATGTTTGACAACTCCATCACAGAAGAATTTCAAATCTGTCCTAAATGCAAACAAATGAATATGGGAGTTTGTGGATATTGTTGCATTTATTTCCAGCCCATTTAAATATGCTAGCATGTTGTTGTTATGTTAAGTGCACCCTTGACATGTTAACCAACATCTTTAAAACATGTTGGTTGCTTGTTTGATAAACTACATAAACTTGTCAACTTGTTCCTTTGCTTGTTTCATATGTGTGGCTGATCTTGTGGTTGTGATGTTGTTGCACTATTGTGACCCCTAGGTCATGCATCATGTTTTCCTAGTTCACATGCTTCATGTGCATGCATCATGTGATTGAGCACTACATGATGATTGATTTTGTTCCGTTGTTGCATTGTTTGTTTGGTTAGAGCCTGGTGAAGATACTAAGAACGAGGTTTCTACCGAGGTTGAGTGTGAGGAGCAAGATTACGTTCCCTCCAAGGATTCAACAGGCAAGATGACCTGACCCAGATATCATCACTATCTTTGCCTATGCTAGATGTCTCGCTCTTTAGATTATTGCCTCGATGCCTATGTCTGTTTGTCAGCCTCCTATGGTAACCATGAACCTCTCTAACCACCCAACCTAGCAAACCTTTGATTGGCTATGTAAGCTTTGCTTAGCCCCTCTTATAGCATTGTTAGTTGCAGGAGAAGATTCGAAGATTTTGCTCCATGATGGAGTTATTGTTGGGATATCACACTATATGAACTGTTTAACTAAATCATCTATATACTTGGCAATGGGTGGAAGGCTAAGGCTTTGCTTGGTGTTTTTTTCCACTCATGCCTCCCTAGGAACCGTTTAAACCGGTGTTATGTTCATTGATTTTGCGTCCCTAACACGGTTGGGGTTTATGGGCCCCCCTTAAGAATAACCCGCTTAGCGCTAAAGCTTTTCCAGCAAGTCCCAACATTGGTTTTACATTTGCCTAATAACTAAAACTTGCATAGGGAGTTATAAACCCTTTTTCTTAATTAACAACCCGGGCCAGTGCTCCACATGAGTGTTGGTCCAAACTGAGCAAACTGTGGGGCCACCTCGAGGGAACTCGAGGGCTGGTAAAAACCTTTAGGATGACTTATCCGGTCGTGGCCTGAGACGAGATACGCGCGGCTACTATCAGGGTGTCGGCACGCCGGGAGGAATTGGTGGATTAGTTTTACCTTAGTCGGAATATCTTGAGCACGGGATTCCGAGAATACTCGGGTCTTACCACCTTGGAGTTGCGACTCCACAGATCATAAGCTTGTGATGGGCTAAGTTTCGACACCCCTGCAGGGTTTTGATCTTTCTAAAGCCGTGCCAGCGGTTATGTGGAAGATGGGAATTTGTTAATATCGGGTTGTTGAAAACTTGACACTATGATCATAATACACTACCAGCGTGAGTAACCGTGACGGTCGCTTTCCGAAGGGGTTCGGGAAGTGAACACGGTGGGGTTATGTTTGACGTGCTTAGTTAGGATCACTTCGTGATCACTTTGACGTTCGTTGGCACTTCTCTTCTCGCTCTAAACACGTAAGCTAGTGCTAGTGCAGCTGCAACCTTGTTCTTCAGCCTTGTTCCACACCCAAGGCTTAGATAGTTTTGCTACCCAGGAACGGGATTGCTGAGTACTCCGTGGCTCACATATTCTACACAACACTAGATGCAGGTACCATGGTGAACTACACAACTGGTGGTTCAGAGTTGTACTGGGAGTTCGACGAAGAACGTGGGCAGTACTACGTGTCTTATCCAGAGGATCAGTAGGGCTCTTACTAGGATGATCGGGACCTTGTGTTATTTATTTGTGGAATCTTTCATTTGGATCTTCGTCTGTAGTCGGACTCTAATGTTATTTTGATGATGAATGTTTATGTAATGTATTGTGTGACGTGGCGAGTGTAAGCCAACTACTCTTTTACAATTTCATCCCCTCTTTTACATGAGATGTGCAAAGATACCATTCTTGAGATCATTCTGGTATGATATTCTGCCTCTAAGTCGTGCCTCGACACGTGGGAGGTATAATCTCATACTGGGCATTACAACGGGTCTACATGTACAACAATACTATTTGCTTTGTTGTGATGCTAGTAATGTGCATGATATGAGAAGTCAATTGTATACACAATCGAAACTGAAATCAATAGAGCTATTGATAAGAGCAAGCCTGTTAAAGAAACATGTGTGAACATACCTGTTGTGCCATTAGAGTTTCAATTGGATCCTTCAATTTAAAAATAAGTTTGTATGAGTAAATACAGTGATACAAGAGCAAAGCAGTAGGCACGATAGCAATCATAGTTAAAAAAGGCGCGCCTAAGTGAGCGCTTAAGCGCGCCTAGGCTCTAGGAGTTGGCGAAACGCATTACGCATAACTACGCTTAATCTGTGCATAACTGCGCAAGCATGTGCTTTGGTTAGTAAAGCGCAAGGTGGTGGCAAAACGCACAATTAACGCCTAGCACTTTTTGGAACTATGATAACAATGAAATCTTAAATTAGAACAATTGTTCTTTAGCTGTAGGCACTTGTTCTACATGAACAGAGTACATTAAGATGCAAGAATATAGTACTTAAAATAGAAAATGAGCTCATAGACCTTACCACATTCTTGGTTCGGGACTAGTACAGAACAAAGCGTTCCCAGTCATCGTCCAGTAAATGTGTCTCTTGAGAACGTAAGGGAATTTGATGAGTTTCTTTGTAGGTGAAGTACGATTTCTTCAGGTAATTCCGATACTGCCACCAAGCATTCTTGAAGACTGCAGAGGTATTAGCACAGGTTACCTCATCCTGAGTTTCCAAATCGGTCCTTCTCTATAGAGGAAAAATGGGAAAATTTGCTGTATTATAACCATCATGGAGATAGGATGTATGGGACAAAGCAAAGTAATTGCCATGAATAACATGACTTACACATAACTCCTGGACAAACACCTGCAACTGGCATTTTCCTTCATCTTCAGTATAATATTTCCAAGATGGGAAGATACGCACATACGATTTAACAACATCAAATGCGATAGATGCTAAAGTACGACTAGCTGGTTGTGCTTCCACCATAGGAATAGGCCTACTAACTAGTGGAGTTGGGGTTCGCCGTGGTAGTACTGGACCTTTGGGCACAGGAGCTGCCTTACTAACTGCTCTTGTTTGGGAGCTCTGTGGTGGAGATGGTGTTGTGTCCCCAGGAACTGGGTTACTATCTGCTGGGGTTGGGGTTAGATTGGGTGAAGCTGGTTCTCTGTCCATCGTAGTACGGGTACAATCTGCGAGAGTTTGGGATATGTGTGGAAGGGCTGGTTCTCGTGCAGGTACAACCGGGGTGCTATCTCCACCAAGAGGTAGCACTGTTTTATTTGAAGACTGTGTTTTTAGTCCGCTAGATGTTGGCATCACCCGCTCCAATTCAAATGTCTGATAAATAGGAAACATAGTTGAATGTACATATATTGTATGAGAGACAGATGCAATAGATAGTGTGGAAAAAAGAGGACATGAAATAGTTGACATGTATATTGTTTAACTAAAATGGATAGCATGACATAATTTCACATATATGATGTCTATCTAAACTGGATAGCATAGCATAACATAATTCAAAGATATGATCAATAACTAAAACGCCGTGCCAAGTTACAGCATACACCTCGGTGGGGGAATAGGACTGGTCATCCGTCTCTGAATCCATCTTTGAGGAGCTATCGGGGCCCAACAAGAGATCTGCTTCAACAGGTCGAACTGTCTGCTTTGAAGGCCTTGTTTTCACTCCAGATTTTTCAATCTCCCACCCAAATGGCCGATTCACAGGAAGAGTAGTTTAATGTACAAACATTGTCGACAAATGGAAATGTAATGAAGAAAAGGATGGGCAAGATATCATTCAAATATATGATATAGAAACAAGATGGCATTGCACATTTCACATATATTATGGCTGGCTAAAAGACATGAGACTGCATAATTCCCATATATGATATAGAAACTAAACAGGTGGCGACGGAACATGTCTAAACTAAGCAGATGACATATATGATGTCAAAAGTAGGCACTGCAAGGCAACATATGCATGATATGACAAACATCATCATGCCAAGGTAGAGCAAATACCTTGGGGGTAAATAGGAGTGGTCAGCGGCGTCTGAATCCACCTCAGAACAGATATCTTCCTCTGGATTACAATATGGGTAGGGGTGGGGAAGGTTTGCCATTGAACCCACCATGGAGTGATGTCTGCATGACATTGTATTGCCTCGCAAAACTCTTCTCTTTTTCTCTACATGTTCAGCATGACTGTGTACAATATCTGACATGCATACGAAAAAAAATATGGTGAGATTATGTAAGGAGAGCATGCAGAAATTTAGAGTGATGGTAACAACCAGTGGCTGGATCCAAAAATAATGATAGCAGGCTGATGATTTCTTTAATTTAATAAAAAGACAGATGATGATTGCTTTACTATTTGTTTCCCACCCAAGATGAACAACATAGGCTTACCATAGGTGAACCAGATATTAGACAGAGATGCTATTCATTGCTTCCTCGATATGTGCCCCACAACTAATTTAGAACTCAAGTTTGAACATTAATTCGGACCTGACTTGGAGTCCAAGAGGTGAACAGGACGATAAAGTAGCAGGTAATTTTAAGCAATGCATAACATAAGCAGAATCAGAAGAGTGCGACCTCTCTTATGGACCCGTGTACTCCTTAGGTTCATCTGCTGAGTCGATGATGATGATGCCGCTGTGGTGGGTGCCGGTGGCAGTGAAGGATATCTGAGGTGGCGAAAGACGGTCAGGAGTTGTGATGTCTGGTTTGGTGGATGTTTCTGTTGATGGAGCACCTCAGGTGAGGTGGACGACGTCGCGGCAAGAGCGGGACAAACCACACAAAGTTCCCTTCGACACCTACCTGTAACTGAAGGAATTTTGTAAGGGCTCATTTGGCTTGCATGATTCTAAAAACGCAGGGATAGGAAAAACACCGGAATATGATAGGAATGCACATAGTAAACAGAGCATTTGTAAAAACATGATTTCTATCAACTTGGGTGTTTGGTTTACAGGAATTGGAAGAGCAGAGGAATGCAAAGAAACATGGCCAAAATAAAGTGAAACCATATGAAAGAGTGTACAATTAGAATGTTATTCTGCCACTAATGCACTTGGTCTTGTTTTCATGCATAGGATTTTGAAAAGTAGGTCCAGGTGGATTTTTTTGCTTAATTGAAATCAACAAAATGCATGAATAATTGAATAGTAGAGTGCCATTGCAAAATTCCCTATTGCTATGTTTTTCTGTCGAACCAAAATTGCCCTAATGGATTGACATGAATGTATAGTAATAAGTGATGCAACAAGTGTACAACCTCTTTGTCATAGGTGTGTCGACCTCAGCGTCATTGGGTTGATCGCTGAAGCAGTTGAGGTAGTGGTGGCTGTCGGAGGTGTGGAGGAAGATCTGTGGAATCTGTAGATGGCGTCCAGGGCACTGCTCTATTGTGATGGATCGGTTCTCTCGTTGGAGCAGCCCCGGTGAGCCGTAAGACGTCATGGCTGAAGCAACACAAGACATACATCGTCAATCTCAAGTGGGATTCTAATAGCATCTCCAATAGATGATGTAAAATAGATGTAAAATTTATATCCCCAAAAACCACCTGACTACAACAGATGAGGAAAAAACTGTTGACTCTCAACTTAACTGTCAAAACTTAAATTTACTATGGAACCTGAATGTTACTGTCAAAACTGAACGCAATGGTAGTAGAGAGGCACTTGACATGTAGTTTAGGAAGGGCCTGCAGTTCATCTTCAACTTGCACACCCCTTAGCCTCCAACCACCACCGGCCGAACCGCCGGCTCCAGCGCCGCCTCGACGCCCCGAAACAACTCCCCACCATCGGTCCGCCGCCGCCTCTGCCAGCCCTATAGGCCCCCGCCCCCACCCTGAACCCTAAGATAGATAGTGGGGTACTTCTCCGGCGAGCCCCTGTCCCCCTGCATGTGGTTCTTCGTTAACTCCGGCGAGCCCCCCCTCACCACCTGAAAATCGACTGACCCAAAAGTCGATTCAGTCGACTGAAGTGTAGCTAAATTGGAGCAAAGCAGCAGAACGAGCGAGGAGAAGAGCAGCAGCAGCAGCAGCGCGAGCGAGCGAGTGAGAGCCGGAGCAGCAGCAGTTGGGCGAGCGAGCGATCGAGCAAGAGCCGGAGCAACAGCAGCAGCGCGAGCGAGCGAGTGAGAGCCGGAGCAGCAGTAGCAGATCCAACTGGTATGGACGCCGTCGCCGAAGGGGCCTTGAACTGGGGGAGAGCCGTAGTGGAGATGTCGCCCGTGGCGCCGGCTACAAGGTAGCCGCTCCATGGGGGTGCGGGATGGAGCCCCGTCGGTGATGGGAGGTTGAGCTAATGAGAATGTGCGATGCGATGAGTGTACAACCTCATTGGTGGCCCGAGTAGGCCTCGGCTTCGTCCGAGGAGTCGGTGAGGATGTTGCGGTTCTAGTGGAGCAGGTTAAGGCGATGCTGTGGGGATGGAGCAGCCGCGATAGACGAGGCGAGAGTCAGAGTAGCTCCTTGGAGGTGGAGGATGCTATGGCTGAACCGGTGGGATGACAAGATGGACGACGGATCCTCATCCTGGGAGGTGGACGAGGGACGTCGAGCTGTTGCGGTGGACGACGTCGTCTGGGAAGAGGCTCCGGCTGGGTAGCGGTGAGGTGGCGGACGGAGGAGGGTGGGGTTTCGCGGCTAGAGCGGAGAGGTTATGGCAGCCTGGGATTTCGAATGGCAAACAGGAGGCGATGGAGACGCCCTTGTCCAAAATGTAAGGTGTGTTACAAAAGTACCCCCACCGATTTGAACTAGCGGCCCTTTCAGCTCAGGGTTAGAAGGGGGATTTTGCGTGTCGGGATTTGGTAGCTGGAGGGAGTTTTCACGCGCGTTGTAATTTCGGGATAGCAAGGCACGGGTTGTGAAGGCACCAGTTTTGGGAGCACGATATCTGAATTTTCTAGATATAACAAGGCACAGGTTGAATTTTAGGGATAAGCCTAACGTGTAATATTGTAATTGTACGTACCAAATCAATTCGCACTTCCCTCAACCAAAAAGAAAACGAAAAAAATAAAACTATTCACACCATACAAAGAGAGAGTCTTGCCCCATTTTACTATAAAAATTCTATTTAAAGCTACTCATACCAACAATTTAGTGCAATTAAATGCTATTCGGTAGTATGAATCCATGTTATGTCCAATTAAATTTTTTCGCTTGCTCTATAATGCATGTAACCTACTCATACCAACATTTTAGTGCATTCCAAATGTCTATACTACCGCTGCAATTCGAACTGAATTTGAATTCGTTTCTCTATTTCAATAACAATCTACAATCATGATTGTTGCCAACTTCGACCATCATTCGTGTATTACCTTAATAACACACCACATGATTACTATAGAGATAGATATGAACTATGTGTACTACATGAACTCGAATTCTATTTTTTGAATATACTTGATGTTGGTTCCAAATAATAGTATATTTGATGTACTAACTATATATTCATAATCTAAACCATGTTCCATACGTGTACACCGTGTTTATCACACATAGTATAGTACCCGCCCCCTACATTATGACAAGTATTTAGACCTGAGCTGCAAAAGCCACACATTAGCCCAAATTATGATGAATGTGCTATATGTTATACGTAGTACTAGCAAGATGCCCATGTGTTCCACAGAACATCAACATGATCAAGTGGAGGCCTAATTTGCAAATATGGAGAGGGGTGTGGGTATCTTTTTTCAAAATTGCCATAGTTTCCTTCCTATCTGTCAGATATAAATCGGATGGCCTATATTGCAGGATGCACCATTATCAACTACTCCGTTTTTTATAAGAGTAGAGATAAAATATATTATATGTAGTATAACATGTTCATAACCACACCATGTGTATCACCGTTATATATATTCACACATGCGTTGGTTTAAAACTCTATGATAAATTCTTCAAATATCCGAATTCACTTTTTATAATGAAGTATGATCTCTATTCATCTTTTACACCCACACAATCCTCTTATTTTGTAGCTAGCTAGCGCTACCTTTCTCTCGTGCATATAGACGCCCGCATCCCTCTCACCCTCCCTTAGCATTCTCTAGCTCCATCGCGCAAATCGTCTTTTCACTTTAGGTTGTTCACCCACGGTGTGTAGGCCCCCTAGCTCCTTCTTTACGGCACACAATGATCGATATGCCTCTCTAGCCAGGTGTGCCTAGCACAAAACACAAGCTTCCCCTCTTCTCCTATCACTGTCCATGCGTCACTCCCACCACTCTCTTCATCGATCTCGTACTCGCACACTCCTCCCCCTCGATATAGTATGACTCTCGCACCACCTCCTAGATGCATCCCTCTCTCTCCATCCTTCTCCCCGTGCCTCATTTGCTTCTAATAGACACATGCATGTATATCGATCGATCTCCCAATGTATACCTAGGTTGAATTTAACTATCCCCCCCATCGATCAACGTACCTGACAAGTTATGTCTCTCCTTTCTCTAACAAAGGATGATTGATCTTACTATGTAGTTATGTCTGCTTACCACAGGCATATCGCCCCCCTCATCATTCGTGCATGCCTCCTGACCAGTATCTCACACACACGTGCACAGACAGGCAGCCATCCCCTCTCTTATTGATATTGCAGGCGTGTCCTCCGGTTGTCTAGCAAGCCTATCCCACCATTTTTAGAAGCAACTCCACTACCACCCCCTCCAACACTCCAGCTCTGTCTCTCTCCCAATCTTATTCCTCTCCTACACATATGCATGGATGCTGATCGATCTCCCTTAATACATGAGGTAGATCGATCTCCCTTAATACATGAGGAAGGCCTCTCTCCTCCTCCACACATATACCAACAATTGTACCTCTATAGTTAATTAGGATTCCCT
>LR738710.1:303482381-303571449 GCA_902687465.1 Secale cereale
GCGTCATAAGTATAACGTTGCTCTGTCTTCCGAGCTCCACCACAAATACAACATAGCTTGGAATCGCCTAAGTTACAAAAACCACTCTGAGTGAAGAGCGATCCTCTCACTCGGGGGCTTAGCCGCGAACCCGATTCGCCTAAGTTACAAAAACCACTCCGAGTGAAGAGCAACCATCTCACTCGAGGGCTTAGTTGCGGTCCTCCGAGCTACGTCATAAGTGTAATGTGGCTCTGTCTTCTGAGCTCCACCACAAATACAACGTAGCTTGGAATCACCTAAGTTACAAACAACCTCTCCGAGTGAAGAGCAACCCTCTCACTTGGGGGCTTAGCTGCGGTCCTCCGAGCTGCGCCGCAAACACAACGTTGCCGTCAAGACATCGACTCAAAATCCAACGATCAAAAAGAATCGGAACCAAAGGAATCAAATCCGGATCAAAGCCCCTCAAGATTCGGGCAAGAGTACCTGGGCCACGAGGCCACGAGAGTTTAATGATTACAGGATCACTCGGCATTCCGAGGCAAATTGAATCAAAGTTTCAAAGTTCATTCACTCTTCAAGGGGAGGCGTGCTCGCAGGAGCAACAACTGGTCCAGGTCGATCCAATCGGCGATGCGGGTGTCACCTTCCAAGAAAGTCTCCATGAAAGACTGGAATTGGAGCTCCTTCGTATTGGCGACCTTGAGAGCCGCAAGCCTTCTCTCCTTCACTTCCTTGAAGTGCACACACACCAAGGATAGTGCAACGTCAGCTTCGCAGCGGGCAGATGACTTCTTCCACTCCTGCACTCGACCAGGGATTTCATTGAGTCGAGTCATCAGAGACTCAAGGTCGTTCTCTTGCACGGCTCCCCTCCAGAGTGCGGCGTCGATCCGATCCATCACTACTTTCAGCCGACCCAAGTAGCATGTGGCAGCAGTAAGGCGAGACTCCAGCCTCAAGATATTCATGGCAGCTTCGTCCTTGACTATGGAATTAGCTGGGTCCAGACCAGGTTCGACCCGCCCAGTCTCTTTATCAAAGTTGCGGCAGAATTCTACACAACGAGGAACGCGTCGAGTCAGCAAGCAGGTTACGGGTCGACCAATCCAACTAAGTCTCAGCAAAAGAGATATACCTTCAAGCACGAGATACCACTTCTTGGTGAGGTCGCTCAGATAAGCTTCCAGATCATTCTTCTTCTGGAAGAGGCCCTCGTATTTGTCGTTCAGAGCATTCTTGGCATTCTTCAGTCGAGTCACTTCTTGGTTAGCCACGTCGAGAGAACCCTTCAACCTGGTGATCTCCGCCTCAAGCGTGCCAACGGAAGCCGGCTTCTGCTCTGCAAGTTCAGTTTGCTCCTAAGCCTTCTGTTGCGCCGCCGCCAAGTCGAGGTCTTTTTGCTCCAAGGCCGCCTTCAGTTGATCTACAAGAGACATCACTAGACAGATGAATATGAGGAAACACAGGACATACTTATCAACGGTCAGTCGACAAGTTCCTCGCGTCAGTTACCAGCTGCTTCGTCCTGCGTCTTCTTCAGATGGTCCCGAGCCAGCTGCAAGTCGAGATTGAGCTGGATATGCTTCTTCTCAAGATCCGGAAATTTGGCTCCAAACTCGCAAGATCTCTGCATCAACACAACAAATCAGAATTCCAAGACTACAGTCAAGTCAAACACTCAACTGCGGTCTCGAGGACTACACCCAGTGGGTGCACTGAGTGTGCCCCCACTGGTTCTCACTCGGCCAAGATCAGTCTCGCCCAAGCTCAAAAAAAAACAAGGAGGAAAGTTCTATTATCAGACCATGGTCGACTACCAGCAGTCGACCATGGCCTCGGGGACTACACCCAGTGGGTGCACTGAGTGTGCCCCCACTGGTTCTCGCTCTGCCAAGATCAATCTGGCCCGAGCTCAAGTGAAGTTCAAAGCAAACAAGTAATTCTAAAGACCACATCCGACCGGCGACTTCAGTCGACCATGGCCTCAGGGACTACACCCAATGGGCGCACTAAGCGTGCCCCCAGTGGTACTATCAGATGACCTTCAAACGCTAAAAGCTACAAGGAAAGATACCCAGTGGGTGTGGCATCATCTAACGAACAAAGCAGTAGATTTCTCAAACCGAAGACTACTCCAACACAGGAAATCATTCAGTCAAAAGAAGCAAACCTGGACATTGGTCCGAAGGGTGGAACAAGCGTCGTAAGCAGCCATCCTAGCCTCGTACGCCGCCTTCGTCTTCTCCATCATCAGCCCCGCCTGACGAACGGCTTCTTGAGCCGCGCCCACGGGATCCTCTGGGAGGCAATAGGTGGAGAAGAGAATGGATGACGGAGCAGGTGTTGGGTCGACGCCTGGAGCAGGCGCTGGGTCGACGGCTGGAGCAAGCGCTGGATCGATGGCCCCTCCAGCTAACGAAGGTGGGCCCATAGTCAACACGGGGACAGCGAAGGAGACCGTGGCCCGGACCACGTCTTCCTGTTGCTGGGCCTTTGGGCCAGAAGGCACCTTCCGGCTCTTCCTCCCCGTGCGTTTTCGAGCCACTCCCGAGCGCTCCTCATCGTCATCATCATCGTCTGGGAGCTCTATGACATGGCGTGGCGCTTCAAAACAGACAATTATGAGGTTCAGTCGACCGTCAGTTCAAATCGACAAAAAGCAAAGCACGATCTACAACTCGCACCTCCGCGAGACGTAGCAGCATCTGCGGTCTCCTCATCATCTCATCCTTTGTCGATGTCCATCGAGGTCGCGGAAGTAGCAGCACTGAAGGATTTCCTTGAAGATGAGTCGACGAAGACAGAGTCGACCTCCGAAAGGCAGAAAGAAACAAAGTTGAACAGCACTTACGTGGAGGCGATGGGAACATCCACCTTGATCTTGGGCAGGGCCTTCCGGGGCTTGGCGGCGGTGACCTTGGGTTGCTTGGACGCCTTCTCACATGGGTCAGGAGTGGCCGTACGAGCCCGCTTCGGCGCCTGGGAGCTGGAGGGAGCTGTCCGAGAGCGCACAACCCATGGGTCGTGCTTCTCCTTGGATCGCTTCTCGCCACGGGGAGGTGACTCTACCTCCTCCCCGCTGATGTAGTCCTCGCTCTCCTCTTTAGTCTCTTCGTCAGACTTCCACTCGGAGACGTCGCCCACGCCCTTTTCATCCTCTTGGACTTGATCCCCGTTGGGCACCGAGTACATTTCAGTGTAGATCTGCAGAGAAGAAAGATCAGCTAAATGCCAGTCTGACTCATCGAGGCAACTGCAAGCCAATAACAAGAACACCACTCGGAAGCCAAGGACAGACCTTGTCAGGAAGATGGTCGGCGTCGAATGGGAGAACCCTTCCGGGCCCCCTGGGGTTGTCTTTGTTCCCCGTGATGCACTTCAGGCACTGCGCCACATACTTCACGTCCGCCGCCTCTGGGTGGACTCGTGACGAGTCGTCTGTGCCGCAGTACAGCCACATCGGGTGGTCCTGAGCCTGGAGAGGTTGGATCCCCCGCATGAGGTACACCTCAAGGAGGTCCAACCCTGTGACTCCCTCGCGGACCAATTGGACGACCCGTTCCAATAGCATGTCCACTTCCGCCCTCTCAGCCCGACCCACAATCAATGACGGAGGCTGGCTGGATAGACCAAGAGAGAAAGGGGGAAGTCCGGTCGACTGACCGGGAGTCGGACAGTCCTTACAATAAAACCAAGTCGACTGCCAACCCCCGAATCGACTCCAGAAGAATCATGGGAGGAAAAGCGCTCTTATTCCTAAGCTAGATGTCGAGCCCGCCGCATTCCTGGAGGACGTGCGTCTTCTCATCACTCGGGTTCGTCTTCTTGATGGTTTGCGAGCGACAAGTAAAGATGTGTTTGAACAAACCCCAATGCGGCTGACCGCCGAGGAAGTTCTCGCACATAGAGGTAAACGCGACAAGGAAGGCGATGGAATTGGGCATGAAGTAATGCAGCTGGGCGCGGAAGAAGTTCAGGAAAGCGCGAAAGAAAGGGTGCGGGGGCATGGAGAAACCTCGGTCGACTTGGTTCGCGAGAAGAACGCACTCGCCCTCCCGCGGCCGGGGCTCGAGCTCGCCCTCCGGCACCCGCCAGGAGCCGCGGGCGACCAACCCCTCTTCCTCCAGCTCCTCCAAGTCCTCCACCATGATGGTGGACCTGATCCAATCCCCCAGGATCCAACCAGGAGAGAGCCCGGACCTCGACGACGATCCGTCGCGGCCGGACCGCTTCCCCTTCCCCGTCACCGCCTTCTTCGAGCGCTCCATCGCTGCGGTCTTGTCCTTGCCCATGGCATGCGAGCCGGTGGTGGCTGTGGAGAAACAGGGAAGGAGCAGAGGCACGGCGCAGAGGCAGAGGCGAAGGAACAGGGAATGGGCGCCCAGTGCCCTCGCTTCAGGCTCGGCACGCATTTATAGCACCACGGTCGAGTGACTGACCGGTGGACCCGAGCGATCTTATCAAAGCCCACAATAGGCGAGGACGCGATACATGGCAAAAAAGGCGGCATGAGGATCGAGGCATCCCGAGCATATCCGTCCGATTGCCACGGCACGACCCGTCCCGCGCACTTCCCCAAATTTCTAAAATCACACAAAATCCGGCGACCAGAGAACAACCATTCGCGCCGAAAACAGCGCACGCCAACGGTGCTCGACGCCTAGCGCAAAGTTCAATCGACGGACAATGCAAAAAACGCACTCGACGGTTCCAGAATCGATCAAGGCGACTAAGACAAGATTGAGAAAGACAGCCTAGTCCGCAAGCTCAGAGAAGACTACCCCAAGGGCGTCGAGCCAGGACCAAAGCTCTCTTCAGCACTCTCTCCTGCTCAAGCCTCAATCCATTCGGGGGCTACTGACGAGGTTACAGACCTAGGGTAGGGTCACAGGCCTAACCAAGATACCCCACCCAAGGTCACTACCCCAGAAGATTAAAAGACAAAACGTACGATGGTAAAGATAGTCGACCGAAACGGCCCAAGAGGACATCCCACTCGACTGGACATCACCTACAAGACGACTCAACTCCACTCGACCCCCGAAGGTCAAAGGTCCCTTAGGACAATAACGGTCTGGTATTTACTTGCCGTAGTGAATGCCTTTATTACTCTTTACTGCAGACGTTATCAGTAACGTCTGCCTTAATGTACATTGAACCCATAGTAACGTGGAGCATGGCTGGGGTCCTAGCGCACTATATAAGCCACCCCCTCCTCCTATACAAGGGTTCACATCCTTGTAACTCACACATATACACATACCAGTCGACCGCCTCCGGGCACCGAGACGTAGGGCTGTTACTTCCTCCGAGAAGGGCCTGAACTCGTAAAACACCTTGTGTACAACTCCACCATAGCTAGGGCTTTGCCTCCTCATTCGTACCCCCTACTCGTACTGTCAGGCTTAGAACCGTGACATCGGCCGCATCCCATCCGTCGGGGGGAAGGTAGGACATGCATCGTTTCTCCGTTCGACGGCACCGAGGCAGCATGTCCCGATCTGCGGTACACTCCGTTCTCTCTGACCAAGCTCCGGCGTGGTAGGGCCTACGCCACCTGCTCGCTGCTGCAATATGGGTAGATTCCGCTCGCCGTCGCTCACCTAGTTACATCCCGACGACCTCCAGGAACCCCCGAGGCCTTCCTCCACTGCCCGTATTCCCACGTCGCTGCATGTGGATCTTCCATAGTTTTTTACCCAAAATGTAGGTCGTCCGGCATACTTTCCATATTGCAATCTCGTCCTCACACCATTTTAGACAAACACAACCGTGTTGTTATCTTCCCTTAGGACAAGGAATATGTTTCTTTTTTGTCGTGGCATGTGTCATCAACTGTTATTGGCCTGTAATTGTTTCCTTTCTACCTATTTTGTGCAAACAGGGCTATCCATTTCACCTCGTTGCTATTGTGACCTTTTGGTGAACTACACAAATCACTTTTTTCTTAAGAGTGTTTTGTGCCTACCAAAATGTCACATGGGCAATGTCGCTACATTTCAGTGGGATTGCACAAAGGGAGATTGGTTTTGCTCTATCCTCCTCATCCAACTCCGAGCCTAATCTTCTCAAACTAGTTAGTCTTAAGAGAGACCGCAAAGGTGACTGGCTTCTATTTTGTGTTTATTGTTTCTTCAGCAGTCCTATGTTATCGTAATCACAATTAATATCTTTGGAACAGGGTCGCTCAGCTCTGTTTTAGTGGAACTGCACAAAATGATCGAAATGTTGCATCTTCCAGAAAGCTACTTTTTTCCCAACATGCCTTGTTGATTTAGACATCGCTGGGGGGACGTTGCTGCCAATGAAAGCATGGATCAATTTTAATTTAACAACTTCTCACAACTTTGTCTTCAGTTGTGATGTAAATATTAGCTCTGATTAGCAAGGAAGTTAGTTTTTTATTGTTTCCGAAAGAGCATCGATGGCAAGAAACACGAAACAAAAACTGAAAGCTCACACCATTGTACAATTTCATGTCGCTGGAAAATTATTTGTATAGTACGTCAATTATGTAAAACAATGCTGGAAGCTTGATAGCATTGCCAGAAGCCTCTTCGGCATCCGGGTCCATGTGCCATGCACAAAATAATACTCCTTCGTTCCTAAATATTTGTCTTTGTACAAATTTCAAATGGGCATATTTTAGAGTGCAAATTCACTCATTTTGCTTCGTATGTGTACTCCCTCCGTTACTAAATATTTGTCTTTCTAGAGATTTCAGCAAGTGACTACATACGGAGCAAAATGAGTGAATCTACACTCTAAAATATGTCTATATACATCCGTATGTAGTAGTCCATTTGAATCTCTAAAAATACAAATATTTGGGTAGTAACTCGTTGAAATCTCTAGAAAGACAAATACTCCAGAGTATATTTAAGAACCAAGGGGGTAGTGCACAACCGCATGGGAGACTCTGACCGGTCGTTGCACTGCATTAATAGTGAGTATTGAATAGTCAAATCATGCCCCACCTTTCCCACTGTAAGTTGCTCGGAAGAAGCAACCATCAATACGCTCTTCTTTGAATCCGCTCATACTACTCCATCCGTCACTTTTATAGAGCGCGCTTCAGAAAAAGAGAAAATTTGGGACCAAGGAGACTAGCGATCGGCCTGAAAAATAGCATTGGTAGTTATAGCACGACGTCTATTACTAGAGGAAATAATGCGAACACACATGCATGCAGTGCTTCCACCCCGGGTACACACATGCATGCATTTACTCCACTCCGTAGTACTACATCGAGAGAAAATTGCGGTTACCATGCCCTAAGTAATTGAGCATTAAACCAAACGCGTCTCAAGTCTATCTGGTGGTGGAAATGCATTGAGAGAAATGCATCATAATTAAGGGCGCCATGTAAACTGTGACGGAGGGAGGAGTAGTATGAAGGTGCAAAACCAAGTACGTGTACGGCCAGTCGGTCAACCCACCTCCTCTTGGCATATCACTGACATGTGGGACCGGAGTGTGAGCAAACCGATCTAAATTGACGGCAAAATGGCCAAACCGTTGTTCCTTGAGAGAGACGAGGAGCGATAACACACAGACGGGCTCGCATGGAGGCCAAGATATATTCGAGCATGGTTGATCGATATCATCATTACATGTCGCGCTGTCGTTTTCCACCCTTCTCTAGAATAAATGTGTACTTTATCAGAGATTAAGAAAAATAAGAGTACTGAGGCTCCACCATGCGGTTCTAGTAGTAGTACTACTCGTACTACTAAACCTTGCGCTTGGCTCTTTGCCTCTTCGTGAATTCGAACAATGATGGTACTCCGCATGTTCGGTACTACAGTGTATGCCTCTGGCAATCTGACACCGAATGAACTGATGCATGTGTACCGCTTGGGCGAGGGTACGTTGCATTAGTCAAAAGGCGTAAGCGAGCTTCACCTTGTCCTGCAAGCTTCTCCTCATTCTGCGAGTTTACGGGACACACCAACAAGTAGTGCTAGTCTATACTCCCTCCTTTCTGGTTAATATGGCTTAATCTTTTTTGCGGCTAAATGAGAGAGCTTTATTCATATATAAGCATTCTTAGGACGATCAGCTAAGACACTAGTCACTAGGAAGCGAGGTACCCCGCAAAAAAAGAAGTAGGAAGCGAGGTGTTTCATCAAGCCAGCTCTCAGCCACATTCAAAGTGCAGCAAGCACGGTTCGCACAAACAGGCGCCGCAAGGTTTGCTGACCTGTTTACATGCTGAATAACAAAAAAAGAGGAAATATTACCGAGCACTCCTATTTGTAACAGGATATGAGCCAGAATTAAGCGAGAATTGTAGTGAGTGTTCCATGCAATCAACTTCCATTATCACATGCGAGAACCCTCGAAGAGAACAAAATGTGTTGAAGATTGCTTTATCACATTTTAAAAATATAATAAGAGTGCAGACGCTCCTCCATCCCGTTCCTAGTACTAGTATAGTACCTCTATAGCCTACTATAGTAGTAGTACTAGTACTAGTAAACTTTGCGCTTGGTTGTTCGCCTCTTCAGGAAGTGCAACAATAATAGTACTACTAGTATAGTGTATGCTTCTGGCAATCTGACACCGAATTAACTATTGCACGTCCACCGCCAGAGCGAAGGACAGCTTGCATTAGTCAAAAGTTTCTCCTTGTCCTGCGAGCCACCGCGCACATGCTTCTCCCGTCCTGCAAGCTTCTCCTCGTTCGGCAAGTTGACGGGACACAACAAAGTAATTCTAGTCCATACTGCCACCTCTCCGGTTAATATGGCTTAATTTCAAATGAGATAAATACACTGCCTATCACTGTATATTTGTAAAAATACGGTCAATGGACTTCATAATACGCTCATTGTGCTCAATACATACTTTTTCCGGTGTTTATACGGTCACTAGATCACCCTGGCTGAGTATGTGTGTGGATGCACATGTAGGTTAAGCACTTGAGCGTTACTGTGTGTGTTCCGTCGTGTGCTCGGACATGCATGCATTAGGGCATCATGCACGTTTTTGCATCCATGTGTATGTGTGACTGTTGCATACACGTAGGGAGAGTACGTGTAGGGGCCACTAAAGGAGCAGTCAAATCACATAGTAAGTTAGTCGGAAGAAGCAACCATCATTTCACTCCTCAATGACACGTACAAAATATAAAATGGTTGATATGGAGAGAAAAAGAAAACCACTATATACACACTAGCAGGAGCCTAAGCTACAAGCCTGCTTGCTTGGGTTGCTCTCTTCACAAGCATAGAACGACGATGGCCACACCGCTTGTCACATATCTGCCTTGATCCCGCAGCTAGGGGAAGGGAACAATGTTCTACGTAGACGCAGTCGACATCGGCATGGGAGAAAATCCACAGTTGGTGCATCCCAATCGGGGGTCACCGCGGTATGGGCCGATGTCGCGTCCCAACCGCCCTTTTAGTTACAGCCCGATGTCCCAGGAAGTCTATCTTCCTTTTGGAGTCGGCTTGCTCCACTACCGCAGCTCCCCACGTAGCTCCATCTCCATGTCGATCTTTCTCTACTTCTACCGTCTTCTACTTGTGATGAGTTTATGTCTCATGAACTAGTGCCAGTGCTATTATTCTAATCACAGTTCTTCAATATCTTTGCCATCAGGGATGCTCAGCTCGATTTTAGTGGAACTACACAAAAAGCATCGTATGATCCGAGGGTGCCACCCATCTTTCCTTCGACAGGTTCTACCTGGGCCAGAAATTAAAT
Organism: Secale cereale; assembly: GCA_902687465.1. Taxonomy (NCBI): domain Eukaryota; kingdom Viridiplantae; phylum Streptophyta; class Magnoliopsida; order Poales; family Poaceae; genus Secale; species Secale cereale. The sequence continues at coordinate 303,492,081 of LR738710.1, forward strand.
CATGTTTAGGGTTTAGGGTTTAAGTCTTAGTGACCCCATCAGTAGTTTTTCTTTCGGACACGCTCTCACAACTTTTGTCTTTAGTTGTGAAGTAAATATTGGCTATGATATGTGAATCATTGAGATGTATCAGGATGCGTCTTAGTTTTCCTTTATATTTGATGGAATGTTGTAACGGGGCAACCTTGGAGTAGGAATGAAAATAGAGTGGAAAGTTTCCATTTTTCCGGAGAAAAAATGGAAACGGAGAGAAACCAACGTATCGTTTTGTTGGATCGCGCCATCGAGAAAAACCAACGTTTAAATCAAGTCTGTCACGTTCGTGTCTCACCCTCCTCCACAGCTCGACCCCACATGGTCGCTCGGCATGCCACTCACTGCAAATCGAGTATACGATAACATTCCCGCCTGCTTGTCGATGGATCGCGCCATGGAGTACTAGTACTACTGGAAGAGATTGGCGAGTTGGGGGAGGACAGCTAACTGTAGCACGGACTCCCAAGAACTTTTTACATGCATGTTGTGGCCGGCTATTGTGCACTTTGAACGCAGAGCAGTCGCGTGCACCAGGAAGCGGCGGGGACGATGCTATCCCGGCTGGCGCGTCGCTTCAATGCGGGCGCCAGTGAGAGGTCGCGTCCGCTCTGGCCAGGCATGAATGCGGCACTGACCATTTTTGGCGGGAAGCACGTGCGGGTGATGAAGACGGTTCGAGTTGGTCAGGAGCGGTCGTGGCAGCGGTCCGAACGCCCGCAAACAAGAGATGTCGTATGTTAATATTGCCACGTATATAATTAACAACGTAAATAATGTGCCAGTTGGACAAATATGATTGGAGATGGAGATGGAAATGTAATTTTACGTAAACACATATATGCATATCTATGTCTATGTGTGTGTGCGCGACAACTCTCGCGACCTGGAAACGAGGCAGTGTTTTTGATCGAGTTTTCTTTCTTAGTACGTTCAAAAAATTTCCGCCAATTTTAGTTTCCTTTTTCCGAGAACGCGCGTATTCTATTTAAAACCACTGCTATGGAGAGATTGTTTTACTCCATTATAGCCTCTTGTTTGATAGAGTTTCTCGCGTCTCGCTCTCTCACCCTCTCCATATCAAAACAAGATGACAGTGTCCACACTATCTCTCTCCTCACCGGTGGTCACAGATCCGGCCGAATCCCGTCCACTGCGGGAAGTGAGGAGGTGCAGCGTTGATGTTATCGCCGTCGGTGATGGAGGAAGCCGATGCGCACCGTCCTCTCGGAGTCGGCGCTAGCACGGACGAAGGTCCTCCGCGCCCTTGTTCGCTACCGTCGTGTCGGCAGATCCCGCCCACCCGCCTAAGCGACATCTCGCCCACCTGAGGTATAACTTCTTGTACTGGTCCACCTCCCAAGGTCGCTGCATGCGGGTTTTCTTCTATGCGACTACTCCCGAGCACCCCATGTATTCTAGGGTTCGTTGGCTGGTCCAACATCACCTACTATTATAGAGAAAATGCTACTCGAAAAGTTCTCCTGATTTATGCCTCGGTGGAGGTATACATGTTGTTTCGACAAAAAGTACATGGTGGTTGTGCGGTCATTGTCCATATGCTCCTATTGCTGTTGCTAATCTAATACTATCACTGGTTAAATGAAGAAATGCTTTTCTTCTCGGGTATCCTGGTTTAGTTCCCATCAAGATAATCATGATGCTTCTATTTGTTGGTGTACTTTTCATAATTCTTATTGACAATTGAGATGGCGTTGTTAATCTTGTAAAACAAAGTAACAACACTATATCCCTTTTTTATATTTTTGGAAACAGTGATGCATATCTCCATACCCGGGCATGTCTTCCTCAATTTTAGTGGAACTGCACCAAATTGGATGGCCATTGTTGGTCTGCCTCAGTGTCCTCTGCCAGGTGGTTCTTCCTTCCTCGAGCTTGACTACAGAGAAGAAACATACCACAGTTAGGATTTACCGAACTTCATAGGTGCCTCACCCAAACTTGATGCCAAATGGATGATGCATCACCATGATGACCTATCGATGCTCATGGTTGTGGCTCATGGTTGTGTCGGCTGGTGAAGCTAATCGATTTTCAATGAAAAACAAGATGTCTTCCATCAGTGCTCTTTGCTTGTTACCCACAAAGATGATATCCTTCGTCAGTTCACCTTGGTTGCGTTGGAGACGCAGTCGTCTTTCACATTGGCTATGAACCAAATGTTTCCTCGAAGAAGGATCGACGTTGGTACTAAGAGCATAAGTTTTGTATTGATTTCTGAGCCTTCTCACAACTTTGTCTCCAGCTCCCCTGTAATTTTATTTGTCCAGCTATTAACTTTGATTAAAAAAATGGTGTGGACTAAAAACCCGAATGGACGTAGTAGCCCTCCATTTTTATTTACTCCGCATATTAGATTTGACTGAAGTCAAATTTTGTAAAGTTTGACCAAGTTTAGGCCGAACAATACAAACCATAATTACTAGAGAGGGAAAAATGTACATACTCTCAAACCTTAACAATAATTGAAATTAAAATTCTTTATTTGTACACACTCTCACATGTTTCCGATAATTTGGCGCATGTGTAGTTGTTCACTTAAGGGAGGGTAGTGTACCGCACGTGAAGGACATGAAGTGCGACCAGGACGCGTGGATCATTAGTTCATCGGAAGTACGAAGTAGTTTTCTTCACTGGTTCGTCAAATAAAGAGTTTCGTTTCGTACTTACACAATTTAAAACGATTGTTATGGAGAGAATAAGAAAACCAGTCCACTATATATTAGTCGTATACGTGAGTACTATATGGACGCAACTTCACTGACTTTAGTGCACCTGCCTTTGGGTTTATGACAGGTGGGCCCAAAATGTGGCTGGCCCACCTGTCATACAGCCAAAAGCAGGTGCAGTTAAGGCACTGAAGCTCAGTCTGTACTACAGTATATATATAAGCACGAGCCTCAGCGCTTGTTCGCTAGGGTTTGCACTCTCCACACTCTCGCCGCACTACATATATATATATACACGGTGGAGGCTCAGCGTTCCTTTGTTAGGGTTTGCTATATTCACTGTCTCTCACCCTCTTCACCAGATCTAAACAAGACTGTGTTGTGGCCTCTGTCTCTCTCATCCCCCTCACTGCTGGCGAAGGAGGCGTCCGGATCCCGTCGCACTGGGAAGGGTAGGAGGTGCGGCGTTCACTCTATCGACTTCAGCGAGGGAGGCAATCCACTGCCGGCTGCGCTTTTCTCATTCACCCAGCGCCTGTTCGGGAGGGCCACCAACCCCTTCTTCCTCGCTTCCGTATGTAGTTTGGGCAGATGTGACCTCCCCCCGAATGCCTTGCCACATCCCGATGACCCTAAGGTATAAGTTTCTTTGAAACCGTCATTGGTCCAGCTGCATGCTGGTATTTTTTGATTCTGTAGTCGAATCTAGATCTTGATTTAAAGAAGAAAGAAGGGTGCGGTGGGGTGGAGCATGAATCTAGGACGTGGTTCAATGAGGAAAGGAGGGAGGTAAAGTAGTATACACTAGCTATCCAGCCGCTTTGTTGGTCGAAAAGGGAAAAAGGGGGTAAGCCAGTACACACATCTGTAAGGAACCGAACTCTTTGTTGAAAAGGGAAAGAAACTTGGGGGGGGGGGTAGTTTGTGCAGGACTAGATTTGCTGCCCTAACATCGGAAAAAGTTTCAAAGAGAACAAATATGGGACCAACGCACATATGTTGCTTGGCTACATACTCTGCATCACCCATTTATACGTGTGGACGCACATGGTGTTGGCATGATCGATGTCCCATCCACATGATCATGCAGTGTGTTTTGAGAGGTTGTGCTACTTGTATTGGTATTGTTTTAAATAAACTCTGCATCACGCCCTATATAAGTAGATGGAAGCACATGTTGTTGTTGCGCCCACTCTCCCTGGAACTGTTTATGCTTTTTGTTAATCTAATGCCGCTGGTAAAATTAAGCAATGCCACTCTCAGAATTAACCACTGAATCTTATTTCAAAACTGCAACACTTGTTAGAGATTGGCGGAATTACCATTTTTGTGGCCGCATGTTACATCCTCCTTTATTGGCCAGTAATTAATTCCTTTTCTGCCTCTGTTAAAACAAGGATATCCATTCAACTTGTTGCTATTGCGACATTTTGCTTGGCTTAATTTTGGTGGAACTGCACAAAATGAGACCGAATTTCCATAGATGTGTTGAGATCTGTTTAAGGTCTTCCTCACGAGTAATTTCTAATCTTGGTCTTGAAAGGTCAGTACCGACTTTCCTCAGAATTAACTAGTGAATCTTAGTTCAAAACTGCAACACTTGTTAGGGATCAATGGGGGTACCATTTCTGTTAAGGATCAGCCGGAGTACATGTTTAAGAAATGTATTGTTCAGATAATGTCTCTGTTATTATATATCATTTAAAGTGTTTTAAAAATGGTACTATCCTGCTTTGTAGTTCTTTCTAAATGTTTAAACGAGGTATTGTTAAGATAATGTCTCTGTTAAAATTAATCAGTCGCATTGTTTTAGGAATGATATTTTTCTGCTTTGTTGTTCTTTATACATGTTGAAACAAGACATTGTTAAGATAATGTCTCAGTTAATATGAATGAATCACACTGATTGAGAATTTCTACTCTCCTGCTTTGTTTTTCATTAAGATAAGGTAGATCAGTAGATGTTTTTCTTCCGGGAGTACAAGTCATCAACTATTATTTCTCAGTAATTGTTTCCCTTATACCTTTTGTTGCTTAGAGGGATATCAAAATTAAAGCTCGGTTTTATTCCGACTTTGATTTTAGAAGAACTGTACAAAAGGAGCCAATGTTTCTAAGGGAAACTGCTGCATTAGTGGGTCTAGTTGGTCTTACCACTTTGCAGAAAGAAGCAGTCACTATTTGCGCTACATTACACAAGGAATGATCGAGAAGATTTACAGAGTATTAGTAGACGTTGGTGACATGACTAGTCTACAAAGAGCATGGGAAACTCTACAACACGTGGAGTGCACTGGGCAAAAAGTGCCCAAACAAGTAGAGGAAGCCAGGACAGGACTCCAAATCTGTCAATGTCAAGCAACAATGATGGGGCATTTGGGTATGCTAATCTGTTTACTGTACTTTCAGTTTGATAGTCCACCGATTGGTGGGTTGACATTGGGGCCAATATACATGTGTGTGCTGATGTGTCTTTGTTTTCTGGCAGCATATAAATACAAAATCCACAGGGATGCTCAGCTCGATTTTAGTGGAACTGCACAAAATGTTCAGATGGTTCGTGTCCTCCATAATAATACTTCATCATGCACAATACATCGAATGGTTCTCTAATCATTCGTCGTCACCTTGAGCCACCGGACTATCAGATGAAAAACTAATGACAAACTCTGCCCGTTCCACAATCATAGGCATTACATATTTTGAATGGGAAAAGCTTGTCAAAGTTGACATTAGTTTATTATATTGGAATTGGAAAACCGTGTCAATTTTTGCTCATTGATGTTAGCCAGAAGACATGCATTTGATATTTTTGAGTGGGACGCCCTTTGCTGTGAGCAACGTTGATCGTTTTTTCCTATTCCTGTCTTCAGTTCAGAAGTAAATATTTACTCTGCTGAGATGCATAGTCACATGAATGTTGACTTATCTAAGATATTTTAAGAGTTTGTTCTGAATATTGTCTATGTAATGCCAGGCCTTGTGTTTGATTGCAAAGTTGAGCTTGGAATGTTGTGGCATGCGGCATCACGAGCTGTTCACTGTGCCTCTTGAGAATAATGCTTCCTATTGTTTGGTATGTCGATCTAATGCCAGTTATTTGCTTGTTAGGAAGATCATCCTCTTCTGTTGTTTCCGTTCTTAATAAGTTCATCGTCTTATGTTTCATTCATAGCCTATATGACATGTCGGGTAGGTTAGATGTGAAACCATATGATCTTCCGATCAACTCATCATCTTAGGCCGTGATGGATAGTCGTTTTCTAACCAAAACCGCTTGTAAAACTGACGCTTGTAAATAAAAGCAGATGGTCTCGGCCGCAGCGCTTGGTTGGTCGATTTCGACTAATAAAATATACACCGGTCTCTCAAATTACATGTGTAACCCGTCGGTTTTACTTACAGACCTCGTGCCCTCGGTTTCATTACGCCTGTATTTTACGCGTTGTTTTCAATGACGAGTAAATTACACTTGTATCTTAATACAAGTGTGAAATAAACCAGAGCTCTCAAGCGCGGCCTTACCATTTTATGCCGTCTCAGTCTCTTGAAGGTGCTCATAGGTGTCCAACGATCCTGGCTTCCTGAATGAGCAGCGGGCGCTGTATCAAACCATCCGTAGGGCCTACGAGGCCCTCTATGTCGTCCTTCGAGTTGTTGCGCTCGTCGTGGCACCGAGAATTGTTAACATGGTCAATGAACATGAGGATTCAGGAGATGACTTTATTTTGACTGGTTGACAGTAGGGACCCACTAGGGCCATAGCCATACTTACGCAAGTGCTTCCTTATTATGTACAACTATTTTTTTTGCTTTCTCCTGGTTTCCTGACATCATGGTCCCACACCATTGTCAACCTATGTAGTCAATATAAACGTGAGAACTGCACAAGCTGCGGCCGACAGCTGGGACCAAGCAGCTCGAGCAGTATTTGTGTTTTTGAGGTGTGAGCACTGCAGAGTTTTTCTTGGCGATGTTTTCGTTGTTATTTAGAGGAAAGCAGGGTATTAACAGGGCAGGCTGTGACCCGTCTAGCCGAGGACACATATCCAGCCCAAATATTAAATTTTTTCAAGATGAAAATGGCTAGCCCAGTTATACGTTTTTTTGAGGAATAGCCAGGCAATGTCAACTTGTTATTCTCCGCCCCGCTGGGCTGCAAATCTTTCCTAGGAGGGATGCATTAGGCTTATCAGGAAAATGGGCTTTAAAAATAATAAATGGGATCTAATTATAAAAACTGGGCAGTAGCTAGAAAAAATGCACCAAGCACGAAATTAGTTTATAAAATATTATTTATGGATTTTGAAAATCTTAATTTTTAATTGTTGCATGCGCAATGTTTCGTTAGATTTTTACGTAATACAAATTTAGATTTAATCTGACTAGAAATTTCGGGATAAAAATATTTGGATCCCATCAAAATGTTGGAAATTTTATTAATTTCTGTATTGAACGGTTGGTTGAAATTATTAATCGTTGTCCTACCTAGAAAATGGGTTGTACTTTTAACAAACTGTAAAATGAGCCCAGTTTTTTTTTCTGAATAATACCCAATCCAGGCCTATTTATTTTTCTACGCCCTGATGGGCTGCAACTCGTTGAAGACGCCTGCAAATCTTGAAAGTAATATGAAATTGGTTGTAAATATAAAAACAAATGACAAATTGGCAATTACTTTATAATTTCTGATTTTTTTCACATTTTCAGATTCCTATTTCACTGGGCATAAACCTAATTTAAATATATCTTAAAGTACTTTAAATCTGGCTCGACGTTTCGGTATTAAAAATAGTTTGGAACCACAAAAATACGCGAAATTGGCCCTAGACAACCTATAAAAACGGACTGCAATAGATTGCATAAGAAGTCGCAATGAGCTATATATAAATTATTGAAAAAAATAGGGAATGGTCTGACTTATGGGCCTATTAAGTTGACGCGTATGCAATATTTTTTTTAGTTATTATATACGTCAACAAATGATTCTAGCACACGTAACCGTTCGATGTCAATCCAACGGCCGTCGTGTTTCTTCAATCTGTGATCTTCTTGCTCCAGCCACCAAATCCAGTGACGGCGGGACCGCCTCCTCCCGCCTCCGTGCAGGCCTCACTGCCCCCTACTACTCCCATCGCTGGACATGGCACCCCTCTACTCACCCACACACTCTGTTATTCCGCGGTGACACCAGCCTCACATGGCAGCCGAACCAGTGAACCCTCGTACTCCTCTCCGCGTGGGCATCCACTGCCATGTCTTCCCCAGCTCCGCATCGTCCCCTTCCTAGGCCTCGCCGTCGTCCACCGCCCTGGTGCTCTCGGCGCGGCGTGGTCAACGTGGTCAAGGAACGACTTCCATCGGAAGAGTATATCGTGGAGAGGCTGACAGCTGGGTCCACGGTAGCCGCAAGGAAGTGCCTCCTTATTACACGGAAAATGATTATTCCTCCACCTGACAACAGAGACCCATCGGATGGACCATCGTATTTGGCGAAAAAATGTTCCCCCCTAACTATTGGGACCCACCGGACGGGCCACCGTATTTGGTTAAAAAAGCGTTCCCCCCGCTGTAAACTCGGACCCATCGGAAATGCCTCCTTATTACGCACAAAAAATGAATACTCCCCCTGCTAGCTGGGACCCAGTATAGTGGGAGGCTGACTTGTGGGCCTACTAAGTTGACGGGGATGGAGGGCTTTGTCAACTTAGTCAATATGCACGATTCTAGCTCCATTGACCGTACGATGTCCACCCAACGGCCGTAGTGCTTCTTCAAACTCTGGTCTTCTTGCTTGTCACACCCTGATTTTCATGTCACATTGCTTAAGCTTATTTTCATGTTAAAAATGTGGATTTGCAAAAACTTTTGAGTGTTTTTGACTTTGCTTGGTTTGACTTTTGTCTGCTGTTTGCTAGTGCTCTAAAAATCAAATAAATCCTCCAACTCTTATACTTCATCTCCTTGACCCAAAACCTTTTCCCAATGATCATGCCATGTGTATAGACCAGTATAGAATTTTCTTATAAAAATATTTTGGCCAAATGGTATTTTCAAAAATTAGTTTTCCAAAAACCCCTGAATTGAGGATTGCACTGCCAGTACCTTATTTAGGGTGTGAAAAAATTCTTTCAAAAAGTTTATTTGAATCCTATTAGATATAGGACTCCCTGAAACCACAAAAGTATAATTTTAAAAGTTATTTTTATATTTTATTTAAAAGCTTTTTGTTAAGGCCAGAAATGGTCTTTAATAGGAGAAAATTATTTAATCATTTCAAAAATATTTGCCAAAATTCAGGGAGACTCATAGGACATATATTGTCCATATATAAGAGTTTCAACACATGGTCATGTTCAAAATATTGGACAAATCCTTCCAAAACCCTTTCTGGATATTTCTAGCTTTTGAAATATTTACAAAGAAAATAACCTCCAAAAATTCCAGGGAAATTCTATCATGTCATATATGACATATTTGATGATCTTGCAAAGCCTCATGCCTTGAAGATCAAGGAAACATCCTCAAACCCCTTCAAAACCATTCTGTCCATATTTGAAGTTTGAGCAACTCTACATTGCCAAACTTGTTCAAATGCTCTCAAATTTGGTGCACATGCTAGAATGGCCTAATAAGGCATCTAGACAAAATGGCACAAGATTTGGAATAGAGCAACTTGATCAGATCACCCCAAAACTACTTCTGTTCAAATTCAAATTTGAACAACTTTACATTGTCAACTTTTTATCTGGAGCCTCAAACTTTGTGGGCATGTTCATAACCCCAAATGATGATGCTACACCAAGTGGTGCATCAAGGGGAGATGATTTGCTTGACTCAAACATGGTGAAACCATTTCTGTTCATTTCTAGGGTTCACCAAAGTTACATTGGCCACTTTGCCCAAATGAGTTCAAATTTGGTGTAGGGGCCTAATTATATGTGACATTTGATCCTGTTAAGTCCCATGTCAAGTGGATGTCATTTGCTTGACCAAACACTGATCAAACACCTTCTGTCCAATTACCAAAACAAGTGGTTGGACCTATTTTACTATTTCCCCTTACCCCAAGTTCTTACCACAGCTTCCCCTAGTCCTATTTTACCTCTAGTAACTCTCCTCTGCCTTATCTCAATTATTGGAGGGGGGTAAAACCCCAAGTTTCACTGCTGGACAGCAGGATTCACCCTCTTCCTCACCTCCCTCCTCATCCCAGTGGTTCCCCAGAGCATCCAAGACCCCCACGCTATTGTTTACTATCCCCTAGTACTGCTGGACACTACTCGACACTGGGGGACACGGCATGGACAGCAAAGACTTGAGCATGCCGGCCAAAGACGCGCTCTGGAGCACGCTACAGTGCACCAAGGCACTGTAGCTCGGCCCTCCCGAGGCTTCCAGGCGGTCTTGGGCAGAGTGGGCGTGTCCATCGAGGTCCCCTCGACGTCCACGACCTGCCGGGCTGTCGGTCTTATCCTCCCCGGCCCTCCTCCTCTCTCTCCACGAGCTCGCCGTGCGCGCCCTGGACCGTGCTCACGGTGCACCGCAGCTGCCCCTATAAGAGGCCTCCCCCCGAGCTCCTCCCGCCTCTGCTGGACCCTCCTCTCTCCCGTGCACCTCCCAAACATCCCCAACCTCCCTCCCGTGGCCTCCTTGCCCCTCCAAGGCCGGAGTGCCGCCGCCGTCCGCCGCTTGGATTCGGGCGCCTCAGCCACTCTCTCCTCCCCCTTCTCTGTTGGCCACCAGGTGGAAGACCCCAGGACCGTAGAGATTCCCCCCACTCCTCCCTTCCTTCCCTCTAGCACCTCTGGCGCCGCCCCGTCTCGATCCAAAGCCGCCGCTGATGCCTCGGCCGCCGTCGCTCCTGCTCCTCCCGGCCAGCTTGGAGGCCAGGGATGGGCGCGGCTTGCTCCGCTGGGGCCTCCGGTGCGCCGGGCACCACCGGGGACGACCGGAGCCGCCGGGGAATGGCGCCGGCGTCGCCCCTGCCTCCTCCTCTGCGTCGGGCAGGGGGAGGACGACGAACCCGACAAGCGGGCCCCGCCTGTTAGCGCCACAGGCCCGGTGGGAGAAGCTGACGGGTGGCCCCCCCATGATAAGTGGAAGCGCACCTCGGTGGCTGCGTTTTCCTGTGGTGGTGGCGCCCCGCGTAACTACGCCTTCGGCGTCATCACCTCCATCCCGCCGCTGAGCCACTGGGCTGAGCCCAATGGGCGTTGGTTAGCTGGGCCTCGCCCAGACCGCTGTATAAGGTCGAACCCCTATTCTTTTCCTTTTTCTTTATTCTGCCAACTTCAAAAATGCCTAGAATATTCATATGAACTCCAAATTGCATGATTCAAAATTCCTATGACTCCATAAATCCTGCTCTACCTGTTGGTGCTACATGCACATTATTCCAGAAACTTTTCCTACACAAATATTTATCAAATGCCCATTTTCCACTTTCTGTGATTAACTTTAGAAAATCACAGAGAGCTCAATCTTGATCCAAATGCAGTGATTCAAATTCCTAGATGCTTGTCATGTCCAAACTTAGTTTTGGAACATTTTTAATAATAGTTTCTGTACCCCACCAAATAATGAGCCATTTCTTCCTATTTATCAGATTTGGAAAATCCTAGGAAATTCATTTCAATTCCAAATCCAGTGAAACCAACTCCTAAATGCTTCTAAAATCATGACTTGATGATGGGTACCTTTGCTCATCATTCAAGGAATTATTTCTGTATACTTCTTCCAAATCCATAAACCCTTTGGTTCCATCATATTGAAATGTTCCCAACTACACATTGATCCAACACCTATGAAACCACCTTGGTCATTTCTAATATGACCAGAGGTATCCTAGAAAAGTCCAACTCCTATTCTTAGAGCACTTTTATTTTTGCTTTTGATTGTGTTGCTTATTATGATTGTTTCCATCGTTAGTTGACGTAATAAACGGAGTATTCGGAGATGGACCAGAAGATTTGAAGACTCAGAAGAATAAGGAAAGCAGCCCTTTGACCATGTTCAAGAACCTTTTTATGCATGTCTCATAGCACCTTTATTAATCAATGCATCGGAATCATGTTGAGGTGGAAACCACTTTGGTCGCTACCCCTGTTACTTTACAGTTGAAACTTGCATCAAACATGACCCTACCTTCCTATGAGGGTTATGTGGGTGGGAGTAGATAGATGTATGCTATAGTAGTTGGCTACGCAAAATGGGTCGGGGTTATGCATTGAGTAAAACAAATGTGGTCTGACATACTTGCAAATGACCCAGTGGGTGCCTCTAATGCCCCTGGGAGTTGATGAAGAGCTAGGGCACTACTTAGTGAAGAAGTAGTGTGCCAAGGCTTGACGGAAGTGTTGTTTACGGAGATGGATTAGATCTATGTGTGACTACCGTCCCAACCAAACATGCGCAACCACTCTACCCTTATATGGGAAAGGGCATTATTGATTACCTAGGTCGATACTAGCATGGTGCCCGCATTACTAGTGACGGGGGTGACATGAGGTCACTCTCGGGACGGGGTCGCGCTTGGATAGGCGGCCATGACTGTCTTTACAGGGCACCAGACACACCGTTGGTACCCCGTGTCAGTGGTATGTGATGAATATCGGAGCAAGTCTCCACAAATCTTGAGATGTGAAATGTTTGGCACGGGGCTGTTACCAATCGAGTGGACTCCATATTAGTGTCGTCTAGGGAAAGGTAGTGATCGGGTGCTTACCCCGGGTACTTGAGGTATCGCGGGTCGTGGATGACACGGAAGTTCCCCGGATCTTGTGGGTAAAGTGTGCAACCTCTGCAGAGTGTCAAACTATTCGAATAGCCGTGTCCGCGGTCAAGGACAGTTGGGTGGTGCTACTTAGACTATGTCCATAAGTTTCTGGGAAAACAACACGATTCAGAGATATTGTTTATGTGATTGTGAGGAAGTTACAATGAGCTTGTGCATGAGTTGATTACAACTCTTCCTTGAAAATGATGTCTGTGACCTCCTGATACTTGTTACAGACACATGCATATCCTTGTTATATGTTGATCATACTTGCATATGAAAAACTAGCTTTCCGCAAACTACCAATGTAGCAGTAGAGCCTTGCATAAAATATTCTGTTATCACACTTGGGTTGCTTGCGAGTACATGCAATGTACTCATTGGCTTGCCACTCGTTATTTTATTGGCCAGGCATGAGAGAACAGGTTATGATGAAGATTTCTTGGTGACGAGCATGCGAGCTAGGACGCCTCCTAGTCAGAATGCCTGTAGGGTTAAGGCAGATGGCATGGGTCCCAGTTGTCTTTGAAGATTTTCCGCTACGATGATATACTCAAGACTTGACCATTATGGTCCTATTTGTGTAATACGATATGTATGGATGTAAGACTCTTGTTATTCAGCTTCTGTGTGTGCAGTGAGCATTGATCTCTGGGATCACTGTACACGTGCATTCGGTGATCACGACTTATGAGTCGGGGTCCCCACAGAGCTGGTATCAGAGCCATCCTGACTATAGGAAGCCTTAGTTAGCATGGTCGTTAGTTAGGGTAAAACTATTTCCAAAACTATTAGTAGTTTTCAAAACTATCTATACTCCTCTTCCCTTCTCAGTTTTTCGAAAACTAGGCTATACTTGATCTCTTCCCCTTCAAAACCTTGGTCGCTAAAACCCCTATGCCCCTGACCACTGGATTTTCTGTAATCCTCGTGGAGTGCACCTTGCCGAACACTCACCCACCACTTTTGCACACAAGATTGGTGACACCACGACAAGACGGCACCAACAGAAACTACAACCTCGAGGAGTGAGGACATGAAGACCCAGAAGATGGTGGTACCCTTGACAGTGTCCCGAGAAGATGCAACGTTGGCCTATGATGACTAGGGTATAGGTTATGCAAAATCATGATATAAACCGCTAATAGAGTAATCATGTCACTACCGTTGTTGTACCGACAACCACCGGTGGATGAGAACCTTGCCATTTGGTCCGCCTCACTATAGTGAGCAGGAAAACGGTTCTCTTCGTTCCCCGCTCTTGGTGTCGATGTTTTCATCAATGAACCCGACATGGTGGACCTCTATTATGCCTTGTTATTGTCATTACATATGGATTGCCTACCTGGTACCCTCGACGCCCCAGAAGGCACAAGGGATCGTCATGATTAAAGAGACAAGAGAAGACCAAGTCAACGCCAGCTACACGGAGGCACCTTCACCACATCACCTCATCAGGCGAGAAGATATTGAAGATTCTTCAGGCTCAACCCGGATCGTTCATCAAGCAACTACAAGGGACATGGCAACACCTGAGGAAGCCCAGAAGACTGCACGAGGCACAAGTCACGACACTGAGTCCGAGAACCCCTAGGGTAGGATGAGTCGTGTACCCCCTATGCGCAGTCGAGTCCATATGATGGTTCGAATAGAACCATGATTGTGTGTTGTTTGCTTTTATTCGTTTGTGTTTTGATATAAGTCGCACTTTTGCCCCAGGCAACAAGTGCATGGCTATATCACCTTCCTTGCCTTGTTTCTTTTGTTTCGGCCTTTTTGCACCTGTTTGTTGCACCTGCACTATAAAACCCCCTTTAGGCATTTCCCTCCTCTACGCTGCTTCTTCCCTCTATTCTCTCTCTCCCTAGTTGAAGACCCGCAAGACAAGATGCACCAAGGATTCTACCTCGACGGCCAACTGGCACCGAAGACTTCTGCTACAACCTCCATGATCTATTGCAACTCCGTAGAGTTATGTTTAACCCTCGAGACCAGTAACCCTCTTCCTAAACCCTTTGAGACTTCTCGAGACACTCCAGCACGAATCCTTAACCATGTGCCTCACCCATGGTAAAGCGAGAGAACCTGTTAAGCCTTTGTAACCTTGCACAACACTGGGTTCGTAAAGGAACTAGTGGACACGGTGAACAAGCACATTCTCATCCTAATATAGCACGAGGTCTGACGATGCCATAGATAGACCAGTTCGAGGGTATTGGACAGATGACTTGGTGGTTTGTACCAGTGACTCCGAGGAATTATCTGATACCTTGATGGATTGTGAGGTTTTCATATTGGTGGGATCATGACTTTGGGGAAGCATGTAGGAGTACCCGTTAGACATGAGATTTGGATTCATGTAGGAGATTCTGGTTGGTATAGATGCTGGATATGTCTGCATGATTCGGAGTAAGATTGGATTTAGACCAATGATCCTGATTATGATATCATGCTTCTCGGTGGACGATAACCTAGGAGATTGGATTATTTGTCGGAGTTGATTTGGGGATTATAGAGATTTGAGATCTTGTGGAACACCGTAGACGTTGGATTTGTAGGATTGTTGGATTATGTGGAGATTGATGGTAATTACCGGGCTATTGGAGTTGATCTATAGGAAGGAAACAAATCTTGGGGTGGCATATGACGTGTTTCCTTTGAATAGAGATGCATTACCTTGAGCCTTGCAAGACTAGGATGAGTGTTGGGATTGTGGAGTTATTTTAAGCTCAGCAGCATGTATGATCTACCTTTGGATTTTAGAGGTAGACGTACATATGGATTTGGGGATCATAGACAGTATAATTTTGTGAGACCATCTCTCGAGAGTCATGAGGATATGTATGGCATGAGTGGTGATTGAAGTTGGTCTATGTGAGAGGCCGCTTTTCCGTTCGGAGTACTAGATAGAGCTATTGGCATCTAAGAAACTGTGCTTAAGGATAAGATTATATAAGTTCACTCACTCACTAGAATCCTTGAAACCCTTAAGCCCCACCGAGCCACCACCTGGTCAGATTCTGACCACGGTCCTTGACTCAGAGTCAGGAAGGCCTCTGCAATACTCAACCGAGACCACCACCAATACCCCAGCTTACCTCATGAAGCTATTGGACAAGTTGGGTAACATCATTATTTGATGGCCTACTTGTCTGCCCGAAGACAAAGAAGAGACGGACAGCTGGATAGAAGACAATTGAAGACCACCCTGTCAAGAAGGAAGATCCACACCGACCACTGTCATCAAGAAGAAAACTTCCGCGTTGAAGGCCGGGCGTATCTGCAAACCACCCCTCTCCAAGGAACGCTCACACCAAGATTATATCAAGACTTGAAGGCACGATTCTGGTGGCACACGATGAAAAGAGAGATTTGCAACCTACGTTGCAAAGCGTGATGTGTGCCAAAGGGTCAAGGCTGAATATCAGCGACCCGCTGGATTGCTTCAACCACTCAAGGTTCCTGAGTGGAAGTGGGAGAAAGACGGAATGAACTTCGTCACTAGTTTACCAAGGTCGGATAGTGGACACGACTCTGTTTGGGTCATAGTCGATCATTTGACCAAGGTAGTCCATTTCATTCCTGTCAAGACCCCTTATGATGACCGGCTGGCAGCTCTCTACATCGACCGAATCGTAAGTCTTCATGGTATTTCAAGGAGATCGTGTTAGATCGAGGAACCCAGTTCACCTCTAGGTTCTGGAAGAAGTTCCAAGAAGCCTTGGGAACCAAGTTATCTTTCAGCACGACTTTCCACCCACAGACCGGAGGTCAGACTGAGCGAGTCAATCAGATTCTCGAAGTCATGACTCCAAGCCTGTGTCTTGGCATATGGAGCCAAGTGGGAGGATTGTCTCCCTTTTTGCCGAGTTCTCCTATAGTAACAGTAGCCAGTCGAGCCTTCAGTTGGCACCATTTGAGGTGATGTACGGACGCAGATGCCGCACACCCCTCAACTAGTCCGAGACTGGAGTAAGGCTAGTCCTTGGACCGGATATTCTCCGCGCAGCGGAAGAGCAAGTCCAACTAGTCAGAGAATGTTTGGAGGCAGCCAAGTCAAGGCAAAAAGAGCTATGCTGACACTCACCGTCGGAACATGAGTTTCCATATCGGGGACCGTGTGTACCTGCGGGTAACTCCTCTAAAAGGAACCAAGCGTTTCCACGTCAAGGGGAAGCTCGCATCAAGGTTCATTGGACCCTTTGAGATCACTGCAAGTCATGGGGTAGACGGCTCCCCAGCTAGATCTACCACCTAAGATACCCTCCGTGCACCAAGTCTTCCACGAGCCTCCACTCTGGAAGTACTTCTTACCTCCTAGCAAGCCCGATGCCCGCAAGGACATCGACCACCGAGCCTTTGACAGCTAACCTAACCTAACCTATGCAAGAGACCCCTCAGCAACCTCCATCAAGGACGACATCAAGCAAGAAGCCATACCATCAAGCACTTCAAGATTCCAAGGAGCACCACCCGGAAGCAGAACCAACAAGAAGAAGTGAAGACTACCCCGTATCCAAGACTCCGCCTTTCTTTCCACGCCTAGTCTGGGAATCTCGGGGACGAGATTCTTGTAAGGGGGGTAGGTCTGTCACACCCTGATTTTCATATCACATTGCTTAAGCTTATTTTCATGTTAAAAATGTGGATTTGCAAAAACTTTTGAGTGTTTTTGACTTTGCTTGGTTTGACTTTTGTCTGCTGTTTGCTAGTTCTCTAAAAATCAAATAAATCCTCCAACTCTTATACTTCATCTCCTTGACCCAAAACCTTTTCCCAATGATCATGCCATGTGTATAGACCAGTATAGAATTTTCTTATAAAAATATTTTGGCCAAATGGTATTTTCAAAAATTAGTTTTCCAAAAACCCCTGAATTGAGGTTTGCGCTGCAAGTACCTTATTTAGGGTGTGAAAAAAATCTTTCAAAAAGTTTATTTGAATCCTATTAGATATAGGACTCCCTGAAACCACAAAAGTATAATTTTAAAAGTTATTTTTATATTTTATTTAAAAGCTTTTTCTTAAGGCCAGGAATGGTCTTTAATAGGAGAAAATTATTTAATCATTTCAAAAATATTTGCCAAAATTCAGGGAGACTCATAGGACATATATTGTCCATATATAAGAGTTTCAACACATGGTCATGTTCAAAATATTGGACAAATCCTTCCAAAACCCTTTCTGGATATTTCAAGCTTTTGAAATATTTACAAAGGAAATATCCTCCAAAAATTCCAGGGAAATTCTATCATGTCATATATGACATATTTGATGATCTTGCAAAGCCTCATGCCTTGAAGATTAAGGAAACATCCTCAAACCCCTTCAAAACCATTCTGTCCATATTTGAAGTTTGAGCAACTCTACATTGCCAAACTTGTCCAAATGCTCTCAAATTTGGTGCACATGCTAGAATGGCCTAATAAGGCATCTAGACCAAATGGCACAAGATTTGGAATAGAGCAACTTGATCAGATCACCCCAAAACCACTTCTGTTCAAATTCAAATTTGAACAACTTTACATTGTCAACTTTCTATCTGGAGCCTCAAACTTTGCGGGCATGTTCATAACCCCAAATGATGATGCTACACCAAGTGGTGCATCAAGGGGAGATGATTTGCTTGACTCAAACATGGTGAAACCATTTCTGTTCATTTCTAGGGTTCACCAAAGTTACATTGGCCACTTTGCCCAAATGAGTTCAAATTTGGTGTAGGGGCCTAATTATATGTGACATTTGATCCTGTTAAGTCCCATGTCAAGTGGATGTCATTTGCTTGACCAAACACTGTTCAAACACCTTCTGTCCAATTACCAAAACAAGTGGTTGGACATCTTTTACTATTTCCCCTTACCCCAAGTTCTTACCACAGCTTCCCCTAGTCCTATTTTACCTCCAGTACCTCTCCTCTGCCTTATCTCAATTATTGGAGGGGGGTAAAACCCCAAGTTTCACTGCTGGACAGCAGGATTCACCCTCTTCCTCACCTCCCTCCTCATCCCAGTGGTTCCCCAGAGAATCCAAGACCTACACGCCATTGTTTACTATCCCCTAGTACTGCTGGACACTACTGGACACTGGGGGACACGGCCTGGACAGCAAAGACTTGAGCATGCCGGCCAAAGACGCGCTCTGGAGCACGCTACAGTGCACCAAGGCACCGTAGCTCGGCCCTCCCGAGGCTTCCAGGCGATCTTGGGCAGAGTGGGCGTGTCCATCGAGGTCCCCTCGACGTCCACGACCTGCCGGGCTGTCGGTCTTATCCTCCCCGGCCCTCCTGCTCTCTCTCCACGAGCTCGCCGTGCGCGCCCTGGACCGTGCTCACGGTGCACCGCAGCTGCCCCTATAAGAGGCCTCCCCCCGAGCTCCTCCCGCCTCTGCTGGACCCTCCTCTCTCCCGTGCACCTCCCAGACATCCCCAACCTCCCTCCCGTGGCCTCCTTACCCCTCCAAGGCCGGAGTGCCGCCGCCGTCCGCCGCTTGGATTCGGGCGCCTCGGCCGCTCTCTCCTCCCCCTTCTCTGTTGGCCACCAGGTGGAAGACCCTAGGACCGTGGAGATTCCCCCCACTCCTCCCTTCCTTCCCCCTAGCACCTCTGGCGCCGCCCCGTCTCGACCCAAAGCCGCCGCTGATGCCTCGGCCGCCGTCGCTCCTGCTCCTCCCGGCCAGCTTGGAGGCCAGGGATGGGCGCGGCTTGCTCCGCTGGGGCCTCCGGTGCGCCGGGCACCACCGGGGACGACCGGAGCCGCCGGGGAACGGCGCCGGCGTCGCCCCTGCCTCGTCCTCTGCGTCGGGCGGGGGGAGGACGACGAACCCGACAAGCGGGCCCCGCCTGTAAGCGCCACAGGCCCAGTGGGAGAAGCTGACGGGTGGCCCCCCCACGATAAGTGGAAGCGCACCTCGGTGGCTGCGTTTTCCTGTGGTGGTGGCGCCCCGCGTAACTACGCCTTCGGCGTCGTCACCTCCATCCCGCTGCTGAGCCACTGGGCTGAGCCCAGTGGGCGTTGGTTAGCTGGGCCTCGCCCAGAGCGCTGTATAAGGTCGAACCCCTATTCTTTTCCTTTTTCTTTATTCTGCCAACTTCAAAAATGCCTAGAATATTCATATGAACTCCAAATTGCATGATTCAAAATTCCTATGACTCCATAAATCATGCTCTACCTGTTGGTGCTACATGCACATTATTCCAGAAACTTTTCCTACACAAATATTTATCAAATGCCCATTTTCCACTTTCTGTGATTAACTTTAGAAAATCACAGAGAGCTCAATCTTGATCCAAATGCAGTGATTCAAATTCCTAGATGTTTGTCATGTCCAAACTTAGTTTTGGAACATTTTTAATAATAGTTTCTGTACCCCACCAAATAATGAGCCATTTCTTCCTATTTATCAGCTTTGGAAAATCCTAGGAAATTCATTTCAATTTCAAATCCAGTGAAACCAACTCCTAAATGCTTCTAAAATCATGACTTGATGATGGGTACCTTTGCTCATCATTCAAGGAATTATTTCTGTATACTTCTTCCAAATCCATAAACCCTTTGGTTCCATCATATTGAAATGTTCCCAACTACCCATTGATCCAACACCTATGAAACCACCTTGGTCATTTCTAATATGACCAGAGGTATCCTAGAAAAGTCCAACTCCTATTCTTAGAGCACTTTTATTTTTGCTTTTGATTGTGTTGCTTATTATGATTGTTTCCATCGTTAGTTGACGTAATAAACGGAGTATTCGGAGATGGACCAGAAGATTTGAAGACTCAGAAGAATAAGGCAAGCAGCCCTTTGACCATGTTCAAGAACCTTTTTATGCATGTCTCATAGCACCTTTATTAATCAATGCATCGGAATCATGTTGAGGTGGAAACCACTTTGGTCGCTACCCCTGTTACTTTACTGTTGAAACTTGCATCAAACATGACCCTACCTTCCTATGAGGTTTATGTGGGTGGGAGTAGATAGATGTATGCTATAGTAGTTGGCTACGCAAAATGGGTCGGGGTTATGCATTGAGTAAAACAAATGTGGTCTGACATACTTGCAAATG
This sequence comes from Secale cereale, assembly GCA_902687465.1. Classification (NCBI taxonomy): domain Eukaryota; kingdom Viridiplantae; phylum Streptophyta; class Magnoliopsida; order Poales; family Poaceae; genus Secale; species Secale cereale. The sequence goes on from LR738710.1 coordinate 303,512,643, forward strand.
ACCGAGTGGGTGCCACTAATGCCCCTGGGAGTTGATGAATAGCTAGGGCACTACTTAGTGAAGAAGTAGTGTGCCAAGGCTTGACGGAAGTGTTGTTTACGGAGATGGATTAGATCTATGTGTGACTACCGTCCCAACCAAACATGCGCAACCACTCTACCCTTATATGGGAAAGGGCATTATTGATTACCTAGGTCGATACTAGCATGGTGCCCGCATTACTAGTGACGGGGGTGACATGAGGTCACTCTCGGGACGGGGTCGCGCTTGGATAGGCGGCCATGACTGTCTTTACAGGGCACCGGACACACCGTTGGTACCCCGTGTCAGTGGTATGTGATGAATATCGGAGCGAGTCTCCACAAATCTTGAGATGTGAAATGTTTGGCACGGGGCTGTTACCAATCGAGTGGACTCCATATTAGTGTCGTCTAGGGAAAGGTAGTGATCGGGTGCTTACCCCGGGTACTTGAGGTATCGCGGGTCGTGGATGACACGGAAGTTCCCCGGATCTTGTGGGTAAAGTGTGCAACCTCTGCAGAGTGTCAAACTATTCGAATAGCCGTGTCCGCGGTCAAGGACAGTTGGGTGGTGCTACTTAGACTATGTCCATAAGTTTCTGGGAAAACAACACGATTCAGAGATATTGGTGATGTGATTGTGAGGAAGTTACAATGAGCTTGTGCATGAGTTGATTACAACTCTTCCTTGAAAATGATGTCTGTGACCTCCTGATACTTGTTACAAACACATGCATATCCTTGTTATATGTTGATCATACTTGCATATGAAAAACTAGCTTTCCGCAAACTACCAATGTAGCAGTAGAGCCTTGCATAAAATATTCTGTTATCACACTTGGGTTGCTTGCGAGTACATTCAATGTACTCATTGGCTTGCCACTGGTTATTTTATTGGCCAGGCATGAGAGAACAGGTTATGATGAAGATTTCTTGGTGACGAGCATGCGAGCAAGGACGCCTCCCAGTCAGAATGCCTGTAGGGTTAAGGCAGATGGCATGGGTCCCAGTTATCTTTGAAGATTTTCCGCTGCGATGATATACTCAAGACTTGACCATTATGGTCCTATTTGTGTAATACGGTATGTATGGATGTAAGACTCTTGGTATTCAGCTTCTGTGTGTTCAGTGAGCATTGATCTCTGGGATCACTGTACACGTGCATTCGGTGATCACGACTTATGAGTCGGGGTCCCCACATTGCTCCAGCCACCCAAACCAGCGCCGCTCGTGGCTCGTGCTCCTGCCTCTCGTGGCCGGCTGTGAAGCCGTGGAGGCCTCACCGCCCCCTACTACTCCCACCGCTGGCCAGGCCATCCCTCTATTCACTCACACCTCCTGTTATTCTGCGGCGACGACAGCCTCACACCACAGCTGAACCAGTGAACCCTCGTACTCCTCTCCGCGTGGGGATCCACTACCGCGTCTTCCCCGGCTCCGCGTCGTCCCCTTCTTAGGCCTCGCCGTCGTCCACCACCATGGTGCTCTCGGCGTGGCCTGGTCAACGTGGTCAGGGAACGACTTAATCGGAAGAGTACTATTGTGGGGGGGCTGATAGCTGGGTCCACGACAGCCGCAAGGAAGTACCTCCTTATTACGCGGAAAATAATTATTCCTCCACCTGACAGCTGGGACCCACCAGACGGGCCACCGTATTTCGTGAAAAAAACGTTTCCCCCCTGACTGGTGCAACCCATCGGACGGGCCACAGTATTTGGCAAAAAAACGTTCCCCCCGCTGTCAACTCGGACCCACCGGAAGTGCCTCCTTATTACGCACCAAAAAATGAATACTCCACCTGCTAGCTGGGACCCAGTTTAGTGGGAGGCTGACTTGTGGGCCTACTAAGTTGACGGGGATGGAGGGCTTTGTCAACTTAGTCATTATGCACAATTCTAGCTCCATTGACCGTACGATGTCCATCCAACGGCTATAGTGCTTCTTCAACCTCTGGTCTTCTTGCTCCAGCCGCCCAAACCAGCGCCGGTCGTGCCTCGTGCTTTTGCCTCCCATGGCCGATGCAATAACGCGGTGGCCTCATAGCCCGCTACTACTCCCACCACTGGCCAGGGCATCCCTCTACTCACCCACACCCCCTGTTATTCTGCGGCGACCGCAGCCTCACACCGCAGCCGAACCAGTGAACCCTCATACTCCTCTCCGCGTGGGCATCCACTACCGCATCTTCCCCTGCTCCACGTCGTCCCCTTCCTAGGCCTCGCCATCGTCCATCGCGCTGGTGCTCTCGGCGCGGCATGGTAAACGTGGTCAAGGAACGACTTCCATTGGAAGAGTACTGTCGTGGAGAGGCTTACATGTGGGTCCACGGCAGCCTCAAGGAAGTGCCTCCTTATTACGCGGAAAATAAATATTCCTCCACATGAACAGGGACCCACCGGACGGGCCACCGTATTTCGCGAAAACAACATTTCCCCCCTGACTGCTGGAACCCACCGGACGGGCCATCGTATTTCGCGAAAAAACGTTCCCCCTGCTGTCAGCTCGGACCCACCGGAAGTGCCTCCTTATTACGCACAAAAAATGAATACTCCCCCTGCTAGCTGGGACCCAGTATAGTGGGAGGCTAAATTGTGGTCCTACTAAGTTGACGGGGACGGAGGGCTTTGTCAACTTAGTCAATATGCACAATTCTAGCTCCGTTGACCGTACGATGTCCATCCAATAGCCGTAGTGCTTCTTCAACCTCTGGTCTTCTTTCTCTAGCCGCCCAAACCTGCGTCGGTCGTGCCTCGTGCTCCTACCTCCCGTGGCCGGCTGCGATGCCGCGAAGGCTTCACCGCCCCCTACTACTCCCACCACTGGCCAGGCCAACCCTCTACTCACCCACACCCCCTGTTATTCTGTGGCGACGACATCCTCACACCGCAGCCGAACCAGTGAACCCTCATACTCCTCTCCGCGTGGGCATCCACTATCACGTCTTCCCCGGCTGCGCGTCATTCCCTTCCTAGGCCTCGCCGTCATCCATCGCCCTAGTGCCCTCTGTGCAGCCTGGTCAACATGGTCAAGGAACAACTTCCATCGGAAGAGTACTATCGTGGAGAGGCTGACAGTTGGGTCCACGGCAGCCGCAAGGAAGTGCCTCCTTATTACGCGGAAAATAATTATTCCTCCACCTGACAGCAGGGACCCACCGGTCGGGCACCGTATTTGGCGAAAAAATGTTTCCCCCCTGAGTGCTGGGACCCATCGGACGGGCTACCGTATTTCGCGAAAAAAGTGTTCCCCCCGCTATTAGCTCGGACCCACCAGAAGTGCCTCCTTATTACGGACAAAAAAAAGAATTATCCACCTGCTAGCTGGGACCCAGTATAGTGGGAGGCTGACTTGTGGGCCTACTAAGTTGACGTGGATGGAGGGCTTTGTCAACTTAGTCAATATGCACGATTCTAGCTCCATTGACCATATGAAGTCCATCCAACAGCCGTAGTGCTTCTTCAACCGCTGGTCTTCTTGCTCCAGCCACCCAAACCAGCACGGGTCTTGCCTCGTGCTCCTGCCACCCATGGCCGGCAGTGATGCCGCGGAGGCCTCACCGCCCCCTACTACTCCCACCGCTAGTCAGGCCATCCCTCTACTCACCCACACCCCCTGTTATTCTGCGGTGACGGCATCCTCACACCGCAGCCGAACTAGTGAACCCTCGTACTCCTCTCCGCGTGGGCATCCACTGCCATGTCTTCCCCGGCTCCACGTCGTCCCCTTCCTAGGCCTCGCCGTCATCCACCGTCCTAGTTCTCTCGGCACGGCCTGGTGAACGTGGTCAAGGAACGACTTCAATCGGAAGAGTACTGTCATGGAGAGGCTGACAGCTGGGTCCACGATAGCCGCAAGGAAGTGCCTCCTTATTACGCGGAAAATAATTATTCCTCCACCTGATAGCAGGGACCCACCGGACGGGCCATCGTATTTGGCGAAAAAACATTCCCCCCTGACTGTTGGAACCCACCGGACGGGCCATCGTATTTCGCAAAAAAACATTCCCCCCGCTTTCTGCTCGGACCCACCAGAAGTGCCTCCTCATTACGCACAAAAATGAATACTCCCCCTGCTAGCTGGTACCGAGTATAGTGGGAGGCTGACTTGTGGGCTACTAAGTTGACGGGGATGGAGGGCTTTGTCAACTTAGTCAATATGCACGATTCTAGATCCATTGACCGTACGATGTCCATCCAACGGCCATAGTGCTTCTTCAACCTCTGGTCTTCTTTCTCCAGCCACCCAAACCCGCGCCCGTCGTGCCTCGTGCTCCTGCCTCCCGTGGCCGGCTGCGATGCCACGGAGGCCTCACCACCCCCTACTACTCCCACCGCTGGCCAGTCGATACCTCTACTCACCCACAACCCCTGTTATTCTACGGCGATAGCAGCCTCACACTGCAGTCGAACTATTGAACCCTCGTACTCCTCTCGACGTGGGCATCCACTGCCGTGTCTTCCCTAGCTCCACGTCGTCCCCTTCCTTGGCGTCGACATCTTCCACCGCCATGGTGCTCTCGGCACGGCATTGTCAATGTGGTCAACGACCGACTTCCATCGGAAGAGTATTGTACGTGGAGAGGCTGGCAGCTGGGTCCACAGCCGCAGCAAGGAATTGCCTCCTTATTATGCGGAAAATAATTATTTCCCCACCTGACAGCGGGGACCCACCGGATGGGCCATCATATTTCGCGAAAAAAATGTTTCCCCCTGACTGCTGGGACACACCGGCTACATCTTCGCACACAAGGAAGTGCGTCCGGGCCAAAAAACTATTACCCCTGACTGCTGGGACCCACCAACTATATCTTTGCACGCAAGGAAGTGCCTGACAGTTGGGACCCACCTGGTCGAACCGTACGTAGCGTTGTCATTCTGGTCGCGAACGTGTACGTACATGCTGGTCGATGTAGAGGCGCGCACGTGTCTTAGTAGAGGCGCACACGTGTCGTAGTAGAGGCGCTCACGTAGCATGTACACGTACATACAACGGCCAGTGTGCAAGAAAGAAAATACAGACACGTACATACATATGGGTAGGGTCTCGAACGCCTACTCGTGCATACGTACGGCCAGGGCTCGTCTACATGGCTGGGTCGGAACGGAGAAACAACGTCGTCGTCGTGTTCATGGGGAGCCAACCGGCTGGGTCGGAACGGAATGCGTCATCGTGTTCATCGGGAGAGCTTGGACAGAACAGCCGATGGAAATGAGGCCTGGCGTACCGCAGAACGGAGGAAACGGCCTTGTGTTCGACCAGCCATGGTTAAAACAGGATCATGTCCATCGAGAGGGGTCTGGCGTACCGCAAAACGGAGGAAACAGACCTCCTATGGTCGAAACGGGGGTCCTATTGATCGGGAGGGGTGTGGCGTACGACAAAACGTAGAAAACGGACTTGTATTTGAGCGCTACAGTCGAAACGGGGGTCCTGTTCATCGGGAGGGGTGTGGCATGCCGCAAAATGGGACTCCAAGGGATACTGTTCATCTCCACCGTCGACCCCGTCCAGCCTCCACGGGCTACTGTTCATCCACCGTCGACCTCCTCCTGCCACCACCTGTGACTGTTCAGCCTCCACCGCTCGCTACTCCACCGCTACTGTTCAACCAGCCCTCTCCACGGGCTCCTGTTCAACCACCCCTCCACGGGCTACTGTTCATCCAGCCCTCCACCGTCTATTGTTCATCCAGCCCTCCACGGGGTGGCCATGTTCAGCCAGCCCTCCACGGGGTCCTGTTCATGCAGCCCCAACCAGCTCGATCGATAGGGGTCCTGTACATCCAGAGGCAACACCACGGGGTCCTGTTCACCCACCCCCACTGGGAACTATTCATCCAAACCTCCCAGCAATGCTCACTATTCATGTAGAGGCAGCATCGATCGGCTTTAGTTAGAAGCAGTAGCGAAGGAATGGCTTTATCCGGTTCAGTTAACACCCATCGATCGATTGCTCAGGTTTAGTAACGCGTAGCTTATAGTGCAATCGCTCGGGTTCAGTTAGAGCCCAACGCCTTGCTCGGGTTCACTTAGAGGACAATGCCTCGCACCCACGCGCGTGCGTGTACGAGAGAAACGCGCATCGCTCGGCCCCGACCACCCACCGTAACCGAGAACACCCCGATATTTTCCTCGCCCTCGCTTCTACCATGGTTTTTTCCGTCATGGACGACCCAAAGAATGTCATGCAGCTGCGTTTTCGGCCCGCCCAGGAAAAAAAGCCCATTTTCTGTCTTGATTTTTTGTCATAGAAGTAGGAGCTCACCACATCTATGATGATACAGTGTTTTGTCACAATTATTGTCATAGAAGTGTCATAAGTATGACAGAATAAAAATTCGTTCGGCCCAAAATGTCACGGATGTGTCTTTTTTTGTAGTGGATGCTCTTCCACAGCACGCACCTCCGTTACCTACCCCACTCAATGCATGTGGCAGTTACTCGTATGTGCGTTAAAGTCATTCACGGGCCATTACAAGAGTGGCCCCACTGCGATTGATGTTACTCGGCGCGCGGGAGAAGCGTAAACTGACATTGGTTCAAGTTAATGAGGAAGCAAAGAAGATCTCAAAGAAGGTATGCTCCTCCTGCACCCTTGCATGTGCACTCGATAGATCCTACCCCGACGATGCCCAGCAGTGTGACCGTGCCAGGCTCGGGGGCTCTTGCAAGTGCAAAAAACCCTGGGTCCATTTCCCCAGACTGTGCACAGGCCCAAGGACAAGTTGGCAACACCAAGATCAGATAAAGGCTCAAAGGGATCATCTTTTAAGGAATCAAAGAGCTGGTCAAGGAGATCAAGACAACCAAGACAAGCCGAAGAGGCAAGATATCACCAGAAGAAGAGCCTTCCTTGTCGGGCACGCGAGCCTGGCGGGGTTGGATCGCCTCGGAAGCAAGCCTCCGACATCACCCTAGAAGGCCTGCTAGGGCTCGCGGAGGCAAATCACCACCTCACAATGACGCCCATCATCAATCAGTGCGGTGTCAAGCTCCTAAGTGGCTCTGTGGCAGCCTCCTACCATATTGTACCCACTTCCTACAGCAAAAACCTCCAACTGACACCCGTCACGAGACTTGTCAAGCAAACAGGCACGAAGCTGGCAAAACAGCCCAGCAGGGCCTGCCAGGCTAGCCATGATGTGACAGTAAGCGGCAGATTTAATGCGCTCTGGCAGCCTGTAGAGTTAGGTATGATAGCACCGTTTGCTATCTAATTAGCATAGAAAGACTGATTTGCCATTGTAGTGACCCCTTAACCTATAAAAGGAGGCCATGGCAACCGTAGAAAGGATTCGACCATTTTTGAAACCACACACACATACGCGCGTAGCGACTCTCGCCCCCGGCAATCCTGTCGGGCAAGAGCATCGTGCCCTTTTTCCACCATTCCACCAGCAATCCACATAGGCAGAAGTAGGGTTTTACGCCTTGGGGCGGCCCGAACCTGGGTAAAAACTGCCCGTGTGATCTCTGTTGTGCTGCGCTACACTTCTCCGCTCTTTGTGCAACGTGCCCATCCCCCTGCTGAACCAAAAGGGACTCTTGTCCCATATGTGGTCGTGGTTTTCCCGTGACATCTAGTATATTTCATTCAAGTTCAACAGTGGCACGGCAAGGACAGGAGTATGTGGACCGCTTCAAAATGCTAAGGACGTAGATTGGAAAAAGCTCAATATTCCACATTTTTTGGTTAAGTGATCCAAGATCACATTGTGTCCATAGGAAATCCAATACTATTAAAAGGGAAAGAGGTTTTGATGATGATATGGTTGCTCAAGTGCTTAGTGCATTTCTCCAAAACCCTTAGCCACTTTCTCTACCTAATTTTGTCCAATACCCTAAGTCCAACTCGGTCCCACCGAAACCTTCCTATTCGGACCCACCGAGTTCATCTAGACAAATGCCATAGCCAAACCCTAACAAATTGGATCCACCGATATCGATCTCGGTCCTACTGAGATGTCCTTGCCAACTCTCTATTACTAGTTGTAATTATTTCGGTGCCACTAAGATGATGCAATCGGTCCCACCGAGATGTATCGCCAACTCTTTGTTTCCGTATTTGTTCACTTCGGTCCCACCTTGTTGATGCAATCAGTGCCAAAGAGAGGAGGTTTGCCCTAGCCATTGCACACCAGTCCATCCGAAGTACCTAGTCGGTCCAACTGAGATTCCTAACGTTCATATCTTTTACACGATTGGTGCCACCGAGTTGAGTCAAAAGTGTGAAACAGTTGGATTTTGTGTGGAGGTTATATATACCCATCCACCCCTTCTTCCTTAGTGAGGAGAGCCATCAGAAGGTGCCTACACTTCCACCATTAATTCTGCAAGAGAAAACCACCTACTCATGTGTTGAGATCAAGAGATTCCATTCCTACCATTTGAACCTTGATTTCTAGCCTTCCCCAAGTTGCTTTCCACTCAAATCCTTCTTCCGCCATGGCCAAATCGTCGAGGAAGAGTTGAGTGTTTGGGAGACTATCATTTGAAGCACAAGAGCAAGGAGTTCATCATCAACACACCGTCTATTACCTTTGGACAGTGGTGTCTCCTAGATTGGTTAGGTGTCTCCTAGGAGCCTCCAGCATGATGTTGTGTTGAACCAAGAAGTTTGTAAGGGCATGAAGATCGCCTAATTCATGAAGATCGACCCAAGTGAGGCAAGTCCTTCGTGGATGATGGCCATGGTGGGATAGACAAGGTTGATTCGTCGTGGACCATTCGTGGGTGGAGCCCTCTGTGGACTCCCATAGCCATTACCCTTCGTAGGGTGAAGTCTCCATGAAAGTGGACGTATGATAGCACCACCTATCGGAGCCACACCAAAAATCTCGGCATCTGCATTGCGTTCAAACTTTCCAATTCACATCCCTTTACATTCTTACACTTGCATGCTTTAATCTTTCCGATGCTTATACTCTTCGTATGCTTGTGTGAAATGTTCCTTGTGCGCCTTAACATGTGCTAAAATCAATTACAACTTAAAGAAAATTAAAAACTGCAACTTTCTCTTGTTTAGGGTCTAATCACTCCCCTCTAGACCCATTTTCTCGATCATTCAAAGGGGACCGGGTAGGGCTAGAAGATGGACATGGACAATCACTATCGTTCGTATGGGATCCGATGGTGATTCATATCTTTAATCGAGAGGCTTTCTATTTTATCCCAAGAATAGCAGCATAGGGACTGTCGTCCTAGGAGTAGCCCATGCGTAAGAAAAAGTGCCAGGACAGCTAGGGATGAATGAGGCCTACGAATAAGAAACCAGAGGTCCAGGTAAAACTACACAACATATCTAATGATAAAAAGTGGCCTAATCGCTAAAATGGATGGCCAGATATACAAAGGGCGCGAGAGAGCTCGAAAATGGCTCGGATTTACTGTCCTTAATGTGCGTAATTGTTGGGAATCAGGAATCAATGATTGCGAAATCGATTGTTGGGGTCTGCTGAGCTCCATCCGCTCTTCTGTGTTTTTTTATAATTATTTTGCGCGTTTGAAGCATTTTAGTGTCTTTCTTTCATTTGAATTGACTCTATTACATCTGTAATAGGTATATTTAGGTGTAAAATTTTGAGAACAACGTCAATTGTTCATATGTTGCTTTTCTGGGCCTGTAAGCTTGATTGAATTATTTGCGGTCTTTTCTTCAAAATTAAGTGATTGCAGAACTCATAGGCGAGCTATCGAACTATGAGTGCATCGGCGACCTATGTTAGTGTCCCACATGTCTAGAATTCTATTGCTTTGTTTTTATTATTGTAGTCCTTTCATATGTTGTAGTGTACTGCATATTTGTAAGTAGTGTACTACACTTGAATTGCATTATAATGTACATGATAGGATCTGAGATTTCTCTTTTTTTAAATGCATTACGTGCTTGAGAAATCTACAAAGTTTGTACTCTCGTACTGCATTGTTATACAGAGAAGAAGTGCATACTATGACAAGTTTTAAAACAACCGAGGTGAACTACAATGTGTCGTCCATTCACACTACATTGTTACCATTTAGAGCATTGCACTTTTTAAATTAGCGCATCGCACTATATGTATTAGGGAACTACATTTCTCCCACCAACTTGGAAAAATAATGATAAAATGATGCTGATTAGCTCAAATACATTATAATGGGACCGTTCAAACCGTCTGAAGAACTTAGAGTTGCGTCGTTTGGTGGACATAATTTTAAGAACATACAACATAAGCAAACATTACAAATTCGCCACAAAGGGATTGCTTTATCTTAGAGAGCCTAGAGTGCAAATATTCTTACTAACAGGGAGTATTTTTCCTGTAGAACATCACCATCACCAGTTCTTCAGCCTCAAACCCATTATGGGAGACAAACTCCTTCCAGCCAATAGTTATGTTGATGCAGCCATCAGAGTCAATGTGCTAGTCAGTTTGCATGAATTCATACCCATTCTTGTGCGTTATCTCCAAAATAAGCTTCCCTTAACTCGGAGTAGCAAACCTTATTGTTGATGGTAGTTTCTGCATTTTGGCATGCATTAAAAAAATATGTATAAGTAAACACCACACAGTTTGCTATATCTTAAAAGGATCTGTTTATATTGACTTAGATATTTATAGATAGATGACTACTATTAAAAGATGCAATATATAAACAAAAATACATACGGACTTGACCACTAATTTTTGTACATTATATACTATTCTGCTAACACTTTCACGCTTCAAGTTCAGGTCCAGTGTACTACACTTGAATAGTAAGAGCACTACATCGCTGGCGATGGAACTGCTTTGTTTTCGTGTTGTAGATCGTTTGTTTAGGTTGGAATCTAACTAGTGTTTACACCTAACATGTGACGGAATAAAAATAGGTAAAACCACCTAGTATTAATTACTGATAAATCTGAACAAACGACGGTGTTGTATTTGTGCAGAAATGAAAGTCCTTGGAATTGGACAAAACTTTATTTAGAATTTTCCTTGAACAAAAGAAAAATAATGGAGAAAATATCAACCTGAGGGGCCCCCGGCTGCCCACGAGGCACTAGGGCGCGCCACCCACTCCTGGCATGCCTTGGTGGATAGTGGGGCCCACAAGGCCCCTCTGGCCCTAACTCCGACACTATAAGTTCCTATTTTCGGAGAAAAAATTAAGAGATGAAGTTCCATCGTGTTTTACAATACGGAGACGCTGCCACCTCCCATTCTTTATCAGGACGCCAGATCTGGAGTCCGTTCGGGGCTCCAGAGAGGGGGATCTTCCGTCCTCGTCATCATGAACCGTTCTCCATCACCAATTCCATTATGATCACCGCGGGGAGTGAGTAATTCCTTCGTATGCTTGCTGCTCGGTGAAAGGTTGGATAAGATTCATCATATAATCGAGTTAGTTTTGTTAGGGCTTGATCCCTAATATCCACTTTGTTCTGAGATTGATGTTGATATGACTTTGCTATGTTTAATGCTTGTCACTAGGGCCCAAGTGCCATGATGTGAGATCTGAACCGTTTATGCTATCATCATTATATCTATTTTCTTGATTCGATCTTGCAAGTCATATGCACCTACTACGTGCTAGGATCAGCATACCCGAAGGTGACAACAATTAGGATTCTTTCCGGTGATTACTGTAGTATGAGGAGTTCATGTATTCACTATGTGCTAATGCTAGAATCCAGTTCTCTATTGAAAGGAGGCCTTAATATCCCTTAGTTTCCTTATGGACCATGCTTCCACGAGAGGGTAGGAAAAAAGATGCCATGCAAGTTCTTTTCCATAAGCACGTATGACTATTTACGGTATACATGCATACAAAATATCAATGAACTGGAGCTAGTTCTGTGTCGCCCTAGGTTATAATGTTATATGATGAATATTATCAAATGATATCACCAACATAGAGCGTACGAGTTTTTCCACATATTGATCTTGCTAAGTTACTACTATTGTTGCTACTGTTACAATTTCTACAAAACTATTGCTTCTACCGTTACCGTCACTACTGCTATCAAACTATCATGCTACTATGCTACTGATCACTTTGCTGCGGATATTAAATCTCCAGCTGTGGGTGAATTGACAACTCAGGTACTAATTCTTACAAATATTCTTTGTCTCCCCTTGTGTCGAATCTATAAATTTGGGTTGAATACTCTACCCCCGAAAGCTATTGCGATCCCTATTAGATTCAGGGCTCTGCAAAACCCTTGTATGATTCGAACACTGGGTGCACGCGAAGAACTCAACTTCCCCTATCTAACTACTCGCCATCTCTATGAACTAGCTCGATGAACAAGAAGGAGATGACACAGGGCAGTTTACCCAGGTTCAGGCCATCTAGCGGTGAGTGGCCCTACTCCTGCAATGTGGTGGATTGCCTCGAGGTGGGCGGAGGAAGAACTAGTATAGTGGTGGAACAACATCAGGAGGTGTGTTCTTGATTATGGTGGTGAGGGTGGTCAGAATGATCTGTCCGATCAGGATCCCCCTCTTATGGTGGTTGCTAAGATTTATTTATAGTGGCCTTGGTCCTCTTCCGCCAAAATGTAGGCAGGAAGGGATTCCACAACAGCCAAATTTGAAGGGAGACAACTAGTGCATCTTATCCTAACAAAGGGGGTCTTCGCCTGCAAAGCATCCGATCCTGATGGCACAGCGAGCTGGGTGATGTCCTCCATCCCGCCTTCCTGGCGATCCTTGTCTTGTTGCATGCAAATGGAAACCTTTGGCTGATTCCTCTGGACTCCACGCCTGCACTTGCCTCTTTAGCACCAAAGAGGAAACCTGTTGTCCCGCGCCTGCTGGCGCTTGCCTGGCCTTGATCGTTGTGGCTTGCATCATCTGAACCTCGCGAGGTGGGGGCCTGCATAGAGATCTCCGCCCCTCAGGAGCCAGCCTAGTGAGACTGCTCCTTCCAGAGAGCTTGGTGTCATTCGCCTCGTGAGGCTTGGCCCCTCGCGAAGGTCTTGAGTGCTGATGCTGAAGATGTGCATTACCAAGCCGGTGAATGAGCCACGTCATGGGCCGCAGGCAGGCAAGTCTAGTACCCTAGTTCCCAGAACACCGACAGTAGCCCCCGGGCCCAAGGCACGCTCGGGCTTGGCATTGAGGCGAAGCAAAAAGGCAAGGACAAAGCGCTGCGGGCCCCAACCGCCTGTGGACCTCATTGACGTGTGTCGCCTGGATGGGACGTGGGCGTCTCCACTTCCCTACGCTGCCTCGGCAACCGTTCAACTTGACTAGAGCATGTTGCATGCAGAAAAAAGATCATCATTACCTGCGATCGTGGAGGGTTGCGGTTTGCCTCTTTCTTGCTATAAATGAGGAGGGGTGGAGCCTCCTCTTTGCTCATCTCCATCTCCTTGCTGCTCGTTCCTCCTTCTTGCTTTGTCATCTTTCCGAAGCGTCCAGGGCGCCGATAAGGAGGTTCTCTGTGGCGGAGAGGGGAAATGCTCCCCGAGAGGAGCCCGGGCCACTCCCGCAGAAGAAGTGGCTTGGTCGCCCCGGTGAAGCCGGCGAGGGTCCTGAAGTGACGCGAACCTGGTTGAAGCGGCCTCCACCTAGCTGCCTGATCCCTCTGTACGCCCATGAGTAGGGCAAAGGGCAAGAGGGAAACTCCTAGCCCCTTGCCAGCAAGGACTGTAGGGGACAGGCTGTGGCTGCACGGCGGGCCGGTGTGCGGATGCACGCCAAAAGCTCGCCTCGAGTTCGTCTTGTGGGCTGCAATGCCGCCGCTTTCATGGATTCGGCTCCTGAGGTTCTTCGTAGAGCTGATTGCACCAAGGGGGGTTGCCGAGCTATGGCTGCAACACATTGGGTGCTGTAGCCAAGCTACTGAGGTAGTGGTCAAGGTCGTCCCCCCAGGCGACGTCTTCATGACTCGCAGATGGGTCGAGATTGCATGGGCTTGTCGCCCCGGAGGGGCCTCCGCCATCCACTTCGAGTACAATGGAGCCTCCATAGTTTTCTTCAAGGTCTTCGGCGAGGACGATCAGCGCCTGGAATGCTGCCCTGGGAGGGGCGATCTGTGCGGCATGGCCGCGGGCGATGAACTTGCCCTTAGCCTTGTCAGCAGCTCCTCTGGCTGCAACAGCGAATCCTCGGAGTCTAGTGATTCTCTGGAGACCAGCGATCACACCAGCTAAGAGCTACCGAGCTCTCGCCGCGCCCAGAGCAAGGCGTCGGCGTCCGTCCGGCGTCGTCATTGATGTTCCCGGCCAAGGTTCTCCGAATTTTTCTTCTTTTGTTTACCTGCGCAGAATCATGTTAAGCCCCGTGGGGGTATGTAAATGGTTGTATTTCCTTTGCCTTAATATTATCGCCCCTTGTTTAGTACTACGATTGCATGTCTCGCTTGGGGACCGTGCTCTTTTTCGTTCTGACTGTAGCTTAGTGCTCTACGCCGACAGGACCCAGTCCCTAGGCAAACTTCAGCAGTCGCTGGTATGCCAGGTCACGATGCCATGGTCAATGCCAGGAGGTGAGTGGCCCGAGGTCCGGTAAGAGCCCCTGAGATGCCATGCTCAGGAGGTCCCCTTTAGCGCGCAAGCAGCTTCCTGGAGGCCGAAAAAGGAAGTCAAAGTTGCCCTAGTGAGATCACAAAGGTAAAAACACTAGGTCATGCGGTTCTGGTAATGCGCAGGGGTGACTTATCTTTCAATGAATTCCTTGCAGGACACCTGGCTATGCTCTCACAATAGCGCTCATAGGCGAGGTTCGTGCCGGTCTCTGCCCCCTTAGCTCAGATAGGTGCTCTACGTCCTTGGGTCCCAGCCCTCGAGCGAAGCTCAGCCACTGGTGGTATGCCAAGTCACAATGCCATTGTCAAGGCTAGGGGTGAGGGCTCGAGAGCTAGTAGGATCCCCTGAGACACGATGCTCAAGAGCTCCCCCTTCAAAGTGCAAGCGGGTCACATTGAGGGGAGTGGACTAGGAGGCCACCCTAGTTCGGATCCAGACGTTCCTGTGTATCAATCTGAGAAAGATGTCAGTGCACGTGGTAGCGCTTGCCTTACTGTCGTTGATCTTTCCACAAGAACATGAAGGCACTAAGGACCCGGTAAGGTGACGTGCTCGAGGCTGGCCGCGATTCAGGGCTCGACCTCTCGGGTTTTTCAGCACTGCATGGATGGACCCAAGCATAGGCACCGTGCTAGTGGTTCCTTGGGATGAGAAACCGGCAAGTCAGTAACACACGGGAGCCGCTAAGGGTGTCGGGGAACCAGGTGAACAGGCGATAATCATGATGTAGCTTAAGGTAAGGCAAGTTTTGATAGATGCTAAAACGATACATGTCGTAGGGACGGACCCACACGACTTGGGATGATGCAGCCCGAGGGGCGCCCCAACTATATGAAACGAAAATATGATATATACCGTAGGGACAGACCCACATGGCTTGGGGGTGATGCAGCGCGAGGGGCGCCCCAACTGATCAAAAATGAAAAATGTCACGTGGCACCATTGCGGGAGAAGTGTTGGGGTAGCTGAAGGCACGCACTACTGAAGTCGCTCCTCATTAGCCGCCTGGCTCGTGGGTCTCGCGAGGCTCTTGTGGTCCAGGAGGCTCACGAAGGACTAGTGCCTCCTCCGCTAGGATCTCCTGGTGCTTGGCCTCGTGAGCTATCAGGGATGCTCCGCATGCGGCGCTGGTGCAGGGTAGCGTTGTTCGGCAAGCCGAAAGGCATGCGAACGTAGTTGTGAGGGGGACCCTCGCACTGGCCCGATCGGGACGACCAGAAGAGCTCCTGAGAGATGGCTCTATTGAGCCTGGGATGTTGACGCAGACTCGTAGCCCCCTGCCCTCATCGGTAGAGGGAGCGGTGCTTGGTGGCGCGAGGCGACGCTTGCCTCGCATCGCCCTTGCCTCCTGAAGATCCTTGATCGCATTGGTGATGAACTCCTGAGCACGTGGCGCCTCACGCCCTGCACTATCTTCAAGGAAGTTCACGCTAAAGCATGCCTCCACATGGTGCCCGAGTTCCTCCCTTGTGACGTTGGCCAGGTCAGAGGCCCTCCAGAAGAAAGCCGCCAAGTCAAGCCTCAGAGGTGCATCAGGCGCGCCATCCTATGCGGGAGGGGATGGCGCTCCGTCCTTCTGCACAGATCGTGAGGCATGACCGTCGGGCGTCCCGCCCTCCTTAGGCCTTAGGGTGAGCAGCTGCTTCTTCTTCTTTGGGATAGCCTCAACTCCGTAGGCAAACCCTTCAGCATCTAAGTTCTCAACTATTGCAGCTTGGTAAGCGTGCTCGAGGGAGCACACCGCACCCTTCTAATTGTAGGCGACTGTGATGATTTCATCGCTTCCTCGCATTTTGAGGACGTTGTAATCATGGTGGGTTACTACCATGAACTTGGCCAAGGCCGGATAACCGAGGATGGCATTGAACGGGATACGGATGTGGGCGACGTTGAAGTCGATGAGCTCGGTGTTGTAGTTCTTGCAATCGCTGAAGGTGACAGGAAGGCAGATCTGCCCCATCAGGGTGTGTTCGCATTCCGCGAACCCAGGGTACCCAGAATTGCATGCCTGCGGCCCATGACGTCGCTCCTTCATCGGCCTGGTACGGCCCATCTTCAGCATCATCACTCAAGACCTTCGCGAGGGGCCATGCCTCGTGACGTGAACGACACAAAGACCTCTGGAAGGAGCAGTCTCACTAGGCTGGCTACCGAGGAGCGGAGATCCCTATGCAAGCTACCTCCTCGCGAGGTTCAGATGACGCAAGCCATGACGACCAAGACCATGTGGGTGCCGGCGGTCGCTGGACAGCAGGTTTCCTCTTTGGTGCTAAAGAGGCAAGCGCAGTCGCGGGGCCACAAGGAATCACCCAAAGGTTTCCATTTCCATGCAACAAGACCAGGATCGCCAGGATGGCAGGATGGAGGTCGTCACCGAGCCCACCGTGGTGTCAGGATCAGAAGCTTTGCACGCGAAGACCACCTTTCGTCAGGATAATCTGTACTAGTTGTCTCCCTTCGAATTTGGCCATCGTGGGATCCCTTCCCGCCTCCATTTTGGAGAAGAGGACCAAGGCCACTATAAATATAGCTTAGCCACCACCGTAGGGGGGAACCGGATCGAACATATCACTAAGACCGCTGTCACCACCACAGGCAAGAACACACCTCCTGAGGTTGTTCGACCACTGTACTAGTTCTTCCTCAGCCCACCTCGAGGAAATCTACCAAATTGCAGGAGTAAGGCCACTCACCGCTAGATGGCCTGAACCTGGGTAAACTGCCTTGTGTCATTTCTTCTGGTTCATCGAGCTAGTTCGTAGAGACAGCGAGTAGTAAGATAGGGGAAGTTGAGTGCTACACACACATCCAAGCGTTTGAATCTTACGAGGCTTTGCGGAGCCCTGAATCCAACATTTGGCGCGTCTGGTAGGGATGCGTCGGAGTCTCTCTTCTCCCAGTCAGCTCGCCAACACTCCATCGCCTACATGGCTAACACTCCCCAGGCTCACATCGAGCCATGGACCGCTTGGCCTACTCGGGTGGCGCCTTCCGCCCAGGAGGATCTCATCTCCACACTCCACACGACTCACGAACCGCCCAATGCCGCCAGCCGCGGGCCGCGTGGGCCGCTGCCGCCCGCTTCTACCCTACATCACAACCGCTCCACCACGCGATCTTCGAGCTACGCTGCGGCGACGGTGCCGCACACTCACCGGGAGCACGGGAATATGCTGGTCGTGCTCATCGTGGTATGAGAGCTCCTACGATGCATGCTGCCAGAAGGCAGCCATGACGCCCTGCTGGAGCGAGTCCCAGAGTTGCTCGATGCAGCATGCAGAGGCGCTGCACCTTTCTGCACCCTACCCACGTCACGAGCACTACCAAGGGTGCGCGTCGGCCTCTGCAGCGCCCGCGCACCTCACCTCGAAGAGCCTGGAGGACCTCGCAGTGCCGACCTGAGCCGCGGCACCGCTCGCCTGGCAAGGGATGCGATGCCTGCGGGTGTGGCAAGCTCGGGCAGCCCCTCTTGGAGCCGCGCCGGGGCATTGTCGTGTGGCCACCATGATGTGGCACCGGGACGAGCAGACGGTGATGTAAAACGGCCAGGCAACGTCTCAAGAACGGGAGCCACGAATGCCACCACGCCTCCACCAGCGGACCCGTCGTATTCACCAAGAAGCCCTCATCTGTTTCCCCCGCCAGCCTAGCTAGTGAGGTCGACCGAGCCTGAGGCCCTCCACGGGCCACCTTGGAGCTTCATTGACGACTTCATCAATGGCAGCCACTAGCTACAACCTAGATCTCAGGGACATGATTATGCTAACCATGGACCGCATGTGAAACAAGCTACAGCAACGACCATGGACCTCAGAAAGATGGTTCTGTTGCAGGCGGAGGTAATGCACTGGGGGATTCGTGATGTTTTCTTGCCCTTAGTTTTTTGTCTAAAAGCAGGGCTCAGGCCTGTTACCCTCCATCGTATGCGTCTCGCGAGGGGGGCCGGGCGTGCTATGTGCACTGTGCGCGCTTGGGCTACCTCAAGCGGCACTTGAACGGCTGTCACAGGGCCGCTTTGCACACGCCTCGGCGAGGCTCGGGAATTAACTCCTCACGACGCGCTCTCAGGAAGGTTCGCAGGCTCCTCAGGTGTCTTCGGCCCTCATCAGCCTCGAGATGCCACTCCAGAAGAAAGGTGCCCTCGGGCCATGAGAACTCATCCAAGACCATCAGCACCCAAGATAAGTTGCGATATTCACTTTTGTCAAGGGCCTATTGTCTTGAGAAGACACCTCTCACAAACTACCTCGAAAGCATGTTCTCATTTCATACATTATAGGGGAACTCTCCTCTCCAAATGCTCTCACGCCCCCCGGGGTAGTATCCGAAGATTTTTTTGCATACATGACAAGACAGGAAATAAAAGCCTAGTGGGACGCATCGCCGTCAGCATCATCGTCATCATCACAACCCGCATCAGCCTCTCCGGCTGTAGGCACGTTTACATCTCCCTCGAGTGCGAGCTCCGTAATCAGGTCATCCACACACTTTGCCAAGACGCCCAGAGCGGCCCCGAGCACGGGGGATATCGTGACATCAAAGTCAAAGTCAGGGTCGAGGCTGAGAAGGTGGCTGAAGATGCGTTAGAATGCGTGCCTGAGGAGACCTCGACTCCTTTCTTCAAAAAGCTGGTGAGCTCTTGTGGCCCGATCCTCCAGACGGGTCACGACTTGGGTGAAGAAATGGAGGTAGCCGACATCATCGTCATCATGAGGCCGTGGGATGCTCTCTTCACATATCATCTCTAGGGCCTGGTTGAACCTGACTCTAAGACATTCGAGCATTAAAGAGCGCTCATGTTGCATTGTCCGGCGGCAGCTCTCCTCGTCCACAACCTGCCCCACGAGGGACTCGGCATCCGTGACCTGCCTTTGAGGTGAAGAACATTTTGCAAGAGTGGAGGCCTATGCCTCCCTGGCAGCTAGCTTGCATTGTGCCATGGTAGTAAGCTTCTCCCTGAGGGTGGCGGTCCTGCCCTCCTTCTTGACCTGCTGCTGCTAGAAATTGGTCTCCTGAAGCCTTAGCTTCTGGCGGTGTTCTTCTGCAAGGACCTCGCGAATATACGCAACCTTCTGATCGACCTCTTGCTAGATCCTAGTTTCTCGGGCAGCGATGGCATCCTCGGATGTGGCAACTTGGCGCTTCCTCACTTCCAGACGCTCAAGCTCCAGGCTGTGCTCCAAGGCCTCAAGCATTAGCACTTCCTCGCGCTCCGGGATCTCCTTCTCATTAGAGGGGGCTCCCTCGGCGGTGTCTCCAGCGCGGCTCGCCGCACCTGTAATTGCTGCTCAAGGGCGGCATTCGACGCTTGAAGCTCCTACGCCCGCTCCTCCGCCGCCTCGCGGCAGCGGTCGGCGGCCCTGGCCTCCTCCAAGGCGCGAGCACAAGCCTCGCGAGAAGCCGCCAGGGACTTCGCAGCATCCGCGCAAGCTCGCTCGTGTTGCTGATGCCCAAGTTTGATGGCAACCTTCAGTTTGTGCCACTCCCGCGCTACGCGAAGATTCTCCAACTCAAGGCGTACATCGACATCAACGAGCTCTTCCCCAAGCCGGCCCAGTGCACTGATGGCTTCCTCGAAAAGGTCATGGCGAATGACACTACGCCCACACGCAAACTCCGGTGCGTGACCGAGCCCCTCCTCGGCACCGGGGGCTGCTGGGGGGACGCGAGGTGCCCCACCTGTCCCTCACAAGGGGAGGGTAGCTAGCGCTCCCGAGCCGCTTAATCGGCCCCAGCAGAGTGAGCAAGTGACGCGGCTCTGACGCTCGAAGATGAAGCCGGCACCGAGGGAGCCTAGCCACTAGCAAGGACTCGCAGAGGAGCCCTCGGCACACCTTCGACACCCCAGAAGCGACCACGAAGCGATGATGCAGAAGGCCCAGGCCATCGGTCTCTCGTTGGTGCACCCACTTCGCAAACCGTCCCCGTACCTCGCGTGGGTGCCTAGTGCAGGGGACTCGGAGCGGCAGCGAGCCAAGGGCCCCCAGGGGGCAAACCTCAGGAGCTTTTGCCGTCAAGATCGGATGGACCCTGAGAAGGCAGGGCTAGGAAAGAGCGCCATTGATGAAGAACCACAAAGATAAGGCACTTACCCTTTCACTACTATGTACTTCCTATGTTTCAGGGGTCGGAGACCATCGCTACTACAGCCCCACAGCCCTTTCCTCTTGTAGAGTGCCTCGAGGTTCGGGCGAAGTGGGCCAAAGGCTAGGGCATGACCCTCAGTGGTTGGGAGGCGCGATGCCACCTCAGAAGCAAACGTCTGGCCCTCAGGTGCGGCCTCCTTACGAGCAACGGGGCGCGCCTGCTCTTTGGCGGTTACCTCAGGAGCGATCACGGGTGGTCTTGGAGCAACTACCTTCGGAGCATCAGGCGACGTCTCGTCCCAATCAATCACCTTGGGAGCCTATGGCGGCGTTTGCCCCCCTGCGCCCACGTCCAGGGCGGGCGTCGCAGGACTAACAAGCACCGGCGACACCAAGATAGGATTCTCACGGGGACCTCCAAAGCCCTCTGGCTCAGCCCCCATTCCTGAAAAGGGCAATTTGGCTCACGAAGCTCTCCTTGTTCAAACAGTTGTACAGAAGGCAGCCATCCTGCGGGAGCACAGCAGGCGCTGGGTCACCCGTCAGGAGCTCAAGCACCGCGCACAGCATCTCGGAAAGAAGGCACCTGGAACCCTATGGGGTCCTCAGGGCCGGTAAAGGTCCGCATCTGGCGGGAATGGTGCTGAATCGGGGCGATGCGCCGCCTGACGAACTCCATCGCCGCCATTGGAGCCGTCGCACTGGCCTTCTTCGATCTGGCCAACCTGGTCCAAAAATAGGCAAGCCGGCGATTGACAAGTTTCTTATGGCCCCAGCCGGAGCTGGGTTCCGCCGATCCTCGCAGGAGCTGAAGCAGAGGGCTGGGCATGGCAGAGTCCACGAACACACATTGCTTCCGGAACCTCTTCACGTTCGAACGAAGCGCGAAGTCGATGCCAGAGCCAGCCGTCGCCTCCACGGCCTGGATGGCCGCGCACCCCGAGCATTGTCGGTTGTCGACCAGGTGGAGCGAGAAGAAATGGTGGAACAAGGCGATAGACGGGGTAATGCACACCATGGCCTCGCACAAGAAGGCGAAGGTGGCTAGGAGAATGATGGACACAGGGTCCAGATGTAGTGCATGGATCTGGTAATGCGAGAGCATGGCATTGAAGAAATCGGAGAAAGGAGGAACCAAGCCGGCCAGAAGAGCATGAAGATGGATGGGGATCTCAATGGCTTCCATCTCCACCATGGACCAGGAGGCGGGCCAGACTGTCATCGCCTTCCACTGATTAGAGTCGGCGTCGAGGGCCGGTCGGACCTCGGCCAACTGAAAGTATCGAGAAGAGTATGTGTCTAGAGGGGGGTGAGTAGACTCTAGCAAGAAAAGTGGAAGTTTTTAACATGCTTGATATTAGAATGGAGATTTAGCACATGTTTAACTTTCACAATACACAACAAGCATGCATGACAACAGTATATATGTATTGTGAGGTAAAGCATGCAACTTTGACCACTTGACTAAAGCAAAAAACCTAGCCTTTACCCAATTTTAGTTTTTGGCAGATTTTAGCAACTTAGCACAAGTCATGAAATCAACCTACACATACAATTCTAAGAGTATTTCAGCATAATGTAAAGCAATTGCATATGGAGGTAAAGGGAGGAGTTTGGAGGGAGCAAACGCAAGTGAAAACAACGATGTTTTTTGTCTTGGTTCCGAGAGGTGGTGCTATCGTACATCCAAGTTGATGGAGACTTCAACCCACGAAGGGTAACGGCTGCGCGAGTCCACGGAGGGCTCCACCCACGAAAGATCCACGAAGAAGCAACCTTGTCTATCCCACCATGGCCATCGCCCATGAAGGACTTACCTCACTAGCAGTAGATCTTCACGAAGTAGGCGATCTCCTTGCCCTTACAAACTCCTTGGTTCAACTCCACAATCTTTTCAGAGGCTCCCAAGTGACACATAACCAATCTAGGAGACACCACTCTCCAAAAGGTAATAGACGGTGTGTTGATGATGAACTACTTGCTCAAATGCTTCAAATGATAGTCTCCCCAACACTCAAAAAGCTCCACACAGATTTGGATATGGTGGAAGAAGGATTTGAGTGGAAAGCAACTAGGGGAAGGCTAGAGAAGAAGATTCATATGGTAGGAATGGAATATCTTGATCTCCACAGCTGAGTAGGTGGTTCTCTCTCAGAACATGAATGATGGTAGTGTAGGTGTGTTTTGACGGCTCTCTCCACGAGTGAAGAGTGGGTGGAGAGGTATATATAGCCTCCACATAAAATCTAACCGTTACACACAATTTACCAAACTCGGTGGGACTGATTCAGAGAACTTGGTCAAACCAATTTAGTTCATAATGTGACCGTTAGGTATTTCGGTGGGACGGATATGATGTACTCGGTGGGACCAATTTTTTTAGGGTTAGGGCATAACGTAATCTTGGTGGGCCGATTACACAAACTCGGTGAGACCGATTTTGGTAATGAGCACACACAGAGTTGGTCAGGCAAACTCGGTGGGACCGATTCGCTCATTTCGGTGACACCGAAATGTTACGAAGAGGCAACAGAGAGCTTGCATTACAAACTCGGTGGGACCGATTGCACATCTCGGTTAGACCGACAATATTGCAACAGGCAACACAGAGCTTGCAATCCCATCTGGGTGAGACCGAGATCCCTTTCAATGAGACCGAAATGATTAGGGTTTCTGGCAGTGGCTATGTCAAATGAACTCGGTGGCATCGGATAGATCTTTTCGGTGGGGCCGAGTTTGACTTTTGGTTTGGGACATATGTGGATGTGGGAAAACGGTTGAGGGTTTTGGAGCATATCACTAAGCACTTTGAGCAAGCAAGCCATTAGGCAACACCTCATCCCCTTTTAATAGTATTGGCTTTCCTATGGACTCAATGTGATCTTGGATCACTGAAATAGAAAATGTAGAATCCTGAGCTTTGAGCTTTAGCCAATCATTTTTCCTTATCATCTAGAAGGGGTTCCACATCCTCTAGTCCATGCCACTCCATCTGTTGAACTTGTCTGAAATATACTAGATGAAAACATTAGTCCAACAAGAGATATGTTGACATTAATTACCAAAATCACCCAGGAAGCACTTGTGCTTTCAATCTCCCCCTTTTTGGTAATTGATGACAACATACATCAAATCTTTGGATAAAGATATTAATAATAACAAGTAAAGCTTTGGAAGAATATGTAGCATGCATAGGCTCCCCCTACATGTATGCAATCATGTGAATATGGAATATAGGAACATGTGAAAGCATAGACATGACAGAGCAAGCAAAGAGTTACCTATATCTTGGCTATATGCTTCAGAGCAAATGATATGAATATATGAAGTGTATCCTCATGTTCATGATTCCTTCTTGCAAACTGTCGGATCTTGGGTTCCAGCAAAACCCATAAGGTTCGAACTCTGGGGTCCGCACGAAGATCTCTCCTTCCGCCCTAGCTCGTCTACTCAACAGTCCTAAGCCTAGCTCGTCAGATCCGATGAACAAGAGACACAAGATTTATAATGGTTTAGGCCACCGTTGTGGTGTAATACCCTAATCCAGTGTGGTGTGGTGGATTGCCTTGTAGGCTGAGGAAGAACTAGTACATGGATGAACTGCCTCTTGAGGAGAGGTGTTCTTGTGCTCGGGTGATCTTGTGGTCTGTGGGAGGACTCGATGATCCGATCCTTCCGAGCCGGCCTGGTGAGGCCACCCTAGGGGATGCCTTGTGTCATCCACCACGCGAGTCTTGGCCCCGCGCGAGGGTCTTGAGTTGTTGATGAAGATGCTGGGTCGTACCAGGCCGCCTGATGAGCCACGCCCTGGGCCGTAGTCAGGCAAGTCTGGGTACCCCCGTTCCCAGAACGCCGACAGTATCCCTCGGGCCAAAGGTGCGCTCGGGCTTGGCATCATGGCAAAGCCTAGGGCTAAGTGCGGTGTGCCGCGGGCCCTCAAAGCCTGCGGCCTTGTTTGACGTGTGGTGATTGACGGGACGTGGGCGTCTCCACTTCCCCATGCAGCCTCGGCGACTGCGCGACTTGACAAGTGCCTGCATGCATAGCAAATCATCATTACCCATGATTTCGGAGGCCGGCGGTTGGCCTTCTTTTGGCTATAAATATGGCGGCGAGTGGAGCCTCCACTACCCATCTTCTTCCTTCGTTCCTCTTGCCTCTTCTTCCTTGCCCTGTGCTCGGCCGAGCTGCTCATGGCATCGATCCAACGATTCTTCACCGCCGAGAAGGGGAAGACTCCTCGAGAGGAGCCAGAGGTACTCCCCCCGAAGAAAAGGCCACTCTATCCTCATGGCGGCGCCATGAAACCAGAAGTGAGGAGGCATTGGCACGAGCGTCCCCCCCCTAGCTATCTGTTGCCACTTTACGCCAGGGCACAGGGCCATGGTGAGGGAGTTGGCGCTCAGCGCCGCCCGCGCCGTGGCCGTACCGCCCGTGCCATCTAGGTGCGCGCTGTCGTCCAAAGAGCTCCCGCCAGAGGCTCCTCCCGTGAGTTCGTGGTCTGGGCAACGATGCCTCCCATATCTTGGATTCGCCTCCCACCATTCTTTGCCGCGGAGGTGCCGCTGAGCGGGCCGCTCGGGCTGTGGTGGCGACACGCCGAGTGCTGGGCCCCGGCGACGAGGGCGGAAGTTGAGGTCGTCTCCTCGGGTAATGTCTTCATGACACACGGATGAGGCGAGGTCGCCCACGGCTGCGGCGTGGAAGGCGCCCTCGCCATCCACTTCGAGTTTGACGGCATCTCCATGTTGTGCTTCAAGGTGTTTGACGAGGAAGAACGCCGCCTAGAATTTTGCCCTGGAGGGGGGCACCAGGGGGATGCTGCTGCCGGAGATGCGTCTGACGTCGATTCCGCCACTAGTTTATCCAGCGGCAGCGATGGCCTCCGGAGGTCTAGCGGCTCCTCTGAGTCTGCCGAGTCCCCTGAAACGAGCGACGAGAGCTACGCGCCCCCGAGCTCGCGGCGCGCCTGAAATGCTTCGGCGGGCACATCGCTGGTGGTGACCCGCCTAGGGTCGGAGGTGGGCCATCGTTGCCCGCTGTTGATGATGGCGCCGTAGTTAGTATCTCCTGAAGGCCTTTTGTGGTGTTCCCTGCGAGGATTGAAAGCCAACCCCACGGGTGTGTGTAAAGAACTTGTGATGGTTTTGCTTCTACCTTGCTGTTTTGCCAGCACACTATCCTCGCGGGCCTTGTGTCAGCAATATCGCCCCCTTTTTTACCCTTTCGGTAGCATAGTACTCTACGCCGGCAGGCCCTAGTCCCAAGGCAAGCTGCAGCCGTCGCTGGTATGCCAGGTCGCGATGTCGTGGTCAAGGCCAGGAGGTGAGCGGCCCGAGGTCCGGTAAGAGCTCCTGAGGCGCGATGCTCAAGAGGTCCCCCATGGCGTGCAAGCGGCTTCCTAAAGCTAAGAAAGTGATGCAGAGAGAGCGTGGATGGGGCATCAAGGAATTAGTGACTTATCTTGACGATCGCGGGGTGGTTCCTCCAATCAGCACGCCTGGTTTGCTCATGACGCTGAGATTTCGCGATTCCCTCCTACTGGCCCTGGAGTTCTTCGTCGGTAGGGCCCGGCCCCGCGCGTACCTCAGCCGCCGATGGCCTAGACCGGAAACCAGGACAAGACTAGGGAGTGAGGGAATACAGGACCAGTTAGGCCCTTGGATCACGATGCCCAAGGGTCCCCCTTGATGTACGAACGGACCTGAAGGAAGGGAATGCTAGACTCAGGCCTTGATGTTCTGCGTCGGTAAGGCCCGACCCACGCGTACCTCAGCCGCCGCTGGCCTTGACCGGAAACCAGGACAAGACCAGGGAATGAGGGGCTACGGGACCAGTGAGGCCCTTGGGTCGTGATGCCCAAGGGTCCCCCTTGACGTACGAACAGGCCCAAGCTCTCTGAACCGACTCTCCCTCCCCGGCCTTCCTGATGGTCTGCGTCCTCGGGTCCCGATCCTCGAGCGAAGCTCAGCCACCATTGGTATGCCAGGTCACGATCCCGTGGTCAAGGCCAAGGGGTGAGGGCTGGAGAATCAGTAAGAGCCCCTAAGACGCGATGCTCAGGGACCCCCCCCTTTAACGCACAAGCGAATTACGTGAGGAGGGGAGACTGGTGCGACTGCCTGTCGTCGTGCTCCTGAGACTCCGGTGGGTTAGCCTGCAGCAGAACGACTTAAGGCCGCGCCCGCGCTCGGCTTCTGTTAATTCCGCAGAGATACGAAGGCACCGGGGACCTGGTGAGGTGACGCTTGCAGAGTGGGCCATGGGTTAGAGCTCGGTCCCTCGGGTTTGTCAGCGTTGCAGGGACGTAGCCGAGCACAAGCGCCATGCCAACGTATGCAGCCCCGTTGCGAGATGAACAGAAGTCCGTTAGGTGGCGAAGGAGACCCGGAGGGGTGATGGTTAGTCAAGAGATCCGAATGCAAAATGACAGAGATGACAGCGCTAGCTTTGGTAAAATGCAAGGGAGATACATGCCGCCAGGGCGAACCTGGGGATAATGCTGCCCGAGGGGCGCCCCCAAAAAGGTGATCTGAGATGCAAAAGGATGCGCGCCGTAGGGACGGGCCCGTGCGACCTGGGAATAATGCTGCCCAAGGGGCGCTCCCAGTTGAACAAAAATTGGAAGATGTCACATGGCATAGTTGCTGGAGTAGTGTTGGTGTAGCTGATGGTGCTCGATGAAAATGATGTTCCTTACGTGCCTCCTGGCTCCGGCTCCTCGCGAGGCTCTAGGGCTCCCCAGATCTCGCAGAGGACCAAGTCCAGCTCCGCCTGGATCTCCTTATGCCTGGCCTCACGAGCCGCCAGGACTTCTCGCATGTGGCAATGGTGCAGGGCCGCCTGGTTCGGCAGGCCGAAGGGCATGCGCATGTAGCTGTGAGGGGGACTCTATCACCAGCCCACCTGGGAAGGCGAGTAGAGCTCTTCAGACGCAATCCCGTTGAGTGCCGGGGTGTTGACGCAGACGCGGAGCCCATCTCCCGAGCCTGGACCGACAGCTGCCCTCGGAGGAGGTGGGTGGCGCTCGCCCCGCATGGCTCTCGGCTCCTGTAGGTCTTCAATGGTCTGGCTGATGAACTCCTGAGCGCTTGGTTCCTCATGCTTTTAGGCCTCTGGAGGGAAGTGTGCAGCGAAGCACTCTTCCACATGGTGCCCGAGCGCCTCCGTCGTGACATTGGATAGGTCAGAGGCCCTCCAAAGGAGAGGCCCCGAGCCCAGCCTGAGGATGGCGCCAGGCGCGCCGTCCTATGAGAGAGAGGGAGGAGGCCCCTACCTAGGTGCAGGTCCCGAGGTGCTGCCGCCCTGTGCTGCACCCTCGTGAGGCTCCAGGGCCAGCAGTTGCTTCTTCTTCTTGGGAACGACCTCAGGTGGGTAGATGATGATGTCACTGTCCGGATCCTCGACTGCCGCTTGGTAAGTGTGCTCGAGCGAGCACACTACGTCCTTCGCCTCGCAGGTGATGGTGATGACGCCGCCGCTTCCCGGCATCTTGAGAACATTGTAGCCGCGGTGAGTTACTGCCATGAACATCGCCAGGGCTGGATACCCGAGGATGGCGTTGTAAGGGAGATGTATGTGGGCGACATCGAAGTTGATGAGCTCAGTGTGGTAGTTGTCACGCTTGCCGAAGGTTACATGTAGGCAAACTTGCCCCACGGGGGTGGTGGAGCTGTTAGTCACCCCGGAGAAGGGCTTGGTAGGCAGTAGTTGATCATAGGGTACTTGGAGGTTGTCGAATGTCTCGATGGACAGGACATTGAGTCCCGCGCCATCGTCGATGAGGGTATTGGTAACTTGGACGTTGCTGATGACGGGAGAGCAAAGCATCGGGAGGGCGCCAGCCGTAGCTGCGCACTTGAGCTGGTCTGCTGAACTGAAGGTGATAGGGCACCTGGACCACCTAAGTGGGCGAGTAGCCTTGAGCTTGGGGAGAGTTGTTGTTAGCGTTCTGGGAATGGGGGTACCCAGACTTGCCTGCCTGCGGCCCAGAGCGTGGCTCGCAAGGCGGCCTAGTACGACCTAGCTTCTTCAGCAACACTGAAGACCCACGTGACGGGCCAAGCCGCGTGAGGCGGACAACACGCGACATCCCATGGGGAGGCCTCGCTAGGCCAGCTCGTGAGGATCGGAGATATCAAGGCGAGGGGCACCTCGCGAGGCCCTCGCAATGTGAGCAGTGACAACCAAAGCCAAGCGGACGCCAGCGGGCGCAGAGTGCCAGTTTCCTCTTCGGTGTTAAAGGAGCAGGCGCAGGCGCGGAGTCCCGAGTCGTCAGGCAAAGATTTCCATATCGGTGCAAAAAACCAAGATCGGCAGGACGGCAGGACGGAGGTCATCACAGAGCCCATGACGGCGTCACCACCAGAGCCTTTGGCAGTGAAGACCACCTTTTGTCAAGATAGCTTGTACTAGCTATCCCCCTTCAAATTTGGCCGTTGTGGGATTCCTTCCCGCTCAATATTTGGGAAGAGGACCCTGGCCACTATAAATAGGACTAGCCACCACCATAGCTAGCAGATTGGATCATCGAGACCTCACACACACCGCAAGCTCACCCGAGCTCAAGAACACCTCTCCCGAGGAGGCAGTTCATCCATGTACTAGTTCTTCCTCCGCCCACGAGGCAATCCACCACACCACACTGGATTAGGGTGTTACACCACAATGGTGGCCTGAACCAGTATAAATCTTGTGTCTCTTGTTCATTGGATCTGACGAGCTAGGCTTAGGGCTGTTGAGTAGATGAGCTAGGGTGGAAGGAGAGATCTTCGTGCGCACCCCAGAGTTCGAACCTTAAGGGTTTTGCCGGAACCCAAAATCTGACATTTGGCGCGGCAGGAAGGGGTGCGCTGAAACTTCCCTTGCATCATTAAGTATTCCGTCGTTCCAGTAGTCCACGGCCGACACTCGCAGAGCCCATGCTGAGCGGCGGGATGCCTTTGCCGCCCACATCGCTCAGACCGCTCCTGGCGGCGGACCACCCCGTCCTTCTCCATCGCCTACTGCCAACGCCGCCATCGGTCCGGCACGGCAAGAACAGCAGGCATCGTCTCTACACCCCTCTGTGCGGTGTGATGGATACACCGCAACCCCGTCGCTGACTCCGGCGGTCTCTTCGTCCCATGCTCGCCGCGGACCCGCGGATGCGCAGGCTGCGTTGCTCATGGCAGGTGAGCTCCAACGCTACCGCCCCGTCGACGACTTCTACGAAGAATGGCTCGACCGCATCGCGGAGTTCGTCAGCGCCACATGGGGCTCTCCGGCACCGTCCATTTCGCTGCCTCGTCCGCCTCCCCATGAGGCCGACGAGGCCCAAGAAGCTCCACTGCTACCCCAGCGTCAAGGCATCATCCAAGACCCAAGGCGTCGGGCCCCGCGACGTGACCACCCATGCGCGGTACCAGCGCGCGAAGAATGAAGATGCAAGGAGATCCAACGGCCCCGTGGCGGAGGACCCACACTCCCTCCATCACAGCGTCGAGACCGCGCGCCCCACGCCGCGGCGGCGTGCGAAGACCAAGAACAAGTTCCACCACCCCAGCAAGCTCCGGTGTCGACAACAGTTTAGAAGGCCCTCGCTCCCAAGCTGCACAATGTCAATTGGCCTAGGAAGTTCAAGCCCGACCTGCCTCCATGTTACAATGGCACCCCCGACCCTGCGGAGTTCCTGCAGCTCTACGATCTGACCATTGAGGCATCCGGCGGCAACGAGAAGATCATGGCGAACTGGTTCCCCATGGCCCTCAAGGATGGCGCGCGCTCATGGCTTTTGAAGCTGCCCGCGGGATCGATCTCCACCTGGAGCGACATCCGCGACCAGTTCATCGCCAACTTCCAGGGCACTCGAGATCGTCCCCCGGCCGCAGGCGACCAGCGACATATCAAGCAACAACCAGGAGAAACCCTGCAGAAGTTTATCCAGTGTTTCAACAGTGTCCTTGGAGTTGTTCAACCTCGCAACCAAGTGCGCCAGGGCAGAGGAGGGGAGCCTCTTGCTCGTCGAGCTCCCTGCTACCGACACTACTAGGAAGAGGGCTATAGATGATATGGCCACTAATGGCGCACCAGACATGTGGTGCGCCACTACTATATACTAATGGCGCACCATGTGTTGGCACACCATTAGTGTCCAAATACTAATGGCGCAGCACATCCACGGTGCGCCATTAGTAACAATTTTTTTTCATTTTTTTTCAAAACTAGTAATGGCGCACCAGTGGATAGTGCGCCATTACTAGTTAAACTAGTAACTAGTAATGGCGCACCACATCCACGGTGCGCCACTTGTAATTTTTTTTCAAATTTTGTTTCAATTTTTTTTTGCAAAACTAGTAATGGTGCACTTTGTGTGTGGTGCGCCATTACTAGTTGAACTAGTAATGGCGCACCACTCCCAAGGTGCACCATTACTAACTTGGCCCAAAAATTCCACCGAATGCACACCCCCCACCCCAAGTGGACCGCCTTTTTAGTTTAAAATAAATAAAAGAAATGATGGAAATGTCAAAAAAATAAAAGAAAATAAGTTTCCCATGTGATATGTGGTCTAATTGTTGGGAAAATTTACAAATATGAATTTCGACTTTATTTGCCAAATATCTCTGGAATTTGTAAAATGGGCATAACTTTTGCATACGAACTCGGATTAAAAAGTTTTTTATATGAAAAATCATCTACTCGAAAAGTTACATCCGAATTTAAGCGGGGGAACCTCGTTGAACATTTTCAAAATCCCCAAAAACCTAACAGAAAAAAGTTACAGGGCTTTTAAGATCTAGAGGGAAAAAATGGAAAAAAAAATTCAAACTTACTAGTGGCGCACCGTTTGCTAGGTGCGCCACTAGTAACAGAAAAAAAAATTGGTTTCGAATTTTTTTTTTTTTTCAAAATATGATACGTAATATGACCGGGAAGTTTGAAATATTTTTTCAATATTTCATCATACTCATGAACACGAACAAAGTCCTAGACATCAAGAAGGTTTAATAGGATCGATATGATAGATACATCAACAAGTGCCTGTGAAGTGAGCTGGTGCTGGGTTGGATAGAACTTCGAAGTTAAGCGTGCTCGAGCTGGAGTAGTGTGAGGATGGGTGACCTTCCGGGAAGTTTGACCACAGAGTGCGATTTGACTTGAGATTAAGCATATTGTCCCGAAATTAAGCCATAGTGATCTCACATTAAGAAAAAAACGAAAAAATAATTTGAATTTTTTTTGAAAAAGGAATTTTAAAAAAAAAATCTTAAAAAAATTTAAAAAAATTTGTTACTAATGGCGCACTTCTACGTGGTGCGCCATTGGTATACCAGATACTAATGGCGCACTGTGGGCTATACTAATGGCGCACTACAGGTACGCCATTAGCACCAACAGGTACGCCACTAGCAGCCCCTTTCCTAGTAGTGCGAAACCGAAGACAAGAAGGCCAAAGGCAAGGATGTGAAGCACAAGGGAGCGGCAGTGCTTGCAGCCGAACCAGAAATGAACCGCGGCCGCGACTACCCGGAGCCACCCAAGAACGGCCGATCATTTTGCGCCTTCCACAACGTGCATGACAGTTTGGAGCTCAGGGCCCTTCGCGAAGGACGCGTCATCCAACGCCCCAAGCGCAGCAGCCGTAGCTACGGCCGCGTGGAGGCCGAACCGGAGGACGTTGGGACGACCATGGACCCCGTCAGGAGTGGCCTGATCAGCCTCGGGAGGACCGTTGGCGCGGCCAGCCCTGCGAGGATGCTTGGAGGGATCAGCCCCGAGAGGACCGTCCTCTGGGCAGGGCCGGCCTACCACCTCTGCCACCGCCAAGAAGAAACAACGACCAGGACGAGGGGGCTGGGGGCTTCCAGGAGCCGCGTGCTATCGCTTGTATCTTCGGCGGAGCACAGGCCCGAGCTTCTCAGCGCCTCTTCAAGCAGTTTGCCCGTGAAGTAAACGCGGCTCTCCCTAAGCTAGAGGCTACCCGCCCACTCAGGTGGTCCAGGTGCCCCATCACCTTCAGTTCGACAGACCAGCTCAAGTGCGTAGCTATGGATGGCGCCCTCCCGATGCTTTGCTCTCCCATCATCAGCAACGTCCAAGTTACCAAGACCCTCATCCCGGTGGCAGAACGCTTAATGTCTTGTCCATCGAGACGTTCGACAGCCTCCAAGTACCCTACGAACAGTTACTGTCTACCAAGCCATTCTCTGGAGTGACCGACGGCTCCACCACTCCTATGGGGCAAGTTCGCCTACCTGTAACCTTTGGCAAGCGTGACAACTACCACACTGAGCTCATCGACTTCGAAGTCGCCCACATCATTCTCCCTTACAACGCCATCCTCGGGTATCCGGCCCTGGCCAAGTTCATGGCAGTAACTCACCACGGCTACAATGTGCTCAACATGCCTGGAAGCAGCGGTGTCATCACCATCGCCTGCGAGGAAAAGGATGCAGTGTGCTCACTCGAGCGCGCTTACTAGGCGGTGGCAGTTGAGGATCTGGAAAGCGACAACATCATCTACCCACCAGAGGTCGTTCCTAAGAAGAAGAAGCAGCTGCTGGCTCTGGAGCCTCATGAGGACGCAGCACAGGGAGGCAGCATCACTGGGCCTCCACCCCCTCTCGCATAGGAAGGCGCGCCCGGCACCCCTCTCAGGCTGGGCTCGGGGGCTCTCCTCTAGTGGGCCTCAAACCTAGCCAATGTTACGAGGGAGGCGCTCGGGCACCACGTGGAAGAGTGCTTCGCTCCACACTTCCCTCCGAAGGCCTCAAGACATGAGGCACCAAGCGCTCAGGAGTTCATCAGCCATACCATCGAAGACCTACAGGAGCCAAGAGCCGTGCGAGGCGAGCATCGCCCGGCTCCTCCAAGGACAGTTGAAGGTCCAGGCTCCGGAGACGGGCTACGCGTTTGTGTCAATGTCCCGGCACTCAACATGATCGCATCTCAGGAGCTCTACTGGCCTTCCCAGGTGGGCCGGTGCCAGGGTCCCCCCCACAGCTACGTGCGCATGCCCTTCGGCCTATCGAACCAGGCGACCCTGCACCATCGCCACAAGTGGGAAGTCCTGGCGGCTCGTGAAGCCAGGCACAAGGAGGTCCACGCAGAGTTTGACTCGGCCCTCCGCGAGATCTGGGGAGCCCCAGAGCATCGCGAGGGGCCAGATCCAGGCGACACGTAAGGAGCAGCACCTTCGTCGAGGACTCTCAGCTACACCGACACTACTTCAGCAACTATACCAGGTGACATCTTTCGATTTCTGTTCAACTGGGAGTGCCCCTTGGGTAGCATTATTCCCAGGTCGCATGGGTCTGTCCCTGCAACGCGCATCCTTTTGCATCTCAGGTCACCTGTCACATCCCTAGTTAGCACTTGCATTAGGACTAGCTAGAGTGTGCATCATGTTTACTTATCAAAGAAACTTGAAATGGGAATGAAAGAAACCCCAGCACCCCTCTTCTAACAACTAGGGTTTGATAAAATATTTTCCAATGTACCCAAAATGCCCTTCAAAAATGTTCATCATTTCTGCCTTGGTATCAAACCTTTGCTAAAAATGGTGCACAATTTTCTAGGACATCCAAGGGCTCTGGATTAAATCATATGGTATTTGTATTTGGGCATTTAAATGCTATAAAATATTTTATATGCTCAAATAATCATAAACTATAATGTTCCATACTGTTCATATTATATACAGTGGGCATGACAAGTTTTATGAGTTATAAAAATGTTCTGGCATTTTTATTAATTAAACAAAGTTGCAAAAGTAATGAAACAGAAAAGAAATAGGAAAGAAAAGAAAGAGAGAAAGGACTTACCTCGGGCCCAGCACTGTTGCAGGCCGGCCCAGCCCACCAGCCCTCTTCTGTCGCCTTCGTCCTCGCGCCAGAAGGCAGCGCGCGTGGCCGCCGCGCACCGGCACGCGCCCGGCCACCTCCACCCTGCCTGCCTGCCTCCCGACGGCCTGGACGTCTCCTGGCGTCGCCACGCAGCTCCCCCGAGCCCTCTCGCACTTTCCCCTCGTCCCCGTCGCCTCCCCTGGCCCTCTCCCTCTAACCACCGAGCCGTTCGTCGCCGCCGCTCGCCGTTGCCGCACCTAGACTCTCCCCCTCGTCCCGTGACCGTGTCCAAAAGGTTCGCCGCGACGCCGTCTACCTCATCGCTGAGCCACGGATCGCCGGGAGCCCTGGAACGCCTTCACGCCGCCGTCCCCAACCTCGAATCGCCGGAGCACCTCGCCGTCGATTAAGAAGCTGCAGCGCGTCCCCGACCTCTCCGTCGAGCTCGTTAGCACCGCTGTGAGCTCCTACGCCGAACCCCTCTCTTCTCCGCTTCGTTTGCGCCGTGTAGCCGCCGCTCCGTTGATCACCGAAACTCACCGCCACCGTGCTCGCCGCCGGCGATGCTCCGGTGACCATTTGGTCAATAGCACATGTCCATCTCACTCGCCGCAGCACGTAGACGAGCTAGGTACTACGCACGCATCGCCTAGGCCACTGCAGCCGCGTCTCCACACACGCCCGAACGCCGGCGCCGCCGTCGAGCTCGTTGCCGTCGTCTCCGGCCAACATAGGTTCGGCGACCACCACCGTTCGACGCGCGACGACGAGGGCTCTCCAACGCGCCCAACCGAAGCTCGAACCGTGCCCTGTGGGCGGTTTCCGAAGCACGCCACCGTGTTTGGCCTTGCCGGCGTCACTTCGCCGGCGAGTTTGACTCGTTTGACCGGGGGGTTGACCACCCCTGGGTCACTGACGTGTGGGCCACCCTTTTCCTAATTAGCTAGTTTAACTATTTAAATGTTAATTTAATTAGTTAGTTAGTTTAGTCACTGACCCGTGGGCCCAGACCCCACTGACAGCTAATTAGTTCACTAATTAATTTTGTTAGTTAGCTATGACACTGACATGCCGGGCCCACATGTCATGTTTGACTTGGACTAGCTCCTGTTGACTGACTGACGTCTGCATGATGTCATGCTGACGCAGTATAGGTTTTTCTGGGATTTTTAGATTTAAAAATAATTCAGGAAATTCCAGAAAATGCCTAAACTTCAAAAAATCATATAAATTCAACCGTAGCTCAGATGGAAATAATTTATATATGAAAAATGATCAGAAAAATCCAATCTTTCCAATGGCACTAGTTTCATGCATGTTTGAGCAAGTTAACCTGGCTGTATACATTAAAACATGATAATGCACTTAATTAAATAATAGCTAAAGTTGCCAATTTGAATCTTCGATTCAAATAAGCTCAAACCCTTCTGGTTTTAGTTGCATTAGCCCAAAACACATGCATCTTGCCATGTCATGAGCATGCATCATATTGTTGCATTTGTTTGTTTAATGATTGTATCGCCGGTATTCTCTGTGTTAGGTCCTGCTCCCGAGGATACTGCTGCGTATCCAGTTGAAGAGCAGTACCCGACCACCACTTTGTCAGGCAAGCAATGATTGATCATTCCGATACAAACCCAATCTTCTCGCTCCTGCTCTCTTTTACTGCATTAAGGCAACAGCGTGTGAACTGCTACTTGCTGCGGTAGTTGAACCCTATTCCCTTGCATGACCTGTCATTGCCACAGTAAATAGTTGAAACCCACTAGCATGTGTAGGAGTTGATTGAGCCATGTGATGTGTGATCCACCATGCTATTTGTTTATGTTGCCTGCTATGCTTAGAGTTGTGTCTGGTCTGGTTCATCTGGGTGATGGATCAGAGTGAAATGATCATACTGATAAAGAGAAGGAAGTGTGGAATACGCTTGGTAAAGGTATCGATGAAAGGCCATGTAGGAGTACATGGTTGGTTGTTTCATTGGAATCGTCCATAGGACCCGATATTTGTATGTGTGGTTCAAGTTACAGCTACTACCACACATTGGGATTCTTAATTGACACTCTCGGCTTATTAATTACCCTCGATCTCTGTCCAGGAGTTGCAACTAGTTTCTGGTGTTTATAGTTTACTTGAGGTCGTGCACAGCGCTGACCCTCGGGGTGGGTTGTGATGCGACAGGTACGTGGCACGATGTACCGATTGCCCGTTTGGTGACTCGGAAACCCTGTACACATCGTTTGGGGCTGTGAGCGACACCCCGGCCGGATCTCCCCACGGATGGAACCCAAATAGGCGATAAACCTGGACGAGAGACTTGAGTAGTTAGTCAGGTCGTGGCCGACACCCTCGCTGGGCTTCCGCTTGAAGGTTGCCGAGTACACGTCGAGTAAACGGCGATAAGTGGTGGGAGCGTGTGTGAAGAGGTACACCCCTGCAGGGTTATCAATCTATTCGAATAGCCGTTGTTCGCGGTACGGACTACTTGGTTACTCTTACAGTTCATAGACAAGTTGATGGATACTACTAAAAGCCTCAAGATAAGTGTGAGTGCTATGGATGGCCCTTCCGTAGGTTGACGGAAGAGGACCCTTGGTAGAGTATTGTTGTGGTGAGTAGAGGACTCGTGTTCGTAATAACATCTTGCAATCTGTTGAGAGTTGTAGTATAGGTTAGCCAAGAGTCAGAGCTGGCTTTCTGCTATAAACCCCACTGCCCCCTATTGATAATGTTGCATGTATGATAGGTTCTGTGGTAAGACTTGATGAGTACCTTTGTACTCATGTTTGCTTAATAACTGTTGCAGAGGAGAACCCTGCCCCTGCTAATGGGTTCTACATAGACGTTGATGTCGACGAGTAGCTTGACACCCAGACGGAGATCTGGAGCTTGTGAAGGGCCTTGTAGATAGTCAGGCTACACCAAGCCTGTTCTATTTTCTAAGTTGTCTGTACTCAGACATGTAGCTTCCGCTTGTGCTTGTATGACTGTATGACTTGAGTGTTGGGTCATGTGACCCCTACCTGTATGGATATGTTATGTATGGCTCTTGGAGCCTCTTAAATAAAGTACTTTGAGTCATAGAGTTCTGTTGTGATGCAATGTTGTATTTGCACATATTGAGCATATTGTGTGTATGGTTGAAATGCTTGGTATGTGTGGGATCCGACACCTAGTTGTTTTCCTTTGGTAGCCTACCTTACAGGGAAATGCCTCCTAGTGATTCCAATGAGCCTTGGTAGCTTGCTACTGCTCGGAACATGTAGGTTGGCCGGCATGTGTCCTTCTTCGTTCCTGTGTCTGTCCCTTAGGGGAAATGTCATGCGTTGTTCCTTTAAGTCCATGTAGCTTGCTACGACTTGGGTTCATACGTTGATGACCGACACGTTCGTTGCTGGGTCATGAATGCCTGTCTCTATAATCTAGTGCCACTTTTGGTTTATAACTAGCCATGTCGGCCCAGGTTCTGTGTCATATGGATGCTAGCGACACTGTCATATACGTGTGCCAAAATGCGCAAACGGTCCCGGGCCAGGTAAGGTGGCACCCGTGGGGTTACCATGCGTGAGGCCGCAAAGTGATATGACATGTTACAGCTAGATCGGTGTGACTTAGGATCGGGGTCCTGAAAGCGTTGGCATCAGAGATGGACTGCCTGTAGGTTTCTCAAGCCAAACTGGTCGATATTGAGTCTAGAAAAATTCTTAGTTATATGTAGGGGAATTGATTGTGGAAGGGAACGTAAGGCTCTTTTTACTCCTTTACCTTATGCCCTTCTGATCTGAGTCAGTCTATTCTTTCTACGGGGATTTAGGACTAGGCCTCTTATCCTTACTAGGTTCACGTGTTACTAATCCGTAGACTCTTAGGATTGTTGGTTTCAAGCCTCAGTTCAGTTTCTATCCTTTTAGTATGATGATTGTTGGACCCGGAACCTTGATATGGATTGTTGAGTGGCTATATCATTTGTATGATGTCTCAAATTTTTGTTTGAGCATTTACAGTTGTTATGCTGCCCGATTTCTTCCAGAAACACTAATGCCTTTGCATTATTTCGTGTTTCAGATGTCTGGCCGCATCCCTCACCAAGTGGTTCGTTTGACTCGGTGCATTAATGTGCCCGGTCACACGGCCATGCTAGTCCGTGTGCTGACTGAGACCTGTTATCGCTGGTGTCCTGAGTACACCGTGGAGGAACAGTACCGGGATTTCAATCAGAGTCAGTATTTCTGCACAGTCCGGATATACCCCTCATATCCCGGAGCTAACGACCCCATCCATTGGTCCTATGGACTCGGGGTTACCATCGAGATGGCAGTGGAGGATGCCGCCTATTCGATGATGACCATTCTCCGGGCTAGACATGCCCTGTTGCTGAACACTGAGTTCTGTTACATGCCAGCCTCACTTCCCGGAGAGGAAGGCTACTACACTGGTCTGTATACTGATGCTGCTCATGAAGAGCCACTGCTTCAGACTACTGTTCAGATGCTGGAGGATAGGGACCGTGAGGTCCGTGCCCTCCGAATGGAGCTGTATAACACTCGAGCCGCCCACTGGACTACTTTGACACGGCTTGCACCTGCTGTGCACGCCGGATATCTGGACATGCGGGATTTGTACCCCGTGCGGACTCATCTGCCTGATCGCATGGATTGGCGTGACGTTGGGGGTATTACACCTCCACGTGGGCGTCGGTTACCACCAGCATCGAGA
Source organism: Secale cereale (assembly GCA_902687465.1). NCBI lineage: Eukaryota > Viridiplantae > Streptophyta > Magnoliopsida > Poales > Poaceae > Secale > Secale cereale. The sequence continues at coordinate 303,551,790 of LR738710.1, forward strand.
CCGAGGCCACATCCATGTCCCTATGGTCCACAGCCTTCGAGTGCTCGCGAGTTCCCAGATCCGTCTGTTCCACTTCCAGGCTACGGTGGTAATCTTTACGAAGATTACTACGGGAATGTCTGAGCTAGACCGTGGTAGTAGTAGTACTGTAGTAGTTGTATTTCCACAGTCCTGCGCGTCTTGTGGAATATGACTTAGTGTGTACTGAGTTCCGGAGGTGTAGTTAAATAATGTATAGGAGCTTGGAATGCCTCTGATGGGATGTATCGTCTTTCACCGCAGTTGTACTTTAGCCTTGGCTTGTACTAAACTATGTATGGTGTGTATGACCACTGGTGTATATATAGCAGTTTCTATATTACCATGTCGTACGGATGAACATCTCTGCATTCCGTGTCATCCATTACATTCTGCACTTCTATGTCAAATTTTTGCCATCCTTGTCTAAACCGTTGTTTTGTTTTCCTAGGATGGTCAACACTCGCAACACTCCTGCTGCCCAGGAGCAGGGTGAGGCTAGTGGGGCTAGAGATGGGAATCTGCTCCAGCCACCCTCCTTGGCGGAATTTATGCTCGAGGCAGAACGGAACAAGAGGGAGACCAACCGTCTGCTGGAACGCATAGAGCAGAACACTGGGTTCCGTCAGAAGAATGACGTGGTGTCAATCAATGACTTTATCAAGATGTGCCCACCGAAGTTCCATCACTCAACTGTACCTCTGGATGCGGATGACTGGCTACGTAGTATCACCCATAAGCTACACTCTGCCCGTGTGGCCGAAGCTGACAAGGTTACCTACGCCGCCTACCATCTTGAGGGCCCTGCCAGTCTTTGGTGGGAAAACTTTGAAGCTATGCGTCCTGCTAGCCAAATCACTACTTGGGTTGAGTTCAGTGAGGCATTTCGTGAACATCACATTCCGGAAGGTCTCATGGATCGCAAGCGGGAGGAATTCTGCAATTTCACCTAGGGCCGGTTAACTGTGGATGGCTATAGTCACGAGTTTGGCAACTTGGCACGCTATGCACCTGAGGAAGTATCCATCGATGCCAAGAAGCAGGCGAGGTTCCGCAAGGGACTCAGCCCTGAACTCCGCCGAGATCTACGTCTGCACGAGTGCACTTCCTTCCAGAAGTTGGTAAACAAGGCTATCAGTGCTGAAACGGGCCAGACCGACTTTGAGGCCACCCGCAAGCATACTCGATACTTTGGTTCCTCATCCGGCTCTGGCTCTCACAAGCGTCGTGTGTGGGTTCCTAACACTGCTCTGCCACCCAAGTACACACCGAGGCCATCCTATGAGGCGCCTCGCCCAACTCAACAGTTTGCACCTGCTAAGACCTATGGAGGACCAACTTCCAACTTCGCTCCACGCACTAACACTGTGACCTGCTTCAAGTGTGGAGAACCGGGACACTACATGCGTGAGTGTCCTCAGAACCAGCCAGGAAAACCCGTTGGCCGTGGTAAGCCAACCGGCAAGGTGAATTATGTCAAGCCAATCCCCACTGCACGTGGTCATGTCAACTATGTCTCTGCCGAGGAAACTTATGAGGATCCTAACGTCGTCCTTGGTACGCTTCCCGTTAACTGCCATCCGGCATCTGTTCTTTTCGATACTGGAGTATCCCATTCGTTGATATTTGAGAGCTATGCTCGATTGCACAACATGAGTTTTTGTGACATGCCTACTTCCATGGTTATTCAAACTCCTGGTTCAAAGTGGCAAACCTCTAGGGTAAGCCATGGAAATGAAATCCTTGTCGATAGACTTGTTTTCCTAGGATCTCTAATCGCTCTCAAGTCCTCGGACATAAACATCATCTTGGGTATGGATTGGATGACAACTCATTACGCCAAGATTGATTGCTATACTAGGACCGTTCAACTTACACACCCATCCGGCAAGATAGTCAATGTCTTGACCCCGAATGGCTGAGCGTCAGCTCTACTCTCTTAATGCCAGCCCTCTACCCGAACTCGAAGATATCCCGGTAGTCCGTGACTTTCCGGATGTTTTTCCAGAAGAACTACCAGGAATTCCACCTTACAGAGATGTCGAGTTTGTGATAGATCTTATTCCAGGAACTGTCCCAATCTCTAGGAGACCTTATAAGATGGCACCACTAGAATTAGCTGAGCTAAAGAAACAACTCGATGAGTCATTGCAAAAAGGTTTCATCCGTCCTAGTTCTTCCCCTTGGGCTTGCCCCGTCCTCTTCGTCAAGAAGAAGGATGGAACGGAGCGGATGGTTGTAGATTACCGACCTGTCAATCTAGTCACCATAAAGAACAAGTATCCGCTCCCCAGGATCAACGACCTGTATGATCAGCTCGCTGGATCCTCAGTCTTCTCTAAGATGGATTTGAGGTTGGGTTACCATCGAATCAAAATCAAGAACAGGGACATTCCTAAAACGGCTTTTGTTACTCGTTATGGCCAATATGAGTACACCGTCATGTCCTTCGGATTAACCAATGCCCCAGCTACTTTTTCCCGGCTAATGAATTCTATATTCATGGAGTACTTGGATAAATTCGTCGTGGTATACCTCGATGATATACTCATCTATTCCAAGAACAAGGAAGATCATGCCGAGCATTTAAGGCTGGTATTGACGAAACTTCGAGAGCAACGCCTTTATGCCAAATTCTCTAAATGTGAATTTTGGTTGCCGGAAGTAACCTATCTAGGTCATGTGATCTCTGGCAAGGGTATTGCTGTCAATCCCGAGCGAGTTCAAGCCGTCCTTGATTGGACTCCCCCTGAATCGGTCAAGCAAGTTAGGAGTTTTCTTGGCTTAGCGAGCTATTGCCGACGCTTCGTCGAGAATTTCTCCAAGGTTGCTAAACCTCTAACTGAACTCCTCAAGAAAGATAAAAAGTTTGAGTGGACCCCACAGTGCGAGTCCAGTTTTCAGGAACTGAAAAGACGCCTGACATCTGCACCTGTACTGGTACCACCAGACTTTTCCAAGGATTTTATAATCTACTGCGATGCCTCGCGACAAGGACTAGGTTGCATACTCATGCAAGATCGTCAAGTGATTGCATACGCATCTCGACAGTTGCGTCCACATGAGGATAACTGTCCTACTCATGATCTAGAGCTTGCAGCTGTAGTCCATGCACTCAAAACATGGCGACATTACCTCCTTGGTAATCGCTATGAAATCTTCACTGATCATCAAAGTTTGAAGTATATCTTCACCCAACCGGATCTAAATCTCAGGAAAAGACGTTGGGTTGAGTTGCTCACAGACTACGACTTAGGAATCACATATACCCCTGGAAAGGCCAATGTCATGGCTGATGCCCTAACTCGTAAGTCTTATTGTAACAACTTAATGTTACAACAAGGGCAACCACTTCTCCACGAGGAATTTCGTAAGCTTAACCTTCACATTGTTCCTCGAGGATTCCTTTCCACCTAGGTGGCGAAACCTACCCTTATGGATCAAATCATAGTTGCCCAGCGGTATGATAAAGGCATATCTCGGATCAAGGAGAACATCGCTAGCGGAGTTGCTAGGAGTTTCTCTATGGATGATCGAGGTGTTGTGTATTTCGAGAACCGCTTGGTGGTACCCAAGAAACAACAACTACGACAAATGATTCTTAAGGAGGCTCATGAATCTCCTCTCAAGATTCATCCCGGTAGTACCAAAATGTATCAGGACCTACGTCAGAGATTCTGGTGGACTAGGATGAAGAGAGAAATCGCTCAATTCATTGCTAACTGCGACGTTTGTCGTCGAGTCAAAGCAGAGCATCAACGGCCTGCTGGCACCCTTCAACCTTTAGCTATTCCTGAATGGAAATGGGATAAAGTCGGTATGGACTTCATTACCGGGTTTCCCAGGACCAGGAAAGGGAATAATGCTATCTTCATCGTTATCGACCGCCTCTCTAAAGTAGCTCATTTCCTGCCTGTTCGAGAGAGCATTACCGCTAGCCAGCTAGCAGACTTGTATGTCTCTCGGATAGTATCACTTCATGGTGTGCCGTTGGAGATTAACTCAGACCGTGGAAGTCTTTTCACCTCACGATTTTGGGAAAGTTTCCAAAATGCTATGGGAACTCATCTCTCTTTCAGTACCGCCATCCATCCGCAGTCAAGTGGTCAAGTGGAACGAGTCAATCAAATTCTGGAAGACATGCTTCGAGCCTCTGTCATTTCTTTCGGTATGGAATGGGAAAAGTGTCTTCCATTTGCCGAATTCACTTATAACAATAGTTATCAAGCCAGCTTGGGTAAAGCTCCCTTCGAAGTTCTGTATGGACGAAGGTGTCGAACACCTCTTAACTGGTCAGAAACCGGGGAAAGACAATTCTTTGGCCCGGATATGATCCAGGAAGCAGAAGACCAAGTTCGCATCGTTCGTGAGAAATTGAAAACAGCCCAGCCTCGCCAGAAGAGCCAATATGATAGTCATCATAAGGCCGTGACTTTTGAAGTCGGTGATAAGGCTTACCTTCGGGTTACTCCTCTTAAGGGAACCCATCGCTTCGGTATCAAAGGCAAATTGGCCCCTCGTTACATCGGTCCTTTTCGCATTCTTGCCAAACGAGGAGAAGTTGCCTACCAATTGGAACTATCTCCGCACCTATCCAGAGTTCATGATGTGTTGCACGTTTCTCAACTCAGGCGTTGCTTCTCGGATCCTATCCGCGGAGTGGACCACGAAACGCTTGATCTCCAGGACAATCTCATATATCGAGAATACCCCGTTCGTATTCTTGATCAAACCGAGCGCAGCACTCGACGCCACAACATCAAGTTTCTCAAGGTTCAATGGTCACATCATTCCGAGAGTGAAGCTACTTGGGAAAGGGAGGATCGTCTTCGACTTGAGTACCCCACCCTCTTTCCGGAGGAACCGAATCTCGGGACGCGATTCTTTTAAGTGGGGGTGAGTTGTCACATCCCTAGTTAGCACTTGCATTAGGACTAGCTAGAGTGTGCATCATGTTTACTTATCAAAGAAACTTGAAATGGGAATGACAGAAACACTAGCACCCCTCTTCTAACAACTAGGGTTTGATAAAATATTTTCCAATGTACCCAAAATGCCCTTCAAAAATGTTCATCATTTCTGCCTTGGTCTCAAACCTTTGCTAAAAATGGTGCACAATTTTCTAGGACATCCAAGGGCTCTGGATTAAATCATATGGTATTTGTATTTGGGCATTTAAATGCTATAAAATATTTTAAATGCTCAAATAATCATAAACTATAATGTTCCATACTGTTCATATTATATACAGTGGGCATGACAAGTTTTATGAGTTATAAAAATGTTCTGGCATTTTTATTAATTAAACAAAGTTGCAAAAGTAATGAAACAGAAAAGAAATAGGAAAGAAAAGAAAGAGAGAAAGGACTTACCTCGGGCCCAGCACTGTTGCAGGCCGGCCCAGCCCACCAGCCCTCTTCTGTCGCCTTCCTCCTCGCGCCAGAAGGCAGCGCGCGTGGCCGCCGCGCGCCGGCACGTGCCCGGCCACCTCCACCCTGCCTGCTTGCCTCCCGACGGCCTGGACGTCTCCTGGAGTCGCCACGCAGCTGCCCCGACCCCTCTCGCACTTTCCCCTCGTCCCCGTCGCCTCCCCTGGCCCTCTCCCTCTCACCATCGAGCCGCTGCTCGCCGTTGCCGCACCTAGACCCTCCCCCTCGTCCCGTGACCGTGTCCAAAAGGTTCGCCGCGACGCCCTCTACCTCCTCGCTGAGCCACGGATCGCCGGGAGCCCTGCAACGCCTTCACACCGCCATCCCCAACCTCGGATCGCCGGAGCACCTCGCCGTCGATTAAGAAGCTGCAGCGCGTCCCCGACCTCTCCGTCGAGCTCGTTAGCACCGCTGTGAGCTCCTACGCCGAACCCCTCTCTTCTCTGCTTCGTTTGCGCCGTGTAGCCACCGCTTCGTTGATCACCGAAACTCACCGCCGCCGTGCTCGCCGCCGGCGATGCTCCGGTGACCATTTGGTCACTGGCACATGTCCATCTCGCTCGCCGCAGCACGTAGACGAGCTAGGTACTACGCATGCATCGCCTAGGCCACTGCAGCCGCGTCTCCACACACGCCCGAACGCCGGCGCCGCCGTCGAGCTCGTTGCCGTCGTCTCCGGCCACCACAGGTCCGACGACCACCACCGTTCGACGCGCAACGACGAGTGCTCTCCAACGCGCCCAACCGCAGCTTGAACCGTGCCCTATGGGCGGTTTCCGAAGCACGCCGCCGTGTTTGGCCTCGCCGGCGAGTTTGACTCGTTTGACCGGGGGGTTGACCACCCCTGGGTCACTGACTTGTGGGCCACCCTTTTCCTAATTAGCTAGTTTAACTATTTAAATGTTAATTTAATTAGTTAGTTAGTTTAGTCACTGACCCGTGGGCCCAGACCCCACTGACAGCTAATTAGTTCACTAATTAATTTTGTTAGTTAGCTATGACACTGACATGCCGGGCCCACATGTCATGTTTGACTTGGACTAGCTCCTGTTGACTGACTGACGTCAGCATGATGTCATGCTGACGGAGTAAAGGTTTTTCTTGGATTTTTAGATTTAAAAATAATTCAGGAAATTCAAGAAAATGCCTAAACTTCAAAAAATCATATAAATTCAACCGTAGCTCAGATGGAAATAATTTATATATGAAAAATGATCAGAAAAATCCAATCTTTCCAATGGCGCCAGTTTCATGCATGTTTGAGCAAGTTAACCTTGCTGTATACATTAAAACATGATAATGCACTTAATTAAATAATAGCTAAAGTTGCCAATTTGAATCTTTGATTCAAATAAGCTCAAACCCTTCTGGTTTTAGTTGCATTAGCCCAAAACACATGCATCTTGCCATGTCATGAGCATGCATCATATTGTTGCATTTGTTTGTTTAATGATTGTATCGCCGGTATTCTCTGTGTTAGGTCCTGCTCCCGAGGATACTGCTGCGTATCCAGTTGAAGAGCAGTACCCGACAACCACTTTGTCAGGCAAGAAATCATTGATCATTCCGATACAAACCCAATCTTCTCGCTCCTGCTCTCTTTTACTGCATTAAGGCAACAGCGTGTGAACTGCTGCTTGCTGCGGTAGTTGAACCCTATTCCCTTGCATGACCTGTCATTGCCACAGTAAATAGTTGAAACCCACTAGGATGTGTAGGAGTTGACTGAGCCATGTGATGTGTGATCCAGCATGCTATTTGTTTATGTTGGCTGCTATGCTTAGAGTTGTGTCTGGTCTGGTTCATCTGGGTGATGGATCAGAGTGAAATGATCATACTGATAAAGAGAAGGAAGTGTGGAATACGCTTGGTAAAGGTATCGATGAAAGGCCATGTAGGAGTACATGGTGGGTTGTTTCATTGGAATCGTCCATAGGACCCGAGATCTGTATGTGTGGTTCAAGTTACAGCTACTACCACACATTGGGATCCTTAATTGACCCTCTCGGCTTATTAATTACCCTTGATCTCTGTCCAGGAGTTGCAACTAGTTTCTGGTGTTTATAGTTTACTGGAGGTCGTGCACAACGCTGACCCTCGGGGTGGGTTGTGATGCGATAGTTACGTGGCACGGTGTACCGGTTGCCCGTTTGGTGACTCGGGAACCCTATACACATCGTTTGGGGCCGTGAGCAACACCCCGGCCGGATCTCCCCACGGATGGAACCCAAATAGGTGATAAACCTGGACGAGAGACTTGAGTAGTTAGTCGGGTCGTGGCCGACACCCTCGCTGGGCTTCCCCTGCAGGGTTATCAATCTATTCGAATAGCCATTGTTTGCGGTACGGACTACTTGGTTACTCTTACAGTTCATAGACAAGTTGATGGATACTACTAAAAGCCTCAAGATAAGTGTGAGTGCCGTGGATGGCCCTTCCGTAGGTTGAAGGAAGAGGATCCTTGGTAGAGTATCGTTGTGGTGAGTAGAGGACTCGTGTTCGTAATAACATCTTGCAATCTGTTGAGAGTTGTAGTATAGGTTAGCCAAGAGTCAGAGCTGGCTTTCTGCTATAAACTCCACTGCCCCCTGTTGATAATGTTGCATGTATGATAGGTTCTGTGGTCAGACTTGCTGAGTACCTTTGTACTCATGTTTGCTTAATAACTGTTGCAGAGGAGAACCCTGCCCCTGCTGATGGGTTCTACATAGACGTTGACGTCGACGAGTAGCTTGACACCCAGACGGAGATCTGGAGCTTGTGAAGGGCCTTGTAGATAGTCAGGCTACACCAAGCCTGTTTTATTTTCTAAGTTGTCTGTACTCAGACATGTAGCTTCTGCTTGTGCTTGTATGACTGTATGACTTGAGTGTTGGGTCATGTGACCCCTACCTGTATGGATATGTTATGTATGGCTCTTGGAGCCTCTTAAATAAAGTACTTTGAGTCATAGAGTTCTGTTGTGATGCAATGTTGTATTTGCACATATTGAGCATATTGTGTGTATGGTTGAAATGCTTGGTATGTGTGGGATCTGACACCTAGTTGTTTTCCTTTGGTAGCCTACCTTACAGGGAAATGCCTCCTAGTGATTCCAATGAGCCTTGGTAGCTTGCTACTGCTCGGAACACGTAGGCTGGCCGGCATGTGTCCTTCTTCGTTCCTGTGTCTGTCCCTTAGGGGAAATGTCACGCGTTGTTCCTTTAAGTCCATGTAGCTTGCTTCGACTTGGGTTCATACGTTGATGACCGACACGTTCGTTGCTGGGTCATGAATGCCTGTCTCTGTAATCTAGTGCCACTTTTGGTTTATAACTAGCCATGTCGGCCCGGGTTCTCTGTCATATGGATGCTAGCGACACTGTCATATACGTGTGCCAAAATGCGCAAACGGTCCCGGGCCAGGTAAGGTGGCACCCGTGGGGTTACCGTGCGTGATGCGGCAAAGTGATATGACATGTTACAGCTAGATCGGTGTGACTTAGGATCGGGGTCCTGACATCACCTCTTGGGGGTGCCCCTAGGGCTGCACTATCCCCAGGCCGCACAGGTTCACCTAGGCGACATGTATCTCCCTTGCATTTTACCAAAGCTAGTGCTACCATCCTAGTCACGTTGCATTCGAGTCATAATTTTGACCACCGTTCTCATGCCTTGAACAACATGCGCCCCCGCAAACTCGCTTCCATCCGTCTTAAGGCCTGGGATTGGCACGGCGCCTGTGCTCGGGTCCGTCCCTGCAGCGTAGCCAAATCCAAGCGGCTGAGCTCTGGCTCAAGGGCCAACCCCGTGTACGTCACCTCCTATGGACCTTGGCGCCTCGCCCAAACTCGAATCGGATGCCAGCAGCCAAGTTGGTGTGCACGATACCATGTCTTGTCGCTCCGGGTGGCTTCCCTTAGGACGTCCACGTGAGAAGACTAGGCACGGCGTCTATGCTCGGGTCCGTCCCTGCAGCATCGATAAATCCAAAAGTTGAGATTTGTCTGGTGGGCCGGCCCTGTTCACGTCACCTCCCGGGGTCGTTGGTGCCCGGCCTTCTCGTAGGGCGACCTTGAGGGATTCACCCGACACGGGTTGTCTAACCACCTTGCAGGGTCATCTCGAGCGCTTCCACCCAAGACCAGGCACAACCCACCTTGAAGTAGGGCCTCGTGAGTCCCGCGCTGGCTCACATCTGCCCAGATACACCTCGTCTAAGCCCCACTGTGCCAGCCACGTGTCCGGGCTGGGCTATATACGCCTGGGGGCTCTCCGCAGTAGGGAGTCCCCTCCCACGGTCCAGTGGAAGCACCATGCTCCACGCTGGATGATGACACGGTCAAGGAGCGGCTATGCCCGCGCAAGAGCGGCAGCACTATGCTCCGTGCTGGTGATAAACAACTGGGGGCAGCTTCAAGGCCGCATTAACCTCAGGGAGCCCCTCGGCTCGGTGACCAGCCCCACCGCGCTACGCTCACTCCGGGAAGGTAGAGCGAGGGGACTGGGCATGGGGGCTGTGTTCAGGTCACGCCTGGCACACGCCCCACCAGGTCCCCGGGCCTGGTCGACACGCAGCCCTCTCTGGTGCAAGCCCGGCGAGGACAGGTATGGGGTGTATTCGTACGTCAAGGGGGACCCTTGGGCATCGCGACCCAAGGGCCTAACTGAACCCGTAGCCCCTTACTCCCTAGTCTTGTCCTGGTTTCCGGTAAAGGCCAGCGGCGACTGAGGAACTCGCGGGCCGGGCCGTGCAGACGCTAAGGGGCTACGGGTCCAGCTTTCCCTTCCTTTGGGTCCGTTCGCACGTCAAGGGTGACCCTTGGGCATCGCGCCCCAAGGGCCTAACTGGACCCGTAGCCCCTCTTCCCTGGTCTTGTCCTGGTTTCTGGTCAAGGACAGCGGCGGCTGAGGTACGCGCGAGTCGGGCCCTGCCTATGCAGAACCCTAGGGCCAGTAGGAGGGAATCGTGAAATCTCAGACTAAGGAACGAGCCAGCCAGGCTGTATGGGGATCCGCCCCATGATCACCAAGATAAGTCATTAATCCCTCGATGCCCCATCCAAATTCACTCAGCAGGGTTCGGTAGCAACGTTTCAACGATACTGCCTCGCTTTCTTAGCCTCAGGAAGCCGCTTGCACGCCAAGGGGGACCTCTTGAGCATCGCGCCTCAGGAGCTCTTACCAGACCTCGGGCCGCTCACCTTCTGGCCTTGACCACGGCGTCGCGACCTGGAATACCAGCGATGGCTGGAGCTTCCCTTGGGACTGGGGCCTGTCGGTGTAGAGCACTACACAACCGAAAGGGTAAAAAAGAGGGTGATATTGCTGAAACAGGGCTCACGAACATAGTGCGCTAGCAAAACAGCAAGATAGAAGCAAAATCATTACAAATTCTTTACACACCCCCGTGTGGTTGGCTTTGAAATCCTTGCAGGGAACACCACGAAGGGTCTTCAGCGGATCCCAACTACGACGCCATCAACAACGGGCCACCTCCGACCCTACGCGAGTCCCCACCAGCGACGTGCTCGCGAGCCCGACGCATTTCGGGCACGTCGCGAGCTCGGGGGCGTGTAGCTATCTTCGCTTGTCTCCGGGGACTCGGCGGACTCAGAGGAGCTACTAAACCTCCGGAGGTCATTTCTGCCGCTGGATAAGCTGGCGGCAGAATCAACGTCCGGCGCGTCGCCAGCAGCATATTCCTGATGGCCCCTTCCAGGGCAACATTCCAGGCGGCGCCCTTCCTAGTTGAACACCTGAAGTGCAGCACGGAGACGCCGTCGAACTCGAAGTGGATGGCGAGGGCGCCCTCCGAGCCGCAAGCGTGGGCGACCTCGCCCCATCCGCGAGTCACAGAAACCTTGCCTGAAGAGACGACCTCAACCTCCGCCCTCGTCCCCGGGGCCCGGGACTCGGGGTGATGCAACCAAAGCCCGAGTGGCCCCCGCGGTGGCACCTCTGCAGCGAAGAATGGCGGGAGGCGAATCCAAGATCTAGGAGGCGTCGCTGCCCACACCACGAACTCACAGGAGGAGCCTCTGTAACACCCCAAAAATTTAATCCTGTTTTATTTATTAGAATTTTGTCAGGAAGATTTATTTACTATTTTCTGGCTTTTCTATTAATTTCAGAGCTACTGCTTTTCTCTGGATTTTTAAAATTTTTCCTCTTATCTGAAACTTTTGGATAATATTGAGGGACTTGAATGCTTTCTTAAAACATGTGATTCTTGTTGGGTATGCAAGTGGAAGCATTTCTATAATACTTTTGCCAAGCATCAATTCTTTTAAAATGGCTTTTCTATTCTTTCAAGGGCTCCCATTGCACTGCAACCTATTTAAATATTTCTTTAAAAATTCCACCAAAATTTGGAGATGACAGTAGATGCATATAACTCATTTTTATGCAAAAATCCAGCTTTGTGTTTTATGAATTTTGAGCAAAACATCCTCTTTTTCATTCTGGTCCAGTTTGGTGTTTTGCACTGCAACCCTACTTTAAATTCCTCTAGTGATCTTGGGATCTTTCATGCTATTAGTGCTTGCTACCAAACCCTTAAGTCCAGGAGATTGGACCCATTTGAATAAATTTGGTCCATGCAATAATAGCCTACATTTTCTGTCCAGATTTGGTTTTCTCAAAGACTTGCACTAACAAGTTTTTGGTTTTGCCAAACTAACCTTGCCACCATCACCTACACCTAAAGAGACCCCAACCTGGAGTTGTTGGCCACCAGAAGAGATCTCTAGATGCCCATGGCATTCTGTCGAGCACCTTGTGCGCCTGGACAGAATTGGCATGGTTTTTAGTTTGCATTATGGAGTTGCTTTCTGTGCCAAAACAGCATGTCCCCTAGCCTCCTTATGCCCACTAACCTAACCCTGGGTAGTTCCAACAGCACCAGAGCAATTTGGGTCGCCCTAGCTTTTCGTCGAGCATGTGGTGGGCATGCCGAGAGCACGAGCAGAGCGTGCGTTTTGCACGCGCCTGCCCGAGCCGCCTCACCAACCCCCGAGCTTATCCCAGCCCTCTGCCGCCCGCAGCATAGCGCCAAGGTCAGTCCTGTTTCGTTCACGAGCACCGCAGCCTTTCCTCGCCTCCTCCGCAAGCTGCCACAGCCGCCGACTGCTGTCTCTGCTGTGGCCGGCGCCGCCCAGACCATCCCCGCGCGCCAGCTAGCCCCTGGAGCAGTCGCAGCTTGTCCTCTAGCTCCTGGCACACTCCCAGAGCTCCGCCACGTCGCCCCGGCTACAGAGGCGACGAACCGCCATCGCCGCCGCCGTGCTTATCCACGGGAAGCCGCGGAACCGACATCACGCGCCTATAAAAGGGCCTCTTCCTTGCTTCCCCAGCATGGCGCAGCGCCCCGCCTCTCCCTTAGAGCCTCTCCAAGCCACCAAACGGCTGGTAGTGGTCTTCCTCCCCGCCTCCGGTCAGGATTCCGCCACCACCGTCGTGGTCAAACCTGGAGCCCCCTACTGCTCTTCCCCTTGCCTAGTGCCTTCCAACCGAGTCCCTCAGATGCAGAGGACCCGTCCCCATTCCCTCTTCCCGCCTAAGACCACCGTAGGAAAAATTCCCCGAGGCCCGAAGCTTCCCCTCCGCCATGGAGGAAGGTGCTCTCACCCTCGAGCTCCCCCGCGCTCCTAACCACCGCAGATGGATGCGGTGCCTCCTCCCGATCATCCCCATATCAAGAGCACGTCGAATGGTGACTTGTGTCGCCGGGGATCGCCGCGGGAACTCGCCTCTGTCTCTGTACCAGTGCGCGCGAGAGGAGGGAGATGAACCTGACAGCGCGGGCCCCGCTTGTCGGTGAGTCAGCACCGCTCCAGCTCGTCCTAAGTGGAGGCGCACTTCTGTAAGTACGCCTTCTCGTTCAGGAAAGCGTAAGCCAGACCGAACCGTTTTCTTTTTCAGTTTTTATTTGAAAACCAGAGTTGACCACATCTTTGACTGGGCATATCTTTTTAAATAAAACTCCAAATGAGTTGATTCTTTTTCCTACCTCTCTCAAATTTCACCTAGTTTATTTTAAGAATTATTTCAAAAATAATTATGACAACTTTTTGTACTGTTTTTAGATTATGTGTTAATTTGAATATTTTCAAAATAGGATTTGGAGGGAAGATCAAAACTTTCAAAAGTTTTGGGGTGCACCTCACCTCTCTGCACCTTGAAGGCAAGCATCTTGAACTCCATTATGACATAAGTTGTGTGTTGTTTGCTAGAACATATGAACTCCATCAATATGCTAAAATGGAGTAGCGTTATTTCATGTGGTAGTCATACTCATGCATATCATCATATGGTGAGAATCCTTTCTGTTATATGTGTGACATTGGTGACAGTAGCCACTTCTCATGCCACATGTGCCTGGTGACAGTTCGGATGGAGTCCGAAGGAGGATGGTGTTCCGGTGAACACAACCACGTGACGGACATCTCGTTGTGGCGAGGATGTGCCGTGAGGCATGATGGGGCATGATGAGTGGTGACCCTGTCAGGAAAAACTGTGAAAAGTATCTGTTGTGCTAACCATGCAGGGAACACATAAGCCTCCTGAGTCGACCATAGATCGAGTCTTGTTCCAGTAACCCCCATGCTTGTTTTCGTACTACCACTTGTCCCTGCCGCGGGCAGGGTACGGTTCAGTAAGTTGTCAACCCCTTTCTTGGCACACACCGTACAGAGAGGCCATGGTGGAAGATACCGGGTGCATCCGGTAGGCATGCCACATGGTCCGGGGGCATGGGTGTTTCCGGTTGGGGCCGAGAGGGGGGCACCCCTTAGTAGCGCGCGATATAAATTTGATCCCATGCTAATCGAGGTTGTAGCCTCCCCGCTTAGAGTTTTGCTTAATAAGTGTCATGGGTGATTCCAGGCACTGGTAAGTTAAGCTGGTGTGTGCTGGTTGGGTGTGTTTTCAATTCAAAGACCGTAAGCGGAATTAGTCCCGGTGGACTAAAGGAATCCGTTACTCGTGGGTAAAGAGTACACCCTCTGCAGAGTTTATATCTATTCGAATAGCCGTATCCGCGGTTAAGGACTACAGTCTGGGAAGGGTCAAGTGTCGGTCTTAGTGTCGGTCTTCGGAGGAAAACTTCTAAACCAAAATATTGATCATGACGTGTGACGAATGATGATTGTGTTTATTATTATTGTGGACTAACCATTTATATTGTTGTTGAATTGTTGAGTATCCCTGGGATGGTTCTACCTCCCGGATATTTCCTGTGATATTTCTCATATAAGCCCTTTATGTGGTGTCGCTCAGACGCCCGACTGTGGCATGTTTGGTTATTATTTTCTTTATAAGCCCTTTATGTGGTGTCGCTGAGACGCCCGACTGTGGCATACTTGTTATTTATTTTCCTTATAAGCCCTTTATGTGGTGTCGCTGAGACGCCCGACTGTGGCATACTTGTTATTTATTTTCTTTATAAGCCCTTTATGTGGCGTCGCTCAGACGCCCGACTGAGGCATGCTTTATATTATTATCCTTTCGAGGCATCACTTCAGACACCCGATCGGTTTATTTTATCTTCATTCGCTGATTGCTTATTCCTGTTTAGTACAAATGACCTGCTCATGTGCATCATGAATTTTATTTTGGGACTGACTAAGTGATCATGGATTATTTCAGTGCATGATTATCACCTGTTATGTTATACCTGTTTTCATGATGTTTGCGAGTACATTCAAAGTACTCACTGGCTTGTCCCTGGCTATTGTCTTGGCCAGATTTCTTGCTTGGAGAGGAGCACTACGACGACAGCCCCGGAACTTAGGCAATGGAGATAGCAGCCGCGCGAAGATAGGAGTTATCCAGGTCAGCTGTTCCTGTGGGAAATGGAGTCCCATAGACGCTGATGATCCGCAAACCGCTTCCGCCGTCAACCACTAGAAACCTTATGTTGTACTCATTGACCAGAATGGTCTTGTACTACATATTTGGTATTTTGCTTGGAATTTCTGTATCAAGTTTGTGTCTCATCGGCTAACAGTAATCCTGGGGCTGGTGAGCACAAGGACCATTGACTGGGAAATTTATATCCCGGAAATCCGGTCCTGACAACCTTGGTATCAGAGCCAGGCTGACCATTGGCTAATCCTATCTTGGCCGGGTCGATAAACCTAGGTTAACCCACCCACCAGACCTTAACCTCACCACAACCAAGCCTATCCTACCCGATAGCCCACACTGTGACCCCGACAGCTTTTGGCAGTCGGTGCCCAACCTATCAGACCAGCCCAGTAAGCTACACACCCGTGATCGACACCTGAGTTGCCCCATTCGCAAGTGTGCGAAGGAAGACTCCTTTTTCTTTATAGATATGGAGCGTTTGCCCAACCGACAACCACAGTAATACATCGCATTTTTGCGATATATATATCTGTGACAATAACCCCGACCACCAGAGAACAGAACCGGCAATTAATATTGCCACCACAACACGACATGTCATCCTGCCCATATGCTATACATAAGGCCACTCCGTGACCTTACCAAGCATCCCTCACCTTGTGCACTGCCTTCACAGCCAATTATTTCTCGGGTCGCACCTTCGGATTCATATAAAGACCCCAGATGCAAACCCGGGGGATTTTTGTGAGATTTTGACCACAGTACCATGGGTTTTCTCCAGCCATCCTGGTACCACCTGTTCAAATCAAGGGTCACTCTCATATTGCACAGTCAGGCACACCCCGCAGGTAGACCCAAACCAAGACCCTACGGAAGTTCCCTTCATCGGGAAAATCCATGCCCACTCCAGTAATGACCATAAAGATCGCTGCTTATGGAGCGGTGACCCATCTTCAATTCATGGTACCCTATGCTAGTGAACGTGGCTATTATTATCTTCCCCGAATAGTGCAGCAGCCAGAGAAGCCGCATCCTTTCCCTACACCTGAGAAGAGAAAGGGCCGATGCTAAATAAGCTGGTGCACTATCTCATCGCTCGAGAGCGCTTGACAAAGCAAGTGATGGATTTTCTCCAGACCCTTGCTGTGTAAAACCCTAGTCGCTATTAGTAGACCCCTGAGGCCAGACTAAGAGGGACGCATTTTGTGAGTCCCCCATCCACTCCCAGTAGGCGAAGGATATATCGCACTGCAGGGAATATTTCCTCGTGAAATATAGCTTATTACCTGAACCGTCAGCACCGTGGTTATATCAGTTTGTGTAGAAATTGACTGCTTGTTGTGATGACTGTGTTGTGCTTCAAAACTTTCTGTATTAGTATATTGCATTGGTTGAAGTTGTTGTTTGTGATTACAAATAAATTGATTGTTTTTAATTATAGCAAATTTCATAGTAAGGTTTTTCCTAAAGAACCACTGCCATGAAAAATGTTTTCCTCAATAAAAATTTGTTTCGCATGCCCTCTCGTTATATGACTCACAGACCATGTGCACTTAATGTAAAACCCCGCGCGCTTTTATCACCTAGTCAATTACCTCCCTAGTATACCACAGTTGCACATTAGTCAGCGATTTTCACTGTAACCCCGTCCTATCATACGTGTGGTGTATCTGTTTTCATGTGACGATTGCCGCGTGGTACGAGTATTCTTTTTACAAAATACGTTCTTAGCAAATCTCGAGGACGAGATTTTCTTAAGGGGGGTAGTGTTGTAACACCCCAAAAATTTAATCCTGTTTTATTTATTAGAATTTTGTCAGGAAGATTTATTTACTATTTTCTGGCTTTTCTATTAATTTCAGAGCTACTGCTTTTCTCTGGATTTTTAAAATTTTTCCTCTTATCTGAAACTTTTGGATAATATTGAGGGACTTGAATGCTTTCTTAAAACATTTGATTCTTGTTGGGTATGCAAGTGGAAGCATTTCTATAATACTTTTGCCAAGCATCAATTCTTTTAAAATGGCTTTTCTATTCTTTCAAGGGCTCCCATTGCACTGCAACCTATTTAAATATTTCTTTAAAAATTCCACCAAAATTTGGAGATGACAGTAGATGCATATAACTCATTTTTATGCAAAAATCCAGCTTTGTGTTTTATGAATTTTGAGCAAAACATCCTCTTTTTCATTCTGGTCCAGTTTGGTGTTTTGCACTGCAACCCTACTTTAAATTCCTCTAGTGATCTTGGGATCTTTCATGCTATTAGTGCTTGCTACCAAACCCTTAAGTCCAGGAGATTGGACCCATTTGAATAAATTTGGTCCATGCAATAATAGCCTACATTTTCTGTCCAGATTTGGTTTTCTCAAAGACTTGCACTAACAAGTTTTTGGTTTTGCCAAACTAACCTTGCCACCATCACCTACACCTAAAGAGACCCCAACCTGGAGTTGTTGGCCACCAGAAGAGATCTCTAGATGCCCATGGCATTCTGTCGAGCACCTTGTGCGCCTGGACAGAATTGGCATGGTTTTTAGTTTGCATTATGGAGTTGCTTTCTGTGCCAAAACAGCATGTCCCCTAGCCTCCTTATGCCCACTAACCTAACCCTGGGTAGTTCCAACAGCACCAGAGCAATTTGGGTCGCCCTAGCTTTTCGTCGAGCATGTGGTGGGCATGCCGAGAGCACGAGCAGAGCGTGCGTTTTGCACGCGCCTGCCCGAGCCGCCTCACCAACCCCCGAGCTTATCCCAGCCCTCTGCCGCACGCAGCATAGCGCCAAGGTCAGTCCTGTTTCGTTCACGAGCACCGCAGCCTTTCCCCGCCTCCTCCGCAAGCTGCCACAGCCGCCGACTGCTGTCTCTGCTGTGGCCGGCGCCGCCCAGACCATCCCCGCGCGCCAGCTAGCCCCTGGAGCAGTCGCAGCTTGTCCTCTAGCTCCTGGCACACTCCCAGAGCTCCGCCACGTCGCCCCGGCTACAGAGGCGACGAACCGCCATCGCCGCCGCCGTGCTTATCCACGGGAAGCCGCGGAACCGACATCACGCGCCTATAAAAGGGCCTCTTCCTTGCTTCCCCAGCATGGCGCAGCGCCCCGCCTCTCCCTTAGAGCCTCTCCAAGCCACCAAACGGCTGGTAGTGGTCTTCCTCCCCGCCTCCGGTCAGGATTCCGCCACCACCGTCGTGGTCAAACCTGGAGCCCCCTACTGCTCTTCCCCTTGCCTAGTGCCTTCCAACCGAGTCCCTCAGATGCAGAGGACCCGTCCCCATTCCCTCTTCCCGCCTAAGACCACCGTAGGAAAAATTCCCCGAGGCCCGAAGCTTCCCCTCCGCCATGGAGGAAGGTGCTCTCACCCTCGAGCTCCCCCGCGCTCCTAACCACCGCAGATGGATGCGGTGCCTCCTCCCGATCATCCCCATATCAAGAGCACGTCGAATGGTGACTTGTGTCGCCGGGGATCGCCGCGGGAACTCGCCTCTGTCTCTGTACCAGTGCGCGCGAGAGGAGGGAGATGAACCTGACAGCGCGGGCCCCGCTTGTCGGTGAGTCAGCACCGCTCCAGCTCGTCCTAAGTGGAGGCGCACTTCTGTAAGTACGCCTTCTCGTTCAGGAAAGCGTAAGCCAGACCGAACCGTTTTCTTTTTCAGTTTTTATTTTAAAACCAGAGTTGACCACATCTTTGACTGGGCATATCTTTTTAAATAAAACTCCAAATGAGTTGATTCTTTTTCCTACCTCTCTCAAATTTCACCTAGTTTATTTTAAGAATTATTTCAAAAATAATTATGACAACTTTTTGTACTGTTTTTAGATTATGTGTTAATTTGAATATTTTCAAAATAGGATTTGGAGGGAAGATCAAAACTTTCAAAAGTTTTGGGGTGCACCTCACCTCTCTGCACCTTGAAGGCAAGCATCTTGAACTCCATTATGACATAAGTTGTGTGTTGTTTGCTAGAACATATGAACTCCATCAATATGCTAAAATGGAGTAGCGTTATTTCATGTGGTAGTCATACTCATGCATATCATCATATGGTGAGAATCCTTTCTGTTATATGTGTGACATTGGTGACAGTAGCCACTTCTCATGCCACATGTGCCTGGTGACAGTTCGGATGGAGTCCGAAGGAGGATGGTGTTCCGGTGAACACAACCACGTGACGGACATCTCGTTGTGGCGAGGATGTGCCGTGAGGCATGATGGGGCATGATGAGTGGTGACCCTGTCAGGAAAAACTGTGAAAAGTATCTGTTGTGCTAACCATGCAGGGAACACATAAGCCTCCTGAGTCGACCATAGATCGAGTCTTGTTCCAGTAACCCCCATGCTTGTTTTCGTACTACCACTTGTCCCTGCC
>LR738710.1:303573335-303739811 GCA_902687465.1 Secale cereale
TTATAAGCCCTTTATGTGGTGTCGCTCAGACGCCCGACTGCGGCATACTTGTTATTTATTTTCCTTATAAGCCCTTTATGTGGTGTCGCTCAGACGCCCGACTGTGGCATACTTGTTATTTATTTTCCTTATAAGCCCTTTATGTGGTGTCGCTGAGACGCCCGACTGTGGCATACTTGTTATTTATTTTCTTTATAAGCCCTTCATGTGGCGTCGCTCAGACGCCCGACTGAGGCATGCTTTATATCATTATCCTTTCGAGGCATCACTTCAGACACCCGATCGGTTTATTTTATCTTCATTCGCTGATTGCTTATTCCTGTTTAGTACAAATGACCTGCTCATGTGCATCATGAATTTTATTTTGGGACTGACTAAGTGATCATGGATTATTTCAGTGCATGATTATCACCTGTTATGTTATACCTGTTTTCATGATGTTTGCGAGTACATTCAAAGTACTCACTGGCTTGTCCCTGGCTATTGTCTTGGCCAGATTTCTTGCTTGGAGAGGAGCACTACGACGACAGCCTCGGAACTTAGGCAATGGAGATAGCAGCCGCGCGAAGATAGGAGTTATCCAGGTCAGCTGTTCCTGTGGGAAATGGAGTCCCATAGACGCTGATGATCCGCAAACCGCTTCCGCCGTCAACCACTAGAAACCTTATGTTGTACTCATTGACCAGAATGGTCTTGTACTACATATTTGGTATTTTTGTTTGGAATTTCTGTATCAAGTTTGTGTCTCATCGGCTAACAGTAAATCCTGGGGCTGGTGAGCACAAGGACCATTGACTGGGAAATTTATATCCCGGAAATCCGGTCCTGACAGCCTCCGGTGTGAGCCCTAGGGGGAGTGGCGAGCACCACTGTGGCGCAATCGGTACGGACACGGCGCGAGCGGCGCTCAGCGCCAGCTCCTTCTCCATGGTCCTGTGCCCTAGCATAAAGGGGCAATGGGTACCCAGGGGGAGGACGCTCGTGCCAAGGCCTTGTTACTTCTGGTTTCATGGCGGCGCCATGAGGTGGCCTCTTCTTTGGGGGAAGCACCACTGGCTCCTGGCGAGGAGTCTTCCCCTTCTCAACGGCAGAGAATCGTCGGATCGGCGTCATGAGCAGCACGATCAAGCACATTGCAAGGAAAAAAAGCGGGAGAAACGAAGGAAGAAGATGGGCAGCGGGGGCTCCACCCGACGCCTTATTTATAGCCAGGAGAAGGCCAACCGCCGGCCCCCAAGATCACATGTAATGATGATTTGATGTGCATGCAGGGACTTGTCAAGTAGCGCAGCCGCTGAGGCTGTGTGGGGAAGTGGAGACGCCCACGTCCCGTCAATGGCCACGCGTCAGTCAAGGTTGCAGGCTTTGGGGCCTACGGCACTCCGCACTTGGCCATTGGCTTCATCGTGAAGCCAAGCCCGAGCGCGCCTTGGGCCCGAGGGCTACTTTCGGCGTTCTTGGAACAGGGGTACCCAGACTTGCCTTACGGCGGCCCAGAGCGTGGCTCGCAAGGCGGCCTTGTACGGCCCAGCTTCTTCAGCGACACTCAAGACCATCGCGAGGGGCCAAGCCTCGCGAGGCGGACAACACGAGACATCCCCTGGGAAGGCCTCGCCAGGCGGGCTCGTGAGGAACGAAGATATCAAGGTGAGGCGCACCTCGCGAGGCCCTCGCGACGTGAGCAGTGATGACCAGAGCTAGGCAGGCGCCAGCGGGCGCAAAGTGCCAGTTTCCAATTCGGTGTTAAAGTAGCAGGCGCAGGCGCGGAGTCCTGAGGCGTCAGGCAAAGGTTTCCATATCGGTGCAACAAGACCAAGACCAGCAGGACGGAGGTCATCGCGGAGCCCACGACCGCGTCACCACTAGAGCCTTTGGCAACGAAGACCACCTTTTTGTCATGATAGCTTGTACTAGTTGTCCCCATTCAAATTTGGTCATTGTGGGATTCCTTCCCGCTGAATATTTGGGAAGAGGACCCTGGCCACTATAAATCGGACTAGCCACCACCATAGCTAGCAGATCGGATCATCGAGACCTCACACACACCGCAAGCTCACCCGAGCTCAAGAACACCTCTCCCCAGGAGGCAGTTCATCCATGTACAAGTTCTTCCTCCGCCCACGAGGCAATCCACCACACCACACTGCATTATGGTGTTATACCACAACGGTGGCCCGAACCAGTATAAATCTCGTGTCTCTTATTCATTGGATCTGACAATCTAGGCTTAGGGATGTTTAGTAGATGAGCTAGGGCCGAAGCAGAGATCTTTGTTCGCACCCCGGAGTTCGAACCGTAAGGGTTTTGCCGTAACCCAAAATCCAATAGCCGCGTTTACTTCACGGGCGAACTGCTTGAAGAGGCGCTGAGAAGCTGGGGCCTGTGCTCCGCCCAAGATGCAAGCGATGCCACGCGGCTCCTGGAAGCCCCCAGCCCCCTCATCCTGGTCGTCGTTTCTCCTTGGTGGTGGTAGAGGTGGTAGGTCGTCCCTGCCCTGAGGACGGTCCTCGCGGGGTTGATCCCTCCAAGCGTCCTCGCGGGTTTGGCCACGTCAACGGTGCTCTCGGGGCTGATCACGCCACTCCTGGCGGGGGCCGTGGTCATCCCAGCGTCCTCTGATCTGACCTCCCCCGCGGCCGTAGCCACGGTTGCCGCGTTCGGGGCGTTGGATGATGCGCCCTTCGCGGAGGGCCCTCAACTCGTGACAGTAATGAGTGTTGTGGATGTGCACGTTGTGGAAGGCGCAAAATGATTTGTCGTTCTTGGGTGGCTCCGGGTAATCGCGGCCGCGCTTCATTTCTGGTTCGGCTGCAAGCACTGCCGCTCCCTTGCGCTTCACGTCCTTGCTTTTGGCCTTCTTGTCTTCGGGTTCAAAAGAGGGGAGCTCGACGAGTGAGAGGCGCCCCTCCTCGGCCCTGTCGCACTTGGTCGCGAGGTTGAACAGCTCGAAGGACATGCACAAATCTTCATGGATGGTGAGCTCCTGTTTCATCTTGTAGTCGCGGACGCCATCTAAGAACACCGAGATGATGGCCTCGTCCGTGGCCTTGGGGATCTTGACGCGGATGATGTTGAAGCACTGGATGAACTTCTATAGGGTTTCTCCTGGTTGTTTCTTGATATGCCGCAGGTCACCCGCGGCCGGGGGATGTTCTTGAGTGCCCTTGAAGATGGCGATGAACCGCTCTTGCATCTCACTCCAGGTGGAGATCAACCCTGCGGGCAGGTTCAAGAGCCATGAGCGCGCGCCATCCTTGAGGGCCATGGGGAATCAGTTCGCCATGATCTTCTCGTTGCCGCGGACGCTTCGATGCTCAGCTCTTAGAGCTGCAGGAACTCTGTAGGGTCCGGGGTGCCGTCGTAGCATGGAGGCTGGTCGGGCTTGAACTTCCCAGGCCAGTTGACGTTGCGCAGCTCGGGAGCGAGGGCCTTGCAGCTTGATTTCGACACTGGAGCTTGCTGGGGTGTTGGGACTTGGTCTTGGTCCTCGCGCGTCGCCGCGGCGAGGGGCACGCGGTCTCGACACAGCGGTGGAGGGAGCACGGGTGCTCCTCCGCGGGGCCGCTGGATCTCTTGGCAGCTTCATTCTTCGCGCGATGGCGCTGCGCGTGGGCGGTCACGCTGCGGGGCCACATGCCTCGGGTCTTGGATGATGCCTTGACGCGGGGGTAGCAGTGGAGCTTCTTGGGCCTCGCCGTCCTCATGGGGAGGCGGACGAGGCAGGAAGAGGGACGACACTGGAGAGCCCACAGCGGCGCTGACGAGCTCGGCAATGCGGTCGAGCCATTCTTCGTAGAAGTCGTCGATGGGGCGGTAGCGTAGGAGCTCGCGTGCCATGAGCAATGCAGCTTGTGCATCTGCAGGCCCGCGACAAGCATGGGACGAAGAGAGCGCTAGAGTCAGCGACGGGGTAGCGGTGCGTCCATCACGCCACACGAAGGGGTGCAGGGATGATGCCTGCTGTTCTTTTCGCGCCGGACCGGTGGCGGCGTTGGCGGCAGGCGATGGAGAACGACGGGTGGTCCGCCGGCTGGAGCAGTCTGAGCGACGCGGGCAGCGAGGGCAGCCCGCCGCTCAGCACGGGCTCTGCGAGCATCGGCCATGGAACTGCTGGAACGAAGGAGCACTGACCGCCGGAAGGGAAGTTTCAGCGCACCCCTACTTGGCGCGCCAAATGTCGGATCTTGGGTTTCGGCAAAACCCTTAAGGTTCAAATTCTGGGGTGCACACGAAGATCTCTCCTACTGCCCTAGCACGTCTAATCAACAGCCGTAAGCCTAGCTCGTCAGATCCGATGAACAAGAGACACAAGATTTATACTGTTTCGGGCCATCGTTGTGGTGTAATACCCTAATCCAGTGTGGTGTGGTGGATTGCGTTGTAGACTGAGGAAGAACTAGTACATGGATGAATTGCCTCTTGTGGAGAGGTGTTCTTGTGCTCGGGTGAGCTTGTGGTGTGTGGGAGGACTCAATGATACGATCCTTCTGAGCAGGCCTGGTGAGGCCGCCCTAGGGGATGCCTTGTGTCATCCGCCTCGCGAGGCTTGGCCCCTCGCGAGGGTCTTGAGTTGTTGATGAAGATGCTGGGCCGTACCAGGCCACCTGATGAGCCACGCCCTGGGCCGCAGGCAGGGAAGTCTGGGTACCCCTGTTCCCAGAACGCCGACACAAACCGTTAGTACATTAGCAAGAAATCTTCATACCCATGAGTGTGATGCATATACTTACCTTGTGATCTTGAGCTGGCTTATGAAGGGATGAACCTGAGTAAACAAGGTTAGATAACACAGGTACATCTACTAGACAGAGCAACAAAAGAGCCACAAGGGTATTAATATTGGTATGACATGTAGAGAGTGAGTACTAGGTACTCTTGAATACAGACATGTTCCCAAAGGTAGAAGATATGCAATTAATTCAAAGACTTCCTTCGCTAACAATCTTTCTCCCCCTAAATCTTATAGTGGATAATGGAAGAAAGTAGTGAAACAGAATCAGAGCAAAACAGATCAAATCAATAACATAGACATGTCTTTCCCCTCTTAAAGACATGTAACTACTCTCCTCTTGAACACCAGGCATCTAGGGCAAGTAATTTTTCTCCCTTAAGCTTTGAGCTCTCTCTCTCTCCCTGAAGATTTTATATAAACTCTCTCTCTCCCTTTGACATCAATTTCCAAGAAGGGATCTTCTGGAGTGTGAGTCAAAATAGGTTTGGTCCTTGAGTCATAGAGCAAAGCTATATAAAAAATGTGATGCTGGTAGAGGACAAGTATCATTGAGTAGGATGGAAATGTCAAATTGTCTCCTTAGTATTGTAATCGGTAGCATCGAGCTGTTTCATCAGTGGCACCGAGATGGTTTGGTTTGACCGAAAGAGACAAATCGGTGGGTCCGAGTTCAACACAGAGAGAAGAATTTTCCATCTCAGCTCACTAGGCAAATAAGATCTCTCAAAGATTTGCAAAGAATTAACTGAAGGATTTGCAATGAATTGGATGCAGGAAAATGCAGAGTAAAAACAGAGAAAAGAAAATCTAGATGAAGTTTTTTTTCTTTTTTTAAGAGAAGGGGAACAAAATGCAAGGAACAAATGCAAGAGCACAAAGGAACACTTAGAGAACTTCATCTAGAATTGGTCGGCGACAAAGTCACCTATTTTAGAGTATATTCACTTAGGAGTCAAGTGAAGACACTTGATCATAGGTCATACTCATCGTTTAAGCTCAAAATGGGGTTGCCATTTCTCTTTTAAGCATTTTGATGTATTCATATCTTGTTGAGCTGCTTTGACCCATGACTAGAGGTAAAGCATCTCTAAGATGGAATAACATACCTTGGGTGGTGGTGTTGATCTTGGTAATGTAGTTGAACTTGTGTGCGTTGCTCAAGGTTGATGTAGCTCATCAAGAGTTGGGAGCACCACTTGTATATTGAGTTCATCTACCTACATGAGTTAGTCTTGCAAGGAAGAGCACTTGTGTATCCAAAATGACTATCATGAAAACTTGATACCAAAAGAATTTTGATATATAGAAATTGTCAAAGGATATGTTGAAGAGTTTCATGCTTCCTTGTCTTCATCCACCATGGTGTATAGACTTGGTTATCCAGAGATTGCTCAAGATATGAGTGACTTACAATATCATGGATTTAGATTCATCCAAGCGCCTACAAGAGTTAGATAGCATGCATGGGTACAAATATGTCCAAGACATATGATCATAAGAGAGAAAGTCAAGGATTAGTCAAAGGCTTATGCCTTGCATGTATCCAAATGGAGTTTCTACTCCAAGTTTTAGCCATCAATAATTTTCAATTCGCCTCTCGACCTGCAAAACACTTTCTCATCAAGTGGTTTAGTAAATATATCCGCTAATTGCTTATCGGTGCGAACATGTTCAAGATTGATATCACCCTTAGCAACATGATCTCGAATGAAATGATGACGAACTTCAATATGCTTAGTTCGAGAATGTTGCACATGATTATGAGCAATCTTAAAAGCACTTTCATTGTCGCAAAGGAATGGTACATGTTTCACATATATCCCATAATATTTAAGAGTTTGAGTCATCCAAAGAAATTGAGCACAACATGAACCAGCGGCAATGTATTCCGCTTCGGCGGTGGATAAGGATACCGAGTTTTGTTTCTTGGAGGACCAAGACACAAGAGATCTTCCAAGAAATTGACAAGTACCCGAAGTGGACTTTCTATCAACCTTGTCACCGGCATAGTCCGAAACGGAGTAGCCAACAAGATCAATAGAAGACCTATTAGGATACCAAATGCAAAAATTTGGTGTATGAATTAGGTATCTCACTATCCTTTTCACAGCCTTAAGATGACATTCTTTTGGAGCCGCTTGGTATCGTGCACACATGCACACACTTAGCATAATGTCGGGATGGGAGGCACAAAGATATAACAGTGAACCAATCATAGAGCGGTAAACCTTTTGATCAACCGGTTCGCCATCCTTAGTTAAGTCAAGATGTCCACTAGTAGGCATGGTGTCACACCCTGCATTTTGTAACATGTTATTTGCATCAATGAAGCATGAAAATTTGGACCACCATAAAATTTTTTTGGCATCATTTGGCTTTTATTTGGAATTGAGTTTTTCTTCAAGTGCTTTTTATGTGCTCATTAAAGTCAACTATTACCTCTTGTAGAATTCATCTCCATACCCAAAACTTCTGCCCAATGATCATACCAAGTGTTATATAACAGTATAGTATTTTCTTACAAAATTAATTTGGCCAAAATGTATTTTATAAATTTAGTATTCCTGAAACCCCTGAATTAAGGTTTGCACTGCAAGTGCTTGATTTAGGGTGAGAAAATTATTTCAAAAGGTACATTTGAGACCTAGTAGTCATAGGACTCCCAGAAACCACAAAAGTATAATTTTAAAAGTTATTTTCCTATTTTATTTAAAAGCTTTTTCTTAAGGCCAGAAATGGTCTTTAATAGGGAAAAATTATTTAAGTATTTTATAAATATTTGCCAAAATTCAGGGAGACTCATAGGACATATATTGTCCATATATAAGAGTTTCAACACTTGGTCATGTTCAAAATAATGGGCTAATCCCTCCAAAACCCTTTCTGGATATTTCAAGCTTTTGAAATATTTACAAATGAAATATTCTCCAAAAATTCCAGGGAAATTCTATCATGTCACATATGGCATATTTGATGATCTTGCCAAGTCCCGTGCCTTGGGAAGCAAGAAAACATCCTCAAAACCCTTCATAACCATTCTGTCCATATTTGAAGTTTGAGCAACTTTACATTGCCAAACTTGTCCAAATGCTCTCAAACTTGGTGCACATGCTAGAAAGACCTAATAAGACATCTAGACCAAATGGCACAAGAATTGGAGTAGAGCAACTTGATCAGAATACCCCAAAGCCATTTCTGTTCAAATGCAAATTTGAACAACTTTACATTACCAACTTTTTAGCTGGAGCTTCAAACTTTGTGGGTATGATCAATACCCCAAATGATGAAACTACACCAAGTGGTGCATCAAGGGGAGATCATTAGCTTGACTTAAACAAGATGAAGCCATTTCTCTTGATTTCTAGGGTTCACCAAATTTACATTGGCTAGTTTCTTCAAATGAGCCCAAATTTGGTGAAACACCCTATTTTCTTATGTCATTCAATCCTGTTAAGTGTCATGGCAAGTGGAGATCATTTGCTTGACCAAAACTTGATCAAACACCTTCTGCCAAATTACCAAAACCATCTTCTTGATCACTTTTACTATTTACCTTGGCCTCAAGTTTCTACCACAGCTTCATCTAGTTACTATCTACCTCCAGTAACTCCCCCATGTCCACAGCTCCATGATTGAGGGGTGAAAACCCTAGTTCACCTTGCTGGACAGCCAAAATTCACCAAGTTACCAGCTTCCTCTCTCTCTCTTCTTGATCCTCCAGATCATCCAAGGCCTCATCCGTGTTGCTTGCATCACCCTGGACCCCCCAGACACGGCGGACGCGCCCAGAGGGCCAATGGCATGCCATGGCATGCGATAAGGCCGCTCCAGAGCGCGCTACAGTGCGCCCCCGCACTGTAGCTTCACCCAATCGCCTGCCCCCGACAGCCTCGCGCTCTCCCCTCGCGCCAATCGATGCCCCTCGACGTCCGCGACCTCCCCCGGCGCTGCCCCCCTCCTCCTCCGCCCTCCAGTGGCCGTCTCCACACGCGCGCTGGCCGCCCGCAGCCTCCACTCTTCGGCCTCGCACGCGCGCGCCGTCTGGAAGCCTCCCCGCTCCTCCTCTCTCTTCCCTCCGCCCTGGAGATCGTCCAGCAACGCCACCGACTCACTCCCGTCGCCTCCCGTGCACTGTGGCATCGAGCAGAAGCTCGCCGGCGCACAGGTCCATGGGACCTCGCCGCACCCCTATAAATAGGGCCTCCCGAGCCGTCCACTCAGCACCAACAGCCTCAACACACTCACGGCAACACGCCAGCACCACTCGCTCGTCCCCAGAGGGCCCCTGTGCTCGGGATCGACCGGAGCTCCGCCGCGTCGGGCAGCCGGGGATCTCGAGGTACAGGCCTCCTCCGCCCTTTCTCTCGCTCGATTTGGAACCACCGCACCCCACTGATACTTTCCCCTCACTTTTCCCCCTCTGCAGCTGCCGGAAACGAGCTGGCCAGCAACCTCCCGACGACCCTCCGCCGTCCCACCTCGCCGCTGGCGAACCAGGCCTCCCCGGCGAGTCGCACCACCACCACTGCATCCGCGACTCGCTGCTGAGTCCATCCCTGCCATCCGTTTGCCCCGCCGTGCCCGGATTCGCCGCCGGTGAGCTCGCCGTCGCCGTGGCCGAGAGGTTGAAGATGACAGGCGGGCCCCGCCTGTCATCCTCACCGCTCTCTCTCTCCCCTCGCAGCCGCTGACCGCCGGGCCCCGCCCGTCAGGTTTGAAATCCTGACGTGCGCGCGCTGGCACCCGTGCGGCTGGGCTGTTAGCCCTGGGCCATGCACTGTGGCCGTCCTGGCCTAGTTGCAAAGGGCCTTTTCTTCTTTTTCTTTTCTGTAAAGTTTCAAATAATTTTACAGAAATGAATATTAGTCCAAATAAATTAATTCCAACTCCTAAAATCTTGTAATATTCCAACCTATTTAATGGTGTCACTTTCACACATATCCATGAAACTTTTCTGTTCTGTTCAAATTTAAATTCAAATTTGAGCAATAAAACTCCTGTTCTAAAATCCTTAGATTCCATTCTGCAACTCCAAAACTCCAACTAAGAATTTTTGCCATCTTAGTTTTCCCTCTAGTATTTAACAAAATTAAGTTGACATTTTTCTAAGCACTTTGATTTTTCTGTCTTCATTGTGGTCTTATTTTTCCGTTGTTATTTTGCGACGATTAGATCCCGTATTTGACGAAGTTGCTGAAGAAGGAGAAGGAGAAGGATTTGAAGACTTTGAAGACCAAGCCAATCCAGGCAAGCAGCCCTTTGACCATGATACACTTGTTCTTCGGAACCCATTTGTTTCCGATGCATGATGATAGAGTTATGATGGTGACCTAGGTGAACCACCACATGATGCATGTTTTGCTCATGATCTTGCTATGTGCTAGTTGTCATGCAAATAGTTAGAAGTGATGCTTAGTGGTGGATGTGTGACAAGAACCTTCGTGGTTGAGATCTTTGCATAAATCCCATCGGGTGCCCCTAATGCCCGAGGGTGGTGTTGAGTTAGGTCATCACATGAGGAAGAAGTGATGTGCCGGAAAAATCTTGTGCATGGGTGAAATAATGGATTAGATTTATGTGTGACTACTGTCCCAACCAAACATGTGCAACCACTCTACCCCTTATGGGACGGGGCTTTATTGATTACTTAGGTCGATACTAGCATGGTGCCCGCATTACTAGTGACGGGAAGACTTGTGGTCTTTCCCGGGACGGGGTCGTGCTTGGATAGATGACCATGACTGTTTTTACAGGGCACCGGACACACCGTTGGTCCCTTCGGGTACGCGTGACATTGAAATTAGGGCAAGTCCCATGATCTATTGTTTGTACCCGAGGGCCGTGTACTAACGAGTGGACTCTATGTTACTGTCGTCTAAGGAAAGATAATGACCAGGTGCTTCCCCCAAGTACTTGAGGTACTACGGGATCGTGGGTGACACGAAAGCTTCCCGGATCTTGTGGGTAAAGTGCGCAACCTCTGCAGAGTGTAAAACTATTCGAATAGACGTGTCCACGGTCATGGACAGTTGGGTGGTGCTACTTAAACTATGTCCAGAATTTTACTTCATCGATGAAAGTATGCGTGTGTGATGAGTCAAGGTGGTGACTTGACTCGAGGAGTTGTATCATATTCATGTTGATATCGGTAACCTGTTTTCGAGGTTATGTGAACTCGTTGATGCATACACTTGATGGTAGAATATTTATTCTAGTCCATTGCTAGATTACTCATTATTGTTCAATTGCATTGTTACTTTGAACCACATCATGGGTTGCTTGCGAGTACATTCAAAGTACTCATTGGCTTGCCACTGGTTATTTAATTGGCCAGGCATGGAGGAACAGGAATATGAGGAAGAGTTCTTTGGAGACGAACATGCGAACTAGGACGCTATCCCAGTCAGAATGCCTGTAGGGTTAAGGCAGATGGCATGGGTTCTACCTATCATCGAAGACTTCCGCTATTTGAGTTATTTGCTATTCACCCCTTGAGGCTTTATCTATGTAAGACTTCGCCATAATGGCCATAATTTGTGTAAGACGAGATGTATGGATGTAAGACTCTTGTTATTCAGCTACTGTGTGTTCAGTGAGCATTGATCTCTGGGATTACTGTACACGTGCATTCGGTGATCTTGACTTCTAAGTCGGGGTCCCCACAGAGCTGGTACCAGAGCCATCCTGACTGTAGGAAGCCTTAGTTAGCATGGGCGTTAGTTAGATGAGACCCTTTTTCAAAAACCTTCTTAACCTCTCTTCTTTTCTAAACCTGAGATTTCCTCAGCTTATTAACCCCTCCTATTCCACCTTTGTAGATGGCCGCTGTACCCGAAGGGCACCTGACCACTGGGTTTCCCTTGCTTCTCGAGGATAGCCTCCAGGAGTGCCAGTTCCACCGAGCGCCCATCCTCACCTACCTTGAGCATTGGGTTAGCGACACTGAGGTGGAATACCATGTGGAAGTGATCGTGAAGGCAAACGATCCTCCCACAAGTTGGTTCTTTGAGGGACCCCAGATGGCAACACTACCTCTCGTTGTTGAGGCTGCTGCACTCAAGGCACTAACCCGTCTCCGCGAGCTTCTTCCGGAGATGGCAGCCAAGATGACAACTCGCTTCTTGCCTTACCGGAAGGAAGGTGAAGATGAAAGAAGCGCACTAGCCCCTCCACTGAAGGAAGGACTCTCGCTTCGGTTCCAGACCTACTTCAGTCTATGTGCCGACAGCTTGGCACAAGACTTGGTGTCACAACCCTAGTTCTGGTATGCACTAGGTTAGTCTTGTTGTTTGCATCATGTTTAAATTTCAACTGAAATTGAATTGAGGACTTGTGAAACCCTCAGAAACCCTTTTTGAAAATGACCCAAATAAAAATTGCTCCAAAAAGGTCCAAGAAAATGTTCATGTTGCTCTCTGAAAATATTGGTTAGAGATAAAAATCAAACCAATATTATTAGGAGCTCATAAGTATTTATTTTGGGCATTTGGAATAAACACTAGTTATTTGCTTGGATATATATTTATTATATATTTTATATATGTCCAAAATTCTGATTCTTTATTTTGAGGGGCTTGGGTTAATTCCTAGGTCCCTGCAAAATAAAAATGTCAGAAGAAAAAAAAATTGATTTAGCTTAGAAACTAAATCAAAACATAATTGCAGAAATAGAAAACAAAACAAATAAAAAAAGGAGAGGAAGCAACTTACCTGTGCTGGCCCAGCACAGTGCGGCCTGGCCAGCCCAGCTGGCCAGCCCAGCCCACCAGGTCTCCCCTGTCGTCTTCCTCGCGCCAGTAGGCGAGGCGCGTGGCCGACGCGCGCGCACGGCGAGTGCGCCACGCCGCCAGCTGCCTGCCTGCTTCCTGGGACAGCACTACACCTAGAATCACCTCCGCGGCGCCACCCCGATCCCCTGGACGCCATTCCTCTCCTCCTGCCCTCTCCCTCGTCTGCTCCTCGCAGTGGCCGAGCGCCGTCGCCGCCGCCGATCGCCGTTGCCGTAACCACTGCCTTCCCCTCGCCCCTCCGACGAGCCCCCGAGCTCCGCCTCGTTGCTGTGCATCTCCAAGCCGAAGGATTCGACCCCGGACGCCCTGAGGCCTCAACCTCGAGCTCGTCTTCACCGCCGGCCATCGTGGATCCCCCTCGCTGCCACGACCGTTCCAGAGCCTCCCCGAGCCCGCCGTTCGTCTCGTTGCAACCGCCGTAAGCTTCTGCCCCTGCTCCCCCTCTCTGTTCTTCCTCTCGCACGCCGTAGCTGCCGCACCGCGTTCACCCGCACGCGCCGCCGCGCGCGCTCGTCGCCGGTGGCGCTCCGCTGACCTTTTGGTCTCGGGCGTGCGTCTAACACGTTCGCCGCGTCGCGTAGAAGCCGTAGGTGCTAGCGCTGCCCCGCCTAGGCCACCACAGCCATGAGCCCGAGCTCGACCAAGCTTCGGCCGCCGCCGAGCTCGTCGCCGGCGCCACTCCGACCACTCCCCGGCCGAGCCACCACCACGGCTAGATGCGGACGAGCTCCAGCGTCTCGTAGCTGTGCTCCGCGCGGCAAGAGGTGCCCCGTAGGCGAATCCCGCAGATCGCCGCCGTGTTGGGCCTCGCCGGCGTCGAGCCGCCGGTGGGTTTGACCGCTGACCTGCGTGCTTTGACCCCCACTGCCCAGTTGACCTTCCCCTCTCTCACTGACCTGCGGGCCCCGCCCGGCTAATTATTCTAGTTAGTGTTAATTAACTAATTAGATTAGTCCTACAGTCACTGACTAGTGGGCCCTGCCTAGTTAGTTAGGGCTAACTAACTCAGTTAGTTTACTGAGCCACTGACGTGTGGACCCCACACGTCAGGTTTGACCTGAGCCAGCGCTGTTGACTTGCTGACGCAAGCATGACTCAGTGCTGACGCAATAAATATTTTCTGGAATTGTTTTTGTTTAAGAAAATCCAGAAAATTGTTTAAATTTCAAAAAATCACAGAAATTCAACCGTAGCTCAGAATGAAATATTTTATATATGAAAAATTATCAGAAAAATTCAATCTATCCATCTGTACCATTTTCATGCATGACAAATGAAGTTAAACCTACTATTTATATGAAAACACATAATTAGCATTTAAAAATGCTTATTCTTAGAGTTGCATTTGAACCCTTGGTTCAAATGGAATTCAACCAAATAAAATGCTAGTTGCATTAGCTCAAACAACATCATAACTTCATGCCATATTCATGCATCATATTGTTGCATATACTTGTGTTTGATTCTCGGCGCCGTTCTTCTCGATAGGTCCAGCTCCGGAGACCGATCCAGAGTACCTGTCAGAGGAGCAGTGCTCTGCACGTTGTTTTACCAGGCAAGCAAACCCCCTTGTTCATTCCGATACAACCCCTCTATCGCTCCTGCTCCCTGTTATTGCATTAGGAGAACAACGACTTCAACTGCTACTTTATGCTGCGGTAGTTGAACCCATTCCTCTGCATGACCTGTCATTCCATAGTAAATAGTTGAAACCGACTAGCATGTGTAGGAGTTGATTGAAGCCATGTTGTGATCTTACCATGCCATGCTTGCTATTGCTTAGAGTATGCCAGGTCTGATTCATCGGGAATGAATTGGAGTGCAATGATATGTTCTGATGCTGAGAGTTAAGTGTGTGAACGCGTTTTGGTAAAGGTAGCGGTGAGAGGCCATGTAGGAGTACATGGTGGGTTGTCTCACTGGAACCGTTCCTAAGAACTGAGTTCTGTGTATGTTGTCCAATGACTAGCTACTACCATGCATTGGAATGCTTAAGTGCCCCTCTCGACTTATTAACCGACTTGGTCTCTGTCCAGGAGTTGAACTAGTTTCTGGTGTTTGCGGGTAGTGTTAGTAGTCTACCAAGTGGCACTCGGCCAATGGGCTTGGGACAGACTAGGCACCATGGCACGGTGTACCAAGCGTAGATCCACTCGGCGAGGTGGGCTTGGGAACCCTGCGCACATCATTTGGGGCCGTGAGCGACACCCCGGCCGGATCTCCTTACGGATGGAACATGAATAGGCGATAAACCTGGACTAGAGTCTTGTGTGGTTAGTCAGGTCGTGGCCGACACCCTCGCCAGGCTTCCGCTTGAAGGTTGCCGAGATACACGAGATGTACATGGCGGTAAGTGGCGAGAGCGTGTGTGAAGAAGTACACCCCTGCAGGGTTAACATGATCTATTCAAATAGCCGGGTCCACGGTTATGGACTTCTTGGATGCTTACATGGTACATAGACAACTTGAAGTGGTTACTCTAAAATACTCAAGACAAGTATGAGTGCTATGGATGGCCTTCTCGTAGGGAGACGGGGATGAACCCATAGTGGTGTATTGTGTGGTGCTTAGTGGACTCGTGTGCGCCACCTCAAAAGAGTTACCAGTAGTCGTAGAATAGGATAGCCACTGAGTCAAAGCTGGCTTGCTGCAACTAAACCACACTTTGCCTTCTTGATACAAGTGCATGTATGATAGGATCTGATGTAAGTCTTGCTGAGTACCTTTGTACTCATGTTTGCTTAATTTATGTTTTGCAGATGAGATTGATGTCTCACTAGTAGTTCCGCTTGGACTTCGCCAAGTAGCTTGTTACCTCAGCTACGATCTTGGACGAGTGTCGTAGATAGTCACGCTCTTCAGCTTTTTTCATTTGTAGATGTCTGTACTCAGACATGTTGTGCTTCCGCTTGTTGCTTGTATGCTCTGAATGTTGGGTCGTGAGACCCATGTTTGTAATATCTGGCTCCTCGGAGCCTAATGAATAAATACTTTATTTATTAGAGTCTTGTTGTGATGCCATGTTGTATTTGCACATATTGAGCATATTGTGTGTATGTTATTGAAATGCTTGGTATGTGTGGGATCCGACACCTAGTTGTTTACCCTTGGTAGCCTATCTTATAGGGAAATGTCTCCTAGTGCTTCCACTGAGCCTTGGTAGCTTGCTATAGCTCCGGAACACTTAGGCTGACCGGCATGTGTCCTTCTTCGTTCCTGTGTCTGTCCCTTAGGGGAAATGTCACACGATGTTCCTTTAAGTCCTTGTAGCTTGCTACGACTTGGGTTCATACGTTGATGACCGACACGTTCGTTGCTGGGTCATGAATGCCTGTCTCTGTAATTTAGTGCCACTTTTGGTTTATAACTGGTCATGTCGGCCCGGGTTCTCTGTCATATGGATGCTAGCGACACTATCATATACGTGAGCCAAAATGCGCAAACGGTCCCGGACCAGGTAAGGTGGCACCCGCGGGGATACCGTGCGTGAGGCCGCAAGGTGATATGGTGTGTTACATGCTAGAACGGTGTGACATAGGATCGGGGTCCCGACACTTGGCCTCGGAATCAATGAAGCTTCGAGAAGAACTTCACCAGATCAAGGCACTTCTTCGTCGAGCTCAAGAGAAGACAAATAGGATCAAGAAAGAAGGAGCACCTTCCGGACAGTCTGCTATCGCATACCGAGGCGGAAGGCCCTCCGAAGATGTATCTTCCAAGAATGAAGAACCACCTCGACGACGCCGGATGACGGCAAGGGAATATCGCAAGCTTTTCCCTGCACCACTGACGAAGCACCGTCGCATCCAACTCCTCCACTCCCCCACACCCTCAAGTGACAAGGGGGCTCAGACAGATGAAGACAAGGAGGAAGACCCAGAAGAGCCAGAATACGCGACCGAGCATTCCGCCGATTAGGCATTATTCGCTACTCAGATATGCCAGTTGTGACCTCTACGGTAGGATAGGTCGTGTAACCCCTATGCGCAGTCGAGTCCTTGTATGGTTCATATGAAACCGTCTAGTGTTTGCTTTTGTTGTGTTTGGATGTATGTCGTATTCTTCCTTCGGGAATGTGTAAACGACTGCATCACCCATTTGGATTTTTATGAATGTGTTTGGCCTTTTCGGCCCTTGCATGATTTGATTAGTGTTACACCCACCCCCTTACTAGGCACCCATCTATCTTGCTTTCCCTCTTCCAAGTCATGAGACCTTTTACCGCTCCAACAGGATGCCTGTTGTAACTCGTACTGGTACCTCTACCCAGCAGCCTGAAGCCGGAGCATCCGCTCAGTCAGAGCCAGGCCACGACCAAACCAACGACCAAGCTCCACCACCACCACCTCCTCCGAACATGGACATGTCTCAGCTTCTCCAAGCTTTCTGAAAGGAACGCCAAGCCAACACTGCAGCCCTTCAGCTGATTGCTCAAGCTGTCACCAACAACCGCCAGCCGGCAGGGAACGGCAATGGACGTTCCACGTTGGCAGAGTTCAAGAAGCATACACCGCCAACCTTTATCGAGACTGCTGAACCCCTGGATGCAGACGACTGGGTCCGCACCATTGAGGACATACTGGAACTAGTCAGATGCACCGAAGACCGCGAGAAGGTGGCTTATGCAGCCCATTGCCTCGGGGGGACTGCTAGAGCTTGGAGGGATGGATTCAAGGTCATGCATCCTGAACAAGACATCACTTGGGTCAGCTTCAAGGCAGAATTCCACAAGGCCCACATTCCTTACGGGATCATGGCTATCAAAAAGCGTGAGTTCCGAGCCCTGAGGCAAGGAAGTGGCACTGTCAAGGAGTACGTGCAGAAGTTTAGTGTTCTGTCAAGGTATGCCCCTGAAGATGTCAGCACTGATGCTGCAAAAAGGGAGCGCTTCATGGAAGGCCTCAATCAGACTCTGCAATACTCGCTTGTCGTGTGCGACTGCCCAACCTTCCCTGACCTAGTGCACAAAGCACGTATGTTTGAAGACAAGCGGCGTGCTTTGGAAGACACTCGCAAGCGCAAGATGGTCAGCAAGGGAAGTTCCAGCAACTAGAAGCCTCGTCCGTGGTAGCCAGCCCCGGCCAAGCCAACCTATCAGCAACCCAGAGCTCCTGCACCCCGCACCAACTATCAGCCTCAGCAGTATGCCAACCCAAGGCCAGCTTTCAACCCCAATAACAGTGGTGGCAACAAGATCAACAATACAAACCAAGTCACTTGCTTTGGATGTGGTCAGTCAGGACACATCTCAAGGGTGTGCCCCAACAAGAAGCCAGATGCCCCGCGCCCCAATGCACAGTACCCAGGACAAGGCCGCGAGATGCCACCAAGGAACCCAGCTCCTCGCAATCCACCTAGCCATGGGAAGGGGCGTGTGAATCACGTCACTGCTGAAGAAGCCCAGGAAGACCCGGACGTCGTGCTGGGTACGTTCCTTGTCAACTCAGCACCTGCAACTGTCTTGTTTGATTCTGGAGCAACGCATTCATTTGTCACTCAAAGATTTGCTTTAAAAAGTGGCATGACCCCTACACCCCTGAATAACCCTATGGTGTTACAAACCCCCGGAGCAGAGATGAGAGCCAAGATAGGTTGTCAAGGAGTCAGTATTACCATTAACGGTGTAGATTTCCTAGCAGACCTCATCGTCCTGAGATCACAAGGCTTGGATGTGATCCTAGGCATGAATTGGCTCACCAAGGCTTGTTAGACTGTGCCAATCGGACAGTCACTGTGACCAATGACCAAGGAGTCGAAGTCAAGTTTGCTTCCAACTCCTCTTCCGCTCAAGCCGCTCAAATCAATTGTCTGTTTGAAGTTGGGCGAGAGCAAGTACCGGTGGTATGCCAGTATCCTGATGTCTTTCCGGATGAACTACCGGGAATGCCCCCTGACCGTGACATTGAGTTCATCATCGAGCTCGTGCCCGGAGCAGGACCCATCTATAAGAAGCCTTATAGAATGGGGACGGCAGAATTAGCCGAGTTGAAGAAGCAACTGGAAGAGCAGCCGAGGAAGGGATTTATCCGCCCAAGTGCCTCCCCTTGGGGATCTCCTGTTCTGTTTGTGGCAAAGAGGGACGATACCATCCGCTTATGCATTGACTATCGTTCCCTCAATGAAGTTACAATCAAGAACAAATATCCACTTCCCAAGATCGAAGATCTGTTTGATCAGCTCAGCGGAGCCAAGGTGTTCTCCAAGATCAACCTCATATCTGGGTACTACCAACTAAAGATCAGACCCCAAGATATTCCGAAGACGGCATTCGTAACCAGATATGGCCTGTACAAGTGCACGGTCATGTCTTTTGGGTTAACCAATGCCCCAGCTTACTTCATGTATCTCATGAATAAAGTTTTCATGGAATATTTGGACAAGTTCGTTGTTGTCTTTATTGATGACATTCTTGTCTTCTCGAAGATGGAGGAAGAACACGAGCAACATTTGAGGATGGTCCTAGACAAGCTTCGGGAGCACCAACTATATGCCAAATTCAGCAAGTGTGAGTTCTGGCTGCATAAAGTTGGATTCTTAGGTCATGTCTTGACCGAAGAAGGATTATCAGTTGATCCCGCGAAGATCGAAGCTGTGACCCAATGGCAATCTCCAACGACCGTCAAGGAAGTCATAAGCTTCCTCGGACTTGCGGGCTATTACCGCAAATTCGTGGAAGGATTCTCTAGCATTGTCCGACCAATGACTCAGCTCCTCAAGAAGGACAAGAAGTTCGAGTGGACGCCAAAATGCGAAGAGAGCTTCCAAGAGCTCAAAAAGAGATTGACCACCGCCCCAGTCCTGGCAACACCTGATATTCACAAGGAGTTCATGATATATTGTGATGCCTCTCGAACCGGATTGGGAAGCGTTCTGATGCAAGAAGTCCGAGTCATAGCATACCTCTCCAGGCAGCTACGACCTCATGAGGAGAACTACGCTACTCAGGATCTTGAGTTAGCAGCAGTGGTTCATGCCTTGAAGACATGGCGGCATTATCTCCTAGGGAAACAGTGTGAGATATACACAGACCACAAAAGTCTGAAGTACATTTTCACCCAAAAGGAATTGGACATCAGGCAGCGAAGATGGTTGGAACTCATCAAAGACTATGACCTTAGTGTTCAATATCACCCCGGGAAGGCTAACATGGTGGCCGATGCCTTAAGCAGGAAGGCTTGCTATTTGAATGCCATTATTGAGGAAAGGCAGCCAACCTTGTTTAAGGAACTCGAACAATTCAGTTTGGAGTTGGTCACCCCTGGATTTCTGGATCATTTGGAAGTCAGACCAACCCTGATGGATGAAGTCAAGAAGGCACAAGGTGGACATGCAAGCATTGAAGGCATCAAGAAGAAGATGAAGCTAGGCAAGGCCCCGGGATTCTCTGAAGACGAGCACGGGATTGTTTGGTACAAAGGCCGCATCTGCGTACCAAACAAGATGGAGCTGAAGAACCTGATCTTGCAAGAAGCCCACGACACTCCGTATTCCATCCACCCCGGAGGAACCAAGATGTACCAAGACTTGAAGGCAAGATTCTGGTGGCACGGGATGAAAAGAGAGATTGCAACCTATGTTGCAAAGTGTGACGTGTGCCAAAGGGTCAAGGCTGAATATCAGCGACCTGCTGGATTGCTTCAACCACTCAAGGTTCCTGAGTGGAAGTGGGATAAAGTCGGAATGGACTTCATCACTGGATTACCAAGGTCGAATAGAGGACATGACTCCATCTGGGTCATAGTCGACCATTTGACCAAGGTGGCCCATTTCATTCCGGTCAAAACTACTTATGATGGCAACCGGTTGGCAGCTCTCTACATCGACAGAATCGTAAGCCTTCACGGTGTTCCCAAGGAGATTGTGTCAGATCGAGGAACCCAGTTCACCTCTAGGTTCTGGAAGAGGTTCCAAGAAGCCTTGGCAACCAAATTGTCTTTCAACAAAGCTTTCCACCCACAGACCGGAGGTCAGACAGAACGAGTAAATCAAATTCTCGAAGACATGCTCCGAGCCTGTGTCTTGGCGTATGGAGCCAAGTGGGAAGATTGTCTCCCTTTTGCCGAGTTCTCCTATAACAACAGTTATCAGTCGAGCCTTCAGATGGCACCATTTGAGGTGTTGTATGGACGCAGATGTCGCACACCCCTCAACTGGTCGGAGACTGGAGAAGGGCTAGTCTTTGGAACAGATATTCTCCGCGTAGCAGAAGAGTAAGTCCAACTAGTCAGAGAAGGTTTGAAGGCAGCCAAGTCAAGGCAGAAGAGTTATGCTGACACTCACCGTCGGGACATGAGTTTCCATGTCGGGGACCATGTGTACCTGCGGGTAACTCCTCTAAAGGGAACCAAGCGTTTCCACGTTAAGGGGAAGCTCGCACCAAGGTTCATTGGACCCTTTGAGATCACTGCACGACGAGGAGAAGTGGCTTACCAGTTGGAACTACCACCTGAGCTATCCGATGTGCACAACATATTCCACGTGTCACAACTCCGGAAATGTCTCCAAGTTCCAGACAAGCCTAATCTCTACAAGGATGTTGATCACCAAGCCATTGATCTGCAGCCTGATTTGACCTACCGCGAGAAGCCCATTCGCATTCTGGATGAAGCAGAACGACGGACGCGAAGCCCTACCATCAAGTACTTCAAGGTCCAGTGGAGCAACCACACGGAAGCAGAAGCAACCTGGGAACGTGAAGACTATCTTAGATCCGAGTTTCCCGATCTCTTTTAAGACCTAGTTTAGGAATCTCGGGGACGAGATTCTTGTAAGGGGGGTAGGTCTGTCACACCCTGCATTTTGTAACATGTTATTTGCATCAATGAAGCATGAAAATTTGGACCACCAATTTTTTTTTTTTGGCATCATTCGGCTTTTATTTGGAATTGAGTTTTTCTTCAAGTGCTTTTTATGTGCTCATTAAAGTCAACTATTACCTCTTGTAGAATTCATCTCCATACCCAAAACTTCTGCCCAATGATCATACCAAGTGTTATATAACAGTATAGTATTTTCTTACAAAATTAATTTGGCCAAAATGTATTTTATAAATTTAGTATTCCTAAAACCCCTGAATTAAGGTTTGCACTGCAAGTGCTTGATTTAGGGCGAGAAAATTATTTCAAAAGGTACATTTGAGACCTAGTAGTCATAGGACTCCCAGAAACCACAAAAGTATAATTTTAAAAGTTATTTTCCTATTTTATTTAAAAGCTTTTTCTTAAGGCCAGAAATGGTCTTTAATAGGGAAAAATTATTTAAGTATTTTATAAATATTTGCCAAAATTCAGGGAGACTCATAGGACATATATTGTCCATATATAAGAGTTTCAACACTTGGTCATGTTCAAAATAATGGGCTAATCCCTCCAAAACCCTTTCAGGATATTTCAAGCTTTTGAAATATTTACAAAGGAAATATTCTCCAAAAATTCCAGGGAAATTCTATCATGTCACATATGGCATATTTGATGATCTTGCCAAGTCCCATGCCTTCGGAAGCAAGAAAACATCCTCAAAACCCTTCATAACCATTCTGTCCATATTTGAAGTTTGAGCAACTTTACATTGCCAAACTTGTCCAAATGCTCTTAAACTTGGTGCACATGCTAGAAAGGCCTAATAAGGCATCTAGACCAAATACCACAAGAATTGGAGTAGAGCAACTTGATCAGAATACCCCAAAGCCATTTCTGTTCAAATGCAAATTCGAACAACTTTACATTACCAGCTTTTTACCTGGAGCTTCAAACTTTGTGGGTATGTTCAATACCCCAAATGATGAAACTACACCAAGTGGTGCATCAAGGGGAGATTATTAGCTTGACTTAAACAAGATGAATCCATTTCTGTTGATTTCTAGGGTTCACCAAAGTTACATTGGCTAGTTTCTTCAAATGAGCTCAAATTTGGTGAAACACCCTATTTCCTCATGTCATTCAATCCTGTTAAGTGTCATGGCAAGTGGAGATCATTTGCTTGACCAAAACTTGATCAAACACCTTCTGCCAAATTACCAAAACCATCTTCTTGATCACTTTTACTATTTACCTTGGCCTCAACTTTCTACCACAGCTTCATCTAGTTACTATCTACCTCCAGTAACTCCCCCATGTCCACAGCTCCATGATTGAGGGGTGAAAACCCTAGTTCACCTTGCTGGACAGCCAAAATTCACCAAGTTGCCAGCTTCCTCTCTCTCTCCTTGATCCTCCAGAGCATCCAAGGCCTCATCTGTGTTGCTTGCATCACCCTGGACCCCCCAGACACGGCGGACGCGCCCAGAGGGCCAATGGCATGCCATGGCATGCGATAAGGCCGCTCCAGAGCGCGCTACAGTTCGCCCCCGCACTGTAGCTTCGCCCAATCGCCTGCCCCCGACAGCCTCGAGCTCTCCCCTCGCGCCAGTCGATGCCCCTCGACGTCGGCGACCTCCCCCGGCGCTGTCCCCCTCCTCCTCCACCCTCCAGTGGTCGTCTCCACACGCGTGCTGGCCGCCCGCAGCCTCCACTCTTCGGCCTCGCACGCGCGCGCCGTCTGGAAGCCTCCCCTCTCCTCCTCTCTCTTCCCTCCGCCCTGGAGATCGTCCAACAACGCCACAGACTCACTCCCGTCGCCACCCGTGCACTATGGTGTCGAGCAGAAGCTCGCCGGCGCACAGGTCCACGGGACCTCGCCGCACCCCTATAAATAGGGCCCCCCGAGCCCTCCACTCAGCACCAACAGCCTTAACACACTCACAGCAACACGCTAGCACCACTCGCTCGTCCCCAGAGGGCCCCTGTGCTCGGGATCGACCGGAGCTCCGCCGCGTCGGGCAGCCGGGGATCTCGAGGTACAGGCCTCCTCCGCCCTTTCTCTCGCTCGATTTGGAACCACCGCACCCCACTGATACTTTCCCCTCACTTTTCCCCCTCTGCAGCTGCCAGAAACGATCTGGCCAGCGACCTCCCGACGACCCTCCGCCGTCCCACCTCGCCACCGGCGAACCAGGCCTCCCCGGCGAGTCGCACCACCACCACTGCATCCGCGACTCGCCGCTGAGTCCATCCCTGCCATCCGTTTGCCCCGCCGTGCCCGGATCCGCCGCCGGTGAGCTCGCCGTCGTCGTGGCCGAGAGGTTGAAGATGACAGGCGGGCCCCGCCTGTCATCCTCACCGCTCTCTCTCTCCCCTCGCAGCCGCTGACCGCCGGGCCCCGCTCGTCAGGTTTGAAATCCTGACATGCGCGCGCTGGCGCCCGTGCGGCTGGGCTGTTAGCCCTGGGCCGTGCACTGTGGCCGTCCTGGCCCAGTTGCACACGGCCTTTTCTTCTTTTTCTTTTCTGTAAAGTTTCAAATAATTTTACAGAAATGAATATTAGTTCAAATAAATTAATTCCAACTCCTTAAATCTTGTAATATTCCAACCTATTTAATGGTGTCACTTTCACACATATCCATGAAACTTTTCTGTTCTGTTCAAATTTAAATTCAAATTTGAGCAATAAAACTCATGTTCTAAAATCCTTAGATTCCATTCTGCAACTCCAAAACTCCAACTAAGAATTTTTGCCATCTTAGTTTTCCCTCTAGTATTTAACAAAAATAAGTTGACATTTTTCTGAGCATTTTGATTTTTCTGTTTTCATTGTGGTCTTATTTTTCCGTTGTTATTTTGCGACGATTAGATCCCGTATTTGACGAAGTTGCTGAAGAAGGAGAAGGAGAAGGATTTGAAGACTTTGAAGACCAAGCCAATCCAGGCAAGCAGCCCTTTGACCATGATACACATGTTCTTTGGAACCCATTTGTTTCCGATGCATGATGATAGAGTTACGGTGGTGACCTAGGTGAACCACCACATGATGCATGTTTTTCTCATGATCTTGCTATGTGCTAGTTGTCATGCAAATAGTTAGGAGTGATGCTTAGTGGTGCATGTGTGACAAGAACCTTCGTGGTTGAGATCTTTGCATAAATCCCATCGGCTGCCCCTAATGCCCGAGGGTGATGTTGAGTTAGGTCATCACTTGAGGAAGAAGTGATGTGCCGGAAAAATCTTGTGCATGGGTGAAATAATGGATTAGATTTATGTGTGACTAC
Organism: Secale cereale; assembly: GCA_902687465.1. Lineage (NCBI taxonomy): Eukaryota > Viridiplantae > Streptophyta > Magnoliopsida > Poales > Poaceae > Secale > Secale cereale. Next base: position 303,597,940 of record LR738710.1, read on the forward strand.
CGTCCCAACCAAACATGTGCAACCACTCTACCCCTTATGGGACGGAGCTTTATTGATTACTTAGGTCGATACTAGCATGGTTCCCGCATTACTAGTGACGGGAGGACTTGAGGTCTTTCTCGGGACGGGGTCGTGCTTGCATAGACGACCATGACTGTTTTTACAGGGCAGGGGACACACCGTTGGTCCCTTCGGGTACGCGTGACATTGAAATTAGGGCAAGTCCCATGATCTATTGTTTGTACCCGAGGGCCGTGTACTAACGAGTGGACTCTATGTTAGTGTCGTCTAAGGAAAGATAATGACCGGGTGCTTCCCACGAGTACTTGAGGTACTGCGGGATCGTGGGTGACACGAAAGCTTCCCGGATCTTGTGGGTAAAGTGCGCAACCTCTGCAGAGTGTAAAACTATTCGAATAGCCGTGTCCATGGTCATGGACAGTTGGGTGGTGCTACTTAAACTATGTCCAGAATTTTACTTCATCGGTGAAAGTATGCGTGTGTGATGAGTCAAGGTGGTGACTTGACTCGAGGAGTTCAATCATATTCATGTTGATATCGGTAACCTGTTTTCGAGGTTATGTGAACTCGTTGATGCATACACTTGATGGTAGAATATTTATTCTAGTCCATTGCTAGATTGCTCATTATTGTTCAATTGCATTGTTACTTTGAACCACATCATGGGTTGCTTGCGAGTACATTCAAAGTACTCATTGGCTTGCCACTGGTTATTTAATTGGCCAAGCATGGAGGAACAGGAATATGAGGAAGAGTTCTTTGGAGACAAACATGCGAACTAGGACGCTATCCTAGTCAGAATGCCTGTAGGGTTAAGGCAGATGGCATGGGTTCTACCTATCATCGAAGACTTCCGCTATTTGAGTTATTTGCTATTCAGCCCTTGAGGCTTTATCTATGTAAGACTTGGCCATAATGGCCATAATTTGTGTAAGACGATATGTATGGATGTAAGACTCTTGTTATTCAGCTTCAGTGTGTTCAGTGAGCATTGATCTCTGGGATCACTGTACACGTGCATTCGATGATCTCGACTTCTAAGTCGGGGTCCCCACACATGGGTATAGTCATACCTTTGCATTCTTGCATGTTGAACTTGAACAAGTCCTTAGTATACTTCGTTTGAGAAACAAAGGTAACCTCCTTAGTTTGCTTGATTTGCAAACCAAGAAAGAACTTGAGTTCACACATCATAGACATCTCAAACTTTTCCGACATCAGTTTCCCAAACCTTTCACTAAAATGGGGGTTAGTAGAACCAATATGATATCATCAACATAAATTTGGCACATAATTCGCCATTAACCCTTTTAGTAAAAAGAGTGGAGTCTATTTTTCCAATTTCAAAGCCTTTTTCAATTAGGAACTTGGTCAAGCATTTATACCATGCTCTAGGACCTTGTTTAGACCATAGAGGGCTTTGTGTAGTTTGTAAATATGATCAGGTTTCTTGGGATTAACAAAGCCGGGAGGTTGTTTGACATAAACTTCCTCCTCAATTTCACCATTGAAAAAATCACTTTTAATGTCCATTTGGTACAGGGTGATATCATGGTGATTAGCATAGGCAAGCAAGATGCGAATAGATTTGAGTCTAGCAACGGGGGCATATGTCTCACCGTAGTCCATACCTTTGACTTGACTCTAGCCTTGGGCGATGAGACGTGCTTTTTTGCGGACGACTTGACCATCTTCGTCTTGCTTGTTGCGAAACACCCATTAGGTACCAATGATGTTGTGGTTGGTGTCGGGCTTTTCGACCAATGTCCACACTTGATTTCTCTCGAAGTTGTGTAACTCTTCGTGCATGGCGTTCACCCAATCTGGATCATCAAGAGCATCTTCAACCTTCATAGGTTCAAGGTTAGATATGAAAGAGTAATGTTCACAAAAGTTAGCTAAATGAGATTTAGAGCGAGTGATTCTCCCGGTTTGGATATCATTGTAGATTTGCTCTACGGGATGATCTCTAGCAATTCTTGCTCTAACTCGTGAAAGCTTTTGCTTGGGTCGGGGTGGAACATCCTCTTCATTATCTTCTTCATCTTCTTGTCCTTATTCATTGTTGTTGGTGTTGCTGTCCCCTTGTGGAGGTGGAGAAGGAGGTCAATGAGGTTCATCTTGATGCACACCCTCGTTTCCTTCGTCATGGCGTGTCCCACTTGTGGATGCCTCCAAGTCAACTTGTGGTTCACCTTGTTGTGAGGTAGAAGCTTCCACATGGACGGACGAAGTACTCTCTTTCACCTCCGTTGGACGGATCTTGCCAATAGACAAGTCTTCAATTGCTTCCGAAGGATCTTTATCTCCTACATCAATTGGCAGTTGCTCTATTTGTGAGCCGTTAGATTGATCAAACTTCACATCTACCGTCTCTTTTTGGGTGAAATTGTTGTGACATGGTAAGTGTGAGAGTTCGAGCCATAACCAAGTAGGAAACCTTCATTAGATTTAGGAGCAAATTTAGAATGACGATGCTTGTCAAGAATGTAGCACTTTGAGCCGAATACTCGAAAGTATCCAACTTGGGGTTTGTTACCGGTGAGAAGCTCGTATGCCGTCTTGCTGAGAAGCTTGTGAAGATACAAGCGATTTGTTGTGTGACAAGCTGTCTCAACCGCTTCCGCCCAAAAGTGTCTTGGTGTCTTGTATTCGTCAAGCATCATTCTTGCCATTTCGATGAGTGTCCGTTTCTTTCTCTCAACAACTCCATTTTGTTGAGGCATGTATGTAGCCGAGAACTCATGTGAAATCCCTTCTTCGTCAAGAAAGGTATCCACATTTGCATTCTTGAACTCCGTTCCGTTGTCGCTGTGAACCTTCTTGATCGTCTCTTCAAATTGATTTTGGGCCTTCCTAGCAAAGTTTTTGCAGATCTTTTGGACCTGCGATTTATCATCAAGTAATAACACCGACGTAAATCTTGAAAAATCATCAACAATGACTAATCCAAAAGAGTTACCACCGAGGCTTTTGTAAGCGTTGGGACCAAAAAGATCCATATGAAGTAGCTCAAGTGGTCTTCTAGTAGTCATGATGTTCTTCACAGGATGACTTCCTCCAACTTGTTTTCCTGCTTGACAAGCACTACAAAGTCTGTCCTTATCAAATATAACATATTTAACACCAAGTATATGATCACCTTTAATTAGCTTATCAAGATTTCTCATACCGACATGACCTAACCTTCTATGCCACAACCAACCTTTAGAAGATTTAGCAATAAAACAAGTGCGAGGTTGAGCTTTCTTAGTGAAGTCAACAATGTATATGTCACCTCTATGTATGCTGGTAAAGACCGTGTTGTGATTATCTCTACGAAAGACTTGGCAATCAAGATGAGTGAATAACACATTTAAACCAAAATCAGCTAATCTAGACACAGAGAGAAGATTATATCGGAGAGATTCTACAAGCATCACATTCTTAATTGAGCTATCGTTGGATATGGCCACCTTACCAAGGCCAACAACTTTACCCTTTGAGTTGTCACCAAAGGTAACATACTTTCATGGACCATCATTTCTAGCAAGCTCATCAAACATGTCCTTATCTCCGGTCATGTGATCCATGCAGCCACTATCAAGCACCCATTCCTTTCCTCCAGCTGCGTAACCACGAAGATTTGCCATCAGACCAAAATGTCTCATTTGTTCATCAAGGTAACTATCATCTTCCTCATCATAGTATACATGTTCCTCATCGTCGATTGGTCAACACCTAGAGAGAGTGATTCATTAGAGGTATGACCGTAACAATGTTCATCTCTATGAATTCTAATGACTTCGGAAATGATATTGCTAATTATACCAACATCTCCTTTGGCAATCATGAGTTCACGAAGCTCAAACAAACAATTACCAAACTTAGGATCACTAGTACTCATCTTATTTAAGGCAATAGACTTATGGAGAATCTCATCCAGATTTTTCAAGGAATAATTTGGGAATCGTTCCTCTAGAAATCTCCATATAGTGTAAGCACATTCAAGATTTGGCAAACATACAAGCAAGTTTCTAGGCAATCCTCTAGTGATAAGATTAACAGTCCTAAGATTTCGAACCATGTCAAGTTTCTCATTGAGAGTAGGATTCGAAGCATCAATGGGTGGCATGCAAGGATTATCAATGTACTTGTTCAAATGATATTCATTGAAGATCTCAAGCATCTCATTTTTTTATTCATGAATGTGCTCTCCATCAAGCATAGGCACTCCACGTCTAATACTCCCGAATGTAGACTCATCCATCTTCCTCCAATGGTGATTAAACCAAAGGAATGGAGACCAATGCTCTGATACCAATTGAAAGGATCGGGAAGAGTACGTGTCTAGAGGGGGGTGAATAGACTCTAGCATGAAAAGTGGATGTTTTTAACATGCTTGATATTAGAATGGAGATTTAGCACATGTTTAACTTTCACAATACTCAACAAGCATGCATGACAAGAGTATATAGGTATTGTGAAGTAAAGCATGCAACTTTGACCACTTGACTAAAGCACAAAACCTAGCCTTTTCCCAATTTTAGTTTTTGGGAGATTTTAGCAACTTAGCACAAGTCAAGCAATCAACCTACACATGCAATTCTAAGAGTATAGCAGCGGAATGTAAAGCAATTGCATATAAAGGTAAAGGCAGGAGTTTGGACGGAGCAAACACAAGTGAAGACAACGATGCTTTTTGTCTTGGTTCCGATAGGTGGTCCTATAGTACATCCAAGTTGATGGAGACTTCAACCCACGAAGGGTAACGGCTGCGCGAGTCCACGGAGGGCTCCACCCATGAAGGGTCCATGAAGAAGCAAGCTTGTCTATCCCACCATGGCCATCGCCCATGATGGACTTGCCTCACTAGCAGTAGATCTTCACGAAGTAGGCGATCTCCTTGCCCTTACAAACTCCTTGGTTCAACTCCACAATCTTGTGGGAGGCTCCCAAATGACACCTAACCAATCTAGGAGACACCACTCTCCAAAAGGTAATAGACAGTGTGTTGATGATGAACTCCTTGCCCAAATGCTTCAAATGATAGTCTCGCCAACACTCAAACAGCTCCTCACAGATTTGGATATGGTGGAAGAAGGATTTGAGTGGCAAGCAACTTGGGGAAGACTAGAGAACTAGATTCATATGGTAGGAATGGAATATCTTGATCTCAGCACTTGAGTAGGTGGTTCTCTCTCAGAACATGAATGATGGAAGTGTAGGTGTGTTCTGATGGCTCTCTCCATGAGTGAAGAGTGGGTGGAGGGGTATATATAGCCTCCTCACTAAATCTAACCGTTACACACAATTTACAAAACTTGGTGGGACCGATTCAGAGAACTCAGTCAGACCGATTTAGTTCATAATGCGACCGTTAGGTATTTCTGTGGGACCGATATGATCAACTCGGTTGGACCGATTTTATTAGGGTTAGGGCATAACGTAATCTCGGTGGAATCGATTACACAAACTTGGTGTGATCAATTTTGGTAATGGGCACACAGAGAGTTGGTCAGGCAAACTCGGTGGGACGGATTCGCTCATTTCGGTGAGACCGAAATGTTACGAAGAGGCAACTGAGAGTTTGCATTACAAACTCGGTGGGACCGATTGCACATCTCGATTAGACCGACAATATTGCAATAGGCAAGAGAGAGCTTGCAATCCCATCTCGGTGCGACCGGGATCCCTTTTGGTGAGACCAAAATGATTAGGGTTTCTGGTAGTGCCTATGTCAAATGAAATCGTTGGCGCCGGATAGATCTTTTTGGTGGTGCCGAGTTTGACTTTTGGTTTGGGACATATGTGGATGTGGGAAAATGGTTGAAGGTTTTGGAGCATATCACTAAGCACTTTGAGCAAGCAAGCCATTAAGCAACACCTCATCACCTTTTAATAGTATTGGCTTTCCTTTGGACTCAATGTGATCTTGGATCATTGAAATAGGAAATGTACAATCCTGAGCTTTGAGCTTGAGCCAATCCTTTGTGCTTATCATCTAGAAGGGGTTGCACATCCTCTAGTCCATGCCACTCCAGCTGTTGAACTTGGCTAAAATATACTAGATGAAAACATTAGTCCAACAAGAGATATGTTGACATTAATTACCAAAATCACCCAGGGAGCACTTGTGCTTTCAATCTCCCCCTTTTTTGGTAATTGATGACAAAATAAATCAAAGATTTGGAGAAAGATATTAATAATAACAAGTAAAGCTTTGGAAGAACATGTAACATGCATAGGCTCCCCCTACATGTATGCAATCATGTGAATATGGAATATAAGAACATGTGAAAGCATAGACATGACAGAGCAAGCAAAGAGTTACATGTATCTTGCCTATATGCATCAGAGCAAATGATATGAATATATGAAGTGTATCCTCATGTTCATGATTCCTTCTTGCAAACTGTCGGATCTTGGATTTCGGCAAAACCCTTAAGGTTCGAACTCTGGGGTGCGCACGAAGATCTCTCCTTCCGCCCTAGCTCGTCTACTCAACAGCCCTAAGCCTAGCCTGCACCACACCCAGTTCCGCTTGCGAGGTGCTCGCCAAGGGAAGGGTAACGGACACCGACCATGAAAATAAGTAACCCACGTAACCAAAATGTAAGAAACCAACACAAACACGAGAAGACCCCCCCCCCAAAGTTTGGCAGACAAGAGATTCCAAGTTCAACTCAAAAAAGGTGCGGTGAATCGAGTTACGGGAAAGGGGCAAAGCAAATGGCCACGTCCGGGACCTAGCTAGTCTTCTTGTCTTCCAACAACGCGGAGCTAAGTGCATTCACTGGCTGTGAGCGCAGTCATTGGGGGACAGTGTCGACGGCCAGCGCGGAGCATGGTGCTTCCACTATGACATGGGCGGGAGCCCGTGTGGCCCGAGGGCGGCTCTCCGGAGACTCTGGGGCATGTACAACCCCACTAATTATTACGTGAGAGTGTCACGGGAGGAGACCGTCACAGGCGCGAGCCTGACTTCATATCGCCAGGCGAGGGCCCCGCCCTGCGCCGCTCCCGACCACCGTTGGGGCATCCAGTAACCAGGACGAGACCAAGGGGCAAGGAGGACGCTAGCGGTGCCCTCGGCGACCACAGGCCCTCAGCCGAGGGGGTAGAGCCCTCCGGCGCCTTCATCGGCATAGGACCTACCTCCGTGATGTGCCTTGCTCCATGGGGCGCGAGGAACGCTCTGGCTCCTGGTTGTCCCCACGTAGCCCCCAGTGTGCCACTCCCGCCGGGAACGGAGCTACTGCTCTGTGGGCCCTGGCTGCCGCCACAGGCTGGTTCTCCTGCAGCCCATGGTTAGTATACGCCTGCCCCCGAGTTACTGACTGTACCCAACCGTCGTCGTTCTTGAAGGGATCGGTGAAGCTTTCGGGCCACTCACGGCACGCCTCCGCCTCTCGTGTCTCGCTGTCCCACCTTGGCATGGGACAAGACCCGGGGTCTTCCTCCAACGCGTACCCCAGGTTCAACATGCGAGATATGTAGGCCTCTGTGGTCGCTCCGCCTGAGCCTTCGCATGTGCGCCTCACGCCTTGAGCCACCAGTCGTGGCATCTAGCTCTGGTGGCAGCTGGGTGACATTCCTGTGAGTCCCCGCGGTGGACCACTTGCTATCGCCACTCCTGGTGATGGCATCGCCGAGGCCGGGCCAGACACACCACGGTCCATGTTGGCGCCTTCTGACCCCCCGAGAGCTCCGAGGAACGTGCGTGCCTGCTGGGCCCTTGCACGTGCCTCCGCCACAACTTGAGGTGTGAGCATGGAACAGAAAGGCGGATCACCCTGCAGGCCGCGTCTAGTAGCTCAGCGACGCGCTCTAGCAGCACATCACGGCCACCTTCAGCCAACCGGCACCGTAGCAGTTCCCGGGCCAGGATGAGTGCGGCCCGCATGTTCTCCTGTTCCCGTCGGGTATATGACGCCATTTGCCACAACGTGGTTTGATTTGCATGCGTCGGAGTGCACACACCATGGTGTGAGGGCGGGGGGCGCATGTCTACGCCGCCTGCGTCCGGCAGTGTCGGGTGGTGTGCGGGCCGCTTGGAGTGCGGAGTTGAGGTCCTCCTGGGCAGTCGGGGCTGCCTCGACGGGCCAGACAGCCCAGCGGCCGGCTTGAGCCCTCGCATCGTCGGCCATGGGGGACGCTGGACGGCGGTGAGCTGAGATGGGAGAGAGGCTTTAGCGCACCCCTACCTAGTGCGCCAAATGTTGGATTTCAGGTTCCACAAACCCTTGAGAGGTTCGAATTCTAGGGTGCACACGAAGAACACTCCCTCCCCAGCGCGCTCACCTTACAATTCCGCAGCCTAACTCATCATGCTCAAAGAACAGGGGACAGAGAGAATTATACTGGTACGGGCCACCTTGTGATGTAGTACCCTACTCTAGTGTGTGCGGTGGATTGCCTTTGTGTGGCTGAGGATGAACTAGTACAAGGGATGAACAGCCTCCGGAGGAGAGGTGTTCTTGAGCTCGGATGACCTTGTGGTTTCGGTAGGGTGGAATGGATCCGATCCCCCTCTATGGTTGTGGCTAGGTCCTATTTATAGCGGCCTTCGACCTCTTCCCAAATATCGGCTGGAAGGGATCCCACAATGGCCAAATTTGAAGGGGAACTATCAGATTATGGGTTCTGGCAAACCCTTGAGGTTCGAACACTAGGATGTGCACGAATATATCTTCTTTCCGCTCTAGCTCGCTCTCGCGCCGATTCCTAGGCCTAGCTCATCGAACCCGAAGAACAAGAGACAAAGGGTTTATACTGGTTCGGGCCACCGTTGTGGTGTAATACCCTAATCCAGTGTGGTGTGGTGGATTGCCTTGTAGGCTATGGATGAACTAGTACATGGGAAGAAAATCCTCTTGAGGAGAAGTGTTCTTGTGCTCGACGAGCTAGTGGGTGTGATGGTGGTCTGGGTCTTCTCAGATCAGGATCCGATCGATCCCCTTGCTATGGTGGTGGCTGGTCCTATTTATGGAGGCCCAAGTCCTCTTCCCGAATATTGAGCGGGAAGGGATACCACAACGGCCAAGTTTGAAGGGGGGCAGCTAGTACATGCTATCCTGGCAAAAGGTGGTCTTCGCCTCCCAAAGGCTCCGGTGGTGACGTCGTCGTGGGATCCATGGTGACCTTCGTCTTGCCGTCCTACTGGTCTTGGTATTGTTGCACTGATATGGAAACCTTTGCCTGATGCCTCGGGACTCCTCTCATGTGATTGCCCCTTTAGCACCAAAGGGGAAATTGGCTCCCTGCGCACGCTGGAGTCGTCTGGCCTTGTTCCTCATGGCTCACATCACGCGAACCTCGTGAGGTGCCCCTTGCGTTGATATCTCCGCTCCTCGGGAGCCAGCCTAGTGAGGCCGCCCCAGGGGAGGTCTTGTGTCGTCCGCCTCGCGAGGCTTGGCCCCTCGCGAGGGTCTTGAGTGGTTTGCTGATGAAGATGGGCTATACCAGGCCAGCAGACGAGCTACGCTCTGGGCCGCAGGCAGGCAGGTTTGGGTACCCCCGTTCCCAGGACGACGACAGTAGCCCCCGGGCCCAAGGCATGCTTGGACTTGGCTTCGCGACGAAGCCAATGGTCAAGTGCGGAGCGCCGCAGGCCCCAAAAGCCTGCGGCCTTGATTGATGCTTGGCGATTGATAGGCCGTGAGCATATCCACTTCCCCACGCTGCCTGGGCAACAGCATGACTTGACGAGTCCCTCCATGCACAAAATACCATCATTACCTGCGATTATGTAGGCTGGCGGTTGGCCTCCTCCTAACTATAAATGAGGCGACGGGCGGAGCCCCTGTTGCCAATCTTCTTCCTCTGCTCCACCAGCTTCTTCTTCTTCCTCCTTGCTCCTTGCTCTATGGCGCCACCTATGCCACTGATTCGGCGATTCTCCGCCACCGAGAAGGGAAAGGCCCCTCATGAAGAGCCTTGGTTACTCCCATTAAAGAAAAGGCCGTTCTGCTCTCGTGGCGCCGTCTTGAGGCCGGAAGTGACGAGGCCTTGGCGCGAGCGACCATCCCCCGACTATCGGCTGCCCTTGTACGCCAGGGCGCAAGGCTCCGGAGGGGAAGGCGGCGCCCAATGCCGCTCGCGCCTTAGCCCTGTCGAGCATGCTAGCGTGGTGCACGTTGCCGTCCCGCGAGTGCATGTCGGAGGCTCTTCGCGCGAATTCGTGGTGTGGGTGACGATGCCCCCATTGCGGAATGAGCAGAAGTCCATTAGGCAGCGAGGGAGGCCAAAAGAGGTGGTAAGTGAGTAGGTGATGCCCGTAAGGTAAATCATGATAGGAAATGAGCTAAACCAGGTGATGTAATATGCGATATATGCCATAGGGACGAACCCGTGCGGCCTGGAGGTGATGCGGCCCAAGGGACACCCCCGACAGAGTAAGCTTAAAGATGCAAGAAGGATACATGTCGCGGGGAGAAGCCCGTGCGACCTGGGAATAATGCAGCCCGGGGGGCACTCCCAACTGAACAAAACTGGAAAATATCACCTGGCACAGTTGCTGAAGTGGTGCTGAAGTAGCTGAAGACGCTCGATGCAGATGCTGCTCCTCACGAGCTGCCTGACTCCGGGGCCTCGCGAGTCTCCAGAGGTTCCCAGAGCTCGCGAAGAACCGAGGCCTGGCCTCCTGAGTCGCCAGGACCTCCCTTATGTGGCGCTGGTGTATGGTCACCTGGTGTGGCAAGCCGAAGGGCATGCGAACGTACCTGTGAGGGGGACCCTCGCACCGTCCCAGCTGAGAGGGCCAGTAGAGCTCCTAAGAAGCCATCCTATTGAGTCCTGGGACGTTGACGCTGACACGCAGCCTGTTGCCCGAGCCTGGGACGACAGCTGCACTCCGAGGTGCTAGGCGATGCTCGCCCCACATTGCCCTTGGCACCTGCAAGTCTTCGATGGTCTGGTTGATGAATTGCTGATTGCTTGGTGCCTCACGTCTTGAGGCCACCGGAGGGAAACGAGCGGTGAAGCACGCCTCCACATGGTGCTCGAGCGCCTCCCACGGCACATTGGCTAGGTCGGAGGCCCTCCAGAGGCAAGCCCTCGAGCCCAGCCTGAGGGGAGCGCCGGGGGAGCCTTCCTATGTGAGGGAGGGAGGCGCCCCATCCATGGGTGCAGGTCCCGTGGTACGGTCGATGGTTGCTGCATCATCATGAGGCTCCAAGGCGAGTAGCTGCATCTTCTTCTTGGGGACAGCCTCAGGAGGGTAGATGACGCCATCATTGTCTGGATCCTCGACCGCTGTAGCCTAGTAAGCGCGCTCAAGTGAGCACACTGCATCCTTTTCTTTGCAAGGGACGGTGATGACGCCGCCGCATCCTGGCATCTTGAGGACGTTGTAGCCATGGTGAGTCACCGCCATGAACTTGACCAGGGTTGGGTATCCGAGGATGGCATTGTAGGGAAGATGAATGTGGGCGACATCGAAGTCAATGAGCTCAGTGTGGTAGTTGTCGCGCTTGCCAAAGGTGATAGGCAGGCGGACCTGCCCTATCCGGGTGGTGGAGCCATCTGTCACTCCTGAGAAAGGCTTGGAAAGCTGCAGCTGATCGTATGGCACTTGGAGGTTATCAAATGTCTTGACGGACATGACATTGAGCCCTGCGCCGCCATCGATGAGGGTCTTGGTAACTTGAACGTTGCTGATGACGGGTGAACAAAGCATCGGGAGGGCACCAGCAGTCGCCGCGCACTTGAGCTGGTCTGCTGAACTGAAGGTGGTGGCACACTTGGACCACCTGATTGGGCGCGTGGCTTCGAGCTTGGGGAGAGCCGTGTTTACTTCTCAGGCGAACTACTTAAGAGGCACTGAGAGGCTGGGGCATGTGCACCACCCAAGATGCAGGCGATGGTGTGAGGCTCTTGGAAGCCCCAAGCCTCCTCATCATGGTCATCGTTCGTCCTTGGTGGTGGCAGCGGAGGGAGGCCAGCCTTCCCTCGAGGATGGTCCTCGCAGGGCTGGTCCCTCCAGACACCCTCATGAGGCTGGTCCCTCCAAGTAACCTCATGAGGTTGGTCCCTGCAGGCACCCTCGCGACGCTGATCGCACCAACGGCCCTCATGAGGCTGATCACGCCACTCCTGACGGGGGCCGCGGTCATCCCAGCACCCCCCGGTCCGGCTTCCTCCACGGCCATAGCCCTGGTTGCTGCGCTCGGGCCGTTCAACGATGCGGCCTTGGCGGATCGCCCTAAGCTCATGGAAGTCATTGGTGTTGTGGATGTTCATGTCGTGGAATGTGCAAAACGGACGGCTGTTGTTGGATGACTCCGGGTAGTCGCAGCCATGCTTCATCTCTGGCTCACCCGCGAGCACGGCTGCCCCTTTGCGCTTCACGTCCTTGCCCTTGGCCTTCTTTTCTTCAGGTTCAATGGTGGGGAGCTCGACAAGGGAGAGGCACCCCTCCTCAGCTCTAGCACACTTGGTCGCGAGGTTGAATAGCTCTAGGGTTGTGCATAGATCTTCGTGGATAGCGAGCTCCTCCTTCATCTTGACATCGCGGACGCCATCTGAAATGCTAAGATGATGGCCTCGTCCGTGACCTTGGAGATCTTGACGCAGACACTGTTGAAGCGCTGGATGAACTTCCGCAGAGTTTCTCCTGGTTGTTGCTTGATGCGCCACAGGTCACCTGCGGCCGGGGGGCAGTCACGGGTTCCCTGGAAGTTGGCGATGAACCGCTCGCGCATCTCACCCCAGGAGGAGATTGATCCCGCGGGCAGGCTCAGGAGCCACGAGCGTGCACCGTCCTTGAGAGCCATGGGGAACCAGTTCGCCCTGATCTTCTCGTTGCCACAAGATGCCTCGATGCTCAGCTCATAGAGTTGCACGAACTCAGCAGGGTCGGGGGTGCCATTGTAACGTGGAGGCACATCCTGCTTGAACTTCCCGGGCCAGTTGATGTTGTGCAGCTCGGGGTGAGGGCCCTGCAGCGTTATGTTGACACCGGAGCTTGTCGTGGAGGAGGAATTTGGTCTTGGTCCTCATGCGCCACCACGGCAGGGGGCGGACGGTCTCGACGCAGCGGTGGAGGCAGTGCTGGATCTCTTGGCAGCTTCCTTCTTCATGCACGGGCGCCGCACGCGGGGGGTCGTGCCATGGGGCCACGTGCCTTGGGTCGTGGATGACACCTTGATGCGAGGTGGTGGAGGTGCTTCATAGGCCCCAACACCCACATGGAGAGGCGAGCGAGGTATTGAGAGGGATGGTGCAGGAGAGCCACCAGCGGCGCTAACGATATCGGTGATGCGGTCGAGCCAGTGTTTGTAGAAGTCATCGACGGGGCGATAGCACAGTAGCTCGCGTGCCATGAGTAACGTAGCCTGCGCGTCCACGGGTCCGCGATGAGCGTGGGATGATGAGCCCGCCGGAGTCAGCGATGGGGTTGCGATGCATCTGTCTTGCCGCACAGAGGGGTGCAGGGACGAGGCCTGCTGCTCATGCCGCGTTGGGCCGGTGGCGGCATTGGCAGCAGGCGATGGAGAACGGCGAGGAGGTCCGTCAGCAAGAGCTGTCTGAGCGACGCGGGCAGCAACGGTGGCCCGTCGCTCAGCACGAGCTCAGCGAGCGTCGGCCATGGAATCGGTGCGTCCGTCTCGCCGGACGGAGGGGTGCAGGGACAAGGCCTGCTGCTCATGCCGCGCCGGGCCGTTGGCAGCGTTGGGAACATGCGATGGAGAACGGCGAGGAGGTCCGACGGCAGGAGCTGTCTGAGCGACGCGGGCGGCAATGGTGGCCCGTCGCTCAGCACGAGCTCGCCGAGCGTCGGCCATGGAACCGGCTGGACGATGGAGCGTGGATCAACGAAAGGGAAGCTTTGGCACATCCCTACCTGGTGCGCCAAATGGCGGGTTATGGGTTCTGGCAAACCCTTGAGGTTCGAACACTGAGGTGCGCACGAAGATATCTCCTTTCCGCTCTAGCTCACTCTCGCACTGATTCCTAGTCCTAGCTTATCGAACCCGAAGAACAAGAAACACAAGGGTTTATACTGGTTCGGGCCACCATTGTGGTGTAATACCCTATTCCAGTGTTGTGTGGTGGATTGCCTTGTAGGCTGAGGATGAACTAGTACATGGGAAGAACAGCCACATGAAGAGAGGTGTTCTTATGCTCGATGAGCTAGTGGGTGCAATGGTGGTCTGGGTCTTCTCATATTAGGATCCGATCGATCACTTGCTATAGTGGTGGCTAGTCCTATTTATAGAGGCCCGGATCCTCTTCCCATATATTGAGCGGGAAGGGATCCCACAACAGCCAAGTTTGAAGGGGGCGGCTAGTACAAGCTATCCTGAGAAAAGATGGTCTTCGCCTGCCAAAAGCTCTGGTGGTGACATTGTCGTGGGCTCCATGGTGACCTTCGTCCTGCCGTCCTACTGGTCTTGGTCTTGGTGCACCGATATGGAAACCTTTGCATGACGCCTCGGGACTCCTCGCATGCGCTTGCCCCTTTAGCACCAAAGGGGAAAATGGCTCCCTGCGCCCGCTGGCGCCCGCCTGGCCCTGGTCGTCATGGCTCACGTCACCCGAACCTCGTGAGGTGCCCCTTGCCTTGATATCTCCGCTCCTCGGGGGCCAGCCTAGTGAGGCCGCCCCAGGGGAGCTCTTGCATCGTCCGCCTCGCGAGGCTTGGCCCCTCGCGAGGGTCTTGAGTGGTTTGCTGATGAAGATGGGCCATAGCGGGCCATCGGACGAGCCACGCTCTGGGCCACAAGTTGGCAGGTCTGGGTACCCCCGTTCCCAGGACACCGACAGGAACAGGTAGTACAAGTTATCCTGACAAAAGTAGTCTTCGTATGCCAAAGCCTCTGGTGGTGACACCGCGCTGGGCTCCACGATGACCTTTGTTCTGCGTCCTTGACGATCCTTGGTCTTCTTGCACCGATATGGAAACCTTTGCCTGATCCCTCATGACTCCGCCCCTGCGCTTGCCCTCTTAGCACCAAAGAGAAACTTGTACACTGCGCCTGCTGGTGCCCGCCTGGCCTTGGTCGTCATGGCTCACGTCACGTGAACCTCGCGAGGTACTCCTTGCATAGATATCTCCACTCCTCAGGAGCCAGCCTAGAGAGACTGTCCCTGGGGAGGTCTTGTTGTTGCCCGCCTTGCGAGGCTTGGCCCCTCACGAGGGTTTTGAGTTGCAGTTGCTGAAGTTGGGCCACACCAGGCTGCTGATGGAGCCACGTCACGGGCCGCAGGCAGGCAAGTCTGGGTATCCCTATTCCTAGGACGCCGACAGCCAAGCCTCGCGATGCAGATGACACCAAGACCTCTGGAAGGAGAAGTCTCACTAGGATGGCTCCTGAGGAGTGGAAATCCCTATGCAAGCCCCCACCTCGCGAGGTTCAGATGACACAAGCCATGATTTCCAAGGCCAGGCGGGCGTCAGCGGGCGCAGGACAACAGGTTTCCTCTTTGGTGCTAAAGAGGCGAGCGCAGTTGTGGAGTCCCGAGGAATCAGCCAAAGGTTCCCGTTTCCATGCAATAAGACCAGGATCGCCGGGATGGCAGGATAGAGGTCATCACCGAGCCCACCGTGGCGTCAGGATCAGAAGCTTCGCAAGCAAAGACCACCTTTTGTCCGGATAAGATGTACTAGTTTTCTCCCTTCGAATTCGGTCGTTGTGGGATCCCTTCCCGCCTACATTTTGGGGGAAGAGGACCAAGGCCACTATAAATATAGCTTGGCAACCACCATAGGGGGTATCCGAAACGAACAGATCATTCAGACCACCTCGAGGCAATCCACCACATTGCAGGAGTAGGGCTACTCACCGCCAGATGGCCTGAACCTAGGTAAACTGCCTTGTGTCATTTCCTTCTGGTTCATTGAGATAGTTCGTAGAGACGCCGAGTAGGCAGATAGGGGAAGTTGAGTTCTTCGCACACATCCTAGTGTTCGAATCTTACGAGTGTTTTGCGGAGCCCTGAATCCGGCAGGGTGGTGGAGCCGTCGGTCACTCATGAGAAGGGCCTGGTGGGCTGAAGCTGGTCATTTGGCACTTGGAGCGTGTCGAAGGTCTCCATGGAGAGGACACTGAGTCCTGCACTGCGATCTATGAGTGTCTTGGTGACGAGCACGTTGCTGATGGTAGGATAGCAGAGCAGTGGGAGGGTGCTGGTCGTAGCCGGGCATTTGAGCTGGTGGGCTGAGTCGAAGGTTATAGCGTACTTGGACCACTTGAGCGGACACGTTGCCCCGGGCTTGGGAAGGACTGCATTCACCTCATGAGCAAACTGCTTGAAGACGCAATGAGATGCTGGGGCCTGAGCGCCACCTAGGATGCAAGCGATAGCATGAGGCTCTTGGAAGCCCCCAACCCCATCATCTTGGTGGCGGTCGTCATTCCTTCTTGGTGGTGGTGGAAGCGGAGAAAGGCCAGCGTTGCCCTGAGGGCGGTCCTCACGAGGCTGGTCACGCGAGCCTTGGCGAGAGTCACGGTTCTCCCAGCGTCCTCCACCAAGACCACCTCCGCGGTCGTAGCCTCGGTCGCCGTCCTCGGTGCAACGACCGAGGTGCCTGTCATAGATGGCCCTGAGATCCTGCCAGTCGTTGGTGTTGTGGTTGTGCACGTTGTGGAAGACGCATAACGGGCGGCTGCCTTTGGAAGACTCGGGGTAGTCGCACCCACGCTTCATCTCAGGCTCAGCCGCGAGCACAGTTGTTCCCTTGCGCTTGGCTTCCTTGGTCTTGGCCTTCTTGTCTTCTGGGTCAGCCTCTGGGAGCTCGACGAACGAGGGGCCACCCTCTTCCGCCCTTGCACACTTGACTGCCATGTTGAACATCTCCAGAGACGAGCACAGGTCCTCGTGAATGGCGAGATCCTCCTTCATCTTGACGTCCCGGACGCCGTTAGTGACCACGGAGATGATGTCCTCGTTTGACACCTTGGAAATCTTGATTCGAACGTTGGTAAAACGTTGGATGTACTTGTGCAAGGTTTCCCCTGGCTTTTGCTTGATACACCGCATGTCGCCTACCGCAGGGGCGCGGTCACGAGTCCCTTCGAAGTTGGAGATGAACCGCTCGCACAGCTCCTCCCAGGAGGAAATCAACTCCGCTGGGAGGTTCAGGAGCCACTAACGCGCACCACCCTTGAGAGCCATTGGGAGCCAATTGGCCATAAATATCTCATTGCCGCTGGCCACCTCGATGCTCAGCTCGTAGAGGTGCAGGAACTCAGCGGGATTGGGTGTTCCATCATAGTGTGGGGCAGGTCTTGCTTGAACTTTCCAGGCCAAATGACGCGATGCAGCTCCGGGGTGAGCGCCCAATAGCCTGTCGTGCCCCCGGGTGCCCGACATTGAGGTGGAGCTTGATCAGGGTGTTCATGTGCCACTGCGGGAGGTGGCGCGCGAACGTGACTAGGTGGCGCTAAGCGCACGCGCCTCGCCTTGGGGCCGCTGCACCACCTAGCAGCTTTCTTCATCGCGCGCGGGCGCCCTGCAGGGCTGGTCGCGCTGGGGAGACTCGCTCCTTGACTCGGGGATGACGTCACACCGGAGAGGCGAAGGAGGTGTGCCGTGGGCCATGTCACCCGCTTGAGGTGGTGGAAGAGGCAGCAAGCGGGATGATGATGGAGCTTCTCCTACGGCACTGACGAGCTCAGCGATGCGGTGCAATCAGTCCTTGTAGAGGTCGTCGGCCGGGCGGTAGCGCAGGAGCTCACGCTTCATGAGCAGCGCAGCTTGCGAGTTCGCCGGTCCACGGTAGGCGTGGGAGGATGAAGCAGCCGCTGGAGTTAGTGACGGGGTTGCAGTATGGCCGTCGTGCTGCGCGGAGAGTGGGAGCGATGAATCTTGGTGCCCGCGGGTAGCGGGGCCGGTGCCGATGTCTGCTGCCGACGATGGAGAACGATGGGGGATGTTGTCGCCTCAAGGTGCAGTCTGAGCCACGCGGGTGGCGAGGGAAGCCCGGCGCTTAGGACGAACTCGACAAACATCCACCATGGATACGGTGAGGCGATGGCAAACCAATCGAAAGAAGATAGACTCACACACACCACTACCTCGCGAGCCACATGTCGGATTCATGGCTCCGCAAAACCCTTGTAAGATTTGAACACTGGGGTGCGTGCAAAGAACTCAACTTCCCCTATCTGACTACTCGTCGTCTCTACGAACTAGCTCGATGAACATGAAGGAAATGACACAGGGCAGTTTACCCAGGTTCAGGCCATCTAGCGGTGAGTGGTCCTATCCCTGCAATGTGGTGGATTGCCTCGAGGTGGGCTGAAGAAGAACTAGTATAGTGGTGGAACAACGTTAGGAGGTGTGTTCTTGCTTGTGGTGGTGAGGGTGGTCGGAATGATCTGTTTGATACGGATCCCCCTCCTATGGAGGTGGCTAAGCTATATTTATAGTGGCCTTGGTCCTCTTCCCCCAAAATGTAGACGGGAAGGGATTCCACAACAGCCAAATTTGGAGGGAGACAACTAGTACATCTTATCCAGAAAAAGGTGGTCTTCACCTGCAAAGCTTCTAATCCTGACGCCACTGTGGGCTGGGTGATGACCTCTGTCCCGCAGTCCAGGCGATCCTGGTCTTGCTACATGGAAATGGAAACCTTTGGCTGATTCCCCGGGACTCCGCGCCTACGCTTGCCTCTTTAGCATGAAAGAGGAAACCTGTTGTCCTGCCCCGCTCACGCCCGCCTGGCCTTGGTCGTCATGGCTTGCGTCATCTGAACCTCGCGAGGTGGCGGCTTGCATAGAGATCTCCGCTCCTCATGAGCCAGCCTAATGAGACTGATCCTTCAGGAGGTCTTTTTATCGTCCAGCTCGCAAGGCTTGGCCCCTCGCGAAGGTCTTGAGTGATGATGCTAAAGATAGTCCATACCAGGGTGGTGAAGGAGCCACGTTGTGAGCCGCAGGCGGTCAAGTCTGGGTACCCTGGTTCCCAGAACATCGACAACTCGCTATACTTGTGGGTTTCAAGACCTTCTTCTGGCACCGTTGCTGGGGAGCATAGCTATATTTGTTGAGTCACTTCAGATTTATATCTATTTATCACTATGAAGAATTTGATGGATACTAGAACCAAGATCGTTCCCTCTACAACAAGGGGAGGTATGGAACTACCATCTAGCTCTGCACTTGATTCACCTTCTATTTTAAGCTTGCAACACCACCACCTGCTATCAATCCTGATATGTCGTAAGTTATTGATGATGCTACTTCTGCAATGGATGATGCTTATGATGATGCTAGTGCCTTGCTTTATAAGACAGTGCAACTAGGTGAACTCCTTGATGAACAACTTGCTAGAATTAAAAATACTAAGAATGCTGAAATTGATGAGACTGCTGAAACGGATGAAGTCCTTGAAACTAGGAACTATGAAATACCAATTAGATCTTGCTCTCCTAGATATGAATTGCCTAATATACCTGAGGGGTATGTTGTGGAGGGAGAGGTAGCTGTGGACTTTCTTGCATGCAAAGATAGAGAAGATCTAAAGAAATTAATATGCAAGTTGAAAGAAAAATCTTTGAATGCTAGAATGAAACATGATCCTAAGTTTGCTACTTCACCTATCTTTGTTACTGATAAGGACTACGTGTTTTCTGTTGATCCAGAGTTAATTACTTTGGTAGAATATGATCCTTTCCATGGTTACGAAACTGAAACCATTGTGCCACATCTTACTAAATTAAACCATTGTGGAACATATTTAACTTTGTGAAAATTGAAGAAGAGAGTCTCCCACAAGCTTGGTGAGGTTTGTCCAATTACTTAATGCTTTGCCTGATCATCCTCTCAAGAAAAATGAAAAAATCTTCTATAATGGACTAACCGATGCTTCTAGGGACTTCCTAGATAGTTGTGCTGGTTGTGTTTTCACGGAACAAACTGGTGAACGAGCTGAATAATTATTGAATAATATATTGAAGAATTATGATGAATGTACACTTCTCGATCAATCGCTTAAACCCACTCCAAAGAAGAGGGGTACTTTATTTCTCAGTCCCAAAGATATGCAATAGGCGAATAAATGCACGAGAGGAAAATGTATTTAAGCCGAAGATGTTAAGAATTTACCACCTATTGAAGAAATGCATGGTATCGATGTTGTGGAATGTTGTATGGATAACAAAAATAATGTACACACATGCAAGATCTATCCATGGATATGCATAGAAACGAGGGGGAGACTGTGTCTATGTACCCTCGTAGACCCCAAGCGAAAGCGTCTATTAACTGGGTTGATGTAGTCAAACTTCTTCGCGAGCCAACCGATCAATTACCGAACATACGGCACCTCTGTGTTCAGCACACGTTCAGCTCGATGACGTCCTCGTCTTCTTAATCCAGCAAGACAAGCGAAGTAGTGGATGAGTTCTGGCAGCATGATGGCATGGTGACGGTGGTGGTGATGCTCTCTCTGCAGGGCTTCACCTAAGCACTACGAAAACATGACCGAGGGACGAAACTGTGGAGAGGGGCACTGCACATGGCTAAGAGATTGTCGTGGTTTAGTGTGGCGCCCCCTCCCTCATATATATATAGGTGGGGGGAAGAGAAGCAGCCCCTAGGGCGCCCCAAGTGGCGGGCGGCTACACTAGGGCGCCTGCCTTGCCACGCCCCGTTACCATATTTGCCCGAGGGGAAAAGGAAGGGGGAGGAGAGGAAGGCATGGGGAAGCTGAATCCCCCTCCTTCCTTTTCTCCCCTTGGCCGGCTGACATGGGAGGGTGCTCCAGCCCCTTGTGGGCTGGTGTGCTCCTATCAATTGGCCCAATAGTCCCATCATCCTTCTCGGGCTTCCTGAAATCCCTTCCGGTGATCCGATGACTATGCGGTACCTCCCAAAACTCATCTAGTGTCCAAATATCATCGTCCTATATATCAATCTTTACCTACGTACCATTTCGGAGCTCCTTGTCATGTATGTGATCTCATTCGGGACTCCAAATAACATTCATTCACCAAATCACATAACTCATATAAAACTATAACATCAACGAACGTTAAGCAGGTGGACCCTGCGGGTTCGAGAACTATGTAGACGTGACTGAGCCACTTCTTTGGTCAATATCCAATAGCGGAACCTAGATGCCCATATTGGTTCCTACATATTCTATGAAGATCTTTATCGGTTGGACTGTTATGACAACATACATAATTCCCTTTGTCTGTCGGTATGTTACTTGCCCGTGATTGGATCATCGGTATCTCAATATCTGGTTCAATCTCGTTAACGGCAAGTCTCTTTACTTGTTCTGTAATACATCATCTCGTAACTAACTCCTTAGTTATTTTTCTTGCAAGCCTCTTGTGATGTCTATTACCGAGAGAGCCTAGAGATACCTCTCCGATACACAGAGTGACAAATCCTAATCTCGATCCATGCCAACTCAACATATACTTTCGAGATACCTGTAGTGCACCTTTAAGATCACCCTGTTACATTGTGACGTTTGATAGCACACAAGGTATTCTTCTAGTATCCGGGAGTTGCATGATCCCATAGTCGAAGGAATAGTATTTGACATTAAGAAATAAATAGCAATAAACTAAATGGTCATATGCAAAGCTAACGGATGGGTCTTGTCCATCACATCATTCTCCTAATGATGTGGTCTCATTATCAAGTGACAACACATGTCTATGGTTAGGAAACCTTAACCATCTTTGATCAATGAGCTAGTCTAGTAGAGGCTTAGTTGGGACACAATATTTGTTTATGTATCCACACATGTATTTAAGTTTCTGATCAATACAATTCTAGCATGAATAATAAAACCTTTATCATGAATAAGGAAATATAAAATAACAACTTTATTATTTCCTCTAGGGCATATTTCCTTCAGTCTCCCACTTGCACTAGAGTCAATAATCTAGATTAAATTGTAATGAATCGAACACCCATGGAGTATTGGTGCTGATCATGTTTTGCCCGTGGAAGAGGCTTAGTCAACGTGTCTGCTTCATTCAGATCTATATCCGTATTGCAAATCTCTATGTCTCCATCCTTGATCCTTTCATGAAAGGAGTTGAAGCGTCTCTTGATGTGTTTGGTTCTATTATGAAACATGGATTCCTTCACCAAGGCAATTGCTCCAGTGTTGCCGCAAAAGATTTTCATTGGACCCGACGCACTAGGTATTACACCTAGATCGGATTTGAACTCCTTCATCGAGACTCCTTCATTTGCTGCTTCCAAAGCAGCTATGTACTCCGCTTCACACGTAGATCCCGCCGCGACGCTCTGCTAGGAATTGCATCAACTGATCGCTCCACCATTCAATATAAATATGTATCCGGTTTGTGACTTAGAGTCATCTGGATCAGTGTCAAAGCTAGCATCGATGTAGCCATTTACGATGAGCTCTTCGCCACCTCCGTAAACGAGAAACATATCCTTGGTCCTTTTCAGGTACTTCGGGATGTTCTTGATGGCTGTCAAGTGACCCACTCCTGCATTACTTTGGTACCTCCTTGCCAAACTTATGGCAAGGAACACATCAGGTCTGGTACACAACATAGCATACATGATAGAACCTATGGCTGAGGCATAGGGAATGACTTTTCATTTTCTCTCTATCTTCTACACTGGTCAGGTTTGAGTCTGACTCAATTCCACACCTTCTAACACAGTCAAGAACCCTTTCTTTGACTGATCCATTTTGAACTTCTTCAAAACTTTGTCAAGGTATGTGCTTTGTGAAAGTCCTATTAAGCGTCTTGATCTATCCCTATAGATCTTGATGCCTAATATATAAGCAGCTTCACCGAGGTCTTTCATTGAAAAAATCTTATTCAAGTATCCTTTTATGATATCCAGAAATTCTATATCATTTCCAATCAAGAATATGTCATCCACATATAATATCAGAAATGCTACATAGCTCCCACTCACTTTCTTATAAATACAGGCTTCACCGTAAGTCTATATAAAACCATATGCTTTGATCACCTCATCAAAGCGTATGTTCCAACTCCGAGATGCTTGCACCAGTCCATAGATGGATCGCTGGAGCTTCCACACTTCGTTAACACCTTTAGGATCGACAAAACCTTCTGGTTGCATCATATACAACTCTACTTTAAGAAATCTATTAAGGAATGTAGTTTTGACATCCATTCACTAGTACGCGTCGGTGCTACACAAACGGTTTTTAACCCATTTCCGTGACGACATTTGGAACCGTCGCCAAGTGAGTGTGGGCGATCGGGGGGTCCTTACCACACGACCCTAAAATCGTCGGGGATAGGCCCTCCTGGGACACCAAATGAGCTCGTGTGCGATTGGGTGAAGCATCGAAACCCAATCATTTCCATAGGTATGTACATCCCACACGGTGAATCCGAGAAAAACATTTGCATAGGCATGTACATCCCACATGGTGAATCCCGGAAAAACATTTCCGTAGGTATGTATATCACACACAGCCAATCCAAGGAATACATTTCCGTTCTTATGTACATCCCACACAGTCAATCCAGGGAAAATGCTCCTGTTCATATGTATATCCCACACAGTTTTCTGTATACGCTCGTGTGTGAAAGGTGTAACTATCACACACGCTCTGCCTTGGTTAAATGTTTGCTTTTATGAACTACATCACACACGATTTGATGTAGAAAACCGTGTGGCATTGGGCTATCCATCACACGCGCTTTTACGGCCAGAGCGTCTTGCAAAGTTCCATGACCGTATGTTCTCTTTTTATTTTTGCTTGTTATTTATTATTCAAATGGGAAATTTTGAAATATGAAACATGCAATTCAAATTCTTAGCACAGTGGTTCAACAACGAATCCATAAATAAAATTGCTAGTACAATATGTTTAGTAATTACAGGATTAGGCAGCAATTAACTATGATGAACCATAATATTTAAAGGAAGTAAAGGTGAAGAGACAAGTGTAAATCATTTTGACTATCGACGGTGTTGAATAAGCGGGCCCATAATGTGCCTTCCTACATGCCATAGGCATGAACCACTTTTGTCCAACCCCTTGTGATGATCACCCACCCATCCTTCACCACCTTCAAGAAGAATTCTAGAGTATTATCATGGTAGCATGAATTATATACTTTAACCTTAGTTGCCTCCACTCCGGTCATATAGTTTGCAAGGTAATCATCAGTAAATAGCTTCGGAAACCACTGAAAAGAGAAAAATATCACATACTGAGGTCTAATAGAGTAACTTGTTGTGGGCAGGTGAAAATGCAATACATTACTTACCATCCTAAAGTTCATTATTGTCTTCGACAAAGTGAAAATAAAGAGGTTAATTCCAATCACCGATTTCTTTCGCCTAATAATCTTTCTTAGTTTCCTTGCTTGACGCTTGGTCATGAATATCTCATTGCCCCATATGCAAAAGGGATCAAAGCGTGGATCAGTACCGCTCTTATATGTACCTACAAGCAACCAGTAAATGTTAGAAACTAAACTGAGATTGCACAAATGATGTAAAATACAACTACATATGTTCCTAAGTACATGTTTTTTTTTGAGATTTCAATATAACTACATATGGATGTATATAGAATTATAGATATAGTTTAGATTAGAATCTGGATTCACTCATTTTGCTCCTTATGTAGTCTATATTGGAATATCTAAAAATTCTTATATTTAGGAATAGATGGTGTATAAGACATGGGATGCAGCTAACCTCGATGGCAAACAACAGCATCGCCCAATGTAGCCCCGTGTAAGTACATGGAAAGCCAATGTTAACTACAACGGGGTTAACATCCACCAAAAATAGCAAATGCTAATAAACCGGTAGCATCTATAGTGCTATCTTCATTGCAAAAGAGTAGCACGGTAGCAAAGGGATGGATTAAAAAATGGATACATCTGTTAATTGCAGCAGGCTTAACAACATCCTAATTTATGTTTTGTAAGTTTGTAGCCATTGAAATACAACTCTTTAAAAATGGATACAACTGTTAATTGCAACATGCTTAATGGCAATTGAAACCAATACTGATAAAAATGCAATTGGCAGAGTTAAACATCCCAGGGCAGGTGCTGCCAGAGCAGATAATGGCCCAGTTGTCTATAAAAATGTAGGGAAAATAGCTAAAATGTGTTAGGCATGTTTACTACAACATGCTTAATACATCAACCATACAAAACATAGCCATCAATTGCAACTGGTGTTGGTAAGATTGAACTGGTGAGTACATACTTGGTATGTCCTAAGAGGTAGTTGCTGGGGCACTTCATCTTTGCCAGAGCCCACCCAACGTCAGCGGTGGCGGAGGCGAGCTGTTCCTTCGGGTCAAAGCATGGATCAGTGCCACTGACATGTGTACCTACAGGAAATCAGTAAATGGTAGAAGTTCAACTACAATTGCACAAATGATGAGAAATAATGTAAGACATCGGATGCAGCTAACCTCGACGGCAAACAACAGCGTCGGCCGTTATGACCCTGTGTAAGTACATGGACGGGCATGTTAAGTACAACAGGCTTAGCATCCACCAAAATAGCAAATGGGCAACATCTCTAGTATATCTTCATTTCGGAGAGTAGCATGGTAGAAAATGGACAGATTAAAAAATGGATACAACTGTTAAGTGCAATAGGCTTAATAGCATCCTAAGTCATGTTTTGTAAGTTTGTAGCCATTGAAATATAACCGTTTAAAAATGGATTCAACTATTAATTGCAACAGGTTTAATATACGTTGGAAAACATACTGATAAAAATGCAATTGGCATAGTTAAACATCACAAGGCATGTGCTGCCAGAGCAGAGAATGGCCCAAATGTCTACAAAAAGGTAGGGAAAGTAGCAAAAATGTGTTAGGCATGTTTACTAGAACATGCTTAATACATCGACCGTACATAACATAGCCATTAATTGCAACTCGTATTGGTAAGATTGAACTGGTGAGTACATACTTGGTAAGTCCTGAGAGGTAGTTGCTGGGGCACTTCATCTTGGCTAGAGCCCGCCCAAAGTCAGCAACGGCGGAGGCGAGCTGTTCCTCTGTGTCGAAGCGTGGATCAGTGCCCCTGACATGTGTACCTACTGGAAACCAATACATGGTAGAAGTTAAACTGCAATTGCACAAATGATGTGAGATACTGTAAGACATGGGATGCAGCTAACCTCGATGGCAAACATCAACATCTGCCGTTATGACCCTGCATAAGTACATGGACAGGCATGTTAAGTACAATAGGGTTAGCATCCACTAAAAATAGGAAATGGGCAGCATCTCTAGTGTTTAGTACTTAAATAAATAAGGCATGAACATGCTTAGTACATCAACCGTACAAATCATAGCTGTTGCAAGTGGTATTGGAAAGATTTAGCTAGTCAGATCTTGCCAAGTCCTGGGGGTAGTCGCTGGGGGACTTCATCTGGGCCAGAGACTGCACCATGTCGGCACGGTGGCGGAGGCGAGGTGTTCCTCCAGGTCAACACACACAGGGCCCATCGCGCCATGGACTGCCATAAGCTCCTGGCGGTGGGAATTTGGAGGCATGAGGATGTTTCGCAGGCGCCATTTAAACAACCAGGCCAGGCCCATGATAGAGATTTTTGGGTTACCTAAGTAGATCCGAGGAGAACGTAGATGTGGTTGAAGTTGTGGTTGCGGCAGTGGCGGTTTGAGATGCCGGCAGGGGGAGGCGCGAGGGGAGGATACTGAGGGTGGGGATGTGGTTGGAGGAATAAATTCTGAAATCGCGCTTCTAATGAAAATTTCGCTACGAAACTTGAAACATGGGTAGGGGAACACACAACGCAGACGAAGCACGTAAAATACTCATGTGCGATAAAAAAGAAAGTTAGCAGATCCCGTCTCCAAATGAATGTACATGTGTACTTGATTTTTTTGGTCAATGGTACGCCTGGTTTATTAGGAAACATCGCACAGGTAACTGACTTATGGGTCATTAATGCAAAAAATGCAGACGGGTACGGCATGGAAATCGTGTGTTTTGTGATCTTCTAATGATTAACGCAAAAAACGCACACGGGCACACATGCTAATCAACGCTCAAAGCTCTCAAAGGATGCTCTTACCGACATTGTACGTTAATACTACAAACTTAAAGTACTACTGGTAATTTGCTCTAATACTACAAACTTAAACTACATCTCACATGCTGCCATCGGGGCATGCTGGCCAGATGCCGGTGTTCTCCTTCACGGTCTTGTAGGCGGTAGCCCACCGTGCTTCGATCTCTGCCAAGCTCGCCTCACCATGGCGTGCGGCCTCTTTTTTCTTGGGGCGGCGGGACTCTCTTTTCTTGATAGCTTTCTGCCTTTTCCACTCCTTCTGTGCGGCTTTGGCCGCCTCTAGATCCACCATCCATTCGGCCATGGCAACCTCAAAGTCCGCCCATGTAAGTGTCTGGCCGGCGGCAGCGATGAACTCGGCGCGGCGAGATGCCATCGCTTCCTTACCATGTGTGCAGTCGCAGGCGGCGAGGAACGCGACGTGGTGGGATGCCATCGCTTCCTTACCAGTTACTGTGCGTTGCGGTTCCATGGATGACGCTTGGAGAGAGCTCTGGGAGGGAGGGGCTGGGCAGCCGTACATTGCGATGGTATTCAAGAGCTCAATGACAAACGTCAACAGAAATTTGGCTTCCCTTACAATTTTGCTCATTCATTATCACACACGATTCATTTCCGTCGCTTCCGAAAACAGTGTGTGCTGAGCCTATTGTGTGTTGTGTTATGATTGGCCGGAACCCCAGCCACGCAATGCGTGTGCACCGTAGGATGCACCACGATCGAACGATAATCCATGTCCCTCACATCACACCCATGCACCTGTAGCTGGATTGGATTTATATGTGCTAAACACCTAGAAAATACACATAATCCCCTAAATATGGTGATTTGTAGGGTGTATGTTCGTCGTACAAAAAAACTCCACGGCAAAGAATGAAGAAAATTTGGATTCCCCTTCAATCTTGGTGATTTCCCTCTCAAAAGAATGGAACTTCTTTGGTGATGGTTCGATTTATGAAGGTCGTGCATGACAACATAAGCCAAAGCTTTTGTAATTTTTACCGGTGCATGGTGAGTTCATAGCATGGCACACCATGTCAGGTGTCATGTTTTTCAAGCATTTATTTAGTTTTTTCTATAGATGAAAACCCAATAAACAAACGTTTGTGGTTGACTATTGCCACACATTTCATCGAAATATATAAGGTCCCTTCCTTGTAAAAGGCATGACAATTTACTAAATGGCATGAGCATGGTTTTCCAGGCCGTTCTTGTGCACCCTTTCATGCACCGATTGTTTGAACTTGAATTATGTGCATTAATGCCTAGGAAATGCACATAATCCCCTAAATATGGAAAATGAACCGGAAAAGTGCCAAATTTGAACATGGTGATTTGCAGGTTGTATGTTCATCGTAGAAAAAACTCATAGACAAAGGACAAAGGAAATTTGGATACCCTTCAATCTTGGTGATTTCCCCGTCGAAACCATGAAACTTCCTCGGTGATGGTTTGATTTATGAAAGGCATGCATCACAACATAAGGAAAACATTGTCCAATTTTTACCAGGGCATGGTGAGGCCATACCATGGCACCACGCCAGGCATCATGTGTTCCAACCATGTGTTTCATTTTTTGTATAGTTGTTAACCCAGTAAACGATGCGTTTATGGTTGACTATTGCCACACATTTCCTTGAAATATCTGCCCATTCCTTGTAAAAGGTATGAGAGTGTACTAAATAACACGATCATGGTTTTCCGGACCATTCTTGTGCACCTTTTCATGCACCGATGGTTCAAATTTGAATTATGTCCATTAATGCCTACAAAATGCACATAATCCCATAAATATGGTAAATGAGCCCGAAAAATTGTCAAATTTGAAAAGTTACATTTGAGGCGGTGTGTTGATCGTTGGAAAAAAACTGAATGACAAACTAGGACAGAAATTTGGATTCCCCACAATCTTGGGGATTTTCCTCTCGAAAGCATGGAACTTCCTCGGTGATGGTTCGATTTATGAAGGGCGTGCATGACGACATAAGCCAAATATTCTCAAATTTTTACCAAGGCATGGTGAGGTCATACCATGGCACCATGTGAGGCGTCATGTTTTTTAAGCATTTATTTCATTTTTTCTATAGTTTAAAACCCAAAAAACAAACATTTGTGGTTGACTATTGCCACACATTTCATCGAAATATCTGTCCATTCCTTGTAAAAGGCATGAGAATTTACTAAATGGCATGAGCATGGTTTTCCAGGACGTTCTTGTTGACGCTTTCATGCACCGATTGTTTGAACTTGAATTATGTGCATTAATTCCTAGGAAATGCACATAACCCCTTAAATATGGCAAATGAACCAGGAAAAGTGCCAAATTTGAACACGGTGATTTGCAGGTTGTATGTTCATCGTAGAAGAAACTCGTGGACAAAGGACAAAGGAAATTTGGATCCCCCTTCAATCTTGGTGATTTCTCCCTCAAAACCATGAAACTTCCTCGGTGATGGTTTGATTTATGAAAGGCGTGCATCACAACATAAGGAAAACATTCTCTAATTTTTACCAGGGCATGGTGAGACGATACCATGGCATCACGCCAGGCATCATCTTTTCCAACCATGTGTTTCATTTTTTGTATAGTTGTTAACCCAGTAAACGACGCGTTCATGGTTGACTATTGCCACACATTTCCTTGAAATATCAGCATGTTCCTTGTAAAAGGCATGAGAATGTACTAAATAACACGAGCATGGTTTTCCAGACTGTTCTTGTCCACCTTTCATGTATCGATTGTTCGAATTTGAATTATGTCCATTAATGCCTAGAAAATGCACATAATCCCATAAATATGGTAAATGAGCCCAGAAAATTGTGATATTTGAAAGTTGCATTTGAGGCGGTGTGTTGATCGTTGGAAAAAAACTGAATGACAAACTAGGATGGAAATTTGGATTCCCTTTCATTTTTGGGGATTTCCCCCTCGAAAGCATTGAACTTCCTCGTTGATGGTTCGATTTATGAAGGGTGTGCACGATGACATAAATCAAACCTTCTCAGCTTTTAACCAGGGCACGGTGAGGCCATACCATGGCACCATGCCAGGCGTCATGTTTTTCAAGCACATTTCATTGTTCTATAGTTGATAACCCAGTAAATGACGCGTTTGTGGTTGACTATTGCCACGCATTCCATTGGAATCTCTGCCCATTCCTTGTAAAAGGCTTGAGAAATTACTAAATACCATGAGTATGTTTTTCTAGACCATTCTTGTGCACCTTTTCAAGCACCAATTGTTTGAATTTGAATTATATGCATTAATGCCTACAAAATGCACATAATCCCCTAAATATTGTAAATGAACCCGGAAAAGTGTCAAATTTGAACACGGTGATTAGCAGGGTTTATGTTAATCGTAGAATAAAACTCATGGATGAAGGACAAAGGAAATTTGGATTATTATTCAATCTCGGTTATTTCCTATCGCACATGATTCATCTCCATCGCCTCTGCGAACCGTGTGTGTTCACTCACACATGCAAAAGGAAAAAGGAAAACCCTCGCCCACTTCATCCCCACTAACTCGCTGCGGACTCCTCCGCAACTCTACACCCTAAGCTCGACGGTTGTTGGCGGCGGGCGTAGGTCGCGCTCCAAACGGCACGAGATTTCGCCCCTACCGCTTTCCGCCGCCAACCTGCACTGACATTCCAGACTCTGGTCGACTGGAGTTTTCAGCGGGATTGGGCTGTGGATTTTTCTCATGGAGAAGGTAATCAACTTAATTAGCGAAATATTCACTCATCTCTTATCGCAGTCCATCCGTCACTATTAATCAACCAGCGGAAATGACCGTGGAATCATTTTTGTTCTAGCTGATTCGTGGGTGTTCATTCCTATGTCCACAGTGCAAGCACAAATTGGGCAACTGTGGTCGTGTCCAGTCGGAAACGAAGCTCTATCTCACCATTCTGAATGACTTCACGGAGCGCTCGGTATGTTCAATATCAACCTACCACGGTTGGCATGGCCAAAATTTGTGAACATATACCGTCTGTTGCTACATTATCTATATATTTGCATCAAATCTTTGTTACATTATCTATTTTTAATTCTATATTTTTGTACTTTGCTTTCATCTATATATTGATCTGTTTTATCAGTTACTCCCATATTTGCACCTTGCTATGTTATTTCAATATATCTAATTTACGAACTTAATTTTCATTTCAAGCAGTACATCCCTTGCTTTGCAAGAATTGGACTAGAAGGAAATCTTGGGCTTTATTTTGCGGATGACTCCCAGGATGTCATATTGACAACGCGGCATGGATTTACAATGATGGTTACCGTAAAACTTGATAAAGATGGTCACTCCTATTTTAATGCGGACCTTTGAAGAAAAATGTCTAAGTGTTATGAACTGAAAGCTAGCAATAAAATTCTAGTGCATGCACCACAGCCCGGTCCAATTAACATGGATGATCACTTCCCCAACGTCATCAGCCGATCAAAGTCTAATCGAGGTTAGTGTCCTTTCAACTTTCTCCATGATGTAATATTACTATTTAAGCAACCAATTGATCACTATTTAAGCAACCAATTGTGATATCATATTCTGGCTTCGTTCCTAGGCAGTAAAAAATTATTTACCAATTTATGCGCACTATATATTCTTCTGCCATGTTCTGAATAAATAATACATTTCCACCTTTTAAGCAGTATATGTTGGATGTATAGTGAACGATCTGTATGTTACTAAGCATACCAAATTTCACAGGAAGGACTTGAAGCATGTCATAAACTTTGTTGATAATCTGACAGAGATAGCACAGTGTATGAATGCTGGATTCTGGATGGGATTAATTAGACCTATGGTGCACACAATGAACAAGACCAATTGTGTGCACAAAATGCTGGTAAAAAGTCTTATTTTACTGTTGATGCTCATAGACTATATATATCTTCAACGATGTGTTACAATTGTTTTTTATTCTTCATGTCAACAGAAATTGCCCCTGTAGCAGTTCCTGGATCGATTTCCCGGTGTGGTCGAATTACGTGTGCCTCCTAATAACGCCAAAGTGATTGTAAGGTACTGCATTTCTCGCAAAAAAGGAACCATTCAAATTAACAAGTTCTCGCTTCTCATGGCAATGCATCAATATTGGAAAATTGGAGACACTGTTCTACGCATGCTCTACCAGGGCACAGGAGGGATCTTCCTTTTCATTGACGAGATATCGATTCGCCGTGATCAAGCTGCTTCTAGTGGATAGTTGTGGTTGTTGGCCCTCAGCCTCTTAAAATGTGCTAGCAGTTACTATATATGTTAACTATGTAGATATGGACCATATGGTTGTTGGCCCTTAGCCTCTTAAAATGTGATAGTTGTTACTATGTTAAGTATGTAGATATGGACCATATGGTTGTCAAAACCGTGTTACGAAGATCCTCCTTTTGTCGAATAGTGTAACCACTATATATATGTTACTCAAATGTTGTTACCCAAGTTCATAAATTTTCATGGAAAGTATTAGTATCGTACAGAGTTCATTGAGTTTAAGCGTGTGACCGATGTCCAGAAGGCATTTGCATATTAACAGTTCATATTGCAAATTCACACACATGTTAACATAAGGAAACGTATGCCGTATATCGCAAATCGAAAACAGTTTAATGTGTGTGCGATACATATCGCACACACATTTATATGGCTGCCCTAATCGCAAATTCACACACATCTTGTTAAGTTGAACCCTTTATGTTGTGTTCCCTAATCGAAAACAGTTCATTCGAGTGAACCGTATGCCGTATATCACACACATATTGATATGGCTGCCAGTTTCTGTTATTCTACCTCATCACAGACAGTTTGAGTGGATTAACCGTGTGTCCTGCATCACACACACATTGATATGTCTGTCCGTTTCTGTTGTTCTGCCTCATTGCAAACAGTTCAAATGGATTAACCATGTGCCCTGCATCGCACACGCAACTAAAATCCGAACCGTGTTTGATGGCTCCGCCATCGCAAACGTTTTGCACCTTTTTTGATGGGTTTTTACACCACCGTTTGCGATTATTGCATCGCACATAGTTTCGGCAAAGGGTCTCTGATCGTAGTGTCACGTTAGCAGTATCCTGCAGTAGTGATTTCCCAGATTTCATAATTATAAAATTCGCCAATTGCTAACATGATTTAGACAGACTTAAGCATCGCTACGGGTGAGAAAATCTCATCGTAGTCAACCCCTTGAACTTGTTGGTGTCAAAACCGGAGGATCTAGGGTCGGGGGTCCCAAACTATGCGTGTGAGAATCGATGGTAACAGGGGACTCGGGACGCGATGTTTACCCAGGTTCAGGCCCTCTCGATCGAGGTAATACCCTACTTCCTGCTTGATTGATCTTCATGAATATGGGTTTACAAGAGTTGATCTACCTCGAGATTGTAATGGCTAAAACCCTAGGAGTCTAGCCTATGAAATTGTGAGTGTTGTCTCTACGGACTAAACCCTCCGCTTATATATACACCAGAGGGACCTAAGGTTTTACATGACCATCTTGGAGAGGAAGGAAAATATTACACCCGGACTCTACACTTGCTATTTTACACATATGGGAGTCCTATCCGGACACGGCAGATGGTCTTCAACGATAATCTTCATGGCCCACCAGTCCGTCCCATAATGAATAATCCAGCCACCTGAGGGCCCCTTTATCCAGGACTCCCTCTGTAGCCCCTGAACCAGTCTTCAATGATGATGAGCTTGGCTCGCGTACTGTCTTCGGCATTGCAAGGCGGGTTCCTTCTTTCGAACATGTTGAAGCAATATTCCCTACACAAAGGTACTATCTCCGACTCTTCATGATTAGTACAACCCTTAGGCTCGAAGGCAAGGTATGAAAAAATAGACTCTATGTATTTACTGACAACTTTCCAATTAAGCATCACGTCCGGCCCTTTAATATTTCAAACCATTTTCTTGGCTCCAGTTTCGCGTTTCGAGGCATAGCCACATTGACA
This sequence comes from Secale cereale, assembly GCA_902687465.1. Classification (NCBI taxonomy): domain Eukaryota; kingdom Viridiplantae; phylum Streptophyta; class Magnoliopsida; order Poales; family Poaceae; genus Secale; species Secale cereale. Next base: position 303,631,929 of record LR738710.1, read on the forward strand.
CGTCTTGTCGAAACAGAGATCATACCCGCTTATTACGGGATCCTTATCAATATGACGTGGGCATCCTAACCGCGCCTTACGCACGACTATGTTGGGAACCGGCGAGGTTTATGGCTGGAATGGGGGGACGCTTAGTATTCACCACTTATAAAGGACGCAAATTCTCAAGCCCTAGCTTTCCAATCTCCAAAGCCCCGGCGCCCACAACTCATGTGCTCACAACTCGCAACTCCTGCAACATCGCCTCCCTTCCCAGCAATGGCCGGATCCGGTTCCAAGGGCACGTGGGAGGCTTCCACGGTCACAGAGAAGACCGTGAAGAATCTGCGGAGTGTGAGCTATCTTGCTGATGGCATAGCTCACCGGGTTCCTGACAAGAACCAGGTGATTCCCATCCCTAAGACAGGTGAGAGGGTGGTATTCCTCTCTCACTTAATATGGGGGTTGGGATTCCCTGTCCACCCCTTTGTCCGGGGCCTCTTGGACTTCTATGAGCTAGAATTCCATGATCTAGCCCCGAATTCTATCCTCCACATATCAGCTTTTATAATGGTTGGTGAGGAGTTCCTCCGCATCCCTCCACACTTCGGCTTATGGCTCAAGATATTCAATCTGAAGCCAAAGGTGGTTGATGGGCAACATGCAGATTGCGGAGGAGCCATGGTGAGCAAGCTCCCTAATGCCACTTAGCCCAAGTGGGCTTTTGTGGAAACAAACAAAGTCTGACAGCAGGAGTGGTTTTACATCACTGAGCCCTGCGACGCAAAGTGGGCGGTGACGCCCGCATTCAGATCTGGACCCCCGGAGAGGCTAACCTCTTGGACCGACAAGAGTCTGGATTGGGGGTCTCCAACGGAGGTGCAAGCTCTCCAAAATCGGATCTCCGGTATGATAACAAAGGGCACCCACCTCACTAACGTGACTCGGGTAATGCTCTTCTACCGCATCCTTACCTGCCAATGCCGGGACTCCCATTTATGGGAGTTCAATCCGGAAGAGCCCGGGCCATTGAAGCACCTCTTCGGCACCACGCACGAAGACATCTGGAAACAGCTCTTCAAGGCCCAAAAGGGGTGGCCGGCAGAGACCAAGGACAAGGTCTTCAGCAGCGTGTACTCCGCTTCAAAGGTAATCAGAACTTCTGCCGAATACATACCCCATCCATATTTCAATTATAACAAGAGTTAGAGTTTTTTACGTTGCATCCATGCCTAGACAAAAAAGGCGGAGCGGATCAAGTGTCCGACTTCTCTGTCCGAAGACCCAGAGATGCCCCAACTAACGGCAATGTTGGTTCCGGCACCGTACAAGGCGCCGGAGAACAAGGCCAATAAGAAGGGCAAGGAGGTCAAGAGCAACCTCTGCCCTAAGGTTCCCACGAGCACAGTGTCCTGGCAAACCGACTCCACCCCTCCCACGATGAAGAAGAGGAGGAGGAGGAAGAAGAAGAAGAAGAAGACTCCCCCGTCAAGGCAAAGGGGAGGAAAAGAGAGGCCCTCGCTGACGCGGGCAAGGCGGCGCCCAGGAAGAAGTTGAACATGCCGGACAGTTCGGACTCAACGTCCGAACACAGTTTCCGAGTCCAGCCCAGGATTAAGCCCCTGGCCGAATTGTAAGTACTCAGATGATAGCTGCTTATGTTCGGTTGAAATAGTTTTCAGTATTTAAAAAATTTCATTCTGTCTTTATACAGTCCTCTGCATGTATTCTCTGAGGCTTCACTGTCATCGAGGAATTCTCTAGCGCCGTAGATGGTGGAGAGCAATTCGCCTCCACAAGGCTCGTCGCTAGGGGACGCCGAGGTGTCCTCTCTAGAAGCTCCTCCTGATCGAGCAAGTGGGAGTGGGACGGACGAGACGGCGCCCAAGGCCAATCCCTCGGTCGCCGTCAGCCAAGGGGGAGCAATCCCCATGGCGACCGACGACGTGGGGCCCAAGCAATCTTGGCCCCTGCCGAACACCGTTCCAGAGCCCAATGTAGCTCCAGAATTAAGAAGTTAGACCCCCGTGATAGGGAAGGGAGCAACTTCTCCGACGACGCTCGCCATCAATCCGGAGGCGCCAAACACTATGGAGGAAGCACTCCGAAGTGCTTCCATCGTTGTGGAACACCGTACTCCGATGAGTGCGGTCATGGAGAAGATTCAGTCCGTCAAAGGCAGACTGAACAAGGTATTCAATAGCCTACTGACAGGCTTCAAGGTATGTGTTGTAATGTTCTAAAGAGAACTTTTTCATTTTATACATATATACATAGACAGTAGCCTCTGATGCTTTGTTTGATTTTGGACAGAATCGGACGAAGCATCTATGTAATAGCATGTAACAGCGCTTAACTGTGTACTATGTTTTGAATAGGCTTCGCTAGTAGCGGTATTTGTCCAGGCCGTAGAGGTTTCCGAGCTCAATCGGAAGCTGAAACTAGCTGACGAGCAGCTCTACCTTGTCAACAAGCGTTTTGATGAAACGTAAGGTATGCGAGTTTGTGAAAAAGTGATATGTGAAAATCACTATATGTTTGATCTCTGGAAGTATGAGCTCATTGTATGATATTATTTGTGTGACAATTGACACTACTGAGGTTGAGGCCCTTAAGTGCGAGCTCGCGAAGGCCAAGGAGGAGGCCAAGTTGAGCAAACCAGCTGCTGACAAAGCGGCTGCCGCCTTGAAGGCCGCACAGGCCGTGCGTCAACGGCACGATTCACGGGTGACTGAAGTCAAGGAAGAACTGCAAGATGCCATTCGCAAGTGCAAGGCATTAAAGCATAAGACTTTGCAGCAAACATCCATGCTCAATACAGCAGTCAACGATGCCAAGGAGGCACGGACGGAGTCACATAGTGCTCACGAGGAGATCAAACAAGCGCGACAGATAGCTGCTGGTAAGACTTTTCTCTTGTAGAGTATCTTCGGAGGTCGGAGTTATCTTACGCTGACGTGATTATGGACCTCTCCAGGCATGTTTGCAGATCTCCCGAGGAGCATCGCCGATGCCGCCCAATACTTCCGAGCCCAGGAGGGGAACAGCATGGAGAAGCTATTCCAGTCATAGTTTCTTGCGCCAAATCATCCAGTGCCCCTCAATGACCAAATGAAGCAGTTGGTCGAGCTGCATAATATGGCGGGTATGGCCGTGAAGGACTTGATAGTCCGGCTATGGCCCGCTGATCCAATCCCAAGTATCTACTTCGGATTGGTGAAGAGACGACGTGAGTCCGCAGGTCAACGCTATTAAGCATTTGGCTTGCATAGAGGGTGCAAGAATGGCCTTCGCCCATGTCAAGGTGCACTGGGCGAAGATGAAGGCCACAGAGATAGCAACTGCTGGCCCGCCAGAGGGCAAGGACCACCGGAAGCCGGAAAGGTACTTTGGTGATGTCCTAGAAGGAGCCCGCCTTGTAGAGGGCCAGTTCTCAAAGGAAATAATCTTCGAGTGATTGTATTTGGATTATGAGGACCGAGCATGTGTACCGATATATATAATTTTTGTGCTTCTGTATTATAAGCGACTTTTTCCTCATGTGCGGCTGTTTATTTAAATTTGGAAGTTTCTAGTCATCAACTTCAGCCCCCATTTAAATATTACAGGGGTGTTCGATAATGCGCGTGAACACTCTTTATCCAACGTCTTGGTCCATAGAGGAGGTGCCCCCGGAGCAAACCAGGCAATCAGACTATGCGGCTTTATTGCTTTCACTTAGCCATACGAGCTTGACTTGTGTGTGTAGGGCTTTCCAAACTATCGTGCCCATTTTATGTGGCTGGGCAAAGACCAGCCCCTCGTATAAGATGGAGTGGATCGCTATCGATCGTAGTATAAAACTAGGTCACCGAATTGCTTGACCGACTCTCGCTTCATCATGACAGTCAGTTTTCGACTTTCTCTACTGAGATACTTGACCGGATAAACTAGAAGTACAATCATAGTAGTTTCCCCTTTACTACCTTAGCCCAACAATGTAGAACGTAAGGTGGTAAGTATAGGAGCCGGGCAACCCAACTATAGACCCAAGACATGATTCGGAGCCGATGCATATAATGCAATATCCGGGACACCAAACTGTTCCCTATAGGTGTTCAGACTTTTGGAGGTGTGCCAGGCCGAATATAGCCCCTGGTATTAACTCCAGGTATTAAGGCACATGTGGCAATCTGACGTGGGGAGAGAACACAGGTGGTAATAAAATAAACTCCAAGCGAAATGGAACCAAACTGCTTCTTTTATATCTCGTTTAATACGGTGAGCCGCGTGATTACAGATAATGTCGATGACATCATTGGGAGGTTTACATGCCAAAAATAGAAATAAAAGAGAGAAAAAGGGTTTACACAGAGCCTGAATCTAAGAAGAAATCTCAACGCGGGCCCAGCCTGCACGTCTGCGCCGTTTTCTCCTTTGTAATGTGTCCTTGAAGAGGGGAATTATGATGGCCGCCTGTAAAACAGGAAAGAGAACTCTGGAAAAGAATGTCCTGCACAGCCGTAAGTAATGTAGGTTCTTTTAATGAACCTTAAAAAGAAAATGTATTTTAGAGTCCGAATAGGGTCAAGCCGAACTATGGAATATTTGTATGTAGTGTGCCCCTAGCGCCGCCCAACGTATTTTAAGGGCTTAATTGTGTACGCGAGGTACATATGCTACTACCTTATGGGGCATTCAAAAGGGGCGTAACTGCTAATCAATCTCAGGTTCTTCTAAGCTGCCGCATTGTAGTGCGGGCCGAACACGTTTAGCAGTGTCTGTGGTCTTGCCACTTTGGACCTCAGCTGCTAGGGTCGTAGTGTCTTCCTCTGTACGGAGGGATCACTCCATGTTTCCGTTGACCATGATGACACCGTGTGGTCCGGGCATTTTGTGCTTTAAGTAGGCATAAAGCGAGACCGCATTAAAGCGGGCGAAGGCCGTTCTTTTGAGTAGTGCATGCTAGCCACTTCGGAAAGGAGTGATGTCGAAAAGTAAATCTTTGCTTCTGAAGTTATCAGGAGAGTCGAATACGGCCCGAGACCGTGCAGCGGGCTTCTACGCCTGGTATCAATCCATTAAAGGTAGTGCTACTCGGCTTAATCCTTGACAGGTTTGTCCCCATCTTGCGGACAATGTCTTGGTATATCAAATTGAGACTGCTGCTACCATCCATAAGGACTCGAGTAAGATGATATCTATCGATTATAAGATCGAGCACTAGGGCCGCCAAACCTCCATGACGGATACTGGTTGGGTGATCCGTGCGATCAAAAGTGATCGGGGAAGCCGACCATGGGTTGAACTTGGGGGCGACAGGCTCTATGGCGTAAACGTCCATGAGTGAGCGCTTGCGTTCCCTCTTGGGGATATGGGTAGCGTAGATCATATTCACGGTTTTTACCTCCAGAGGAAATTTCTTCTGTCCCCACCCCCTCGCCCCCGTGTACGGCTGGTGAGCTTCATCCTCGTCCTCACTTTGAGGTCCTTTCCCCTTGTGTTCGGCATTTAACTTGCCGGCCTGCTTGAAGACCCCAACAGTTTTGGTTGGTATGATTTGCAAGTTTATCATGGGTGCCATGAATCTAGTAAGGCCTTTCTAGTATTATGTCCAAGATAGATGGACTGTCTCTGTTGCCTTTGTATGTCTTCTTCCGTTGACCAGGCCTGGAGCCACTGAATCCGACGTTCACTGTCATGGCATCTATGCTCCTAGTATTGTCTCGATGCTGGTTCTTTTTGCATCGTAGCTTGCCATTGCCCTCCCTGACTTCGAAGATGCCAGGGTCGCTGGTCCTATTGCTACTACGAGCTAGCCAGTTGTCCTCGCCCGCGCAAAATTGGGTCATGAGTGAAGTAAGGCCTGCCATTGTCCTCAGCTTCTCTTGACCGAGGTGTCTAGCCAGCCATTCGTCTCGGACACTCTGTTTGAATGCCTCTAGGGCCTCGGCTTCCGGACAGTCAATAATTTGGTTATTTTTGGTTAAGAACCGATTCCAAAGCTTGCGGGCTGACTCCCCGGGTTGTCGGATTATGTGACTTGGATCATCAGCATCCGGGGGCTAGACATAAGTCCCAGGAAAGTTAGCCCAAAAAGTATCCTCAAGTTCTTCCCAGCTTCCAATGGAGTTCTCTGGGAGGCTATTTAACCAGTGCCGAGTTCGCCATTTCAGCTTGAGAGGTAAGTATTTGATGGCGTGGACGTCATCTCCACAGGCCATGTGGATGCGAAGAATAAAGTCTTCTATCCATACAGCAGGGTCCATCGTTCCATCATACGCCTCGATGTTTACGGATTTAAACCCTTTCGGAACTTTGTGATCCATCACCTCATCGTTGAAGCACACAAGGTGTGCGGCACCCCTGTATTTTGTGATATCGTGGCGTAATTCGGACGATGTCTGTGTTCGGTGCTGGTTCCGAACTTAATTGTGCCCGACAAGTTTGGCTTGTTAGCTGCCGTCTCATGTGGGAGCATGTTCCCTTGATCCGTAGATTGATCTGGCCTAGCCAGCTTTTTTATTGATGTACTGACGTAGATCGTACTTATGGCCCTAAGCCGCTTTATCCTTTCCTTTATGGTGAGGAGGTGTGGGCTGCTGTACAACGTTGCTGGCCGCTTTATCCCGTGCACGAGGTGGTCGGTCCGGTTGATCGGCCATGTCGGACTTCGGCGGTATGGGCGTAATTGCCTCGTCGTCGAATTGGGGCAGCAGTTTGCGCTTGGGATAGCTTTTTGTTTAGCGCTCACGGCCGTATCATTTTCTTCAGTGTCTAGCACTTCGTTCCATCTCTCATTGAGCGTATCATATTCGGCTCTAAGTCGCTGCTACTTCTTCTTCAGGCTCCTTGCTGTAGCAATGAGCTGTTGTTGAAAACGTTTCTATTCGAGTGGTTCTTCTAGGACGATGAATTATTTGTCTCCTAGGCTGACGTCCTCTTCGGAGACAGGTTGATAATTGTTGTCTTTGGCATCACTATGATTGACCAGCGGTTCAGGACTATGTTCGTCATCTTCCCATTCGTCGTGCTCCACCGCTGGCTCCACGGGGTCATCGGCTTGCTCTGGATCGTCATCGTCTTTGGTGACGGTGTTACTCTCCTACCCTTTACGGATTGACATCGTCGTTTCTAACGCCGGTACTTAGGAGGTTCATCGATGGGCTTATCCTGCTCCGGATTTGTATCGCCATCATCTTCCTTCTCGTTTGCTGTATCCACCCTATATACATTGTATATAGAAGTAGCCATCCATCACCCGGTTGCAGGCGGGTTTGCGCTTAGATCGGCTTAGACGTCATGGTCCACCCCATCGATGTCTTCAGAAGCATAATCTAGGAGATCGGTTAAGTCTTTGACTTTGACTACCAAGTGGGTGGTGGGTGGGAAGGAAAATTCCATGTCCTTAGCCCCCAGTTCAAACCGGGCATAGTTCGGCTGGGAATCCTCTGTTAGGGTGAGAGATTTTAGTATGTCCAGCGCTTCATTTAAGAGCGAGTGCTGGATGTCTGTCTGGGCATCTGTGGGGCAGAGTTCAGTGATAACCGCTCGATCGAGCCCAAAAAGTGCGGATCCCGAAAGTTCTGAACTCGTATTCGGGGACGAGTCCATTGCTCCAGTGGGGCGGCGGAGTCCCGCTCAATGATGGGTCTGTGAGTGGCTCAAGCGTCGCTAAGTCCGCGGTTTCCGTGGCGGTGTTGATCTTCCCGTCCTCGGATGAAGCAATCTACTCCGGATCTAGGGCCAGAACTGTTGCAGGTGTTGCCCCTAGACAGGGTCCGATGACTGATCTAAGGCGTCCTCATCGTGGAGGCAGGGGGCAGCCACCATGGGTGCGAATCCACTAAAGATCAAATCTCCACGGACATCAGCAACGTAGTTTAAGCTTCCAAATTTGTTCTGATGACCAGGGGCATAGCTGTCATCTTGATCGAGGTGGCCTTCCGTGTTGGCATGAAGCACGATGCTGCCGAACACGAAAAGCTGCCCGGGGAGAAAAATTCCCTCAGCGGTGGCGCTGTCGTTGATCACGAAGCAAGCCATTAATCCTTCTGTCGACGACACAATGGAACTCTCAATGAAATCACCAATGTCGGTGTCAAAACCGGTGGATCTCGGGTAGGGGGTCCCGAGCTATGCGTCTAAGGATCGATGGTAACTTAGACTGGGGAGCGATGTTTACCCAGGTTCAGGCCATCTCGATCGAAGTGATACCATACTTCCTTCTTGATTGATCTTGAGGAATATGGGTTTACAAGAGTTGATCTAACTCGAGATCGTAATGGCTAAAATCCTAGGAGTCTAGCCTATGCAATTGTGATTATTGTCTCTACGAACTAAACCCTATGGCTTATATATGCACCAAAGGGACCTAGGGTTGTACATGACCATCTTGCAGAGGAAGGACAATATTTCACCCGGACTCTAAACTTGCTATTTTACACATATGAGAGTCCTATCCGAATATGGGAGATAGCCTTCAATGATAGTCTTCACGGCCCACCAGGCCGGCCCATAACGAATAATCCGGCCACCCGAGGACCCCTTAATCCAGGACTCCCTCACTTGTTGAAAACTTTTTGTGACAAGTCGAGCTTTGTAGATAGTAAGATTACCATCAACGTCAGTCTTCTTCTTGAAGATCCATTTATTCTCTATGGCTTGCCAATCATCGGGAAAGTCTACCAAAGTCTACACTTTGTTCTCATGCATGGATCCTATCTCAGATTTCATGGCCACAAGCTATTTGTCAGAATTTGGGCTCATCATAGCTTCTTCATATTTCAAAGGTTCGTCGTTGTCTAACAACATGACTTCCAGGATAGGATTACCGTACCACTCTCGTGCGGTATGTGTTCTGGTTGACCTTTGAGGTTCAGTAGTAACTTGATCCGAAGTTTCATGATCATCATCATTAGCTTCTTCTCTAGTTGGTGTAGGCATCACGGGAATGGTTTTCTCTGATGTGCTACTTTCCAATTCGAGAGAAGGTACAATTACCTCATGAAGTTCTATTTTCCTCGCACTCACTTCTTTCGAGAGAAACTCCATCTCTAGAAAGGACCCATTCTTAGCAACAAAGATCTTACCTTCAGATTTGTGGTAGAAGGTGTACCCAATAGTTTATTTAGGGTATCCTATGAAGATGCACTTCTCCAATTTGGGTTCGAGCTTATCAGGCTGAAGCCTTTTGACATAAGTGTCGCATCCCCAAACTTTAAGAAACGACAGCTTTGGTTTCTTGCAAAACAATAGTTCATACGGTGTTGTCACAACGGATTTCGACAGTGCCCTATTTAGCGTGAATGCGGCTGTCTCTAATGCATAACCTCAAAATGATAAAGGAAAATCGGTAAGAGACATCATAGAACACACCATATCTAATAGAGTACGGTTATGACATTCGGACACACCATTACGCTATGGTGTTCCAGGTAACGTGAGTTGTGAAATTATTCCACATTGTTTTAAATGAAGGAAAAACTTGTAACTCAAATATTCGCCTCCGCATCAGATTGTAGAAACTCTATTTTCTTGTTAGAATGATTCTCCACTTCACTCTGAAATTCCTTGAACTTTTCAAATGTTTCAGACATGTGTTTCATCAAATAGATACATCCATACCTACTTAAATCGTGTGTGAAGGTGACAAAACAATGATACATGCCTTGTGCTTCAACACTCATTGGACCGCATACATCGTTATGTTATATTTCCAATAAGTCATTAGCTCGTTCCATTGTTCTGGGGAACGGAGTTTTAGTCATCTTGCACATGAGGCGTGGTTTGCAAGTATCAAATGATTCGTAATCAAGTGATTCCAAAAGTACATCCGCATGGAGTTTCTTCATGCGCTTTACACCAATGTCTTATACGGCAGTGCCACAAGTATGTTGCACTATCTTTATAAACTTTGCATCTTTTGGCATCAATATTATGAATATGTGTATCACTACGATTGAGATTCAATAAGAATAAACCATTCCTCAAGGGTGCATAACCATAAAGATATTACTCATATAAATAGAACAACCATTATTCTTTGACTTAAATGAATAACCATCTCAAATTACACAAGATCGAGATATAATGTTCATGCTCAACGCTGGCACCAAATAACAATTATTGAGGTCTAAAACTACTCCTGAAGAGAGATGTAGAGGTTGCATGCCGACGACGATCACATCGACCTTGGAATCATTCCCGACGCGCATCGTCACCTCGCCCTTAGCCAATCTTTGTTTATTCTGCAGCTCCTGTTTTGAGTTACAAATGTGAGCAACCTAACCAGTATCAAATTCCCAAGCACTACTACTAGCATTAGAAATGAACACATCAATAACATGTATATCAAATATACCTTTGTTCACTTTGCCATTATCCGCCAAATACGTGGGGCAGTTCTGCTTCCAGTGACCACTTCCTTTGCAGTAGAAGCACTCAGTTTTAGGCTTAGGTCCAGCTTTGGGATTCTTTACGGGAGCGACAACTTGTTTGTTATTCTTCTTGAAGTTCCCTTTATTTCCTTTGCCTTTTTTGTTGAAACTAGTGGGTGTTGTTAACCATCAATACTTGATGCTCCTTCTTGATTTCTACCACCACCGATTTCAGCATCACGGAGAGCTTGGGAATTGTTTTCTCCATCCCTTGCATATTATAATTCATCACGAAGCCTTTGTAGCTTGGTGGCAGTGATTGAAGAACGCTGTCAATAACACTCTCAACTGGAAGATCAATTCCCAGCTGAGTCAAGTGGTTACGATACCCATACATTTTGAGTATGTGTTCACTGACAGAACTATTCTCCTCCATCTTGCAGCTATAGAATTTGTTGGAGAGTTCATATCTCTCAACCCAGACATTAGCTTGCAATACCAACTTCAGCTCCTAGAACATCTCATATGCTCCATGAATTTCAAAACATCTTTGTAGTCTCGGTTCTAAGCCGTAAGGCATGGCACACTGAACTATAGATTAGTCATCAGATCAAGTCTGCCAGACGTTCATATCATCTGCAATAGATCCTATAGCAAATTAACATCCCTCAAGTTATCTAAGTGATACATGATCCAAATCAACTAACCCATGCCCGATCATCACGTGAGATGGGGTAGTCATCAATGGTGAACATATCAATGTTGATCATATCTACTATATGACTCACGTTCGACCATTCGGTCTCCAGTGTTCCGAGACCATGTATGTACATGCTAGGCTTGTCAAGTTTAACCTAAGTATTCTGCATGGTTAAATCTTTTCGTGAATGTTGTCTAGGGTGATTCCTGGCAGCGGGATGTGGAATGGGTGTGTACTGGTTAGATGTGTTTCTTCTAAAGTACCGTAAATGGAACTAGTCCTTTGTGACTACTGAAACCCGTTGGCTGTGGTTAAAGAGTACAAACTCTGCAGAGTCAAAACCTTTCGAGAAACCATGTCCATGGTCAAGGATTTGACCGTCATATTAATGTCAGTATCACCGTCAGTCTCTATGTCAGCCTCAGTGATAGTCCCTAGTATATAAACATAGAGCTAATAATGGTAGACCTGGCCAAATGTTATTCCTATGGATGGACTAACCAATTTATTATGTACCGAGTATTTCCTTGCGATAAGTTACCTTCATGAGTTACCTGGACCCGAATGATGAAATATACGCCCTTTATGTGATGTCGCTCAGACGTCCGACTGTGGCATTCTTGTTATTTACTTATGGATATAAGCACTTTATGTGATGTCGCTCAGACGTCCGACTGTGGCATTCTTGTTATTTACTTTTGGATATAAGCCCTTTATGTAATGTCGCTCAGACGTCCGACTGTGGCATTCTTGTTATTTACTTTCAATATAAGACCTTTATGTGATGTCGCTCAGACGTTCGACTGTGGAACGTACTGTCATTTACTTTTCAATATAAGCCCTTTATGTGGTGTCGCCCAGATGCCCGACTGTGGCATGTTTATTCATTTTACCTTTCGAGGCGTCGCTTCAGACACCCGATCGGTCTTCAGTTATTTTATGGGGATTTCGGGAGGACTACCGCCCGACTTCCTTTTTATTTATCCTGCAGTGAAAATTTATTATCTGAGTGCGCATTACTAGTATGCTCATGTGCATCATGTTTGCATTTGTTATTTCTTATGCCCAAACTGTCTTGCGAGTACATTCAAAGTACTCACCTGGCTTGTTGATTTGGCCAGATGTTGACGAAGGCGATCTTATGGATGAAGAGTACGATAGCGAGTCCGATGCCTAGAGGAGTCCCAGTCAGTATCTTGCGATCCTGGAGTTGGTCACTTGTATTATATACGCTTCCGCTACCCAAATAAATTCATCGAGCCTCACTCCGGCGCTCGATGAGCTGTAAGATATTAGAGTCATTTCACCCACTACATTGTGACATACCCATCACCACTTTTATTATGAGTCAGTAGTTATGCCACCATATCCTTGTGTCATATCCGCCTTTATGTATAATATCAGTGTGCTGTAATAAAATGTTGAGCAGCCTCAGCTCAACCTTATATAATATTTAGTACTTCTGGAATTCAGTATCAAGGATTTGTCTACCAGTAAGAAGGATTCTTCTACACTGGTCCGATAAAAGGCTCGGTTTCTCAATAAATGTTTTATTGGAAAACCAGTCCTGACATGTCACGGGCAGCGTGATTTTACCCTTGGGCTGACTTCTTCCTGGGTTGACCCCTTGAAACGTGCCCGTCTCCTCAAGGTCTCCATCAGGGATTTGCAGCCTTCTGATCATGACGGGCGAGATCAAGTTCAGGCCGGCCCCGCCATCAATAAGCATCTTCGTCAACTTTAGGTTGCGTATTGTTGGTGAGACCAACAATGGCAAACACCCGACCGCAGTCGTGCGATCAAGGTGATACTCGGCATCAAAGATGATAGGAGTGCTAGACCACCGCAACGGCCTCTGAGCATCGAACGATGGCTCCGCTGCTGTGATCTCACACGCCCACTGTTTAAGTTGGCGGTGAGAGGTGTGCAGGGAGGAACCGCCGTCGACCCACATGGCCTCCGTGGCCTTCTGGAACTCTTGCTCACCGGGCTCGTCGTCCTCATCACGAGCATCATCTTCTCGCTTCTTGTCACGGCCGCGGGTAGGCCGCTCTTGTTGGTTATCTTTGTCGCGGCGGCCAGGCTGGCCACCACGTTTCTTGCCGGATCCCTCAGCACCATCTTGGCCTTTCTCCTTGCCTCGCCTTTCATACTCGGCCTTTTGCTTCTCTGCAAGCTGCTCGACTTGTCGGCAGTTCTGGAGGTCATGGCCTTTGGTGTGGTGCATCTTGCAGTACTGCTTGTCGGAGCTTCCTGGCTTGTTGGCGGCTGCCAAGGCTCGGCAGGCGAGACACCCAGCGATTTCTTTGCCAGGGTCATATGCCTTGGTTTTCTTGGCGGCGCCAGCGTCGTCGGATCCCTCGACGGCAAGCACATCCTTGCCCTTTCGTTTCCTGTTGCGGCGTCGACCCTTTTTCGTCGGGGCGACGACATCTTTGTCCGAGGAACCGGTTTCCACACCGTTGTCTTCGCCGGGGTACTTCCTTCCCTCTTCCGCCCAAGCGCATCTGTCGGTTAGAATGTAGAGTTCGTCCACATCCTTGAATTTATTCATCGCCATCTCCTCACGCATCTTGCAATTGCGCACCTTTTGGTGGAACGCACTGATGATAGCGGCATGATGAACGTCTGGGATGTTGTACTGCACTCGGCTGAACCTCTATATGTAATTGCGCAGGCTTTCACCTTCCTTCTGGAGGATGACATGCAAATCGCTTGCTTGGCCATGAACCTGGTGGCCTCCCATAAAAGCGCCAACAAACTCATGGCACAAATCCGACCAGGAAGAAATGGAATCGACCGGCAAGTGCATCAACCATGACATGACGTTGGGTTTAAGTGCCAACGGGAAATAACTGGCAAGCACCTTGTTGTCGCGTGCCCCAGCAGCCTGCATCGCGATGGTGTAGATGCTGAGGAACTCTGACGGGTGAGTCTTACCATTGTACTTCTCGCTGACGTCGGGCTTGAAGGTGATGTGGGTGGACCACTTGAAACGCCGCAGCTCATGAGTAAAGGCTGGACAGCCTACCTCGTAACGTAAGCCTCCAGAACCTCCCGGTGCTGGGTGGTCGGTAGTGGGCCCTGTCCGCCTATTCGACTAGTGGTGTGCCTCACGCCCGTGCTCGATGGTGGTTCGGGCGTCCTCATGGGCACGCTCTCGAAGAACTTGGCACTGATCACGGTGGGTCAGTGGGTCGGACGACGCTATGGCTATGTCATCGCAAGCATTGTCTCGACCGGCCGGTACACCCAGTAGCTGGCAAGGAGGATGAGAATGCACCGTGGCTGTGGCACCTCCAGTCCTTGCACTGCTGGCGTGCGGTGGCTCGACAGAGCGTCGGCCCGAAGGCCCCATCGGCCAAGGTTCGTCCTTGTTGGCGATGGCAACGAGGCTACGAATGGTAGCTCTCCACTCATCGAGCTTCTCCGCAGCAGGAGGAAGGTCGAGGAGCAACTGTGCGTGCCCTAAGGCCTCCGCCGGCATGGGTGGTGGGGAGAGCTGCGTAGATCGTGACACGCTACGACTTCTAACCATGTTAGAAGGATCTCTAAAATGGTCCCGCGGCTGCACGCCATCCTCGCCAACGCCTCGACGAGCATGCTAATCCTCTGCATCTCGCGACTGATGCGCGTGGCTCTTTCCGCGACGGCGCCCATGCTCCTAAGTGCGGCGACGCTGCTCATCACGCACGACCTGGGAGGAACGCACTGTGGGCGCCATCGTTGGCATCTTGGAAGCCACCGCGTCGCCCGTGCGTGGTACGACGCCGCTCTAGGAGGGCCCTGCTCCGCCTGCGGGGGCCCTGGCTCTGCCCTTGGACTTGGTGGTGTGCGGCTCGTCATCTTGCGCACGAACGACGCCGCTTGCCAGGCTTCGGCTGCTAGAACGACGCTGGTGTTCGTGGGTCACACCTCGGCTTCCATCCGCGACCACCCCATCGCCAGCCTATGCCAGCACGGGCCGTTCGGCTCCAGTCAAACCGACCACTGTGATCATCTTCTTCGTAGGATCCATGGTGATGAAGAACCGCTACACTAACTGCTAGACCAGATTTTCACAATGGCGCCCCCTACCTGGCGCGGCAAAGATGTCGGTACCAAACGACACGTACGTGATCACTGGAATCCCTTCTACGGTTGGGGGAGCGAGGTTGTGCAAAGAGCGGGTCTAAGAGTCAGCACAGTCAGCACAACATTCGTTTGCCCAGGTTTGGGCCGCGAGGATGCGTAATACCCTAGTCCTGCTTTGCTATATATTGGAGTGTGCTTGAGTTCTTGAGCTAGCTATGATGCCTGTCCCTCTCTCCAGGGTCCGAATCCTTCTCCAGTATGTTGCGGGCTTCTTTTTATAGTCCAAAAGGGCTGCCATAGTGGCACACAGGAGGTGGAAAGGTGTATAGTGCATAGGCTTATTCTATGCAATTACGGGACAAGACGCATTAAATGCGCTTCTTAGGTGTCTATTTGCTTTATCGGGGACGGAAAAGAAGCCCGACCTGTCCATGGCCGCTCCATCTGGTCGCAACGCGCGTCCAGGCCAGCGAGGCAGGCAGCTGAGGTGGTGTGGTGGTATGGTCTTCACGAAGATGTGCATGCCACCACGTAGGTGCTTGATTAGCTGGCCCAAGAACCACGTATCGCCACGTGGGTGCCTGCCTGGGCCAGCAGGTCGGCCGGAAAGCTGGGGCGGCGACGGGGCGGCAAGGGCTTGCCGCTGCCTTGCTTCTGTTCCCGGCAAGGATCTTGCCGGGGCCTCTGTGAGTGTCCCTCGACAAGAGGCTTGCCGGGGGTCCGGGGTGTCTTTGGCAAGGAGCCTTCCCGAGGCCTCGTGGGCGTCCTCGTCAAGGAGCCTCACGATCACCGTGTCTTCTGGTTTTTATCTTGGGAGTCATAGACCTTTGTCTTCACAATGATCTGCATGCCATCACGTGGGCACTTCGGGAGCCTTGGCTCCAATGTTGTTGATAGCGTTGGAGCTAATAGGCTTCAAGGGTGGCTGCGACGGAGGCGTTTGGGTGAATTGCCTCGGCAAGGGCTCCCGCCGGGAGGCGCGCAGGCCGCTCCGACAAGAGTCCTTGTCGGGGGAGAACCTGTCTTCCTGCTTGGTCTTCTTTTGCCTCCGTCTTGGTATTGTGCTGGTAACTTTGTGTCTCTGGCTTCCCTCCTCTGCTTTGTTATGCGTGGTCGTAGGCGCGGCTCTGACTGCCCGTGCACAAGTAAGGGGTAAAAACGAGCAACCCTACTTTTGTACACCGACAATCTTGTTGACACCACAACTATTGGGGTTGTTGAAAGCTGGCCTGGGGTTGGCATACTGCTGAGGCTGATAGTTGGGGCTAGGTGAAGGAGCTCTTGGCTGCTGATAGGTTGGCCTGACCGGAGCTGGCTGCCACGGGCGAGGCTTCTGAATATTGGAACTACCCTTGCTGATCATCTTGCGCTTGCGAGTGTCTTCCAGAACATGCCGCTTATCTTCAAGCATGTGTGCTTTGTTCACCAGGTCAGGAAAGGTTGGGCAGTCACACACGACAAGTGAGTACTGCAGAGTCTGATTGAGGCCTTCCACGAAGTGCTCCCTTTTTGCAGCATGAGTGCTGACATCTTCAGGGGCATACCTTGACAGAACACTGAACTTATGCATGTACTCCTTGACAGTGCCACTACCTTGCTTCAGGGCTCGGAACTCACGCTTCTTGATAGCCATGATTCCGGAAGGAATATGAGCCTTGAGGAATTCTACCTTGAAGTTATTCCAAGTAATGTCTTGCCCAGCATGCATGACCTTGAATCCATCCCACCAAGCTCTAGCAGTTCCCCCGAGGCAGTGGGCGGCATAGGCCACCCTCTCGCGGTCTTCAGTGCAGCCGACTAGTTCCAGCAAGTCCTCAACGGTGCGGACCCAGTCGTCTACATCCATGGGTTTAACAATCTCGGTGAAGGTTGGCGGTGCATGCTTCTTGAACTCCGCCAACATGGAACGTCCCTTGCCATTCCTCGCCGGTTGGCGGTTGTTGGTTACGGCTTGAGAAATCATCTGGAGGGCTGCAGTGTTGGCTTGGCGTTCCTCTTGGGAGGCTTGGAGAATCTGAGCCATGTCCATGTCCGGGGGAGGTGGTGGTGGTGGAGCTTGATCGTGGGTTTGGTTTTGGCTGGTCTATGCTTGGACGGATGCTCTGGCTTCGGGTTGCTGGGTAGAGGTACCAGTACGAGTTACAACATGCATCCTATTGGAGCGGTCAAGGTCTTATGATTGGGAATGATGAGTGAAAGCAATAAAGATGGGTGCCTAGTAAGGGGTGGGTATGACACTAATTGTTTTCATGCAAGGGTCAAAAAGGCCAAACACATCATTAAAATCCAAATGTTTGATGTAGTCGTTTACATGTTCCTGAAGGGAAGGTACGACTTACATCAATACAGAATGAAAGCAAACACTAGATGGCTTCATATGAACCATTACAAGGACTTGACTTCGCATAGGGGTTACCCGACCTATCCTACCACAGAGGTCACGAGCTGAGTTGGAAATAATGCGTAAGTGGTGGAATGCTCGGTCGTGTATTCTGGCTCTTTTGGGTCTTCCTCCTTGTCTTCATCTGTGTGGGCTCCTCTATCACTTGAGGGTGTGGGGAGTGGAGGAGTTGGACATAGCGTTGTTTTGTGGGTGGTGCGGGAAAGAGCTTGCAAAATTCCCTTGCCGTCATACGATGTCATTGGGGTGGTTCTTCATCCTTGGACGATACATCTCCTGAGGGTCTTCCGCCTCGATATGTGGTAGCGGGTTGCCTAGGAGGCGCACCTTCCTTCTTGATCCTATCTGTCTTCTCTAGTGCTCATTGAAGAAGTGCCTTGGTCTTGTGGAGTTCTTCCCGGAGCTTCATCGATTCCGAGGCCAACTCTTGTGCCAAGCTGCCGACACAAAGGCTGAAGTAGGTCTGGAATCGAAGTGGAAGTCCTTTCTTCAGTGGAGGGGCTCATGCGCTGCTCTTATATTCACCTTCCTTTTGGTAAGGCAAGAAGCGAGTTTTCATCTTGACTGCCATCTCCGGAAGAAGTTCTCGGAGCCAGGTTAGTGCCTTGAGTGCAGCTGCCTCGACAGCGAGGAATAGTGTTGCCATCTGGGGTCCCTCGAAGAACGAACTTGTGGGAGGATCATTTTCCTTTACGATTTATTCCACATGGTACACCGCCTCAGTGTCGCTAACCCAATGCTCATGGTAGATGAGGATGGGTGCTCGGTGAAACTGGCACTCCTGGAGGCTATCCTTGAGAAGAAAGGGTAACCCAATGGTGAGGAGCTCTTCAGGTACGGCGGCCATCTACAAAGGTTGAATGGGAGAGGTTAATAAGTTGATTCGGCGAGGTTTAGAAAAGAAGAGAGGTTCAGAAGGTTTATGAAAATGGTCTCATCCTAACTAATGCCCATGCTAACTAAGGCTTCCTACAGTCAGGATGGCTCTGATACTAGCTCTGTGGCGACCCCGACTTGCAAGTCGAGATCATTGAATGCACGTGTATAGTGATCCCAGAGATCAATTCTCACTGAACACAAAGAAGCTGAATAACAAGAGTTTTACATCCATACATACCATCTTACACAAATTATGAACGTTATGGTCAAGTCTTACACAGATAAAGCCTCATGGGCTGAACAACAAATAAAATCGAATAGCGGAAGTCTTTGCCCATAAGTAGAACCCATGCCATCTGCCTTAACCCTACAAGCATTCTGACTGGGAAAGCATCCTAGTTCGCATGTACGTCTACAAAGAACTCTTCTTCAAATTCATGCTCTTCCATGCCAGGCCAATTAAATAACTAGTCGCAAGCCAATGAGTACTTTGAATGTACTCGCTAGCAACCCATGTTTTTGGAACAAGTATGATAAGGCTTGATATAGCACTAAATTGGGTATGTTTGGAGAAATCATTTTTTTAGCGCAATGACATGAACTATCTACTAGTTAAGCATGCATCATAAGAGAATAGGTTATAGATATCTACATAGCCAAGTTTGATCTTTCCATCTCAGTCATCATGTCGAGTCTTTTGACTTGACTCAATCAGTTCTTCCAACACACACACGAGGTTTCACAAACATTGGGCGTAGCCCAAGAGCGGCTAACCAACTATCCTTGACCGTGGACACGGTTATTCAAATAGTTTTACACTCTGCAAAGGTTGCACACTTTACCCACAAGATCTGGGGAACTTCCATGTTATTCACGACCCGTGGTACCTCATGCACCCGGGGTAAGCACCCAATCACTTTCTTTCCCTAGACAACACTAACATAGAGTCCACTCGATTGGTAGAAACCCCCGTGCCCATCATTTCACATCTTAAAATTTTGGAGCCTCGCTCCCATATTCATCACATACCACTGGCACAGGATACCAACGGTGTGTCGGATGACCTATGAAAACAGTCATGGCCGCCTATCCAAGAATGACCCCGTCCCGAGAGTGACCTCATGTCACCCCCATCAGTAGTAATGCGGGCACCATGCTAGTATCGGCCTAGGTAATCAGTGATGCCCTTTCCCATACAAGGGTAGAGTGGTTGCGCATGTAAGGTTGGAGTAACGGTCGCAACTTAAACCAATCCGTTTTTGAAAACAACACACTCACACACACTTGCCTTGGTACACCACTTTGTCATCCAGTGGTCACCCAACTCATCATCTCCCTCGGGCATAAGTGGCACCCGACGGGGTTCTCAAAAAAGACTTTGAAAGTACTATGCCTCCACCATCATGCATATTCCCGTCCCACTTGCATAGCCACTACCATAGCATCCTATCTACTCCCACCCACGTAACCATCATAGGAAGGTTGGGTCATGCTTGATGCAAGTTTCAATAGAAAAGAAACAAAGGCAACCCAGAGAAGTGGTCATCACCTCAACATGGTTCCGGTGCATTGATAATAAGTGCAATATGACATGCGTAAATAGGGGTTTCTTAGACATGGTCAAAGGGCTGGTTGCCTTGGTTGGCTTGGTCTTCAAAGTCTACATGCCCTTCTCCTTCTTCTTCTCCAACTACTTCGTCAAACACGTGATCTATTCGTTGCAAAAGAACAATGAAAAAATAAGGCAATAATAAAAATAGAAATGTCAAAGTGCTCAGAAAAATGTCAACTCATTTTTATAAAATACAATGAGAAAAACTAAGAAGGGGAAAATTCTTAGTTTTGGATTTGGACTGGCAGAATAGGATGAATGGATTTTTTAAACAGAGGTTTTATTGCTCAAATTTAAATTTAAATTTGAACTGTACAACTAAGGTTCATGAACATGTATGAAAGGTATACTCCCTCCGTTCCTAAATGTAAGGTGTATTAGTTTTCCAAAAAGTCAAACGTCATCTACCTTTGACCAACTTTATAGGAAAATATATAAAGATTTACAATACTACAAATATAAAATATAAAAATATATTTCATGGTGAATCAAGTGACAATGATGTGGTACTCTAGACATTGATATTTTTGTCTATAAATTTGGTCAAAGTTAGAGAAGTTTGACTTTTTGAAAAAGTAAGTCACCTTATATTTTGGAACGGAGGGAGTACCATTTAACAGGTGGGAATATTACAAGTTTTTTGGAATTGGAATTAATTTATTTGGATAAATATTTTATCCTCTGGATTTATTTGAAAAATCCACTGAAAAAGAAAAAGGAGAAAGGGGCACTATGCAACTGGGCCAGAATAGCCGCAGTGCAACAGGCCCAGAGGGAGAGGCGGTCCACGCGAGCCGAGCGGCGCGCGCGCCAGGTTTAAACCTGACGGGCGGGGCCCTGCTACGAGTGGGAGAGAGGAGAGGCGAGAAGGAGGAGAGGCTGACAAGCGGGGCCCGCGTGTCACTACTAGGAAAGGGCTATAGATGGAATTGGCACTAATGGCGCACCAGACATGCGGTGCGCCATTAGTATATACTAATGGCGCACCACGTGTTGGTGCGCCATTAGTATCCAAATACTAATGGCGCACCGCTGATGTGGTGCGCCATTAGTAACAACTTTTTTTTTCATATTTTTCTCAAAACTACTAATGGCGCACCAGTGGATAGTGCGCCATTAGTAGTTCAACTACTAATGGCGCACCACATCCACGGTGCGCCATTAGTAATTTTTTCTTCAAATTTTGTTTTTATTTTTTTTAATTTTATTTTCAAAAAATACTAATGGCACACCGTGGGAGTGGTGCGCCATTAGTAAGTTGAACTTACTAATGGCGCACCACTCCCACGGTGCGCCATTAGTATTTTTTTTCATATTTTATTTTTATTTTTTTATCTTATTTTCAAAAAATACTAATGGCGCACCGTGGGAGTGGTGCGCCATTAGTAGTTCAACTTACTAATGGCGCACCACTCCCACGGTGCGCCATTAGTATTTTTTTTTCAAAAAATACTTGGCCATTACTGCACCCCCCCCCTGGACTGCCTTTTTCAGTTAAAAAATAAATAAAAGAAAATGATGTAAATGTCAAAAAAATAAAAGAAAATAAGTTTCCCATGTGATATGTGGTCTACTTGTTGGGAAAATTTACAAATATGAATTTTGACTTTATTTGCAAAATATGTCTGGAATTTAGTAAAACGGGCATAACTTTTGCATACGAACTCGGATTAAAAAGTTTTTTATATGAAAAATCATCTACTCGAAAAGTTACTAGACATCAAAACCTAACAGAAAAAAAGTTAAACAGTTTCAAACTTACAGAAAAAAAGTTAAACATTTCAAACTTACTAGACATTTTCTAAATCCCCAAAAACCTAACAGAAAAAAGTTACGGGGCTTTTAAGATCTACAAGCAAAAAAATTCAAAAAAATTCAAACTTACTAGTGGCGCACCGTTTGCAAGGTGCGCCACTAGTAACAGAAAAAAAAATCAGAAAAAAAATTATAATTTTTTTTCCAAAATATGATACGTAATATGACCGGGAAGTTTGAAATATATTTTCAAAATTTCATCATATATTTTCAAAATTTCATCATACTCATGAACATTAACAAACTCCTAGACATCAAGAAGGGTTAATAGGATTGATATGATAGATATATGAACAAGTGCGTGTGAAGTGAGCTGGTGCTGGGGTTGGATAGAACTACGAAGTTAAGCGTGCCTTGGATAGAACTATGAAGTTAAGCGTGCTCGGGCTGGAGTAGTGTGAGGATGGGTGACCTTATGGGAAGTTTGACCACAGAGTGCAATTTGACTTGAGATTAAGCAAATTGACCCCAGATTAAGCCATAATGATATGAGATTAAGAAAAAAAAGAAAAAAAATTTGAAAAAAAAATTTGAAATTTTTTTTTGAAAAAAAATACTAATGGCGCACTTCTACGTAGTGCGCCATTAGTATGTCAGATACTAATGGCGCACCAGTGGTGCGCCATTTGTATCCAACTACTAATGGCGTGCTAGTAATGGCGCACCAGTAGTGCGCCATTAATGTGCAAAACCGGTGCGCCATTAGCAGCCCTTTTTGTAGTACTGTGTCATCCCTAACCCATGACCAGACGGGCGGCGATGTAGGGCACGGCAAGGCAAGTGGAGGGCAGGGCTAGACTCAGCGCAGAGTTGCCATCCGGGTGGTGGTGGAGGTGGTCGCCGGAGCTGCCTGGTTCACCGGCGACGAGGAGGCATGGCCAGGAGCGTCGGGCGATGGTCGTTCCGGCCGTTCTCGGTTTCCAAAGAGAAGGGAAAGAGAGGGAAAAGAGTCAGTGGAGTGTGGGGATTCCAGATCAGGGCTCGGGAGCAGTGGGCATGGCTTGTACAGAGTGGATGACGACGAGCCAACGCGGTGGAGCTCGAGCTCGATCTCGAGCTCGGGAGCTTATGGGAAAGAGCTCGGGTGCAGGGGGTGATTGGGTGTGTCCAAAGGCGAGTGGCGGAAAGGAGAGGTCTTGGGGTATCCTATATATAGGCGGGCGGCGGTCCACCGAGGGCGAGCCCGTTGCGGTCGACACAGGTCACGGGGGCTTGTCGGGGTGTGTCTGGGGTGTTCGTGAGCTCGGTCTAATGCTATGGGAGAGAATAGAGAGGGTAGAGGGGCGCCAGAGGAGCTGCGCGTGTGAGCTGGGGCACCTCAGGCAGTCGCCGTGCGTTCGAGATGGGGCGAGAAGAGGGAGAAGGAGGAGGGGGACCTTACCATGGCGTGTCATGGACGTCGAGGCGCCTCGGCTGGCGCAAGTGGGAGGGCCGAGGTGGATGGAGGCACTTGGCCAGGAGCGGCTACAGTGCTGTAGCGCGCGTATGGCTGCCGGTGGCTTTGTTTAGTGGTCGTGGGCGTGGCCACTAGTGTGTGGTAGCTAAGGGGGGTGTAATCAATAGGGAAATGGCTTGGGATGCTCTGGAGAGCTTCTAGAATGAGTGGGGGTTGAGAGAGAGGAGTGCAAGGGGCTGTCGAAAAAGGTAAAAGAGGTGGTTTCACCCCTCAATCATTGAGCTGAGGTGCTATTGTTGTTAATGGAGGTAGAAGAGTACCTAGTGGGGTTGTGGTAAAAATTTGGGCTCAGTTGGATTAGTGTAAGAGGCCATAGTTGATGTTTTGGTAATTGGCCAGAAGGTGTTTGTAGTTCGTTTGGGCAAGAAAATGGGTTTCCTTTGGCATGAGACTCCACAGGATGAAATGGCACGTATAATTAGGCCCTTCCACCAAATTTGAGCTCATTTGGGCAAAGTTGTCAATGCAACTATTGTATACCCTAGAAATCAACATAAATGAATTTATCAAGATCTAGTCATGCAAATCCATACCCCTTGATGCACCACTTGGTGTAGTGTCATCATTTGAGGTTGTGAGCATGCCCAAAAAGTTTGGGACATTTGGAATAAGTTGGTAATGTAAAGTTGTTCAAATTTGAATCTGAACAGTAATGGTTTTGGGGCACTTATGTGAACCAAAACAATTTGGATCGAGCTGAAACCTTGCAAGGTCATTATATTATGCATATGTGACTTGCTAGAATTTTTCTGGAATTTTCAGGGAATATTTCCTTTGTAAATATTTCAAAATCTTAAAATATCCAGAAAGGGTATTTGAGGGATTTGTCCAATATTTTGAACATGACCATGTGTTGAAACTCTTATATATGGACAATATATGTCCTATGAGTCTCCCTGAATTTCCTAAAATATTTTTGAAACATTTAAATAATTTTAACCTATTAAAGACCATTTCTGGCCTAAATAAAAAGCTTTTTAATAAAATAGGAAATAACTTTTAAAATTATACTTTTGTGGTTTATGGGATTCCTATACCTAATAGGATTCAAATATACATTTTAAAGATTATTCACACCCCAAATCAAGTACTTGCAGTGCAAATCTCAACTAAGGGGTTTTTGGAAATGTCGGTGTATTGGGAATGACACCTATGGGATCACAAGAATCCCTACTACGGTTGCGGGGCGCGGGGTCAAGAGAAGAGCGGATCAAACACATAGCACACGGTTCGTTTATCCAGGTTCGGGCCGCGAGGATGCGTAAAACCCTACACCTGCTTTGGTGGATTGTATGTTTCCGTTCTTCAGCTAGCTATGGGGCGTGAGGAGCTACAAAGAGCCGAATCCTCCTCCTGGTCGCCTTGGGCCTCTTTTTATAGGGAAAAGGGGTTGCCACAGTGGCACACAGGAGGTGGAAAGGGAACAGTGATGCGAGGTTATCCCTCACATTACATGACAAGGCACATTTAATGCGTCTTGCTTTGGTGTCCTAGCTTTATCGGGGACGGGGGAGAGATCTGTCTTGTCCTTTGCCGCTCCTTCTTGTGTCGACACACGCCCTGGCCAGCGATGCCTGAGATACCATGTAGGCAGGCAGGTAGCTGAGGTGGTGCAATGGTGGGTCTTCACGAAGATCTGCATGCCCCACAGAGGCGCCTGCCTAGCTAGTTGGGTCGGCAGCTGCATAAGGCGGTGGTAGTTTAGTCGGTGTGGGCCTGATGGTGGCCCTGCGGATGTCCTCGGCAAGGGCCTTGCCGGGGCCGAGTCAAGGGTCTTGCCGCGGTGCCTACTGCCATCCCCGGTAAGGTGCTTGCCGGAGGTCTTGTGGTCTTCCTTGGCTGGGATCCCGCCAAGCGTCGTCGTCTTCTTAGTGTGTATCTGGTCTTGAATGTCTTCAGAAAGATCTGCATGCCACCACGGGGATGTCTCCCGAATCCTTGCCCCATGGGGGCATTGGACTCAAGGGTGATCCGCTCCGTAGGCATGGGGCGCGTTGCCGCGGCAAGGGTCTTGCCGGGGCTGCTAAAGCTGGCCCCGGCAAGGATCTTGCCGGGGCTGCTAAAACTGGCTCCCGACAAGGATCTTGCCGGGGGAACCTGCTTTGTCCCTTTGCTCTTTGTGGTCTTGGCTTCGGTGTTGCTCCAGTTCCATCGAGCTTCGGTCTTACCCTGGCTCACCTCCCTTGCCCTGCTTGGTGTGGCGGTGCCCGTGGCTCAGACTGCCCGTGCACAGTCAAAGGGGTACAAAAAGTGTACCCCCCTTTTTGTACACCGAAAGGAGCCCTCGGTCCTGGGCCACACATAAGCACGACGCGTTGTTGGGCTAGGCCCAGAACGGTGCGCGGGCAGGCGGGACGGTTTCCACCGCGGTAAGATTTTCCGCGCGCTGCGCCTCCCACGATCCGCGTGTGTGGCGTGGTGTGGAGGGGCGTGTGTGACGTGGGCGGCAGGCACGGGGCGGTTCTCGCAGGTATGCGTCACGTCGCAGTTAATGTGAAAGGAGGCGTCCCGCGTTTTCCCCGATAAGAAGGAATAACCACGGGCGCGCTGCTCACTTTCTCCGCTTTCCTCGCGCCTTTTCCAATCTCAGAGCCGCCGTTTCCTCTCTTCCTTCCTTCCTAAGCTTCAGCCATCGCCTGACGTCGTTGCTTCGCCATTCCCCTCCCTCTGTCCTCCAACTTGCTTAGCCGCCATGGCGTCCAAATCCGCCAAGGGCAAGGCGGTGGCCAAGGGCGCCGGGTCTGTGGAGCCGCCGGAGAACGCGCTATTGGGAGACCGGATGAAGTCCGCCTTCTTCCTCCCCTCGACGGTTGATGTCCACGAGCTCCGGGCTTCCTTCAAGCCTCTTTGGGGGGTGAAGACGGGGGGAGAGAATTTGGGACATTCGGCGACGCGCGTCATTCCTGCCGCTTGCACCGAACCTGGCCCAAATCGGTATCCCTTTTTCGTCGACTATCTTTCTTGCGGGTTATGTCCCCCTTTCTTTGATTTCTTCTGCGACATCATGGATACCTTCAGCTTCCGCCTCTTGGATTTTACTCCGAATGCGGTGGCGTGCATGGCTTTCTTTGCGCACCTTTGCGAAGGCTTCGTCGGGGTGGAGCCCAACACGGCGCTCTTCCGCCATTATTTCTCCCCTCGGATCCAGCCGGGAGGTGCCGTCTCTGGATGCATCACCTGGATCCCAAGATCCAAGGGGGCGTACCCGGACGGTGCCGTGAAGGAGAGGTGGGATGAATGGCGTGGCCGGTGGTGCTAGATTGAAGACGAAGACCCGCCAAAATTCTGCAAGGTCCGCCGAGTGCCGCCAGTCCGTGGCAGTGATTGGAGCGATGTCGACGTCGCCGACGGGAGGCTCACTGTGGCCACTACCAGGATTCTCTGGCTCACCCAGGCTGGACTCACCCTTGAGATGATCGGGGCGGACTTCATTCACCGTCGGATCGCCCCGTTGCACAACAAGGGGAAGCCAGCCTGGCTCTTTACGAATCCGGCTGACGTTATGCGACTCCGCCCTGGCCTCGACCACAACTTCACAGTGATGGCACATGCCCATTTCTGCCAGCGGCTTTTCCAGCTTGATGTGGGTCGTGACGGCGAGGTCGAACGGACCGGCAAAGCCGCGAGGGTTGCTGTAAAGGCCGGCATGGCCTTCAACGGGCCGTTTTTCAAGTTGCCAGCGGGGGTGGTCCCGTTGTGCAAAAATTTGCCTCGGTCCGAGATCATCGCTATGATGCCGACTGCAACGCGCACGGCCCTGTCCCGAGCTTGAAGGAGCCGGCGGACGCGGATGTGCAGCAATTCTTTGACTCTCTGGTTGAGGTGTATGTCAATGCTAACGCCGAGCAATGGCTTGTCATGGACACCACCCAGGCAGAGCTGGACTACATCGCCACTAGGGCGAGGGAAGCGTAGCTTGCCATGGAGGCCGGCAGTGCCAGGGGTGTGGAGGACAAGGCCGCAACGGCTGTGGAGGAGGAGGAGCTCGCCCGATGGGTGGCGGCCGCCGGGGAGGCTAGCGGCGGCGGCACCGGAGCTCCGCTTGTCGAAGATGCGACCAACGAGTCGTCGTCGTCGGAGGATGTGGCGGCGGGCTCGACGCCAGCCAGGGGAAGAGGGCAAGTCCTGCGACAGGCTAGTTCCGGCGAGCCGGTCCGGCCGGGCAGGGCTGCGCGGCCTCAATTTACCCTGGAGGGGTCCGGGCGTCACACGAGGGCCACGGCAGCGAAGAGGCTGACGAAGGCCGCTGAGAAGAAGAAGGCAACAGCTCCTTCTCCATCTGGGCGTGCACAAACTCAGCCTTCTTTGCCTCCTCCGGCAGACGTCGACTCGGATGTTGATGCGGAGCTCCCTTTTGATCTTGGGCCTCTCAGCC
Source organism: Secale cereale (assembly GCA_902687465.1). NCBI lineage: Eukaryota > Viridiplantae > Streptophyta > Magnoliopsida > Poales > Poaceae > Secale > Secale cereale. The sequence continues at coordinate 303,659,578 of LR738710.1, forward strand.
CGAAGAGGAAAAGGAAAGTGGTGGAAGAGGAGGAGATGGTCGACGAGTAAGTACTCTGTTCCTTACTGCCAGTTCCATCCCCCTGAACTGAGGCACTCATCTTGATCCGTCTTTGCTTTTGCAGGGATGCAGAGACGTTGGCCCAGCGGGTGAAGAGGGCGAGGGCCTGGGCGAGCGGTCAGCCCTCGGCTGGGGCTTCAGAGACACCACTGGTGGTGTTGAGTAGCCCGGACAGCAGCCCCCGGCACAGCCCCCATCGTAAGTTCGTCACCCTCCTCTTACTCAACATGTGGTAGGTGTTCGATGATATGGTGCTGACCGTGTCGGGTTTGTAGGAAGGGAGCGGCAGCAGGAGGAGCCGCAGAGGGCTACCCCCAACACACCACCCCCATCAACTACGCCGCAGCGAGGGGCGTCCCCGGCAAGGGAACCAAGCACGGAGCCCACACCCATGGAGGAAGAGGGGAACATGGGCGCTGGTGGCTCTGCCACGGCGCCAAATACTGGCAGGGAGGGGGCTTCTGCTTCACGGCCTGGTACTGGTGAGTCGCCTATCCTCCGTCTTTGTTTTTCCCTTACTCTTTTTCTTGGCTTCATTGCTCACATTACTGCCGAGGACCTCCTTCAACAGATATGGAGGATGTGGACACTGTTGTTGGGGATATTGCTGAGGAGGCCACGGTGGAGGCTGACAGGATTGCCGCGGAGGAGGCCGCCAAGGATGCTGACGAGGCCGCCGTTGCGAGGGCCGCCAAGGCGACCGGCGAGGCTTCTGCCGAGGGTGCCAGCGGTGGGCCTGCCGGGGAGGCCGGCAAGGCCACAGCCGAGGAAGAGGTGGTTGATGATCAGCCTCCTTCCTCCACAACCTCGGGCCCCGGCAGATATCTGAGGGTGGGTGACGATCTCTTCGTCCATCTTCCAGGGGCGTCAAGTTCCCGAGCGCCCGCCGGAGGGGAAGTTTTCGACGGCGAGGTGCTCGCCGCCACCGGGCTCGAGGTGGTCGATAAACCGGGCGTCAACGGCGATGGTTCTCCAGAAGAGCAGCTTTTCCGTGCCATGGGGGCCAATTTTCCGAAAGCTCCAGGTGCTCTACCGTGCCCGTCTGGACAAGGTTAAGTCCAGGATGGAAACGGTGGACGAGGCGGAGGTGGACTTCAAGGCGCGCGTTGCTAAGGCGCAGACCTGGTTTCACCAGACTCGCATGGAGCAGAGGTCCTTTCAGGGGGAATTGGCCAAGCGCGATGTAGAGCTCACCATGAAGATGTCTGACATCGATAAGGCCCAGGAAGAGGCAGCAAATTTGGCTGCCACGGCCGAGGCCGCTCGGAACCAGCATCAAGCCGCATTGGACTCCCAGGAAGAAGACCTCTCCGCGCGTGAGCCGAAGCTTGCCGCAACGCTCCGCGGCAAGGATGAGGAGCTTGAGGCCCTTGTCGTGCGGCGGACTCGCGAGCTGGAGCAGAGGCACAAAGAGGCACTCGATGCCCAGGCTATGGCCTATGCCGGCAAGGTGAAGGAGCTGGAGGTAGAGCGAGACGAGCTGAAGGAACAAGCCCTCAAACTGTCCGACGAGAAGAACACGCTCAACTGCGCCTTGGTAGAGGCGCAAGGAGCGGTCATCAGCAGGGCTGGGGAGCTCTCCGAGGCACAGAACTCCATCAGAGATCTCAAGCTGAAGCTGGAGAACCTCGAGAAGATGTTGTCGGAGAGCACGGCTCGGGAGGAGACCTTGACCAGGAGCCTGGAGGAGGAGAAGCAGCTGCGGGCGAACGAGGCCGTCTCCCACCAGGAATACATGGCGGGCGAGAACAGATGGATCAGCCGGCTGGAGGACGTCACTGGCAGGGTCACCTCGCAGTTGGCCATCATGGGGATACCAAACGTGAGGTATGCCCCTGAGTGGAGTGGGACCGTCAACGCCAAGCTGACCCTGTTCTTCGAGGGCGTCCTTGGAGCCTTGGCTGATCTTCACTCCAACAGAGCGGCCACGCTGGCCGGGGAGGCCCGGCGACTTTGCCGGGTGGTCGTGACCAAGGTCCTCACCAAGATGGCGTACTGGAATCCCGACCTTGACTTCGAAGCCACGATTGATAGCTTGCCGGAGGGTACTGACCTCACGGTGCTCAAGGAGCACATCAAGCTCGTCATCAGCTACATCGACGAAATCAAGAGGGTGGAAGGCCAGCGCCGGGATTAGGCATCCCGTTCTTCTTCGCCGCTGCGGCTTCCCGACCTAGACAAGTTTTATCTTTAGTTAGAACCACAGCAATGATATGATGTAACATAACTTTGAAGTACTTTTGGGATTATGCATGCTATTTCCCTATTTGTTGCCTCTTTGTACGTCCACCCTACGCTAGCTGGGTAGGCTTGCTGGCGCGGAAACCTAGGGCGGCGTCTTGGGGACGGGTCCCCATTGGCCTGCCGGGCGAGTGTGCTGCCGGGCGAGCCACCTTACCACCCTTAACGCAGCCGCTCGAACTGTCGAGTTTGACTCGAGTCAGAGTCGAGAGCCTTGCCAATTGCGGAAGGCTACCCTACCGTTTCCAACGCAGCCATTTGAACCGTTGAGCGGTCTCGAAAGAGAACAAAGGCATTGCCGATCGGGAAGGGCCCCATTTGCGTGCAGGTTTTTTTTTGTACAAAGAACGACAACTCCGAGGATAATAACTTTATATAATAGAATGGAAATATTCGGGGTTCAATGTAATTGAGCTCCTATTTGTAGCTGCTCGAGTGCTAATCTTCTGGCCTCCTTCCTTATCAGAGAGCCACGAAGACGAAGGAGTGCTCGGCTAACTGCTAGAACTATTCTCACAACTGCGCCCCCTACCTGGCGCGCCAAATATGTCGGTGTATTGGGAACGACACCTATGGGATCACAAGAATCCCTACTACGGTTGCGGGGCGCAGGGTCGAGAGAAGAGCGGATCAAACATATAGCACACGGTTCGTTTATCCAGGTTCGGGCCACAAGGATGCGTAAAACCCTACTCCTACTTTGGTGGATTGTATGTTTGTGTTCTTCAGCTATCTATGGGGCATGAGGAGCTCCAAAATGCCGAATCCTGCTCCTAGTCGCCTTGGGCCTCCTTTTATAGGGAAAAGGGGTTGCCACAGAGGCACACAGTAGGTGGAAAGGGTACAGTGATGTGAGGTTATCACTCGCATTACATGACAAGGCGCATTTAATGCGTCTTGCTTAGGTGTCCTAGCTTTATTGGGGACGGGGGAGAGATATGTCTTGTCCGTCGCCGCTCCTTCTTGTGTCGACACGCGCCCTGGCCAGCGATGCCTGAGATGCCATGTAGGCAGGCAGGCAGCTGAGGTGGCGCAATGTTGGGTCTTCACGAAGATCTGCATGCCGCCACACAGGCGCCTGCCCAGCTGGTTGGGTCGGCAGCTGCATAAGGTTGTGGTAGTTTAGTCGGCGTGGGCCTGATGGTGGCCCTGCGGATGTCCTCGGCAAGGGCCTTGCCGGGGCCCCGGCAAGGGTCTTGCCGCGGCGCCTGCTGCCATCCCCGACAAGGTGCTTGCCGGAGGTCTTGTGGTCTACCTTGGCTGGGATCCCGCCAAGGGTCGTCGTCTTCTTAGTGTGTATCTGGTCTTGAATGTCTTCACAAAGATCTGCATGCAACCACGGGGATGTCTCCCGAATCCTTGCCCCATGGGGGCAGTGGACTCAAGGGTGATCCGCTCCGTAGGCGTGGGGCGAGTTGCCACGGCAAGGGTCTTGCCGGGGCTGCTAAAGCCGGCCCCGGCAAGGATCTTGCCGGGGCTGCTAAAACTAGCTCCCGGCAAGGATCTTGCCGGGGGAACCTGCTTCGTCCCTTTGCTCTTTGTGGTCTTGGCTTTGTTGTTGCTCCAGTTCCATCGAGCTTCGGTCTTACTGAAGGAAATATGCCCTAGAGGCAATAATAAAGTTATTATTTATTTCCTTATATCATGATAAATGTTTATTATTCATGCTAGAATTGTATTAACCGGAAACTTAATACATGTGTGAATACATAGACAAAACAGAGTGTCCCTAGTATGCCTCTACTAGACTAGCTCATTGATCAAAGATGGTTATGTTTCCTAGCCATAGACATGAGTTGTCATTTGATCAACGGGATCACATCATTAGGAGAATGATCTGATGGACAAGACCCATCCGTTAGCTTAGCACTATGATCGTTTAAGTTTTACTGCTATTGCTTTCTTCATGACTTATACATGTTCCTATGACTATGAGATTATGCAACTCCCGAATACCGGAGGAACACTTTGTGTGCTACCAAACGTCACAACGTAACTGGGTGATTATAAAGGTACTCTACAGGTGTCTCCGAAGGTACTTGTTGGGTTGGCGTATTTCGAGATTAGGATTTGTCACTCCGATTGTCGGAGAGGTATCTCTGGGCCCACTCGGTAATGCACATCACTATAAGCCTTGCAAGCATTGCAGCTAATGAGTTAGTTGCGGGATGATGTATTACGGTACGAGTAAAGAGACTTGTTGGTAACGAGATTGAACTAGGTATTGAGATACCGACGATCAAATCTCGGGCATGTAACATACCGATGAAAAAGGGAACAATGTATGTTGTTATGCGGTTTGACCGATAAAGATCTTCGTAGAATATGTGGGAGCCAATATGAGCATCCAGGTTCCGCTATTGGTTATTGACCGGAGACGTGTCTCAGTCATGTCTACATAGTTCTCGAACCCGTAGGGTCCGCACGCTTAAGGTTTCGATGATAGTTTTGTTATGAGTTTATGGGTTTTGATGTACCGAAGGAGTTCGGAGTCCCGGATGAGATCGGGGGCATGACGAGGAGTCTCAAAATGGTCGAGACGTAAAAATCGATATATTGGACGACTATATTCGGATATCGGAAAGGTTCCGAGTGATTCGGGTATTTTCGGAGTACCGGGGAGTTACGGGAATAGAGGAGAGAGGCCAAAAGGAAGGAGGCGTGCACCCCCCTTCTGGTCCGAATTGGACAAGGGGTGCAGCCCCCTTTTCCTTCTCCCTCTCCCCCTCTTTCCTTCTCTCCTACTCCGGAAAGGAAAGGGGAATCCTACTAGCACTTGGGAGTCCTAGTAGGACTCCCCACACTTGGTGCGCCCCCTCTAGGGCCGGCCTCTCCCTCCCTCCTTTATATACGAGGGCAGGGGGGCACCTCTAGATACAACAATTGATCTCTTGATCTCTTAGCCGTGTGTGGTGCCCCCCTCCACCATAGTTCTCCTCGATAAATATTGTAGCGGTGCTTAGGCGAAGCCCTGCGATGGTAGAACGTCAAGATCGTCACCACGCCGTCGTGCTGACGGAACTCTCCCTCGACACTCGGCTGCATCGGAGTTCGAGGGACGTCATCGAGTTGAACGTGTGCTAGAACTCAGAGGTGCCGTAGTTTCGGTGCTTGATCGGTCGGGCCGTGAAGACGTACGACTACGTCAACCGCGTTGTTCTAACGCTTCCGCTTTCGGTCTACGAGGGTACGTAGACTCACTCTCCCCTCTCGTTGCTATGCATCTGATAGATAGATCTTGCGTGATCGTAGGAAAATTTTAAAATACTACGTTCCCCAACAGTGGTATCAGAGCCAGGTTTATGAGTAGACGATATGCACGAGTAGAACACAAGTGAGTTGTGGACGATACTAGTCATACTGCTTACCAGCATGTCATACTTTGATTCGGCGGTATTGTTGGATGAAGCGGCCCGGACCGACATTACGCGTACGCTTACGCGAGATTGGTTCTACCGACGTGCTTCGCACACAGGTGGCTGACGGGTGTCAGTTTCTCCAACTTTAGTTGAATCAAGTGTGGCTACGCCCGGTCCTTGTGAAGGTTAAAACAACACATACTTGACGAAATATCATTGTGGTTTTGTATGCGTAGGTAAGAACAGTTCTTGCTAAGCCCGTAGCGTCCACGTAAAACTTGCAACAACAAAGTAGAGGACGTCTAACTTGTTTTAGCAGGGCATGTTGTGATGTGATATGGTCAAGACATGATGAGTTATACGGTTTTGTATGAAAAGATCATGTTTTGTAAAGTTATCGGCAACTGGCAGGAGCCATATGGTTGTCGCTTTATTGTATGAAATGCAATCGCCATGTAATTGCTTTACTTTATCACTAAGCGGTGGCGATAGTCGTAGAAGCAATAGTTGGCGAGACGACAACGATGCTACGATGGAGATCACGGTGTCGCGCCGGTGACGAAGGTGATCATGACGGTGCTTTGGAGATGGAGATCAAAAGCACAAGATGATGATGGCCATATCATGTCACATATTTTGATTGCATGTGATGTTTATCTTATTATGCTTCTTATTTTGCTTAGTTCGACGGTAGCATTATAAGATGATCCCTTACTAAATTTCAAGGTATAAGTGTTCTCCCTGAGTATGCACCGTTGCGAAAGTTCGTCGTGCCGAGACACCATGTGATGATCGGGTGTGATAAGCTCTACGTTCAAATACAACGGGTGTAAGCCAGTTTTGCACACGCAGAATACTCGGGTTAAACTTGACGAGCCTAGCATATGCAGATATGGCCTCGGAACACTGGAGACCGAAAGGTCGAGCGTGAATCATATAGTAGATATGATCAACATAAGATGTTCATCATTGAAACTACTCCATCTCACGTGATGATCGGACATGGTTTAGTTGATTTGGATCACGTGATCATTTAGATGACTAGAGGGATGTCTATCTAAGTGGGAGTTCTTAAGTAATATGATTAAATTGAACTTTAATTTATCATGAACTTAGTCCTCGTAGTATTAGCATATCTATGTTGTAGATCAATAGCTCGCGATGTTGCTCCCCATTTATTTTTTATATGTTCCTAGAGAAAACTAAGTTGAAAGATGTTAGTAGCAATGATGCGGAATTGTTCCGTGATCTGAGGATTATCCTCATTGCTGCACAGAGAATTATGTCCTTGATGCACCGCTAGGTGACATACCTATTGCAGGAGCAGATGTAGACGTTATGAACGTTTTGACAAAAGCTCGGTATGATGACTACTTGATAGTTTAAGTGCACCATGCTTTATGGCTTAGAACCGGGAATTCAAAAACGTTTTGAACGCCACGGAGCATGTAAGATGTTCCAAGAGTTGAAATTAGTATTTCATACTCATGCCCGTGTCGAGAGGTATAAGACTTCTGACAGTACTTTGCCTACAAGATGGAGGAGAATAGCTCAACCAGTGAGCATGTGCTCAGATTGTCTGGGTACTACAATTACTTGAATCAAGTGGGAGTTAATCTTCCAGATAAGATAGTAATTGACAAAGTTCTCTAGTCACTATCACCAAGTTAGTAGAACTTCGTGATGAACTATAATATGCAAGGGATGACGAAAGGAATTCCCGAGCTCTTCACAATGCTGAAGTCGGCGAAGGTAGAAATCATGAAAAAGAATCAAGTGTTGATGGTTAACAAGACCACTTGTTTCAAGTAAAGGGAAAAGGGATAGAAGGGGAACTTCAAGAAGAATGACAAGCAAGTTGTCACTCCCGTGAAGAAACCCAAAGCTAAAACTCAAGCCTGAAACTAAGTGCTTCTACTGCAAAGGAAATGGTCACTGGAAGTGGAACTGCCCTAGATACTTGGCGGATAAGAAGGATGGCAAAGTGAACAAAGGTATATTTTGATATACAGATTATTGATGTGTACTTTACTAGTGTTCATAGCAACCCCTGGGTATTTGATACCGGTTCAGTTGCTAAAATTAGTAACTCGAAACGAGAATTGCAGAATGAACAGAGACTAGTTAAAGGTGAAGTGACGATGTGTGTTGGAAGTGGTTCCAAGATTGATATAATCATCATCGCACACTCCCTATACTTTCGGGATTAGTGTAAAACCTAAATAAATGTTATTTGGCATTTGCGTTGAGCATGAATATGATTTGATCATATTTGTTGCAATACGGTTATTCATTTAAAGTCATAGAATAATTGTTATTCTGTTTACATGAATAAAACCTTCGATGGTCATACACCCAATGAAAATAGTTTGTTGGATCTCGATCGTGGTGATACACATATTCATAATATTGAAGCCAAAAGATGCAAGGTTAATAATGATAGTGCAACTTATTTGTGGCACTGCTGTTTAGGTCATAATGGTGTAAAGCGCATGAAGAAACTCCATAGTGATGGACTTTTGGAATCACTTGATTATGAATCACTTGGTGCTTGCGAACCATGCCTCATGGCCAAGATGACTAAAACTACATTCTCCGGAACAATGGAGCGAGCAACAGATTTGTTGGAGATCATACATACAGATGTATGTGGACCAATGAGTGTTGAAGCTCGCGGCGGGTATCGTTATTTTCTGACCTTCACTGATGATTTGAGCAGATATGGGTATATCTACTTAATGAAGCACAAGTCTAAAACATTTGAAAAGTTCAAAGAATTTCAGAGTGAAGTGGAGAATCATCGTAACAAGAAAATAAGAGTTTCTACGATATGATCGTAGAGGTAAAATATTTGAGTTAGCGAGTTTGGCCTTCAGTAAAAACAATGTGAAATAGTTTCACTACTCACGCCACCTGGAACACCATAGTGTAATGGTGTGTCCGAACGTCATAACCGTACTTTATTAGATATGGTGCGATCGATGATTTCCCTTACCGATCTACCACTATCGCTTTTGGGGTTATGCATTAGAGACAGATACATTCACGTTAAATAGGGAACCATCTAAATCCATGGAGATGACATCGTATGAACTGTGGTTTGACGAGAAACCTAAGCTGTCATTTCTTTAAGTTTGGGACTGCGATGCTTATGTGAAAAAGTTTCAACATGATAAGCTCGAACCCAAATCGGAGAAGTAAATCTTCATAGGATACCCAAAAGAAACTGTTGGGTACACCTTCTATCACAGATCCGAAGGCAAGGTCTTTGTTGCTAAGAGTGGATCCTTTCTAGAGAAGGAGTTTCTCTCAAAAGAAGTGAGTGGGAGGAAAGTGGAACTTGATGAGGTAATTGTACCTTCTCCCGAATTGGATAGTAGTACATCACAGAAACTGGTTCCAGTGATTCCTACACCAATTAGTGAGGAAGCTAATGATGATGATCATGAAACTTCGGATCAAGTTACTGCTGAACTTCGTAGATCAACCAGAGTACGTTCCGCACCAGAGTGGTACGGCAACCCGGTTCTGGAAGTCATGTTACTGGACCGTGATGAACCTACGAACTATGAGGAAGCGATGATGAGCCCAGATTCCGCAAAATGGCTTGAGACCATGAAATCTGAGATGGGGTCCATGTATGAGAACAAAGTGTGGACTTTGGTTGACTTGCCCGATGGTCGGCAAGCCATCGAAAATAAATGGATTTTCAAGAGGAAGACTGACGCTGACAGTAATGTTACTGTTTACAAAGCTCGACTTGTTGCGAAAGTTTTTCAACAAGTTCAAGGAGTTGACTACGATGAGACTTTCTCACCCGTAGCGATGCTTAAGTCTGTCCGAATCATGTTAGCAATTGCCGCATTTTATGAAATCTGGCAAATGGATAACAAAACTGCATTCTTTAATGGATTTATTAAAGAAGACTTGTATATGATGCAACCAGAAGGTTTTGTCAATCCTAAAGGTGCTAACAAAATGTGCAAGCTCCAGCGATCCATCTATGGACTGGTGCAAGCATCTCGGAGTTGGAATATACGCTTTGATAAGTTGATCAAAGCATATAGATTTATACAAACTTGCGGTGAAGCCTGTATTTACAAGAAGTGAGTGGGAGCACTACAACCTTTCTAATAAGTATATGTGAATGACATATTGTCGATCGTAAATGATGTAGAATTTTCTGGAAAGCATAAAGGAGTGTTTGAAAGGAGTTTTTCAAAGAAAGACCTTGGTGAAGCTGCTTACATATTGGGCATCAAGATCTACAGAGATAGATCAAGACGCTTGATAAGACTTTCGATGAGTACATACCTTGATATGATTTTGAAGTAGTTCAAAATGGATCAGTCAAAGAAGGAGTTCTTTCCTGACTTGTAAGGTGTGAAGTTGAGTAAGACTCAAAGCCAGACCACGGCAGAAAAATATAAAGAGAATGAAAGTTATTCCCTATGCCTCAGCCATAGGTTCTATAAAGTATGCCATGCTGTGTACCAAACATGTTGTGTACCTTGCCATGAGTTTGTCAAGAGGGTACAATAGTGATCCAGGAGTAGATCACTGTACAGCGGTTAAAATTATCCTTAATAACTGGATGACTAAGGAAATGTTTCTCGATTATGGAGGTGATAAAGAGTTCGTCGTAAAGGGTTACGCCGATGCAAGCTTTGACACTAAATCCAGCTGACTCTAAGTATCAATCTGGATGTGTATTGAAAGTGGGAGCAATTAGCTAGAGTAGCTCCATGCAGAGCATTGTAGACACATAGACATTTGCGAAATACATACGGATCTAAATGTGACAGACCCGTTGACTAAACTTCTCTCACGAAGCAAAACATGATCACACCTTAGTACTCTTTGGGTGTTAATCACATAGCGATGTGAACTAGATTATTGACTCTAGTAAACCCTTTGGGTGTTAATCACATGACGATGTGAACTATCGGTGTTAAATCACATGGCGATGTGAACTAGATTATTTACTCTAGTGCAAGTGGGAAACTGAAGGAAATATGCCCTAGAGGCAATAATAAAGTTATTATTTATTTCCTTATATCATGATAAATGTTTATTATTCATGCTAGAATTGTATTAACCGGAAACTTAATACATGTGTGAATACATAGACAAAACAGAGTGTCCCTAGTATGCCTCTACTAGACTAGCTCATTGATCAAAGATGGTTATGTTTCCTAGCCATAGACATGAGTTGTCATTTGATCAACGGGATCACATCATTAGGAGAATGATCTGATGGACAAGACCCATCCGTTAGCTTAGCACTATGATCGTTTAAGTTTTACTGCTATTGCTTTCTTCATGACTTATACATGTTCCTATGACTATGAGATTATGCAACTCCCGAATACCGGAGGAACACTTTGTGTGCTACCAAACGTCACAACGTAACTGGGTGATTATAAAGGTACTCTACAGGTGTCTCCGAAGGTACTTGTTGGGTTGGCGTATTTCGAGATTAGGATTTGTCACTCCGATTGTCAGAGAGGTATCTCTGGGCCCACTCGGTAATGCACATCACTATAAGCCTTGCAAGCATTGCAGCTAATGAGTTAGTTGCGGGATGATGTATTACGGAACGAGTAAAGAGACTTGTTGGTAACGAGATTGAACTAGGTATTGAGATACCGACGATCAAATCTCGGGCATGTAACATACCGATGACAAAGGGAACAATGTATGTTGTTATGCGGTTTGATCGATAAAGATCTTCATAGAATATGTGGGAGCCAATATGAGCATCCAGGTTCCGCTATTGGTTATTGACCGGAGACGTGTCTCGGTCATGTCTACATAGTTCTCGAACCCGTAGGATCCGCACGCTTAAGGTTTCGATGATAGTTTTGTTAAGAGTTTATGAGTTTTGATGTACCGATGGAGTTCGGAGTCCCGGATGAGATCGGGGACATGACGAGGAGTCTCAAAATGGTCGAGACGTAAAAATCGATATATTGGACGACTATATTCGGACATCGGAAAGGTTCTGAGTGATTCGGGTATTTTCGGAGTACCGGGGAGTTACGGGAATAGAGGAGAGAGGCCAAAAGGAAGGAGGCGTGCACCCCCCTTCTGGTCCGAATTGGACAAGGGGTGCAGCCCCCTTTTCCTTCTCCCTCTCCCCCTCTTTCCTTCTCTCCTACTCCGGAAAGGAAAGGGGAATCCTACTAGCACTTGGGAGTCCTAGTAGGACTCCCCACACTTGGTGTGCCCCCTCTAGGGCCGGCCTCTCCTTCCCTCCTTTATATACGGGGGCAGGGGGGCACCTCTAGATACAACAATTGATCTCTTGATCTCTTAGCCGTGTGCAGTGCCCCCCTCCACCATAGTTCTCCTCGATAAATATTGTAGTGGTGCTTAGGCGAAGCCCTGCGACGGTAGAACATCAAGATCGTCACCACGCCATCGTGCTGACGGAACTCTCCCTCGACACTCGGTTGGATCGGAGTTCGAGGGACGTCATCGAGCTGAACGTGTGCTAGAACTCGGAGGTGCCGTAGTTTCGGTGCTTGATCGGTCGGGCCGTGAAGACGTACGACTACATCAACCGCGTTGTTCTAACGCTTCCGCTTTCGGTCTACGAGGGTACGTAGACTCACTCTCCCCTCTCGTTGCTATGCATCTGGTAGATAGATCTTGCGTGATCGTAGGAAAATTTAAAAATACTACGTTCCCTAACACTTACCCTGGCTCACCTCCCTTGCCCTGCTTGGTGTGGCGGTGCCCGTGGCTTACACTGCCCGTGCATAGTTATAGGGGTACAAAAAGTGTACCCCCCCTTTTTGTACACCGACAGGAAAACTAATTTTGGAAAATATTATTTGGCCAAATTATTTTTGTAAGAAAATAATATACTGTTCTATACACATGGTATGATCATTGGGGAGAAGTTTGGAGCAAGGAGATGAAGTATAGATGGTGATGCTATGTTGACTTTAAAGAGCATTTGAAATCACAGAGAGAAAAACCAACTCCAAATAAAAGCGTAATGATGCAAAAAAAGTTTTCGTTGGTCCATATTTTCATGCTTCATTAATGCAATAGCCATGTTACAAAATGCAGGGTGTGGAAACAACATACGGTTCAATCGGAGGAATTGTTTTTGATTAGGCAACACAAAATAAACGGTCCGCCAGATCAAGATGTGTGCGATATACGGCATGCGGTTCACTCGGATGAGCTGTTTGTATTGAGATAAGAGAACATAAGAGGTTCAATATAAGAAGATGTGTGTAATACTTGGCAAACATGTCTGTAATCAAAAATGTGTGCGAAGACCGATAATAACATAAACAGTTGCTGCTAATAATACATGTGTGTTGTGCGATGGGATTACATACAGAACAACACACACACACACACACACATATATATGTATATATATATATATATATATATATATATATATATATATATATATATATATATATATATATATATATATATAAGGACATGGTTGCGTAACCAAATTAAACATCCACTTACATAGGTGGCTACTACACACATGACATTTCCACACACCAATAAAGTAAACTATATATTACATGCATGATTAACTAGCATAAACAATCATCTGGTCATCATCTACTTCTTTTGTTGCTTTCTCTGCTTGTGGCTCGATCCGGGATCGTCTATTTGGATAACAAGGCACTTCCTCATGCCAACGATCCTCCTATCCATCTCGTAGCATGTGTACACGCTCATGGCGGCGAACGTGAGGTGAGGTTCATCCAGTTGCCACATCCAGGCCCTGTGCCAGGATACGAGACTTGTTCTCTTGGCATCCTGCTTCATCTTTTCGTAGTAGGTGTCGATGATGGCTGAGGCGAGTTCAACCAGGGAGTCCTTCTTCGTGCTGCCCCAGACCCTATAGTGCTCACGGATTTCGACAAGGTTCTGGCAGGCCAAGCCCGTAAACCTGAGCGCTTTTACATAGTCGGTGATTTCCACCGTGGTGAACTTGTAGACGGTGCTGTTGACAAACCTGTTGAAATGGTCGCAAGGCTCTTTAGTCATGCAGTAGTGGTAGATGAGGACATGACGGCCCACGCATAACTTGGTGACGGTAACCTTTTGATCTATGTCGGGACGACCGGCGGTGTACTGGAGGTCGATGCCGACCACCTTGTACTTGTCTCGAGTAAGCAACTGCTCAACGTTTTTGATGTAGTCGTCCACCACGGCCGGGTCGATGGAGTACACCACAGAGAGATTTGTCTCCCTTGCGTGGATCTCCACTTTATTCTCTTCGAACTCCATTGGAGCGCCGCTGGACATCTCCTCTCTATGTGTTGTTGTGGGTGTGCTTGTTGTCTTGTGGGGCGCGATCGAAAGGTTGAAGAGACTAAGGTTATAATTTCCGCGAGAATTAAAGGGGAAGCCGAACTGCCTATAATATCGGCAGGACTTGATGGCAGTTCTACTTTGCAGCGCGTAACTCCACCATGCCACACATAACTTCATCGGGTGGCAACGCGCGCGGCGCAACCCCATGCATATGGGGCCCCAGGGGTGATCGTGCGCACGCCCAACCGCTGGCAGAGCACACGTGTAGGGACGCGAGCAGAGCCCTCCGCGGTCGCCTCAATGTAAGCACGTGTAGGGATGCATATAGTAGTTGAACATGCAATGAAAAGGTTTCCACAAGCCGAGCGTGCCGCGACGACTAACGGTGAGCAGAGCTTGCCGAGGGACGCGAGCAGAGGCCGGTACAGTGATACATGGCAAATAAGACGAACTGTTAAAGCGATGTGCATTCGTATTTTATTAGTTTATTTCTACTTATAAACCAGGACAGGGGTATAGTAGGTAATTAAATCGCAAAAGTTTTTTCGTATTAACCGTATGTGTATGTGTCCTTTCATCCTACTCTCGCACGTCTTGTCACCTCGCTACCGCAGATGGCTTACAACGCAAGCTTCCGAAGTGCACGGGGGCGTTCTTTTGGCCAAACGATGGCACCAATGAATCGTCGGTGAGCCCGTTCCCGTGCAATCTTGCAGGTTCCCGCGCAAGCTTCCCGCCCGACTCGGTGAAATCCCCCAAAATCCCGATGCTTACCGATCTGCTATATAAACCCTCACGGCCGATGATTCCTGTGTTGCATTTTGCCCTCCCTCCCTCCAGCTTATCTGATCTTCTTCTCCCACAATCGCAAAAGGCACCGGTCCGTCCTCGTCGCTCAGCCACTCTGTCGGCATCAGAGAACAACTCTAGCTGGGATGGTACCCTGCGGCGACGGCACAGTTCCCACCGTAGTGTAGTGCGTGTGGCGTCCCTGTTGGGTGTGCGCAGAACACCCACAACATGCTCCGCCGCCGCTACCCATCGGCAGCTGTTGTCGGCCGCCAATGCCTCTACACCACCATCGAAAGCCAGGGCCATCGCCCGCTACGCCCCCGAGGCACGAAGGCGGGAGGTTTTTGATGACCCACAAGTGTAGGGGATCTATCGTAGTCCTTTAGATAACTAAGAGTGTCGAACCCAACGAGGAGCAGAAGGAAATGATAGGCAGTTTTCAGGAAGGTATTTTCTGCAAGCACTGAAATTATAGGTAACAGATAGTTTTGTGATAAGGTAACTGGTAGCAAGTAACAAAAGGTAAAAGTAAATAAGGTGTAGCAAGGTGGCCCAATCATTTTCGTAGCAAAGGACAAGCCTAAACAAACTCTTATATGAAGGAAAGCGCTCCCGAGGACACATGGGAATTATCGGCAAGCTGGTTTTCATCACGTTCATATGATTCGCGTTCGGTACTTTGATAATTTGGTATGTGGGTGGACCGGTGCTTGGGTGCTGTCCTTACTTGGACAATCCTCCCACTTATGATTAACCTCTAATGCAAGCATCCGCAACTACAAAAGAAGTAGTAAGGTAAACACAATTATAGCATGAAACAAATGGATCCAAATCAGCCCCTTACGAAGCAATGCATAAACTAGGGTTTAAGCTTCTGTCACTCTAGCAACCCATCATCTACTTATTACTTCCCAATTCCTTCCTCTAGGCCCAAATAATGGTGAAGTGTCATGTAGTCAACGTTGACATGACACCACTAGAGGAGAGACATCATACATCTCATCAAAATATCGAACGAATACCAAATTCACATGACTACTAATAGAAAGACTTCTCCCATGTCCCCAGGAAAAAATGTAACTACTCACAAGACATAAGTTTGTTCATGATCAGAGGGGTATTAATATGCATAATGGATCTGAACATATGATCTTCCACCAAATAAACCAACTAGCATCAACTACAAGGAGTAATCAACACTACTAGCAACCCACATGTACCAATCAGAGGTTTGGGTACAAATATTGGATACAAGAGATGAACTAGGGTTTGAGAGGAGATGGTGCTGGTGAAGATGTTGATGAAGATAGCCCTCCCCAAGATAGGAGAGTTGTTGGTTATGACGGTGGTGACGATTTCCCCCTCCTGGAGGGAAGTATCCCTAGCAGAACAGCTCTGCCGGAGCCAAAGATTGGTTTCCGCCAAGGTTCCGCCTCTAGACGGCGGCGTCTGGACCCGAAAGCCTCCTTATGATTTTTTCCAGGTCAAAACACCTCATATAGGAGAAGATGTGCATCGGGGGGGCACGAGGCAGGGGGCGCGCCCCCCATCCTCGTGGACAGCTGGTGGTCCCCCTGGTGATCTTCTTTCCCCCGATATTTTATATATGTTCTGAAACAGTGTCCTATGAAGTTTCGGGGCTTTTTGAGTTGTGCAGAATAGGTTTCCAGAGGTTGCTTCTTTTCCAGCCCAGAATTACAGCTGCCGGCATTCTCCCTCTTCATGTAAACCTTTTAAAATAAGAGAGAAAAGGCATAAGTATTGTGACAAAACATGTAATAACAACACATAATGCAATAAATATCAACATATAAGCATGATGCAAAATGGACGTATGAACTCCCCCAAGCTTAGACATCGCTTGTCCTCAAGCGAAAGCCGATATCGAAAAATATGTCCACATGTTTAGAGATAGAGGTGTCGATAAAAATAAAATACGGACATGAGGGCATCATGATCAATCTCATAACAACAACATATATATTTTCCTATGATTCTTATGCTAAAGTAACAATTCATTCACAATATCGAGCGTGAATCATAAACTGCAATGAAAACTAACAAACTTTGATCTCGGTCATTGAAGGAGTTGCAATTTACCGTAACATCGGAAATAGTCAAAATAAGAGCTTTTCTGCAAGCCTACATACTCAACTATCATATAGTCTTTCACAATTTCTCACACTCATGCAATAATTATTGTTATGGAGTTTTGACATAGAGAAAGATAGGGCTTATGGTGTTGCCTCCAAACCTTTTACCTCATGGGTAATGTCAACAGTAATAGACCATGGAAACTTACATCCAAGTGGGTATATATGCCAGGATCTTTCTAACACAATGTGCTTGCCAAAGGATAAAATGTTAAAAGGAAAAGTGAATTTCACCTTGACTCTTATAAGGCAAGAATAATAGATAGGCCCTTCGTAGAGGGAAGTAGAGGTTGTCATGTGCTTTTATGGTTGGATGCATAAAGTATTAGCACAGAAGAACGTCACTTTATATTTCCACTTGTGATAAGGACCTTTATTATATAGTTCATCACTTTTATTACTTCCATATCACAAGATCGTATAAAGCTTATTTCCTCTACACTAGTAAATCATACATATTTTGGCGAATTTGCAACATGACAACTTGGAAGGATCTTACGCAATCCATATGTAGGTATGGTTTTCCAGTGAGCGCATGAAGTTAAAATCCCCCATGAATAACCAAAGATCTTCAGGTTCAAATGTAATATTATCAAACCAATCAGTAAAAGTAGCCCTTGTTGGTCCAGCACAAGGTCCATATATGTTAGATAAGAACCAACTGTCATTAGATTGGATCGAAGTCATTTTCAGAGTTATAGGAAAAGGGTATTGATGAATGAGTTGTCCCGAGAACTGACTACTACACCAAGCTATGAGAAGACCCCCCGAGGCTCCTTCCGATGGAACAAATTCAAACTTATCAAAACGCCTGGGGCAGCATTTCCGAAGGAAGGAGTGATCAAAATCTGCCTTCTTCGTTTCTTGTAGACATATAATGGAGCAGTTCGATTCATCAATCTTGTTACGTAAGGCATCACACTTAGCAGTAGAATTTAAACCACGAATATTCCAGCACAAAATATTCCACATTAAAGCAACCATCACAGATTGTACGGATAGCGAGCAAAGAAACTTAGAACAGTGCGCAAAGAAAATAACTCAAAGATAAAGTCTTCAGGCTTCATTCTGCTTGCTTCCACTCGGGGGCGCAAGCGGTTTATCTTCAGTGAGTTCTTCTGCAGGAATCGCACAGAGAGAAGTCCCAAGCCTCTGCAGAGTTGCAATTGAAGTGTGGGCTGGAATCGAAGCAGAGGGGGCCTCCGAGGGTTCGATAAGCTGGAGTTGAGGAAAGGCAGGGTCCCTACGTGGCTTGACATAGGACGACTTGCGTTTCACGTCCGCCATCGATGGAGGTTTGAAACCCTGATAACGAGTTGTACGCACGCTTCGGCGAACTTCAGACACATCAAGTGGTGTGAAGACCTGACGCTTTCTCTTATTGGTACAGACTTCCACCTCCATATCCTGTGAATGCAGATCAATGTGCCACGGTCCTTCTCTGTCTTCAGTCCTATCCTCATCCCTCAAGCTGACGCATAGCAGGTGCAGTTGTTCAGAGAAAAATTCAGAGCATAGGGACCAAACTGCTGCTGGAAAGAGAATCGTAGAAGTTCCCGGATGAAACGGTGAGAAAGGGAACACAGAGAAACAAGCACTACCCACAAGGCCCACCAGCACATTTTGAAGCCCTTCAGCAAACCTGGACCAAGTTTCATCAGTACTCTCCTCGTCAGTCTTCCATCCAATCCTGGGTGTAAAAACAGAACAATAGAAGCAGAGAACGAAGTTGAACCAGTTATCTTCTGGCTCAGTTACTTCCATGGATGTGACATGCTCATTGAACTGCACAAAGTTCAAATCCCCCTGTGGAGAGCCATGTATAAGTCGCTCGGCAGCATCTTCAATCATGTTTACATGTTCGTTCCAAACTCTCAAACCATCATCAAAACCAGAATCTGCTTGTTGAATACCATCCATCATAGAAGGACCCTCATAACCAGTAAAAGCTCTGAAGCTGAAACCACTATAAGCTGGTGGAACTGGGGGCAAGACTGGCCACTCCCCCCAACCCTGTTGTGGGGGAGGAGGAGGAGGAGGAGCCTCCCAAGCATTAGCCGCATTCTGTAATTGCCAAACCTGAGCTTCATGGTGATGCTGCTGCATGGCATTCAGGAAAGGAAGATGATTGGGGTGTGGGGATGCTCCCATAGGAGGAGGCGCTTCTTCATCTCCAACAAGCCCCTGGCTTGGGTTTCTGCCATTTAGCACATAAACAGGAACTGTCCAAGATGTTCCAAGACCACTAATATCCGTAAAGCGCTTGATGATCAGACTGAACGGAACCAAAGCAAGCTCATTGATAAGAACTCGAACTAGCACTCTAGATTTACGATGACCAGGGCGGTGCCAATACATGCATCTACCAAAACACGAAACCGCTTTGATAATGTAATGCTCAGTTTGGTAGTTAAGGGGGAACCCAAGCAGCATAACCCAGGCATCACGTTCAATCACAGGCCTACGCATGTTAGGGCCTTCATCATGCCGCAGTAAGGAGAAAGTAGAATGCTCATCGAGAGGTTGGGCTCCCCTACTAATCAGCGTATCCCTAACAACACTGTCATTGAAGCGAATCAGACCTACACAGAAAGGGTAGATCTCACCCTCAGAGGTCGGAGCACCATGATCTTCCAGCAGCACACGTCGAACTTCAGCTAGAACTTCCTCACGTTGCAGATCCGGCGGCGGTGGTTCCACGACCACCAAAGCATGGTGCGAATGGTCGAGCGGAGGATCATCAACCACCACCATGTTGCGCTGAAGCCGCCCAGCCAGGCTAAGTTGAATATCCATCTCACTAGGGAGGAACTGGAAGGGAAGCACTGGAAGGTTCGCCATGGAGGGGAGGGGAGAGGAGGGGAGCTCGAGGTGGGAGGCAGAACAGAGCAATGGGGTGCAAGGTGACGGCTGGGTCAGAGCTTTGGCTATGTCCTCGGGAATCGGGCGGGCGGAGATAGGTTGGCAGGTATGCGAAACGTCCGGGGCAAAATCGGCATTCTGTTGCAAAGAAGTAGGTACATCCCTGCTATTACGTTTGGCAATCCAAACTTTCTTAGTTATCCCGACTTTCCTTTTGACTCTCCAAACTTGCTTGTTGTAAACATTCTGTTGTGAAGAAATCCCTGAAAATCTGCATTTGTTCCGTTTCTGCCAAATCAAGATATTTTAGAGTTGGGTATTCCCCAAATGAAGAAGAATGCTTTGCCTTAGGATAAACATCTTTTTGTACCCATGCAAAACGCTTAGCAGGAAGAACTCTAGCCAGACAGTTCCAACGTAGATGTCCACTAGCGCCACAGATATTACAGCTTAGAACATTTGAGAGGTTGCATGGAGTACCTTTGGTGCCTTTTGATGCTGAAGAAGTTGAAGCACTGCTAGATGGATAAAACTTAATTGTGTTGGAGCAAAACTCTTTGACATGACCACTTTTTTCACATAAGAGGCATACACGTAACTTTTGATAAATGAAGTCCTTCGGAGGCAATGAACGAAGATTAAGGACCGAGGAAATGATATCATTAGAATAACCCGCTTGCCAAAGGTCAAGAACTTCCTCGAGCTTTATCGTAGGAATTTGATCCCAATAAGAAGTAGCAAAATTATCACCATAGAAACGTTTACCGATGACCTGTGAATTCTTCGAATAAATAATTGGATCAAAACTCCCCAAAGCAACTTGAATGGAAATATAGATGATGTGATCAGATTCAATGAGATCATTAGTCATGTTGGTTTGATTGAGATACCAATCAAGGGTCGTAGATATACTTGGAGTAATATGCAGGAGCATCCTCTTCTTGAGCAACTCGACTAGTTCTTTTCTACACCTGAATGGACTCTGAAGTTCCCTAATACCACTGTTAAGCCTCTTGCTCGCCCGATTTCGGACCATGTTCCGTGTGTTTTATCTGTGGAGACAGCGATCCCTAGGTCTAAAATTTTTAGGTTTGAAAATTACTGGGCCTGTCACTCTGGGTTTTTGGATGTGGTTAGCAATTCTTGGAATGCTCCACTCAAAGCATCCTCGAGTGCCACTTTGATATCTGCTAAGCTTAAAAGACTCCGATACGCTCTGAAGAAATGGAGCAAATCACTCTCCAAATTAAAAATGTTGCTTGAAAATTGCAACCACCTTTTGTTACAATTGGACAATTTGGAAGATCTAAGGCCACTGTCAATTCCAGAAGCAAATTTCAGAAACATTTTAAAAACACATGTCATGCGGTTACTGAAATATCAAAGTGATTATTGGAAACAACGCTATATTGTCAGATGGGCGGTTAAGGATGAAGAGAATACTAAATACTTCCAAGCGCGTGCTACTGAAAGATTAAGAAGAAACTCTATTGCTAATTTGGTTTTGGAAAGTGGCCAGGTGATTGAAAATCATGATGAAAAAGCAAGTGCTTTCCTTGCTTGCTTCAAGAGCCGGATGGGAATCTCCATGCCCCCGGTCTATGATTTCGAGCTTGCTGACATTGTTCTTAAGTGCCCCGATCTGGAAGACTTATTTTTGCCTTTTTCAAGGGAGGAGGTAGATAATGTAATCAGAAACATACCAGCTGATCGAGCACCTGGTCCGGATGGTTTCAACGGCCTATTTTTAAAAATATCATGGGATATTATAAAGGAGGACTTCTATAAACTGACAGAGGACTTTTGGGCTGGAAGAATCAATCTACAATGCATCAACACCTCTCTAATTACTTTGATCCCCAAAAAACTTGTCCCCGAATCGGTAAATGACTATAGACCCATCTCTTTGATGAATTGTGTGCTAAAGGTGCTTACGAAATTTCTTGCTGAAAGATTACAACGAAGGATCCTGCAAGTAGTGCACCGAAATCAGTATGGTTTCATCAAAACAAGAACCATACAAGATTGTCTGGGCTGGGCCTTTGAATACCTACATCAATGCAAACATTCGGGCAAAGAGATTGTTATCCTAAAGCTAGACTTTGAGAAGGCGTTTGATACAATGGACCACTCTTTCATCTTAAAAATGCTCCAGTGTAAAGGATTTGATGATCGGTGGTGTATGTGGATACAAAATATCCTACAGTCTGGATCATCATCTATTCTCCTAAATGGGATTCCTGGTACTGAGTTCCAATGCAAACGTGGGGTTAAACAAGGGGATCCGGTGTCGCCCCTACTTTTTGTGCTAGCGGCAGATCTGCTTCAATCTTTGATCAATAAAGCATGGAGGGAAGGTCACATCACACTCCCTATATCTCAACCTGACTCTGAAGATTACCCTGTGATTCAATATGCGGATGACACCTTAATCGTGCTGCCAGCTGAGTCGCGGGAGTTGAATACGATAAAGCTGATTTTGGATTCGTATGCCCGAGCAACAGGACTGAAAATCAACTACTCTAAATCGCAGTTAATGCCAATAAATGTAAGTATGAGTAAAACAGCGGAGTTAGCTCGTGTTTTGGGATGTCAGGTAGGTTCGATGCCTTTTACCTATCTGGGGCTGCCGCTTGGCACCACCAGGCCAACTGTCAGGGATCTAATGCCTCTGGTAGACAAGATCGAGCGGAGACTAACAGCGACTGCCATCTGGCTATCTTATGGTGAGAGGGTGCAACTCATTAACTCAGCTCTGTCATCGCTACTATCCTTTGCGATGTGTGTGCTCAAGCTACCACTGAAACTGATCGATATTTTCGATCGTGCGAGGAGACACTGTCTTTGGAGAAAAGAGATCGATCGAGATGCAAGAACAAATTCTTTGGCGGCCTGGGATATGGTCTGTAGACCATAGAAGAAAGGTGGTTTGGGAATACTTGACCTTAAGATCCAGAACAAAGCTTTGCTGCTCAAATACATACATAAATTCATTCATAAGCATGACACTCCCTGGGTCCTGCTGGTCTGGAATGCTTACTACGAGGAAACACCCCCGCATGCCAAGCCCCCATGTGGATCGTTCTGGTGGCGTGATGTTTTTTCACTAATAGACATTTACAGAGGTATCACCACTTGTGTACCAGCTGCGGGTGACACGATTCTGCTCTGGAAGGACGTGTGGATCAATGACAGACCTTTGGCAGAAACTCACGACCATCTTTTCTCGTTTACACTTGACGAGGACGTCTCTTTGGCCCAATTCTACCGTAATGATACGGCTGCAGATAACTTCATGCTCTCTCTGTCGTTGGAAGCCCGAGAAGAACTGAACGATCTGCACCAGGTGCTGGCTGGTATGACTTTGGACCCAATGGAAACTGATGAATGGATCATGTGCTGGGGGGATACGCAATTCAAACCGAGGAAGTTTTATGCCTATGTTTTCAGAAGCATAACGGTCCCGCAATACATCGCCTCAATATGGAAAACAAAATGCATCATGAGGCACAAGGTTTTCGCGTGGTTGATGCTTAATGATCGGGTAAACACCAGAGATCTCTTGCAACGGCGACACTTTCACATTGGGGATGATCATGATTGTCCCATGTGTAACTCCGGAGTGCTTGAAACAAACAAACATTTATTCTTTGACTGCCCGTTCGCGGTGACATGCTGGGATGCGGTGGGTATAAGCTGGGGTGATGATCAAGACTTGCAGCACAAGTTTGACACGGCGAAAGCTGGGTGGCATGGACCTCTCTTCAAGGATATAACCATTTTGGCAGCCTGGAACATTTGGAAACAAAGGAATAACAAGGTCTTCGAAGAAGTGATCCCCACACATGTAGACTGGTTGAGAAGACTTAAGGAGGACTTGGTTATTTTAGGTTATAGGATCTCCCCTCAAAACCTAGCTTTCTTGAGGGGTTTTAGTAACTCTCTCTCTATCTAGCACCCCCTTCTATTTTTGGCCACCTTTTGGCTGGTGACAGCCCCTCCCTGTATTTTATAATGTAAATTCTAGCTTTTGAGTGCCAACTCTCTGTTTGCACTCATAGCATATATAATGGAAAAGCAATAGTAGGAGTCTCTCCTGCTGTTTTGATGTGTCAAAAAAAATATGTAGGTATGGTGGACTCTCATGGCAAAACTGGGTTTAAGGAAGTAATGAAGCACAATTAGTATCTCTACTTGGTGCGAGGAGTTTTGGCTAGCATGAGGGGGAAAGGCAAGCTCAACATGTTGGATGATCCATGACAATATAATTTATTTCGGATATAAGAAAATATAACCCATTATGTTGTCTTCCTTGTCCAACATCCACTCTTTAGCATGTCATATTTTAATGAGTGCTCACAATCATAAAATATGTCCAAGATAGTATATTTGTATGTGAAGCCTCTCTTGGTTTATTACTTCCTCTTAATTGCAACGATGACCAAAACTATGTTTGTAAACTCCCAACAACTTTTATTCATCATACTCTTTATATGTGAAGTCATTACTTCCCATAAGATCAATATGATCTCTATGATACTTTTTATATTCTTTTATTCTATCATGAACAA
This sequence comes from Secale cereale, assembly GCA_902687465.1. Lineage (NCBI taxonomy): Eukaryota > Viridiplantae > Streptophyta > Magnoliopsida > Poales > Poaceae > Secale > Secale cereale. The sequence goes on from LR738710.1 coordinate 303,683,920, forward strand.
AGTGAGGAAATCAAGCCCTTGACTCAACACTAATCTTTATTGTATAGCTCACGGACTCGATTACAAAGGGTAAAGATCATAATGCAAAAGCTCACAACTACATCATGGTAACTTTATTCTACTAGATCGAGATATTACCAAAAGGATCGAACTAAGAAAAAGGTAAAGGTAGGAGTGATGGTGATACGATACCGGGGTCACTCCCCCAAGCTTGGCAGTTGCCAAGGGGAGTTCCCATACCCATATAATTATGTTCCCTTCTTTGGAGATGGTGATGATGGCTTCTTCCTTAGCTTGCGCTTAAGGACAAAATTTTGCTCCTTTAGATCATTGATCTCTTGCTCAAGATTTAATATCTTCTTGCATAGTGCCTTCTTGTTTTCCTGCAAGAGGTTAATAGGGATAAATTCGATCTTAGGTCGCTTTACTCTGTCGGGGAGGCTTGACTTTTTGAACTCCACATGCATGTCCCCCGGTTGAGGTAGTGGGACTTCGTCTTCATCTGAGCTGGTCCAATCCTTCCCCTTGGGATCATGGTCCTCTTCTTCTTCCGTGGTCCAACCATAATGCTCCAAGTCCCCACGGACCTTAGAGTCCGTGAGGAAATCCGCCACATATCTTTCTCTCTCCGAATCCTGGGACGACATATTTCTCTTATCTGCGACAGAAACAGCTCGAAACAAAAACAGAGGATTTTTGCGTGATACAGAGGTCAAAACCTTCGGGAGTATATATAATGCATTTTTACCGACCAAAAGGAGTAACTTACAAGAAATCGGAGTCCGAGAGGCACACGAGGTGCCCACGAGGCAGGGGGCACGCCCAGAGGAAGGGGGCGTGCCCTCCACCGTCGTGGATGCCTCGTGTCTCTTTCGGACTGCCACTTATTTTTCTATTTTTCTAAATATTCCAAAACGGTGAAAATTTGCCTTTAGAACTGTTTTGGAGTCGGTTTACTTACCATACCACGTACCTCTTCCTTTTCGGAGTCTGAATCGTTCTGGAAAGTGTCCCTTATGTATTCCTCCGGGGTTACGGTTTCAATAACATTGGTTTCAATATTTATAGGATTACCTGAGATATAATGTTTTATTCTTTGACCGTTCACCACCTTCGGATTTGTACCTTCGAAGTTGTTGATTTTTATGGCACCGGAACGATAGACCTCCTCGATAACGTAAGGTCCTTCCCACTTAGAGAGAAGTTTTCCTGCAAAAAATCTTAAACGAGAACTGTATAGCAAGACATAATCACCTACATTAAACTCACGCTTTTGTATCCTTTTGTCATGCCATCTTTTGACTTTTTATTTAAAGAGCTTGGCATTCTCATAGGCATGGGTTCTCCATTCATCAAGGGTGCTAATGTCAAATAACCTCTTCTCATCGGCAAGTTTGAAATCGTAATTGAGCTCTTTAATAGCCCAATATGCTTTATGTTCTAGCTCAAGAGGTATGTAACAAGCTTTTCCATAAACCATCTTATGTGGAGACATACCCATAGGATTTTTGTATGCAGTTCTATAGGCCCATAGTGCATCATCATGTTTTTTGGACCAATTCTTTCTAGACCTATTAACTATCTTTTGCAAAATTAATTTCAACTCTCTATTACTTAGTTCTACTTGACCACTAGTCTGAGGGTGATAAGGGGATGCAATTCTATGGTTAACATCATACTTTGCAAGCATTTTACGGAAAGCACCATGAATAAAGTGTGAACAACCATAAGTCATTAGGTATCGAGGGACTCCAATCCTCGGGAAAATAACTTCTTTAAGCATCTTAATAGAGGTGTTATGATCAGCACTACTAGTTGGAATAGCTTCTGCCCACTTAGTAACGTAATCAACAGCAACTAGAATATGTGTGTACCCATTAGAGGCAGGAAACGGTCCCATATAATCAAAGCCCCAAACATCAAATGGTTCAATAACAAGTGAATAATTCATAGGCATTTCTTGACGTTTACTAATATTACCAATTCTTTGACATTCATCACAAGATAAGACAAACTTACAGGCATCCTTGAAGAGTGTAGGCCAATAAAAACCGGATTGCAATACCTTATGTGCAGTTCTATCTCCTGCAAGGTGTCCTCCATAAGCTTCGGAGTGGCACTTGCATACGATCTGTTCCTGTTCATGCTCAAGTACACAACGTCTAATAATACCATCTACTCCTTCTTTATAAAGATGTGGGTCATCCCGGAAGTAATGTCTCAAATCATAGAAGAACTTCTTCTTTTGATAGTATGTGAAGCTAGGAGGTATAAACTTAGCAACAATATAATTAGCATAATCAGCATACCATGGGGCAGTTCGAGAAGTATTTGTGACAACTAATTGTTCATCGGGAAAGCTATCATCATTTGGTTGTGGGTCATCAAGTATATTCTCTTGCCTAGACAAGTTATCTGCAACGGGGTTCTCATCTACCTTTCTATCAATAATATGCAAGTCAAACTCTTGCAGCAAGAGAATCCATATAATAAGTCTAGGTTTAGCATCTTTTTTTTCCATAAGGTATTTGATAGCAGCATGATCAGTGTGAATAGTTACTTTAGAATCAACAATATAGGGTTTAAACTTATCACAAGCAAATACAACTGCTAAAAATCCTTTCTCAGTAGTAGCATAATTTTTCTGGGCACTATCTAGAGTTTTACTAGCATATTGGATAACATTCAATTTCTTATCAACTATTTGCCCTAAAACAGCACCTACAATATAATCACTAACATCGCACATAATCTCAAAGGGTAAATTCCAGTTAGGAGGCTAGACAATAGGTGCAGAGATCAATGCTTTCTTAAGTATTTCAAATGCCTCTAGACAAACATCAACAAAAATAAAAGGAATATCTTTTTGTAAGAGATTAGTTAGAGGCCTGGAGATTTTGGAGAAGTCCTTAATGAACCTCCTATAAAACCCGACATGACCAAGGAAACTTCGTATACCTTTGATGTCCTTGGGGCACACCATCATTTCAATAGAATCAACTTTAGCCTTGTCAACTTCAATACCTCTTTCAGAAATTTTATGTCCCAAGACAATGTTTTCATTAACCATAAAGTGGCACTTCTCCCAATTCAAGACAAGATTAGTGTTTTCACATCTCTGCAAAACTCGATCAAGGTTGCTTAAGCAATCATCAAAAAAGTTTCATAAACGGAGAAATCATCCATGAAAACCTCGACAATCTTTTCACAAATATCAGATAATATAGCCATCATGCATCTTTGAAAGGTAGCAGGTGCATTACAAAAACCAAAAGGCATACATCTATAAGCAAAGGTACCGAAAGGGCAAGTAAAAGTGGTCTTTTCTTGATCCCCTTTTGACACAGGTATTTGAGAGAAACCAGAATAACCATCTAGAAAGCAAAAATGAGTATGTTTGATAACCTTTCTAGCATTTGATCAATAAAAGGAAAGGGGTAATGATCTTTCTTAGTAGCTTTATTTAATTTACAAAAATCAATTACCATCCTATAACCTGTAACAATTCTTTGCATGATCAATTCATCTTTATCATTAGGAACTACAGTCATAGCTCCTTTCTTAGGGACACAATGGACATGACTTACCCACTGGCTATCAGCAACTGGATAGATAATACCTGCCTCTCGAACCTTTAGTATTTCCTTCCTTACCACTTCTTTCATCTTAGGATTTAACCGTCGCTGATGATCAATAACCGGTTTAACATTTTCTTCCAACTTTATCTTGTGTTGGCATAAAGTGGGACTAGTGCCCTTAAGATCATCCAGAGTATATCCAATAGCAGCACGATGCTTCTTCAGAGTTTTCAATAGTTTTTCTTCTTCCTGTTCTGAAAGGTTAGCAATAATAATAACATGATATATCTTCTTTTCATCAAGATAATCATACTTAAGATTATCAGGTAAAGGTTTAAGTTCAAATGCGGGATCACCCTTAGGTGGAGGTGGATCCCCTAGGATTTCAATAGGCAAGTTGTTTTTCAATACGGGTCCCTGATTAAAGAATATTTCATCTATTTCCCTTCTCTCATTCATATGCATATCATTTTCATGGTCTAGCAAGTATTGTTCTAAAGGACCATTAGGAGGTACATCAATAGAAGCAATACCAATAATTTCCTCTTTACTAGGTAGTTCTTTATCAAGGGGTTGTCTACAAAATTTAGCAAAGTTAAAATCATGAGACATATCCCCTAAACCAACAATAACGATATCTTTCACGTAGTCTATCTTAGCATTAACAGTATTCAAGAAGGGTCTACCAAATATAATGGGACAAAAGTCAACTTGTGGGGAACTAAGAATAAAAAATTCAGCAGGGTATTTAACCTTCCCACACAAGACTTCAACATCTCAAACAATCCCAACTGGTGAAATAGTGTCTCCATTAGCTAGCTTAATAGTAACATCAATCCCTTCTAACTCAACAGGAGCAATATCATGCATAATTTCTTGATATAAGGTATGAGGGATTATACTTCCACTAGCACCTACGTCACATAAACCATGATAGCAATGATCTCCTATCTTAACAGAGATAACAGGGAAGCCTATAATAGGTCTTTGTTTATTCCTAGCATCGGGTTTGGCTATTCTAGCAGATTCCTCTTGGAGGTAAATAACATGTCCATCTAAATCTTCTACCAAGAGATCTTTAACCATAGCAACACTAGGTTCAACTTCAATTTGCTCAGAGGGTGTAGGTGTTCTAGTATTACTCTTACGAACCACGGTTGAAGCTTTAGCATGATCCTTTATTCTAACAGGGAAATGTGGTTTCTCAATGTAAGCTGTAGGAACAATAGGATCAACATTATAAGTGATAGTCGTTTCTTCAACTTTAACAGGTTCAACTACTTTTACTTCAATGCGAGGATGGTATTTAAACCACTTCTCCTTTGTAAGATCAACATGAATAGCAGATTATTCACAAAAAGAAGCTACTATCTCAGAGTTAAGTCCATACTTAGTGCTAAACTCACTGAAAACATCTGTATCCATAAAAGCTTTAACACAATCAAACTTAGGGGTCATACCTGACTCCTTACCTTCGTCGAGATCCCAATATTCAGAGTTGCGTTTATTTATTTCTAATAAATCCCATTTGAATTCAATAGTCTTCATCATAAAAGAGCCAGAACAAGAAGTATCGAGCATTAACGATCATTGAGAGAAAGTCGAGCATAATTTAAAAGAGTAGGCCAATAAAAACCGGATTGCAATACCTTATGTGCAGTTCTATCTCCAGCATGGTGTCCTCCATAAGCTTCGGAGTGGCACTTGCGTAGGATCTGTTCCTGTTCATGCTCAGGTACACAACGTCTAGTAAAACCATCTACTCCTTCTATATAAAGATGTGGGTCATCCCAGAAGTAATGTCTCAAATCATAGAAGAACTTCTTCTTTTGATGGTATGTGAAGCTAGGAGGTATAAACTTAGCAACAATATAATTAGCATAATCAGCATACCATGGAGCAGTTCGAGAAGTATTTATGCCAGCTAATTGTTCATCAGTAAAGCTATCATCAATTGGTTGTGGGTCATCAAGTATATTCTCTTGCCTAGAGAAGTTATCTGCAACGGGGTTCTCATTTCCCTTTCTATCAATAATAGGCAAGTCAACCTCTTGCAGCAAGATAACCCATATAATAAGTCTAGGTTTAGCATCTTTCTTTTCCATAATGTATTTGATAGTAGCATGATCAGTGTGAATAGTTACTTTAGAATCAACAATAAAGGGTTTAAACTTATCACAAGCAAATAGAACTGCTAAAAATCCTTTCTCAGTAGTAGCATAATTTTTCTGGGCACTATCTAGAGTTTTACTAGCATATTGGATAACATACAATTTCTTATCAACTCTTTGCCCTAAAACAGCACCTACAATATAATCACTAGCATCGCACATAATCTCAAAGGGTAAATTCCATTTAGGAGGCTGGACAATAGGTGTAGAGATCAATGCTTTCTTAAGTATTTCAAATGCCTCTAGACAAACATCAACAAAAATAAAAGGAATATCTTTTTGTAAGAGATTAGTTAGAGGCCTGGAGATTTTGGAGAAGTGCTTAATGAACCTCCTATAAAACCCGGCATGACCAAGGAAACTTCGTATACCTTTGATGTCCTTGGGGCACGGCATCATTTCTATAGCATCAACTTTAGCCTTGTCAACTTCAATACCTCTTTCAGAAATTTTATGTCCCAAGACAATGTTTTCATTAACCATAAATTTGCACTTCTCCCAATTCAAGACAAGATTTGTGTCTTCACATCTCTCCAAAACTCGATCAAGGTTGCTTAAGCAATCATCAAAAAACTTCCGTAAACGGAGAAATCATCCATGAAAACCTCGACAATCTTTTCACAAATATCAGATAATATGGCCATTATGCATCTTTGAAAGGTAGCAGCTGCATTACATAAACCAAAAGGCATACGTCTATAAGCAAAGGTACCGAATGGGAAAGTAAAAGTGGTCTTTTCCTTATCCCCTTTTGACACAGGTATTTGAGAGAAATCATAATAACCATCTAGAAAGCAAAAATGAGTATGTTTGATAACCTTTCTAGCATTTGATCAATAAAAGGCAAGGGGTAATGATCTTTCTTAGGAGCTTTATTTAATTTACAAAAATCAATTACAATCTTATAACCTGTAACAATTCTTTGCGGGATCAATTCATCTTTATCATTAGGAACTACAGTCATAGCTCCTTTCTTAGGGACACAATGGACAGGACTTACCCACTGGCTATCAGCAACTGGATAGATAATACCTGCCTCTCGAACCTTTATTATTTCCTTCCTTACCAATTATTTCATCTTAGGATTTAACCATCGCTGATGATCAATAACCGGTTTAGCATTTTCTTCCAACTTTATCTTGTGTGAGCATAAAGTGGGACTAATGCCCTTAAGATCATCCATAGTACATCCAATAGCAGCATGGTGCTTCTTCAGAGTATTCGATAGTTTTTCTTCTTCCTGTTCTGAAAGGTTAGCAATAATAATAACAGGATATATCTTCTTTTCATCAAGATAAACATACTTAAGATTATCAGGTAAAGGTTTAAGTTCAAATACGGGATCACCCTTGGGTGGAGCTGGACCCCCTAGGATTTCAACAGGCAAGTTGTGTTTCAATACGGGTCCCAGATTAAAGAATATTTCATCTATTTCCCTTCTCTCATTCATATGCATATCATTTTCATGGTCTAGCAAGTACTATTCTAAAGGACCATTAGGAGGTACATCAATAGAAGCAATACCATTAATTTCCTCTTTACTAGGTAGTTCTTTATCAAGGGGTTGTCTACAAAATTTAGCGAAACTAAAATCATGAGACATATCCCCTAAACCAACAGTAACGATATCTTTCACGCAGTCTATCTTAGCATTAACAGTATTCAAGAAGGGTCTACCAAATATAATGGGACAAAAGTCATCTTGTGGGGAACTAAGAATAAGAAAATCAGCAGGGTATTTAACCTTCCCACACAAGACTTTAACATCTCTAACAATCCCAACTGGTGAAATAGTGTCTCTATTAGCTAGCTTAATGTAACATCAATCCCTTCTAACTCAACAGGTGCAATATCATGCATAATTTCTTGATATAAGGTATGAGGGATTATACTTGCACTAGGACCTACGTCACATAAACCATGATAGCAATTATCTCCTTTCTTAACAGAGATAATAGGCAAGCCTATAATAGGTCTATGTTTATTCCTAGCATCGGGTTTGGCTATTCTAGCAGATTCCTCTTGGAGGTAAATAACATGTCCATCTAAATCTTCTACCAAGAGATCTTTAACCATAGCAACACTAGGTTCGACTTTAATTTGCTCAGAGGGTGTAGGTGTTCTAGTATTACTCTTACGAACCACGGTTGAAGCTTTAGAATGATCCTTTATTCTAACAGGGAAAGGTGGTTTCTCAATGTAAGCGATACGAACAATAGGATCAACATTATAAGTGATAGTCTTTTCTTCAACTTTAACAGGTTCAACTACTTTTACTTCAATGGGAGGATGGTATTTAAACCACTTCTCCTTGGGAAGATCAACATGAATAGCAGATGATTCATAGAAAGAAGCTACTATCTCAGAGTCAAGTCCATACTTAGTGCTAAACTCACCGAAAACATCGGTATCCATAAAAGCTTTAACACAATCAAACTTAGGGGTCATACCTGACTCCTTACCTTCGTTGAGATCCCAATATTCAGAGTTGCGTTTAATTATTTCCAATAAATCCCATTTGAATTAAATAGTCTTCATCATAAAAGGGCCAAAACAAGAAGTATCGGGTATGGAATGATTATTGAGAGAAAGCCGAGCATAAATTTTTTGAATAATCATTTCTCTTGAGAGCTCATGATTGGGGCGTGAATATAAAATTGACTTAAGCCTCCCCCTAGCTTGAGCGAGGCTTTCTCCTTTGCGAGGCCAAAAATTATAAATATAATTACGATCACGATGAACCTGGTGCATACGGTAGAACTTCTGATGAAATTCCATCTTCAGACGATTATAGTTCCATGATCCAATATCATCACATAGCCTAAACCATGTCAATGTGTCTCCCTTCAAAGATAAAGGGAAGACCTTCTTCTTGATAACATCCTCATAGATTAGGTGTAAATAGTCCACAAACTTCATCCACATAGATTTGGTGTAAATCGGGATGAAGTGTTCCATCTCCTGTAAAGGGATTATCTAGCAGTTTCTCTATCACACCCGAAGGAATTTCAAAGCAAACATTTTCAGTAGGTGCAGTAGGTTGAGGAGCAACTCTTTGCTCTTCTGGTCGGGGTGAAGATACCCCGAACAAGCCCCTCAAAGGATTATGAGCCATAGTAACAAGTGACAATAAATATAGCAGACTATAAATTTTTCCTTACCAAAGGCGATTCACTCCCCGGCAACGGCGCTAGAAAATAGTCTTGATGACCCACAAGTGTAGGGGGTCTATCGTAGTCCTTTCGATAAGTAAGATTTTCGAACCCAATGAGGTGCAGAAGGAAATGATAGGCAGTTTTCAGCAAGGTATTTCCTGCAAACACTGAAATTATAGGTAATAGATAGTTTTGTGATAAGGTAATTGGTAGCAAGTAACAAAAGGTAAAAGTAAATAAGGTGCAACAAGGTGGCCCAATCCTTTTTGTAGCAAAGGACAAGCCTAAACAAACTCTTATATGAAGGAACGCGCTCCCGAGGACACATGGGAATTATCGTCAAGCTAGTTTTCATCACGTTCATAAGATTCACGTTCGGTACTTTGATAATTTGGTATGTGGGTGGACCGGTGCTTGGGTGTTGTCCTTACTTGGACAAGCCTCCCACTTATGATTAACCTCTAATGCAAGAATCCGCAACTACAAAAGAAGTATTAAGGTAAACCTAACCATAGCATGAAACAAATGGATCCAAATCAGCCCCTTACGAAGCAACGCACAAACTAGGGTTTTAAGCTTTTGTCACTCTAGCAACCCATCATCTACTTATTACTTCCAAATGCCTTCCTATAGGCCCAAATAATGGTGAAGTGTCATGTAGTCGACGTTCACATGACACCACTAGAGGAGAGACAACATACATCTCATCAAAATATCGAATGAATACCAAATTCACATGACTACTAATAGCAAGACTTCTCCCATGTCCTCGGGAACAAAAGTAACTACTCACAAGACATAATATTGTTCACGATCAGAGGGGTATTAATATGCATAATGGATCTGAACATATGATCTTCCACCAAATAAAGCAACTAGCATTAACTACAAGGAGTAATCAACACTACTTGCAACCCACAGGTACCAATCTGAGGTTTGGGTACAAAGATTGGATACAAGAGATGAACTAGGGTTTGAGAGGAGATGGTGCTGGTGAAGATGTTGATGAACATAGCCCTCCCCAAGATGGGAGAGTTGTTGGTGATTATGGCGGTGACGATTTCCCCCTCCTGGAGGGAAGTATCCCAGACAGAACAGCTCTGCCGGAGCCCTAGATTGGTTTCCGCCAAGGTTCCGCCTTGAGACTGTGGCGTCTGGTCCCGAAAGCCTCCTTATGTATTTTTCCAGGTCAAAACACCTCATATAGGAGAAGATGGGCATTGGGGGGCCATCGAGGGGCCCACATGGCAGGGGGCGCGCCCAGAGAGGGGGGCACACCCCCACCCTCGTGGACAGCTGGTGGCCCCCTAGTGATCTTCTTTCGCTAGATATTTTTTATATTTTCTGAAATGGTGTCCTGTGAATTTTGGGGCTTTTTGAGTTGTGCAGAATAGGTTTCTAGAGTTTGCTTCTTTTCCAGCCCAGAATTCCAGCTGCCGGCATTCTCCCTCTTCATGTAAACCTTGTAAAATAATAGAGAAAAGGCATAAGTATTGTGACAAAACATGTAATAACAGCCCATAATGCAATAAATATCAACATATAAGCATGATGCAAAATGGACGTATCAGTTCTCGTCGTGGCCGCCACACCACTGCCGGCCATCACCCGCTCCGCCACAGTGGCCCGAAAGCGGGAGGTGGCCGTCGTGGCCGCCACCCCATCGTCAGCCACCGTGGCCGCCGGGCTACCATCGACCGTCAGGATCATCACCCGCTCCACTACCGCCGCCCGAAGGAGGGAGGTAGAGGTGGAGGCCCGCACATGCGTCAACGACCTTGCATGATACATTGAGTTCCTGCGGGAGGAGGAGGAGGACCTCGTCGAGCATGCAAAGAGCCTTACTGCAGCCTTGGCCGCAGCACACGCCGACGCAGAGGCGAGGAATCAAGAGATCTATGAGCTGTCCGGGCGCTTTGAGAGGGGTCATCTAGAGCGTTAGTGGGCATTTGAGCTGGCGAGCATCGCTGAATGTGCAGCAGCGGTAGGCACCGTATTGGAGTTGTCCAGCTCGTCGGTAGGCTCCTCCTCCTCCTCTGCCTCTTACTAAGCGCTCTTGGCAGAGGAGGGGCTGCCGGAAGTAGCACAAAGCCCCTCCGTAGTAGTAGTATTTAGGTGCTATTTTCTTCTGTTCATCTGACTATAGATGTGGTGAAACTGTGCAACGTACTTAAAATTAGCTAGTATATATAATTGAACTAGCTATTTCAGTATGTGGTTGGCAATAATTGGGAAATTGTTTGGTTGGTTCAGCTATCGAGTTGAACTGTTTGTATAAATTAAGAACGACTGCTTAATCTATGAATGAAATCTATGCTTAATTACTAAATTTTAGTTGCAAAAATTAGATAGTGCTAGTGATTTTTACCTGCATACTTTGAAAAATCACAGTGTTACATGGATTGATAAATTATTTTTACGTGGTTGCACACGGGCCATCCAAAACAACCGTCTGCGTTGAAGGGATGCAGAAATCCTGCGCTGTGAATTTTCCCTCAACTTAAAGGGGAAGAGTTTAGCTCTCACCTTGCATACGGGTGTTCTACCTAAATCATTTGCGATCAAGAGCTATAGAAATCCTACTCTACACATTTTCTCTTGGCTTCCTGGGGAAGCTATCGGTGTGCATACGGGTGTTCTAACTAAAACGTTTGCGATCAAGAGCTAGACAAATCCTACATTGGAGACGAGTTTTGGATTTACTAGAATTTGAAAACAAAGTATCTCAAAGTTTTGCCGGCAATCAACAGTGCCCTAGTGTTTGAAATTCATTCCCATTTCTTGCATGGGACTGAAGGACACATATTTGATTTTTCAACCCTTTTATATGCACTAGAGCATGTGCATTTAGTTCAAATTTGAATTATGCACATTAAATGCCTAGAAAACCTAGTTAATATATAAAAATATTCAAATGAACCCCAAAAAATTCCAAAATTAGACACAACACTCATGTTGTTCTATGTTGACACTAGAACAATTTTGAAAGCAATAAGAGGCAACGTATATCGTTTTGTCCCCAAAGGTGGCACGTTCTCTACCGAAACCATCACGCTTGTTGTGAATAGGTGTCAGTGGGAACGACACCTATGGGATCACAAGAATCCCTACTACGGTTAGCGGGGCGCCGGGTTGAGAGAAGAGCGGATCAAACAGATAGCACACGGTTTGTTTATCGAGGTTCGGGCCGCGAGGATGCGTAAAACCCTGCTCCTGCTTTGGTGGATTGTATATATGTGTTCTTCAGCTAGCTATGGGGCGTGAGGAGTTCCAAAAAGCCGAATCCTCCTCCTGGTCGCCTCGGGCCTCCTTTTATAGAAAAAGGGGTTGCCACAGTGGCACACGGGAGGTGGAAAGGTTACAGTGATGCGAGTTTATCCCTCGCATTACATGACAAGGCTCCTTTAATGCATCTTGCTTAGGTGTCCTTGCTTTATCGGGGACGGGGGACAGATCTGTCTTGTCCGTCGCTGCTCCTTCTTGTGTCGACACGCGCCCTGGCCAGCGATGATTGAGATGCCATGTAGGTAGGAAGGCAGCTGAGGTGGCGCAATGGTGGGTCTTGACGAAGATCTGCATGCCGCCACGTAAGTGCCTGCCCAGCTGGTTGGGTCGGTGGTGGAAGTTTAGTTGGCGTGGGCCTGATGGTGGCCCTGCGGATGTCCTTGGAAAGGGCCTTGCCGGGGCCTCGGCAATTGTCTTGCCGCGGCGTCTGCTGCCATCCCTGGCAAGGCGCTTGCCGGAGGTCTTGTGATCTTCCTCGCTAGGATCCTGCCAAGGCTCGTCGTCTTCTTAGTGCGTATCTGATCTTGAATGTCTTCACAAATATCTGCGTGCCACTACGGGGATGTCTCCCGAATCCTTGCCCCATGGGGGCAGTGGACTCAGGGGTGATTTGCTCCGTAGGCGTGGGGCGAGTTGCCGCGGCAAGGGTCTTGCCGGGGCTGCTAAAGCCGGCCCCGGCAAGGATCTTGCCGGGGGAGCCCGTCTCGTCCCTTGGCTCTTCGTGGTCTTGGCTTTGGTGTTGCTCCAATTCCATCGAGCTTCGGTCTCACCTTGGCTCACCTCCCTTGCCTTGCTTGGTGTGGTGGTGCCCGCGGCGCAGACTGCCAGTGCACAGTTATAGGGGTACAAAAAGTGTACCCCTCTTTTTGTACACCGACAGGAGCCCCCTGTCCTGGGCCACACATAAGCGCAACGGTGCGCGGGCCTGGCCCAGAAAACGGTGCGCAGGCAGGCGGGGTGGTTTTTACCACGGTAAGATTTTTCGCGCGCTGCGCTTCCCACGACTCCCGCGCGTGGCGCGGTGTGGGGAAGTGCGTGTGACGTGAGCGGCATGCGTGGGGTTGGTCTTCGCATGCATGCGTCACGTCGTAGTAAAGGGGTGGTCCGCACCTTCCTCATAAACGGAGGGAGGCGTGGAGGCGCGGCCCATTTACTGAATGGGGCCGATGCGCGGTCCTCAAGGCGTCCACTCCCCACGATCACGGGGTGGGGAGAGGTCGCCTCACCTGTCCCCTCGGTTCTGCATGTCTGCGACGTGTCTCCCATGTGCTTGGGGTGGCAAACAGTGGAGGCGGGAAACCGGGCTATCGCTGGTTGGGGCGGCGGGTCGGTCCTGGCTCCATGCGCCTTCCGTGTCTTGATTGGCCGAGCGGGACGGTAGAGCCCCAACCCCGTTCCTTTATAAAGAGCGGGAGGGGAGGGACGGCGTCCCGCATTCTTCCATCTTCTTCCTCCTTCAGCTTCTCCTCCTCTCTTCCATTTGTCTTGGAGAGAGGAAATCCGGGCCTTCAACGGTGGTGGCGAGGGTCGCCGCTCGACAACGCGTCCCTCCTTCTCCTGCGCCTGCGGTGGCAGAGCCGGCCGCGAGGGGAAGATGGAGGGGGCGAGGCTGTGGGCGAGGCCGTGGCACTCGGGGAAGAGGAGGACGGGGTGGCCCGCCGGCCTCGCCCCCGCTAGCAGCTCCTCCTCCAATGGAGGGCCATATTGGGGATGACCCTTGTTAGTTCTTCGTCAGGTTGCATCGGCCGCCGCGCCATCGCCTTCGTCTCCCGACTCCATTTGCGCGGGAGATGGAGCTGGGTCCGCCAAAGTCATTGCGGCTGCACATGAGGGGCTGCGGGATCAGTGGCACGTGGGTCCGCGTCGACTTCCCTGCTCCTCATGTGATGTATCTTCGTCGGGGATGGAAGACGTTTGCTTGTATCCACATCTTGGTGGATGGGCTCACTCTCCATTTTAACTTGATGGAGGGTGGCCTTCTTTCCGTCAAGGTCTTCGGGCACTTCGGGACTCGTGCAAGGTGCTGCATGGAGAGCTCTTCTGATGATCAAGATTCCTCCTTGAGCGAGAGTGACGAGGAGGACAGCGACAGCAACGACGAGGGTGGTAGGCGGCAGGATGACGGGTCCGACTAGGTGTCGGGCGCCGTTCCATGCGGCACCGGTGACCCCATCATCCGTGTCGCCGGCTCCTTGAACTTCCCGGGGCCGTTTTCTTGGGCGGCTGGCGTTGGGGGGCTGCGGAAGAGGAAAAGGGTGTGCGGCAAGGCCGTAAAGTCGGAGTACGCGGGCACCGACGCCTTCGACGCGTACTGACGTCCTGCCGCCTCGTCTTCGAGCTCTGCTTCCAGCGCCGCCATCACCATCCAGCCTTTGGGTGGCCACCAAGATGTTCTCTCGGTGTCTTCTGCCATCCGTTGCTCGCCTAGGCGCTCCTTTTGCCCTTCTCGCCTCCTTGACCTGCCTCCTGAGGAGAGGGGCAAGAAAGGGATTACGGGCATCTTATCTCTTTTTAGTTTGTAAGCCTTCGGGCATCTGTTAAATTTAAAACCTGTAATCCCCTTGTTCATGTTTTTCATTCCCTATGGACTGCACCTGGGCGGGATATTTTTTTAATGAAAAAGGGATGTTTGCCGGGTCATTTGTTCGCAGGTAGAACCCACAACAGGGAATAAATCCCTGATATCTCTAAGATAAACATTTTCTTGCCCGGCAACAGGCCTCGCCATCCCCCCACTTCGCTCGACCTTTCTCACGCCTTTGGCGGAGGCAGGGTTGAAGTGTGTTTAGGCTCCTTGTTTTACCCTTTCGCTGCCGCGACTACGACCAAACTTGGTCCCAGGAACGAGCCCTAGGGCCTAGAGTTAGGTGAGCATGGTAGTTTAAGGAAAAAACGAGGTTTCACATACCTCAGTCCATAATGGAATGCATGATAAGGGATGAAGAATTCATCTGAAGCTGCAGCCACCGGAAACCCTGGTTTGCCGTGGGTGAATCTTTGCTCTTGCAGCCCCCGGCAATACTGGCTTGCCGGGGCCTAGATGCTGGTATGTTCCTTTTTTTCTCCCCAAGTGGTTTCGGCAAGGATATCTGTGTGTCCTGTGAACCAAAGAAGATAAAAGAAAGGCAAAGAGATGCAAACTCGACCTCTAAGCTAGGGGATAGCCGCCGCTAAGCACTATCAACCCTAACCAAGGACGAACTCGACCTAGCATGCATGCTATAAGTTAGGGCACCAGTGCTTCATTTATTTATGCTCAGGTTCTGCGCCTGGCTTTGTACAAAGGGTTACATGCCTTGTTAGCAAGTCTTTTACAAAAGGTGGCTTGCCAGGGGGCCCGGCAAGCCGGGCCTCACGGGTAAAACTTGCGAAGATGCTCAATGTTCCAGGAGTTGCTCACCGGAACGGCATTTTCGGTCTCCAGGCGGACTGCGACAGGCCTGGTGACTCGTATTACCCAATAAGGGCCTTCCCACTTTGGCGTCAACTTGTTGGTATTCTTGGCCGATTGAACGTGCAGAAGAACAAGGTCGCCTTCCTCAAAGCTTCGGGCACGGACCTTGCGGCTATGGTAGCGGCGCAAGGCTTGCTGGTAGCGTGCTGCTCTCATAGCCGCCCGAAGACGATCTTCCTCAAGGAGCATTGAGTCATCTTGCCGCAGTTGCTCTTGCTCAATCTCATCATAAGCGAGCACTCGAGGTGACCCGTATATGAGTTCAGTGGGGAGAACTGCTTCTGCCCCGTATACTAGGGCAAAGGGTGTCTGGCCGGTGGCTCGATTTGGCGTCGTTCTGATCGACCAAAGAAGCGTCGGCAACTCATCAATCCAGCGCCTTCCACTCTTGCGGAGCCTGTCAAAGGTCTTTGTCCTTAAGCCTCGCAGTACTTCAGCGTTTTCTCTCTCAGCTTGACCATTGCTTCGTGGGTGAGCAACGGAAGTGAAACAGACTTTGCTGCCGAGGTCTTGGGTATATTGCATGAAGGTACGGCTTGTGAACTGTGTGCCGTTGTCGGTGATGACCCTGTTGGGTACGCCAAAACACCACACTAGTCCATTGAAGAATTTGACGACTGACTGGGCTGTGACCTTCCTCACTACCTCCACCTATGGCCACTTTGTGAACTTGTCGATTGCGACGTACAAGTACTCAAGGCCCCCGACAGCGCGGGGGAAAGGGCCCAGTATGTCGAGCCCCCAGACCGAGAAGGGCCAGGAGAGAGGAATGGTTTGAAGGGCTTGAGCTGGTTGATGAAGTTTCTTTGAATGGAACTGACACGCTTCACACCTGGTGACCAGTGTCGTCGCATCCTGCAAGGCAGTGGGCCAGAAGAAGCCTTACCGAAATGCCTTGCCGGCAAGGGCTCTTGACCCTATGTGGGATCCACATATGCCTCCATGTATCTCTGCGAACAGCCCCAGTCCTTCCTCTCGATGGGATACACATCAATTTCACGTCGTTCGGTCTCTTTCTATACAGGACGTCATCGACGAACTGCTACATAGCAGATCGACGGGCTACTTTTTCCGCTTCTTCCTGCTGCTCAGGAAGTTCCCCAGTTTGGAGGAATCGGACGGTATGTTGTGCCCACGCTGGAGCCTGGGTCTCGACGGCGAGGACTAAATGCATTTCCTCCGCTATAGGAGCGGCTGTCTCGACGGCAAGAGCTTGAATCTCCGCCGAAGCTAGCCGTCCCGTGGCGGGCTCAGTGTCCCTGGCAACATCCTTGCCGGCGGCTCCGGGGAGCTCGGCGGGAAAGTACATGTCGGGCCCTGATTTGCTCCTCTTGTTTTGCTATGTTGATGGATCAACGGATGGCTGAGAAAGCTGAAGCACAAAGGTACCTGGTTCCATAGGTAACTTGAGGGCAGCGTGCTTTGACAGGTAATCGGCGATGTCGTTCTTTGCTCGGGGAACGTGCTCCGCCTGTATACCATCAAAACGCTCTTCCAGCTTTCTCACTTCATCGACGTAGGCCTTCATCAACGGGCTCTGGTAATCTTTGTTGACTTGTTTGACGACAAGCTGCGAATCGCCCCTGACAATGAGTTTCTTGGTTCCGAGGTCTGCCGCGATCCTAAGACCAGCAAGCAGCCCCTCATATTCGACAGTATGTTCGTTGATACCTCCCTGGGGAAGTGCATCTGGACCACGTACTTGAGGTGCTCTCCGGTGGGCGCGACAAGCAGTAGGCCAGCCCCGGCGCCCTATAAGGAGAAAGCTCCATCAAAGTACATGATCCAGTCGCAACTCGCCTCTTTGCCGGTGAGAGCAGTTTCCTGGGCTTCATCATCAGGCGTCGCGGTCTATTCTTCAACGAACTCCGCCAGGACTCGGCTTTGAATCGTCGAGGTACTTTTAAACTTGAGGCCAAAGCTGGACAGCTCCAGTGCCCACTCTACAATTCTTCCCGTTGCATCTGGATTGTGCAATATCCATTGCAGAGGGAGGCGAGTGACGACAGTGATCTCGTGTGCCTGTAAGTAGTGACGCAGCTTCCTCAAGGCCATAAGAAGGCCGAAGAGCAATTTCTGCACACCAGAGTACCTTGATTTAGCCCCCTGCAAGAGGGAGCTAACAAAGTAGACCGGGTGCTGCATCATTTTCTTCCTTGGCGGCACTCCAACCGGCCGTGTCGTCTCTGCACCAACGGCATCAGGCTCTGTCGGTGCTATCACCTCGTCATCAATTTCTCTCTGTGCCACTAGTGCGGCGCTGACCACCTGGTTCGTTGCCGCCAGGTATAGCAGCAACGATTCTTGTGGCCTAGGCGCAACTAGTACTGGCGTGGAGGAAAGATACCTCTTCAAATCTTACAATGCTGCTTCGGCTTCTGGCGTCCACTCCATTGGGCCTGCCTTTTTCAAAATCTTGAAAAAGGGAAGGGCGCGCTCGGCAGACTTCGAAATGAATCTGCTCATGGAGGCAATGCAGCCAGCAAGCCGACGCACATCCTTGACCCGTTTGGGTGCTTGAATCTGTTCTATAGCTTTGATCTTGTCCGGATTGGCCTCTATCCCACGCTGTGACACAGAGAACCCGAGAAGCTTACCGGACAGGACGCTGAAGACGCACTTCTCAGGGTTCAGCTTGAGATTGATCTTGCGTAGGTTGGCAAATGTTTCTTGTAAATCCGATATAAGGGTTGCCCTATTGTTGGTTTTGACCACTATATCATGCATATAAGCCTCCATATTTCTATGGAGCTGGGGTTCAAAACCAATCTGGACTGCCCTTGCAAACATTGAGCCAGCACTCTTCAACCCGAAAGGCATTCGTATGAAACAATACGTACCACATGGGGTGATGAATGTTGTCTTCTCTTGATCTTCTCTTGTCATGAAGATCTTATGGTAGCCGGAGTAGGCATCGAGGAATGACAACAGGTCACACCCAGCCGTGGAGTCAACAATCTAGTCGATGCGTGGCAACGGGGAGGGGTCTTTGGGACAAGCCTTATTGATATCTGTGTAATCAATACACAGCCTCCACTTCCCATTCGCCTTGCGCACTACCACTGGATTGGCCAACCACGTTGGATGGAGCACTCCTCTTACCAAACTCGCTGCTTCCAGTTTCCAAATCTCCTCTGCGATGAACTCTTGTCGTTCCAAAGCTTGCTTCCTGACCTTCTGCTTGACGGGCCGCGCATGAGGACAAACAGCAAGGTGGTGCTTAATCACCTCCCTGGGAACGCCAGGGATGTCGGATGCTTGCCACGCAAACACATCGACATTCGCCCGCAGGAAGGTGACGAGCGCGTCTTCCTATTTGTCATCAAGGGCGGAGCTTATGGCGAAAGCCCCTCCCGTGCCGTCCTCCTTGACAGAAACTTTCTTGGTTTTCGGCGGCATGGACCTCGACTTCTTGTTTCTGTCGGTGGAGCTCTCTGGCACGTCCTTGACGGGAGCACTACACTTCGAAGAGGTGCGCTTGCCGGAGTGGGTGTCCGAGGTCTCACCGATCTTCTTCTTCTTCTTCCCTCCCGGGGTTCCAGTGGCAGGAGCAAGTGCCCTAGTGGCGGCACCTGCATCAACTGCTTGTTGGTGGAGTTGGTCAGCGCAAATCAGCGCATCTTTCTTATCGGATGGGATGGTGATGATCGTCACAGGCCCTGGCATCTTCAGGGTGTTGTAGGCGTAGTGTGACGCCTCCTTGAACTTGGCCAGCGCTGGGCGGCCAAGGATCCTGTTGTAGGGCACGGGGATCTTGGCGACATCGAACATGATCCTTTTTGTCCTGTAGTTTAGGTCACTTCCAAAAGTCACGGGCAGCGTGACCTTCCCCTTTGGTTGACTTTTTCCTGGTTTTACCCCCTAAAACGTGCCCGTTTCCTCGAGGTCTCCGTCAGGAATCTGCAGCTTCTCGATCACGGTAGGTGAGATTAAGTTCAGACCGGCCCCGCCATCGACTAGCATCTTTGTCACCTTGAGGTTGAGTATTGTTGGTGAAACCAACAATGGCAAGCACCCGACAGCAGTAGTGCGGTGGGGGTGATGCTCAGTGTCAAAAATGATAGGCATGCTGGACCACTTTAGCGGCTTTTGGGCACCAGACGACGGCTCCGCCGCTGTAATCTCATGCGCCCCCGGTTTAATATGGCGGTGAGAAGTATGCAGCGAGGCGCCGCCATCGATGCACATGGCCTTCGTGGCTTTCTGAAACTCTTGGTCGCCAGACTCGTCGTCCTCTTCGTGATCATGGTCTTCTGGCTTTCTGTCACGGCCCCGGGTGGGCCTCTCCTGCTGTTTATCCTTACCGCGACGGCCTGCTTGGCCATCACGCTTCTTGCCGGACCCCTCAGCACCGTCCTGGCCCTTCTCCTTGTCCTGCCTCTCATATTCAGCCCTCTGCTTCTCAGCAAGGAGCTCAACCTGTCGACACTTCTGGAGATCATGGCCTTTGGTGCGATGGATCTTGCAGTATTGCTTGTCGGAGTTTCCTAGCTTTTCGGCAGCCACCAAGGCTCGCCAGGCGACACATCCGGCAATTTCCTTGCCGGGGTCATCTGCCTTGGTTTTCTTGGCAGAGCCGGCATCATCAGATCCCTCGACGGCAAGCACGGCATTACCCTTGCGCTTCCTATTGCGGCGCCGACCTTTGTTCGCCAGGGCGGCAGTATCCTCATCTGAAGAGTCGGTTTCCATGCCGGCATCTTCGCCGGGGTACTTCCTTCCCTCTTCAGCCCGGGCACATCTGTCAGCAAGAACATAGAGTTGCACCACATCTTTCACCTTGTTCATTGCCAGTTCTTCACGCATCTTGAAAGCCACCCGTGGCTTCAGTCCGACCCATGCGGCAGGGTGAACATCAGGGATATTGTACTGTACCCGGCTGAACCTCTGTATATATTTGTGCAGACTCTCGCCTCCCTTCTGGGGGATGACGTGCAGGTCGCTCGCTTGGCCATGGGCTTGGTGACCTCCAGTAAAGGCGCCAACAAACTCATGGCACAAATCTGACCAGGAGGAAATAGAGTCTATCGGCAAATGCATCAACCACGACATGGCGTTGGGTTTAAGAGCCAATGGAAAGTAATTCAGAAGCACCTTATCGTCGCGGGCTCCGGCAGCTTGCATCACGATGGTGTAGATGCTGAGGAACTCCGAAGGGTGGGTCTTGCCATTGTACTTCTCGCCAACGTCAGGCTTGAAGGTGCGATGAGTGAGCCACTGGAACTGCCACAGCACATGGGTAAAAGCCGGACAGCCTACCTCGTAAGGTAGACCTCCAGGGCTCTCCGGTGCTGGGCGGTTCACAGCAGGCCCTGCTCGCCTGTCTAACTAGTGGCGCGCTCCGCGTCGGCGCTAGATGGTGGTTCGAGCGTCTTCATGAGCTCGCTCCTGAAGAACTTGACGCTGGTCACCGTTGGTCCATGGGTCGGACGACGCTATGGAGATGTCGTCACCCGTGACGTCTCGACGAGTCGACACACGCAGTACCGGCCGAGGAGGAGGCGAATGCACCGTGGCCATGGTGCTGCCGGTCCTCCCGCCACTGGTGCATGGGACCCCATCGGAGCGTCGACCCGGGGGCTTCGCTGGACTTGGTTCATCCTTGTTGGCGACCGCGGCAAGGCTTCGAATGGTGGCTCTCCATTCGTCGAGTTTCCCCATAACGGGAGGGAAGTCGAGGAGCAACTACGCGCGCGCCAGGGCTTCTGCTAGGGTTAGCGGTAGCGAAACCTGCACGGACCGCGACGTGCTTCGACTCCTGACCATGTCAGAAGGAGCTCTATCACGATCCCGCAGTTGCATGCCGTTTTCACCAGCGCTTCGGCGGGCGGGCAGGTCTTCTACGTCTCGAGAGTGGCGCTCGGGGTTCTTCCCGTGGTGACGCCCGGGATCATCGGCGTGATGACACCGTTCGTCGCGCACTGCTTGGGAGGAGCGCGCTGTTGGCGCCGGCGTGGGAGTCCTGGAGGCCCTTGTGTCGCCTTCGGGTGATGTGGCAGCGATCTTAGAAGGCCCCGCGCCACCCGCGGAGGGCCTGGCTCCGTCTTTGGATTTGGCGGTGTGTGGCCCGTTACCAGGCTCACAAACATCGCCACCTCCCAAACTCCGGCTGCTGGGACAGCGTTGGTGTTCGCGAGCAGCGCCCCGGGTCCTTTTCGCGATGGGCCCGCTGCTCGCCCGCGTCGGGACGGGCTGTCCGGCTTTCGAGTGGCCAACCGCCATCGTCGTCTTCTTCTTGGGTGCCATGATGATGAAGAAGCGTCGAACTAACTGCTAAAGCCGATTCTCACAACTGCGCCCCCTACCTAGCGCGCCAAAGATGTCGGTGGGAACGACACCTATGGGATCACAAGAATCCCTACAACGGTTAGCGGGGCGCGGGGTTGAGAGAAGAGCGGATCAAACAGATAGCACATGGTTCGTTTATCCTGGTTAGGGCCGCGAGGATGCGTAAAACCCTACTCCTGCTTTGGTGGATTGTATATTTGTGTTCTTCAGCTAGCTATGGGGCGTGAGGAGCTCCAAAAAGCCGAATCCTCCTCCTGGTCGCCTCGGTCCTCCTTTTATAGAAAAAGGGGTTGCCACAGTGGCACACAGGAGGTGGAAAAGGTACAGTGATGCGAGTTTATCCCTCGCATTACATGACAAGGCGCCTTTAATGCGTCTTGCTTAGGTGTCCTTGCTTTATCGGGGACGGGGGAGAGATATGTCTTGTCCGTCACTGCTCCTTCTTGTGTCGACACGCGCCCTGGCCAGCGATGCCTGAGATGCCATGTAGGTAGGCAGGCAGCTGAGGTGGCGCAATGGTGGGTCTTCACGAAGATCTGCATGCCGCCACACAGGTGCCTACCCAGCTGGTTGGGTCGGCAGCTGCATAAGGCGGTGGAAGTTTAGTCGGCGTGGGCCTGATGGTGGCCCTGCGGATGTCCTTGGGAAGGGCCTTGCCGGCGCCCCGACAAGGGTCTTGCCGCGGCGCCTGTTGCCATCCCCGGTAAGGTGCTTGCCTGAGGTCTAGTGATCTTCCTCGGCTAGGATCCTGCCAAGGTTCGTCGTCTTCTTAGTGCGTATCTGATCTTGAATGTCTTCACAAAGATCTACATGCGATTACGGGGATGTCTCCCGAATCCTTGCCCATGGGGGCAGTGGACTCAAGGGTGATTCGCTCCGTAGGCGTTGGTCGAGTTACCGCGGCAAGGGTCTTGCCGGGGCTGTTAAAGCCGGCCCTGGCAAGGATCTTGCCGGGGGAGCTCGTCTCATCCCTAGGCTCTTCGTGGTCTTGGCTTTGGTGTTGCTCCAGTTCCATCGAGCTTCGGTCTCACCCTGGCTCACCTCCCTTGCCTTGCTTGGTGTTGTGGTGCCCGCGGCTCAGACTGGCCGTGCACAGTTATAGGGGTACAAAAAGTGTACCCCCCTTTTTGTACACCGACAATAGGTCTGGTTTGTGAGAAGCTTATACCTAAACCTACCCCATATGGGACATAAATTTTACCATGGCATGTTGATGCCACTCCATGACAGCATGCCAAGTTTCATGAATTTCAGACAAGTTTTGGATTGACTAGAATCTAAAAACTATGTATCTCAATGATTCCGGCCGAGTGGCGGTGGCAGGGTGTTTGAAATTCATTCCCATTTCATGCATGGGATCTAAGCATGCACCAAAGGACACAAATTCAATTTTTCAACCCGTTTATATGCACTGGAGCACGTGCATGTAGTTCAAATTTGAATTATGCACATAAAATGCCGAGAAAATCCAGTTAATGTATAATAATATCCAAACGAACCCCGAAAAATTCCAAAATTAGACACGACACTCTTGTTGTTCTATGTTGACACTAGAAATTTTTTGAAACCAAGAAGAGGGAACGAATATCGTTTCGTCCCCAAATGTGGCACGTTCCCTACCGAAACCATCACGCTTGTTGTGAGACGCTCTGGCTTGTGAGAAGCTTATACCCAAACCTACCCCAAATGGGACAAAAATTTACCATGGGCATGTTGATGCCGCTCCATGATAGCATGCCAAGTTTCATGAATTTCAGATGAGTTTTTGATTTTCTAGAATTTAAAAACCAGGTATCTCAATGTTTCCGGCCGAGTGACGGTGGCAAGGTGTTTGAAATTCATTCCCATTTCTTGGATGGGACCTACGCATGCACCGAAGGACAAAAATTTGATTTTTCAACCCGTATATATGCACTGGAGCACGTGCATGTAGTTCAAATTAGAATTATGCACACAAAATGCCTAGAAAACCCAGTTAATGTATAAAAATGTCCAAACGAACCCCAAAAAAATTCCGAAATTAGACCTAACACTCCTGTTGTTCTATGTTAATACTAGAAAATTTTGAAAACAATAAGAGTAAACGGATATCTTTTCGTCCCCAAAGGTGGCACGTTCCCTACCAAAACCATCATGCTTGTTGTGAGAAGCTCTGGTTTGTGAGACGCTTATACCCAAACCTGCCCCAAATGGGACAATTTTTTACCATAGCATGTTGATGCCGCTCCATGATAGCATGCCAAGTTCCATGAATTTCGGACCAATTTTGGCTTTACTAGAATTTAAAAACCAGGTATCTCACTGTTTGCTGCCGAGTGATGGTGGCAGGGAGTTTGGCATTCATTCCCATTTCTTGCATGGGACCTAAGCATGCAACCAAGGACACATCTTTGATTTTTCAACCCGTTTATATGTACTGGAGCATGTGCATTTTGTTCAAATTTGAATTATGCACCTGAAATGCCTACAAAACCAAGTTAATGTATAAAAACGTACAAACGAACCCTGAATAATTCTAAACTTTTGAGGACGCACCTATAGTTGCATGTTCACTGCAGATAAATGTTATAGAAATTCAAGCACCATCGTTTGCAGTTGTGACCTCATTATGTAATTCAAATCTAGACGAAAAATAAAGTAGATCGCACACAGTTTATTATCACCAACCGTGTGAGATGCAGCACAAAATATTTTGGAGCACCGTCGGAGTGTCAAGCACACTAGCCCGCTCCTCAAATATTCACTGTTCAATCATCGCCGGTGAAAGATGGGGACTTGGACCAAATTTTTTGATGTTCAAACTCATCACACACGGGTTAAGCTATCTGAATCGTTTATGATGTTCACATATCATACACAGTTCTGACTAAGGGACCGGGTCTGATGACACTTTGCGCGCCAGCTTTTTCGCTGAATCGATTCCAAATTTTCGGCGTCCGCGGAAATAACTTCCTCCCCGCCCCCTTACCAAAAGCCACACTTCCCCTGTTTCCGCCTTCCTTTCCAAGTTGAAACCTTCATTCCTTGCTTCCAGCGCCGCCTCATCGTCGGCGACCCTCCTTCACGCTGCTCGGCCTCGTCTATCCAGGCAGGTAATCCACACCCGACCGCCATCCTCCCACTCCTTCCATATCCCACATGCCCCGACCGCCGACGCGACACCTTCCACACAAATCAGCGACCCCTCCACCAAATAAGTGCCGCCCTAGGCCATGGTGCATGTAGTATAGCCAAGATCTCAAGGAGCATTTGGCAGCGGAGAAGCAAATCGCGGCCACACACGCGGATTAGGTTGCGATTCCTGCCATTCGTGCCGACCCCCAGATCTTGGAGGAGCACCTTTCCATTTGCTAGCTATGCCGATTAAGCATGCTCGATTTACTCGTTGTGTGTTCTGATCCTGCCTTTCCTTAACAAATTAGTGAATTGTGCTATCTAATTTTACTATGCAATCTATTGCTCTAGTGTATATGTTCTATATGTCATGTAGTGTGGTGCTCACTTATTAACTATTTGGTTAATTATTTGTCGTCTTCAGTTAACTGTTTGGTTCAGTTCTGCAAATGTGATGTTCAATTCTTCAGGATGCAATTTTGTATTGTCTTCCATGTTAGAAATAAATCGAATTTATCTTTACAAAATACACGAGAAACGAATACAATTGCTATATTTCCAAGTTTTAAAGCATGCTTGGTTTGGTTATACATTGTGCAATGTGGTTCTCAGTTAACGTTTGGTTCGTTTGTGTTGTGGTGTTTACTTAACTGTTTGGTTCAATTCTGCAATGCGATGTTCAATAGTTGTGGGTGCATTCTGTTATTGTATACCATGTGAGAAGTAAACTAAATTTGGCTGTACTAAATACACGAGAAACAAATACAATTGCTATATTTCCATGTTATTAAGCATGCTTGGTTTGATTAATTGTCTGATCTTCTAATATGAGTATGTTTTATTGTGAAATGTGGTGTTCAGTTAACGTTTGGTTCATTTGTTATGGTGTTTCGTAAGTGCATCTAGTGCCCCTTAGTGATTTTGGTGTATTGAAGACTTATAGGTTAAGGGACTAATGTGTTTCTGAGTGTACACAGGTCATATAAGTCTATGTGGAGTTTGATATTTATGAAGAAAGTCGACCCCTAAAAATTTATGTCTTCAATTGAAGACATTGGTTTTCTTCAAAACTTTGAAAATGAGGAAATTGTTGTGACCTTGAAGACTTTGATATTCATGCGAGGATTATGAAGCATGAAGACTTTTGTTTTCACAGTTTCATTTTCACTTTCTTGAGTCATAGGAAACACCGTACTGTTAAAGGTGGTCAAGGTAAAACTAAGGAACCACATTTGCAAGTGATGCTCAACTCAAAGCCTACACTACCCAATCCCTTCTAGTGAAGCCACTGGAAATCTCATACAGTTCAGTCAATTTCTTTAGTGAATAGAGACGAAGTTCTTCTATTCTCTGACAAATTTGTTCTGACTGAGGAGATAGGAGTTCGCCAGTGCAGATTGCCTACAAGTGAGGAACATGATAGCCCTGAGGAATTTGAGAGCTCAAATTTCCGACCGTTGCCGTGCTAAGCGCCAGCTGTCCCAAATATCATATCCACCTAACGGTCATATCATTTAAGGGCATTTATGTCCTATCATGTCGGGATGCTCCCTAGGCTATAAATAGCCTCCCCTTACAAACTCTGGTTGGATGGCTGCTCCGAGAGAAACCGACACTTGTCATTAGAGCAACCCATCCTTCGAGTGAGGAAAAACCCAAAACCCCGATACCTAAAACCCCAAAGTGATTGAGCGTCATTGAAGAGAGTGTTCCTGTGTGGAACCGATGCTTGTTACATTTGAAAACTGTGATCTTCCAGACAGTTAGGTGTCTGTGGTCTTGAGCATCCAAGAGGAATTGTGGATCGCCGAGTGGCCAAGTCTATGAAGGTTTTGAAGTCACCTATGAAGACTTTCCATGAGTGATTGGGTGAGGTCTGTGTGACCTTAGCTCAAGGGGAATATGGGGAGGACTAAGTCTCTTCGACTATGTGTCCAGGACTGTGTGTCCTTATGTTTGAATACCTAGCCGCCCCAACCAGACGTACAACTGTCACAACAGTTGGAAATAGTTTAACAAATAATTGTCTTCACCAAGCCTACTGGTTCTATTTCGCCAACCCTTCCATTTACTCATTCATGTGTTGATGAACTTGATCTGTACTGTTTGAAGACTTTGACTGAAGACTTTCTCAATTTCCTCAACCCTATTTTTTCAGTCCTTAATCTTCAACCTGCTTATCTTGTTGACATGCTACTTGTTCTCTGTGTTTTCTTTCATTTCATCATGATGACCATGCTACTGTTTAGTTGTGCATGCACTTGAGTATCTATTCCGTTGCGAAGTAGTTCATTGCTTAGGAAATTCATCAGATAGAATTTACTAAGTGAAAAATTTATAAAAATCGCCTATTCACCCCCCTCTAGTCGATATAATGCACTTTCAATTGGTATCAGAGCGAGGTACTCCCTTGTTCTATGTGATTTTGGTTTAACCACCTGCAGTTCTTGTTATGTCGACTGCACGCATGATCAAAGTCTCGGCTGGGTCTCCTACCTTTGATGAGACGGACTACCCCTACTAGAAGAACAAGATGCGCATGCATCTTGAGGCAATTGACAATGATCTTTGGTACATTGTGGAAACTGGTGTTCCATCCGTCTCACCTCTCATGAATAGTGCCGATGTGAAGAGATTCAAGGAACTCGACTCCCAAGCGAAGAATATCTTATGTGGCCATCTGAGCAAAGGGCAGTATGGCAAAGTGAGTACTTTGGAGAGAGCAAAGCTTATCTGGGACAGGCTGTCCAAGGACAATGAGGGAGTCTCAAGTCAACGTGACCCTCGAGTTGATGTTCATCGCAACCTCTTCAACCACTTAAAAAGACTAGACAACGAAAACATTCAGCAAACCTTCGATCGCCTCACTGACATCTCAAACAAGCTACAAGCACTTGGTGCTATAGACATCACAGACCACAAGGTGGTGAAGAAACTGCTAAGATTACTTGATTTCTCATTCAACACTATGGCACGGATGATTCAAGAGCGTGGAGACTACAAGTCACTTGATCCAGCTGATATCCTTGAGAGGTTGAACACTCATGAGTTCCAACAAGCTGAAAAGAAAGATCTCTATGGTCCAAGCTATGGTAGATCACATGCACTGAAGGCCAAGGCAGTTTCGTCATCTGAAGGTGAAGATCTCTATGGTCCAAGCTCTGGTAGATCACATGCACTGAAGGCCAAGGCAGTTTCGTGAGGAAATTTCAGAAGTTCTCAAGACGTGGTCGCTTTGGAAGATCTTCAAGAGGTGATGATTTGATATCCAATTCCTCATATCGCGATTCCAAGAAGAGGACTTGACACAAATGCGAGAAACCTGGTCACTTTATCACTGATTGTCCTCAGTGGGCAATGGAATCAAAGAAGAAGAAATAAAAGGATTACAGATCACATGACTCGAAGAGAAAGAAGAAATCTTCAAAGTCCTCATCACCAAAATCTTCAAAGTCTTCCTCCCACAAGAACAGTAGTTCCAAGAAAGCTCGGGCATTCACTGGCAAGGAAATGGACTCAACTGAATCTGAAGAAAATGAAGAAGAGGAGGAATCTGACTCTGGTGTGGCTAGCCTAGCTCTCTCTACCACATTGGTCAGCAAATCCTTCTTTAACACTTAGGAAAATGACTTCACCAACACTCCTGACGATGACAACACTAACTACGCTCCCACCTATTGCTTCATGGCAAAAGGTGCCAAGGATGACTCTCTCAAAGCTACTCAGTGGGTCCTTGACAGTGGATGTACTAATCACATCACCTGTGACAAGAACCTATTGATGGACTCTGCTTTATCTCCATCTCACCTGAAGCATATCACCTACGCCGACAAAGGAAAAATGCAAGGTATTGGGTCTAGGTAAGGTTGCAATCTCAAAAGATCTACACATGGACAAAGTCTTGCTAGTCGAGTCTCTTGGATTCAACCTCATGTCTGTCTCAATGCTTTGTGATCTTGATATGATTGTTGTGTTTGGCAAATACAACTGTGTTGTTAACTTGTTATCATGGAATCTGACAGATCCAAAGTCTTCGAAGGCTTTAGGAGAGGAGACTTGTATATTGTTAATTTCTCTACAGGACCGCAACCTGCCACATGTCTACTTGCAAAAGCTTCAGGAGGATGGCTATGGCATCGATGACTCGGTAATGCTAGCATGAGGAACTTACACACGCTTGTGAATAAGAAGCACATCCTTGGAATTGAGGGTGTCAAATTCCTCAAAGATCATCTTTGTGGGGCTTGCAAAGCAGGAAAGATGAAAAAATCCAAGCATCCCTCGAAAACTATCATGACTACCAATTGTCCTTTTGAATTGCTTCACAAGGACATCTTCGGCCCTACACATTACTCTACATTCACAAATGCAGCAACCCTTTATGGCTTTGTCATTGTTGATGACTATTCTCGTTATACATGGGTGCATATCATCACATTTAAGCATGAAGTGCGGGAAATCTTCAAGCGATTTTCCTCAAGGGCCTCGACGAATTTCGGCGTGACGATCAAGCATATCCGGGGTGACAATGGGAACAAGTTCAAGAACACTGGTTTTGATGACTATCTTGATGAACTTGGTATTACTCCTGAGCTATCAGCCCCTTACACTCCTCAGCATAACGGCGTAGTAGAGCGCAAGAACAGGACTCTTGTTGATATGGCTCGCACTATGCTTGATGTATACAACAAGCGTCTCCGCTTCTGGGCTGAGGCTATCAACACTGCGTGCCACATCATCAACATGGTATATCTCCACAAACTCCTCAAGAAAACCTCATACGAACTCCTCACTGACAAGAAACCCAATGTGAGTTATCTCAAAGGTTTCGGTGCTAAATGATGGGTTAGAGATCTTCATCACAACAACAAATTTGCACGGAAAGCACATGAAGGTTTTATGCTTGGTTACAGAAAGGACTCACACACCTACATAATCTTCATCAATCATCTTCATGAGATTGTTGAGACTGTAGATGTGCGATTCGATGAAACTAATGGCTTGCAAAGAGAGCACCTGCCTCCTTTGACAGGTGAAATACCTCCTGAGGAATCCATTAAGTTCAATGCTACTGAAGATATCATCCCCACTGAAGAATCTGCTGTTGAAGTCATTCCTGACGATGAAGAAAATCATTATGGTGCTCCTGAAGAAACTGCCGCTGAATAAAATGCCTAGCTAGATCAAAGTCGTCAGCCAGCTCATCCTCGAGTGGAAAAAGAAGTGAAGATAAAGAAAATCATCAATGACATCAATGCACCAGGTCCCCTCACACTCTCAAGAGCTTCACACTGATCTAACTTTTGTGGACACTTCACTTTTGTCTCTATCACAGAGCCCACCAAAGTTGATGAGGCATTTTTGCAACCTGAGTGGATTCAAGCTATGCAAGACGTATGTATTATTTCAAGCTCAACCATGTGTGGTAACTCATCAAGCGACCAGGTCCTCGGAAGCACAATATCATTGGCACCAAGTGGATCTATCGCAACAAGCAAGATGAATACGGCCTTGTGGTGAGGAATAAGGCTCCTCTCATAGCTCAAGGCTACATACTGGTTGAAGGAATTTGGTTCGGTGAAACTTTTGCACCTGTTGCTAGACTTGAAGCTATTCGCATATTACTTACTTATGCTAACAATCATAATATCATCTTATCTCAAATGGATGTGAAAAGTGCATTACTCAATGGTAGTCTTAAGGAAGAAGTATATGTTCAGCCCCCAGGTTTTGAAGATCCTAAACATACTGACAAAGTCTTCAAACTCAACAAGGCCCTCTATGGCCTCGAGCAGGCTCCTCGGGCGTGGTATGATACTTTGAAGAAATTCCTCACGAAGAAAGGCTTCAAACCTGGTTCACTTGACCCAAATCTTTTCACTAAATCATATGATGATGAATTATTTGTGTGTCAAATCTATGTGGACGATACGTTACAATGACGAATTTGGCTACTTGATGCATGAAGAATATCAAATGTCCATGATGGGAGAACTAAAATGCCTCTTATGCCTTCAAATTCGTCAACAACGTAATGGAATCTTCATATCTCAAGAGAAATACCTCAAGGATGTTCTGAGGAAATTTGGTAAGAAAGATTGCAAAGGCGTCAAAATCCCTAAGCCCACAAATGGCCATCTGTGCACCGATGAAAATGGTAAAGACTTCGATCAAAACGTATACCGCTCCATGATTGCTATTTATTATATATATGTACATCTAGGCCAGATATTATGCTTAGTGTTTGCATGTGTGCCCGATTTCAAACTACACTGAAGTAATCACACCATAAGGCCGTGAAGCATATTCTTTGATATCTAGCTCACACTCCAACACTTGGATTATGGTATCCCAAGGGCTCTGATTTTGATCTCATCAGATACTCTGACTCTAACTATGCTGGTGATTGAGTGGATCGCAAGTCTACATACAACACATGCCATTTCCTTGGACGATTCTTAGTACGTTGGTCCTCAAAGAAGCAAAACTATGTACCACTCTCTACTGTTGAATCTGAGTATGTTGCTCGTGGTTCATGCTGAGCTCAATTGTTGTGGATGAAGCAAATCCTCAAGAACTATGGCGTCGACATGAAGAATGTGCCACTCTATTGTGAGAATGAGAGTGCCATCAAGATTGCTCACAACCCAGTTCAGCACTCGAAGACAAAGCACATCCAGGTCCGTCATCATTTTCTTCGTGACCATTTATTCAAGGGCGACATATCCATCTACCACTTGAAGATTGAAGAACAACTGGCAGATATCTTCACTAAGCCCTTGGATGAGAAGATATTTTGCAAGTTGAGGTGTGAGCTAAATATCTTAGAATCTTCAAATGTTCTTTGAAAGGACACAAATTCTAACACTTATGCAAAATTGATAACTTCGATGCGCAACACACGAAGTAACGTTTTTCTTCAATCAGTGAAGACTTACACTCTAAATGTGAAGAAATTAATGAAGAATTTGATTCTCAGATGCCTACGACAATTGTACGCGGTGTCTGAAATCATCATTCTTATACGGTGGGTCACTCCACCGACCAAAGTTGGAATTTGAGTTTTTCTTCAATTTGCAAATGCTTCATATTTTTAAATTCCTCAAAATTTGCAATTTCTTCAACTTTTTCTAGTGTTCTTCATTGGCCATATATATACATATATATTGAGTGTTTATGTCCTCTACAACATCCACTTATTTCTAATTCGTCAAGTTGATTTTTCCTCTATGTGAATATGATCGGACCCTTCCCCCTCTATGCTTAATGCAATACAGTCTATTAAAAAATTCCTCATATGTTTTCTATTTGAAACCTATTAAAATCTTCACTG
The DNA here is from genome assembly GCA_902687465.1 of Secale cereale. NCBI lineage: Eukaryota > Viridiplantae > Streptophyta > Magnoliopsida > Poales > Poaceae > Secale > Secale cereale. The sequence goes on from LR738710.1 coordinate 303,716,298, forward strand.
TGTCCTTGACAGCTGAAGAACTTTCTGCTTTCGCCGCTCAGACCATTCCGCATCCCACGATGGATTAAACAACTCTCCCATGATCTCCACTATCTTTACTCCTCACAACATGCATGACACATGTCGCTAGGATAGCAAAGGGCAGGGGCACGTTCGTCAAATTTCTTCGGACGAGTTGTTTTTTATAGTGGCTATAAATACCCCTCCCCTTTAAACTCACCTCATTTACTTCGCTCGACAATCATATCGCTCGAGCTCTCAGACCTAGCGCCGCTGCTAATCTCCATCGACGCCGGTGAGGAAGAGCTTCGCTGCCTCGACCTCCTCATTGTCATACTCGCGCCGGCCGCGGAAATCTTCACTCTGCCGCCGCCGTAGCTGTCTCCCTCTGCCAAGTTAGGGCGTGAAAGATATGGACTGACAAACTTCTCCAACGTTCATCTAGTTTGTCGTCTTCTTCACCAAGGTTAATTAAAATCTAATTTTTGTACCCTTCTTTGATTCTCATGATTTTCACTATTTCTTCAAAAGGTGTTTATTCTTCAACTAGACACATAAATCAATCTGTTCTTGATTTGCTTCTCTAAGTTGTGTTTTTCTTCATGATTCCTCAATTGTGTGGATTTCTTATCTATACAACTCTCGAACCTAAAGCAAGAACGCTTATTGAAATTCTTCAAGACACCCATGGTCAGATTCCTCAAATTTGAAACTTTTGAAAAAATTCTGAGAATGAATATGACCTCTCCAAATTCTTCACACATATAGTCTGTTCATAGGAACAAATGTCTGATGCTAAATCTCTAGGTTATCATCAACTTAACTCATTTGCAGCATTCCTCGAAGAAAAGTTACATACCTCCACAAAAACTTCAATTGTTCAAAATCCTCAAGTGAGGAAAATGACCGAAGGAAAGATACCTCAGAAGGGAGGAAACATACGTGAGATAAACACTGCGTTTGAAATCGCTGAAGACATATATGATGAATATTGCACTCCTGATGAAGAAACTCATGGCAAAGATAACAAAAATCAGCACAAAGTGCTCATTCAGAGGATTGAGAGGAGATGCGCAAAGGAAGGGATGGAATACCGCCATGTTACTCAAAAGTACATGATGAAATTCATAGTAAACCCTCCTTGCACAAGACCTCCTTTGGCTCCAGGCCAAGATGCAGATCCCTCAAGCGTTTGACGTGGTGAGAAATTTCCAAAAGAATGGGCCAAGCGCTAAGCAAAGCTTCAACGGGCAGCTAGAGAAGAAGTGAAGAAATACAATGAAGACTCTTCTACTGTTGCCTTTGCTGCTGAGGCCTTTGCCAGCAAGCCCAAGAAAGATATGCTGAAGAAATCTACCGTCAAGCCAAATTCCTCAACAGCAATGCTCTCACGGCCAAGTTCCTAAAATCCTTTAGGACACATTCCTCAGGCAACTTCCTCAACGGCCACCTCAATTCCATCTGTTGCTGCACAATCCTCAGCTGTTGCTGCAACTCCTCTGCACCTTGCAACATTTCAACGGACTGTAGGGTTCTCAATTTTTTCAGGAGCCTCTGCAAGTTCATCAGCTCCACCACAATCTTCACCTGGTCCAACCTTGCTGAAAGTGATGACCACTTCTGGCCGTGGAAAGAGGCCAAGTCCTCAGAAGAAAGTGGCTTTTCAAGTTCCATCTGATGATGATGAAGCTGATGATGTAGAACTTTTTGAAATCATTAGGTAAAGGCTGATGAAGGCCGCTAGAGCCAATGGCAGTTCTGTTCCACTCATGCTGGATCCGAAGAAGTTCCTCGATTACATTTATCTTTGGCACATAGATCCCAATACACCTCTCCCTGACATAAACATCACTCCTGGTCAAAGTCACATGTTGGCTGCTTTCATTGTAGAAGAAAAATAGAATTTTGAACAAGCCAGGAAGGCCAAGAAAGGTCAGTACAAGAAGGAGCGCCTCTTAAAGAAAAATATTGTCAACATGTTTCCTGAGGACCTCGTGAAACTATAAACTAAGATCAAAGTCCTCAGTGATGAATTTGATAGATACTGTGCTGATTGGCTAGGTGGCAAAGTCAAATTCGTCAACCTCTCCATGTACCTCAAGCTTCGTGGTGAAAGAACCTCACAAGAAGAAATTCATCTTGCTGAGGAAACTGAAAGCGCAGCTCGCTGCTGAACTAACTGAACAAGCCAGGGCTGATGAAGAAATTCTAGCCACTGATGAAACTGCCAGGGCAACTTCCAGTGTTGCACCTGAAAAACAACCCAGGGCTGCTGAAAAACTTGAGAATGCCAGGGCTACTACAATAGTCGTGCCTGAAGAAACTGAACCTGTGTCAACTGCTCCTCCTGCAAAGTCTTTACTTGGGAAAAACATCAATCTTCCTTTTTGATCAAAAGTGTAGAAGACAAAGGCTGCAGAGAAGGCACCTGCCAAGAAAAGGAAGCATCATTAACTGTAGAATCCTTAGCTCCCAAGAAAGTGAGGACTTTGTCAAGCTCCATCAACAACCCCATTGACGTTGTTCCTATGTCTATTTTGCCATCAAAGGAGATTGTTCCCTTTGGTGAGGATTATAACATTCCCAATGACACTTCTAAAGAGAATCCTTATGCTGCTTCTTCAGAGAAGTTGGATGATGAAATTGAAGCGGAAGATATCCATTCAACCCCTCTGGTATCATCGCCCATGCCTCAGTTCACTGCTGAAGAGGCTAGCGTTGAGGAAATGGAAGAAGAAGAAGATGTGGATATTGGAGCTACGACTCCATTGCTGAATGATGATTATTGGGAGAAGATTTATACAAATTCACCATTGACCACACCACTGCAGCAAGTTCCTCAGTCCCCTGCTCAAACTGAAGAAATTCACGCGGGCTCTGTAGAACTTCACACTCCACTTCAGCCCTTTCCTGAAAGAGCTCCAACTACAACAGCTAAAGAAATTGAACAACCAATCGTTGTTGAAGAACTTGAAGCTTCAATTCCTGAGGTAGTAGCTCCAGAAGTTTGGCATCAAGAGGCTGAAAAGTCATCATCTATTAATCTTCAGCCCAAGCAGAAGAACCCTCATGCAATAAAGCAGAAATTCAAGGTTGATGATTTCTTCCCTGAACATCAATTATTCACTGAATTCAACCCTTATGACTCAGCAAGACTTTGTCGCAAGCGGTTCTGGACAGCAACTCAAATGAATTTCTATTCTTCAATGGTTTTCGACAAGTACAAGATATTTGAGCATCGTCAAATTCCCCATGTTGGCATGGAGTCCATCCCTTGCTTTGAGCCTGTGCTGAATTTACTTCACAAAGTGGGGCTTCTGAGTTTCTGCTCTGACATCTGTGACTGGAATGAAGAACTCATTCTTCAGTTCTATGCCACTTTGCATCTCACTGGTGATGTAAATGATGTGAATTCATGGGTGCTGGACTGGATGTCTGAAAATACTCACTACAAAGCACCACCATCTGAATTGCTTCATGCTATCCCAGTTGACCCTCCTGCTGATGGCGCAAGAAAAATTTATGACGAACCTAAACTTCAAAATCATCTTATGTAAGTGCTGATGAAGCCTTTGAAGGCTGGCCAATCTCCAAGAACAACCTTCCTTGTCAAGGATTTTCTTTATGTGCCAAGGACCATCTACCGCATAGTCACCAAAACCCTCAGTCCAATTAAGGGCCACAAGTCTAAATAAGATGATGTTGTTGGCATCATGAAGAATCTGCTATTCAGTATCATGCATGGTATTCCCATCAACTATCATGATTTCTTCATGAGGACTTTGGCGAATGTTGCACTGTCACCTTTTGAGTTGAAGCCTTATGCTCCCTGGATTATGAGATTCATCAGAACTAGGTCTTCAATTGCATACAAGGCTGACTTTCAAAATCACCTCAGCTATTTTCCACGTATTGAAGTCCTCAAACAGAAAATTTCCTTAGTTGACGGAAAGGGCAAAGCTGCTATCATTGTTGAAGGTACTCGGCCATTGGATGGCCAGATTCGCAAAGATACATCTTATTCTACCAATGATGATTCTGCAACCGACACTGCCATAAATGCTTCAAAGCAAATTCCTCAAGCAACTATTCCGCGAGTGATGACTGGCTGTGAGCTTCTCCTAAATCTACATCAGAAAGTTGATTGAAATCACAAGTGAGTCAAGCATGAGTTTTCTGCAATTCTTCAGAACATGACTGTCACACAGAACACTATGAAGAGGAATCACTACTCTGCACATGAAATCTTCGATCGCACTTGGGCTATTCGTTCACACCACTTCAGTGCCGAAGAACTCAAGGACATGGACTTCCAACAGGACTTTCAGTGGTCTCAGCCACCTTCGAAAAAAATTCAAGAACGTCAAAGTTCCTCAGCTTGTCACAATTTCATTTTCCTCATTGCTTGCGACGGATGAAGCTTAATATTTGGACGACACTTCGGGAGGCGCTACATCAACGGACGACCCCAACAACACTGGCGCTCCTCCATCAACATCATGATGATATTCTTCAGGGGCGTTAGTCCTCATTTTTCATCCCTTTTGGTCATTTGATGACAAAGAGGAAGAAATTTGAGTTAGTCTTCAAGCGGGCCTATATGTGGGCTATATTTTTTGTTAAGTTACAACTCTTGATTTTCTGATGTGTTTGCTCTAATGAGTTGTAAACATAAGTCCGATGGTGGTCTGACACTTTGTGAACTGCTTTCTACATGCTTAATTTCCTTAGTACATTAATGCACGCATGCTAATTTTCGTCAAACACCATATTTCATCATGCATTTCAAATTCTTCAAATCATATGTTAATTGTGTGTATGAATTACAAGATATAGGAGGAGATCTCCATGATATGACACTACAATGTGCATTTGCTACTCAAGAAAAATCCTAAAATATGCACATCTTCAGGGGGAGTTCTTCTATATCTTGTAATCAAATTCCTCAATATTTGTTCTTACACTTCATATGTTTATCCCCGTTGAAAACTTAACCTATTATTCATCAATCACCAAAAAGGGGGAGATTGTAAGCGCATCTAGTTCCCCTTAGTGATTTTGGTGTATTGAAGACTTATAGGTTAAGGTACTAATGTGTTTGCGAGTGTACACAGGTCATCTAAGTCTATGAGGAGTTTGATATTTATGAAGAAAGTTGACCCCTAAAAATGTATGTCTTTAGTTGAAGACTTTGGTTTTCTTGAAGACTTTGAAAATGAGGAAATTGGTGTGACCTTGAAGACTTGGATATTCATGCGAGGATTATGAAGTGTGAAGACTTTTGTTTTTGTAGTGTCATTTTCTCTTTCCTGAGTCATAGGAAACACCATGCTGTTAAAGGGGGTCGAGGTAAAACTAAGGAAACACATTTCCAAGTGATGCTCAACTAAAAGCCTACACTACACAATCCCTTCGAGTGAAGCCATTGGAAATCTCATATAGTTGAGTCAATTTCTTCAGTGACAGAGACGAAGTTCTTCTGTTCTCTGAGCAATTTGTTCTGACTGAGGAGTTAGGAATTCGCCAGTGTGGATTGCCGATAAGTGAGGAACATGATAGCCCTGAGGAATTTGAGAGCTCAAAATTTCCGACCGTTGTTGTGCTATGCGCCAGCTATCCCAAATGTCATATCCACCTTACGATCATATTATTTAAGGGCATTTATGTCTTATCATGTCGGGCTGCTCCCTGGGCTATAAATAGCCACCCCCTACAACCAGTAGTTGGTTGGCTGCTCCGAGAGAAACTGACACTTGTCATAAGAGCAACCCACCCTCCGAGGAATTTGAGAAAAAATCATCAAGTGAGGAAAAACCCAAAAACTCCAACATCTAAAACCCGGAAGTGATTGAGCATCACTAAAGGGAGTATTCATGTGTGGAACCGACGCTTGTTACCTTTGAAGACGGTGATCTTCCAGATGGTTAGGCGTCAGTGGTATAGAGCATCCAAGAGGAATTGATGATCGCCGAGTGACCAAGTCTGTGAAGGTTTGGAACTCACTTTTGAAGACTTACCACGAGTGATTGGGCGAGGTCTGTGTGACCTTAGATTAAGGGGAATACGGCGAGGACTAAGTGTCTTGGGCTGTGTGTCCAGGTCTAGGTGTCCGGGACTGTGTGTCCTCGGGTTTGAATACCTAGCCGTCCCAACCAGACGTACAACTGTCACAACAGTTGGAACTGGTCTAACAAATCATTTTCTGCACGAAGCCTACTGGTTCTATTTCCTCAACCCTTCCATTTACGCATTCATGTGTTCATGAACTTGATCTGTACTGTTTGAAGACTTTGACTGAAGAATTTCTCAATTTCCTCAACCCTATTTCTTCATTCCTCGGTCTTCAGCCTGCTTACCATGTTTACATGCTACTTGTGTTGTGTGTTTGCTTTCATTTCATCATGATGACCATGCTACTGTTTTGTTGTGCATGCACTTGAGTATCTATTTCGCCGCTAAGTAGTTCGTTGCTCAGGAAATTCCTCATCTAGAATTTCCTCAGTGACGAATTTATAAAAATCGCCTATTCACCCCCCTCTAGTCGATATAACACACTTTCATGTTTAGTTAACTGTTTAGTTCAATTCTACAATGCGATGTTCAATAGTTGTGGGTGCATTTTGTTATTGTATACCATGTGATGTATAAATTGAATTTGGTTGTAGTAAATACATGAGAAACAAATACAATTTCTATATTTCCAAGTTCTTAGGCATTCTTGGTTTGGTTAACTGTCTGATCTTCTATTAGGAGTATGTTATATTGTGCAATGTGGTGCTCAATTAATGTTTGGTTCATTTGTTGTGGTTTTTAGTTAACTGTTTGGTTGAATTCTGCAATGTGATGTCCAATTGTCGTGGGCAGAATTTTGTATTGTTGTGGATGTGAGGAATAAATCGAATTTGGATACACTTCATGCATTGGCTGCACTTAATACATGAGAGACATATACAAGTGCTATATTTCCTAGTTCTTAATCATGCTTGGTTTGGATAAATGGGTTTTCCATGTGCCTTGAATTAATCTGATGAATCCGCAATGTGCTTATTTTTCATCAACATATTATACTGAAAGCATGCGAACCCTTACTTAACCTGACGACTCACTACCTTACATGTGTTGCAGCGAAATAGTGGGAAGCACTGAGGTTTACAATCGAGGTTAGCATGTGCATGGTCCTTTGTCTAATAGCACATTATTGTGCAACTGCAGGAACCACTCTAATATTTAGGTTTTTAACAATTTAGTCTTGCACATGTTGGTCCTACTGTGAGAAGTTTTGACCCACTGTTCGACCCTTTTTGCATATGGGGAAATGGGTTGTCCATGAATATCAGTCAAGTGAAGAAACTCAGGAAGACTGTTAGGATAAAGAAATTACTGAATTAGCGACAAAAAAACAACAAGATCTTTGTCTGCACAATGAAGAAGACATCAGTTCACTAAAGGATGGTACTAACTATTATACCTTGCCTTTTTATTCCTTTGCCCCATTTCCAATATAGAGAAGATATTTATGCACATCCTTGTTTTCAGGATTTTCCAAAGTAGTTCACTAATGATTACTTCTAAACCTCCTGTATGATCAGGAGGGGAGGAAGGTATTCATACAACACCCACGGTTCAACATTGAAGTGTTCCTGAAGGGGACGAAGGATGGACGGTCAATCATCCACAAGCACTGGCCTAAAGTTGCAAAGACCTTCAACATCAATGAAGGCTCAATATTCGCCTTCTGCTTCAACAGTTTTCCAGATGAGATACATATGTCTATGTACCATCTATGTCGCTAATTTCAGAAGGTATAGATGTTGCATGTGAAACTTGGTCCTCGTGCAGTTGTGTAATGGGGTAGCTCACTGCTGAAGCTATATGATGTTGTACTATGATGTATTTCAATTATGAAAATGAAATATATTGTGTGCTTAATATGAAATGTGTGGGGACCCCGACTTGGAAGTCGAGATCACCGAATGCACGTGTACAGTGATCCCAGAGATCAATGCTCACTGAACACACAGAAGCTGAAATAACAAGAGTCTTACATCCATACAAATAGTCTAACACGAATTAAGGCCATTATGGCCAAGTCTTACATAGATAGAGCCTCACGGGCTGAATAGCAAATAACTCAAGTAGCGGAAGTCTTCGGTAAACGGGTAGAACCCATGCCATCTGCCTTAACCCTACAGGCATTCTGACTGGGATAGCGTCCTAGTTCGCATGATCGTCTCCAAAGAACTCTTCCTCATAATCCTGCTCTTCCATGCCTGGCCAATTAAATAACCAGTGGCAAGCCAATGAGTACTTTGAATGTACTCGCAAGCAACCCATGATGTGGTAACAATGCAATGGGACAATAATGAACAATCTAGCAGGAAGCTAGAACAATATGCTATCATCAAGTTTATGCATCAATAACCTCGCGTAATCTCGAAGACAGGTTACCGATATCAACATGAATATGATTCAACTCTTCGAGTCAAGTCACCATCCTTGACTCATCACACACATATCAACACCGATGAAGTAAAATTCTGGACATAGTTTAAGTAGCACCACCCAACTGTCCATGACCGTGGACACGGCTATTCGAATAGTTTCACACTCTGCAGAGGTTGCGCACTTTACGCACAAGATCCGGGGAACTTCCGTGTCATCCACGACCCGCGGTACCTGAAGTACCCGGGGTAAGCATCCGGTCATTACCTTTCCTTAGACGACACTAACATAGAGTCCACTCGTTGGCACACGGCCCTCGGGTACAAACAATAGATCATGGGACTTGCCCTAATTCAATGTTGACGCGTACCCCAAGGGACCAACGGTGTGTCCGGTGCCCTGTGAAAACAGTCATGGTCGTCTATCCAAGCACGACCCCGTCCCGGGAAAGACCTCAAGCCTTCCCGTCACTAGTAATGCGGGCACCATGCTAGTATCAACCTAAGTAATCAATAAAGCCCCGTCCCATAAGGGGTAGTGTGGTTGCACATGTTTGGTTGGGACGGTAGTCACACATAAATCTAATCCATCATTCCACCATGCACATGATCTACCGGCACATCACTTCTTTCTCAAGTGATGACTTAACACTTCATCACCCTCGGGCATTAGGGGCACCCGATGGGTTTATGCAAAGATTTCAACTACGAGGGTTCATATCACACATGCATCATATAAGCATCATGACCAACTATTTGCATGTCACCTAGCACATAGCAAGATCAACAATAAAGAATGCATCATGTGGTGGTTCATCTAGGTTACCATCGTAACCCTAATATCATGCATCGGAATCAACGGGTTCCGAGGAACAAGTGTATCATGGTCAAAGGGCTGCTTGCCTGGATTGGCTTGGTCTTCAAGGTCTTCAAATCCTTCTCCTTCTTCTTCCACAGCAACTTCGTCAAATACGTGATCTATACGTCGCATAATAACCACGGGAAAATAAGAATACAAATAAAACAGAAAAATCAAAGTGATCAGAAAAATGTCAACTCATTTTTGTAAAATACTAGAGGGATTTCTAAGATGGGGAAAATCTTAGTTGGAGTTTTGGAGTAACAGAGTGGGATATATTGATTTTTGAACAGGAGTATTACTGCCCAAATTTGAATTTAAATTTGAACAGTTCAGCAAAGTTTCATGGATTTGAATGAAGGTAGTACCATTAAATAGGTTGGAATATTACAAGATTTTAGGAGTTGGAATTATTTAATTTGGATCAATATTCTTTTCTGTATAAATGTTTAAATCATTTACAGAAAAGAAAAAGAAAAAGGGGTCATGTGCACTGGGCCAGAAGAGGCCACAGTGCACGGCCCAGACGGACTGGCCCAGCCGCACGGAGCCAGCGCGCGCGCATGTCAGGTTTTCAAACCTGACGGGCGGGGCCTGTGGGTCAGCGGCACAGAGGAGGGGGAGAGAGGTGGGGGGATGACAGGCGGGGCCCGCCTGTCATCTCTAACCCCGCGGCCACGGCGACGGCGAGCTCACCGGCGAGGATTCCGGCCACAGCGACGGCAACGGAGGCCAGGGACGTGACCAGCGTCGTGTTGCGGTTGCTGTGGTGGTGCTGCGGCACGGCGGGAAGGTCTGGTTCGCCGGCGACGAGGTGGGCCGTCGGAGGCTCGTCGGAGGGTAGTTGTTGCGGCCGTTTCCGACTGCAAACAGAGGGGGAAATAGAGGGGAAACGATCAGTGGAGTGCGGCGGTTCCGAAACGAGTGGAAGGACAGGCAGGGGAGGCCCGTACCCCGAGATCGCCGGTGGCCCAACGCGGCGGAGCTCCGGTCGATCCCGAGCACTGGGGCGTCTTGGGGAGGGGTGGAGGGTGCTGGGGGTCTCAGTGGAGAGGTGTGAGGCTTGCGGTGGTGTTGGAGAAGCTCGGGAGGGCCTTATATAGCGGCGCCCGTGGTTCACCGTGAACCCATGCGCCGGCGAGGTTGCAGGCGAGGCTGTGGAGGGTTCTGGAGCCTGGGAACACGCCGGGGAGGTCCGTGGACTAGCTCCACGTCCAGCTGAGGTGAGAGGAGGAGCGGGGGAGCATCAGAGGCGCGCGCGCGTGTGAAGCAGAAGAATGGCCGAAGCGGGCGGCCGGTGCGCGTGCGACGACGTTCACTGGAGGGCGCAGGAGGAGGGGGGACAGCACCGGGGAGGTCGCGGACGTCGAGGCGCCTCGACTGGCGCGAGGGGGAGGCTCGAGGTTGTCGGGGATCGGCGATTGGCTGGAGCCAGCGTGCGGGGTGCACTGTTTGCGTGCTCCAAAGCGTGCGTTTGCCTGGCATCGCCGCGCTCTCGCCGGTTTGGTCCGTTCCAGCGTGTCCAACAGTGTCCAGCAAGTAGAGGGAGGAGTAAAGAAATGCCCTGAGGCCTTCGATGCCCTGGGGATGCAGAGAGAGAGTGAGAGTGTTGGTGAAATGGTAGAAACCTACTGTACAGCAAGGTAAAACAGAGGTTTCACCCCTCAATCATGGAGCTGGGGTGCTGGGGGAGTTACTGGAGGTAGCTGGTAACTCAATGAGCCCGTGGTAAGAAGTTGAGGCCATGGAGAAAAGTGAAAGTGGTCAAATTGGAGGTTTTAGAATTTCTGCAGAAGGTGTTTGATCAGTGTTTGATCAAGTAATTGAAGTCCACTTGACATGGCACTTGACAGGGTTTGAAAGACATGAGAAAATAGGGTGCTTCACCAATATTGGGCTCATTTGAAGAAACTAGCCAATGTAACTTTGGTGAACCCTAGAAATCAATAGAAACAGTCTCATCTTGATTGAGTCAAGCTAATCATCTCCCCTTGATGCACCACTTGGTGTAGCATCATCATTTGGGGTATTGATCATGCCCACAAAGTTTGAAGCTCCAGATAAAAAGTTGGTAATGTAAAGTTGTTCAAATTTGCATTTGAACAGAAAGGGTTTTGAGGTGATCTGATCAAGTTGCTCTATTCAAAATCTTGTGCCATTTGGTCTAGGTGCCTTATTAGGTCATTCTAGCATGTGCACCAAGTTTGAGAGCATTAGGACAAGTTTGGCAATGTAAAGTTGCTCAAACTTCAAATATGGACAGAATGGTTATGAAGGGGTTTGAGGATGTTTTCTTGCTTCCCAAGGCATGGGTCTTGGCAAGATCATCAAATATGTCATATATGACATGATAGAATTTCCCTGGAATTTTTGGAGAAAGTTTCCTTTGTAAATATTTCAAAAGCTTGAAATATCCAGAAAGGGTTTTAGAGGGTTTAGCCCATTATTTTGAACATGACCAAGTGTTGAAACTCTTATATATGGACAATATATGTCCTATCAGTTTCTCTGAATTTTGGCAAATATTTTTGAAACAGTTAAATAATTTTCCCCTATTAAAGAGCATTTCTGGCCTTAAGAAAAAGCTTTTAAATAAAAGAGGAAAATAACTTTTAAAATTATACCTTTGTGGTTTCTGGGAGTCCTATGACTACTAGGTCTCAAATAAACCTTTTGAAATAATTTTCTTACCCTAAATCAAGTACTTGCAGTGCAAATCTCGATTCAGGGGTTTTTGGAAAACTAAATTGATAAAAATTCTTTTTGGCCAAATTAATTTGTAAGAAAATACTATACTGTCATATAACACTTAGCATGATCATTGGGCAGAAGTTTTGAGTATAGAGATGAAATCTACAAGAGATCATAGTTGACTTTAATGAGCACATGAAAAAGCAAATGAAGAAAACTCAATTCCAAATAAAAGCCAAATGATGCTAAAAAAATTTGCTGGTCCAAATTTTCATGTTTCAAAGTTACAAATAACATGTTACAAAATGCAGGGTGTGACAGACCTACCCCCCTTACAAGAATCTCGTCCCCGAGATTCCTAAACTAGGGCTTAAAAGAGGTCGGGATACTCGGATCTAAGATAGTCTTCTCGTTCCCAGGTTGCTTCTGCTTCGGTGTGGTTGCTCCACTGGACCTTGAAGTACTTGATGGTACGGCTCCGCGTACGTCGTTCTGCTTCGTCCAGAATGCGAATGGGCTTCTCGCGGTAGGTCAAATCAGGCTGCAGATCAATGGCTTGGTGATCCACATCCTTGTAGAGATTGGGCTTGTCTGGAACTTGGAGACATTTCCGGAGTTGTGACACATGGAACACATTGTGCACATCGGATAGCTCAGGTGGTAGTTCCAACTGATAAGCCACTTCTCCTCGTCGTGCAGTGATCTCAAAGGGTCCAATGAACCTTGGTGCGAGCTTCCCCTTGACGTGGAAACGCTTGGTTCCCTTCAGAGGAGTTACCCGCAGGTACACATGGTCCCCGACATGGAAACTCATGTCTCGGCGTCGAGTGTCAGCATAACTCTTCTGCCTTGACTTGGCTGCCTTTAATCACTCTCTGACTAGTTGGACTTGCTCTTCTGCTGCGCGGAGATTATCCGGTCCAAAGACTAGTCCTTCTCTAGTCTCTGACCAGTTGAGGGGTGTGCGACATTTGCGTCCGTACAACACCTCAAATGGTGCCATCTGAAGGCTTGACTGGTAACTGTTGTTATAGGAGAATTCGGCAAAAGGGAGACAGTCTTCCCACTTGGCTCCATATGCCAGGACACAGGCTCGGAGCATATCTTCGAGAATCTGATTGACTCGCTCAGTTTGACCTCCGGTCTGTGGGTGGAAAGCTGTGCTGAAAGACAACTTGGTTCCCAAGGCTTCGTGGAACTTCTTCCAGAACCTTGAGGTGAACTGGGTTCCTCGATCTGACACAATCTCCTTGGGAACACCGTTAAGACTTACGATTCGGTCGATGTAGAGAGCTGCCAGCCGGTTGCCATCATAAGTGGTCTTGACAGGAATGAAATGAGTCACCTTGGTCAAATGATCGACTATGACCCAGATAGAGTCATGTCCTCTATTCGACCTTGGTAGTCCAGTGATGAAGTCCATTCCGACTTTATCCCACTTCCACTCAGGAACTTGGAGTGGTTGAAGCAATCCAGCAGGTCGCTGATATTCAGCCTTGACCCTTTGGCACACATCACATTTTGCAACATAGGTTGCAATCTCTCTCTTCATACCGTGCCACCAGAATCGTGCCTTCAAGTCTTGGTACATCTTGGTTCCTCCGGGGTGGATGGAATACGGGGTGTCGTGGGCTTCTTGCAGAATCAGCGTCTTCAGCTCGGTGTTGTTTGGTACGCAGAGGCGACCTTTGTACCAAACAATCCCGTGCTCGTCTTCAGAGAATCCTGGGGCCTTGCCCAGCTTCATCTTCCTCTTGATACCTTCGATGCTTGCATGTCCATCTTGAGCCTTCTTGACGTCGTCCATCAGGGTTGGTCTGACTTCCAAATGATCCAGAAATCCGGGGGTGACCAATTCCAAACTAAATTGTTCGATCTCCTTAAACAAGGCTGGCTACCTCTCTTGAATAATGACATTCAAAGAGCAAGCCTTCCTGCTTAAGGCATCGGCCACCACGTTAGCCTTCCCAGGGTGATACTGAACACTGAGGTCATAATCTTTGATGAGTTCCAACCATCTCCGCTGCCTCATGTTCAACTCTTTTTGGGTGAAAATGTACTTCAGACTTTTGTGGTCTGTGTAAATCTCACACCGTTTCCCTAGGAGGTAATGCCGCCATGTCTTCAAGGCATGAACTACTGCCGCTAGCTCAAGGTCGTGAGTAGCGTAGTTCTCCTCATGGGGTCGTAGCTGCCTGGAGAGGTATGCTATGACGCGGCCTTCTTGCATCAGAACGCTTCCCAATCCGGTTCGAGAGGCATCACAATATATCACGAACTCCTTGTGAATATCAGGTGTTGCCAGAACTGGGGCGGTGGTCAATCTCTTCTTGAGCTCTTGGAAGCTCTCTTCGCATTTTGGCATCCACTCGAACTTCTTGTCCTTTTTGAGGAGCTGAGTCATTGGTCGTGCAATGCTAGAGAATCCTTCCACTAACTTGCGGTAATAGCCCGCTAATCCGAGGAAGCTTCTGACTTCCTTGACGGTCGTTGGAGATTGCCATTGGGTCACAGCTTCGATTTTTGCAGGATCAACAGATAATCCTTCTTCGGTCAAGACATGACCTAAGAATCCAACTTTATGCAGCCAGAACTCGCACTTGCTGAATTTGGCATACAGTTGGTTCTCACAAAGCTTGTCTAGGACCATCCTCAGATGCTGCTCATGCTCTTCCTCCGACTTCGAGAACACAAGAATGTCATCAATGAAGACAACAACGAACTTGTCCGAATATTCCATGAAGACTTTATTCATGAGATACATGAAGTAAGCTGGGGCATTGGTTAACCCAAAAGACATGACCGTGCACTCGTACAGGCCATATCTGGTTACGAATGCCGTCTTCGGAATATCTTGGGGTCTGATCTTCAGCTGGTAATACCCAGATCTGAGGTCGATCTTGGAGAATACCTTGGCTCCGCTGAGCTGATCAAACAGATCTTCGATCTTGGGAAGTGGATACTTGTTCTTGATTGTAACCTCATTGATGGAACGATAGTCAATGCATAAGCGGATGGTACCGTCCCTCTTTGCCACAAACAGAACACAAGATCCCCAAGGGGAGGCACTTGGGCGAATAAATCCCTTCCTTAGCTGCTCTTCTAGCTGCTTCTTCAACTCGGCTAATTCTTCCGTCCCCATTCTATAAGGCTTCTTATAGATGGGTCCTGCTCTGGGCACGACATCAATGATGAACTCAATGTCACGGTCAGGGGGCATTCCCGGTAGTTCATCCGGAAAGACATCAGGATACTCACATACCACCGGTACTTGATCTAGCCCAACTTCAGACAGACAATTGACTTTAGCGGCTTGAGCGGAAGAGGAGTTGGGGGCAACTTGACTTCGACTCCTTGGTCATTGGTCACAGTGACTGTCCGATTGGCACAGTCTAACAAGCCTTGGTGCTTACTGAGCCAATCCATCCCTAAGATCACATCCAAGCCTTGCGATCTCAGGATGATAAGGTCTGCTAGGAAGTCTACACTGTTAATGGTAATACTGACTCCTTTACAGCCTATCTTGGCTCTCATCTCGGCTCCGGGGGTTTGTACCACCATAGGGTTATTCAGGGGTGTAGGGGTCATGCCACTTTTTAATGCAAATCTTTGAGTGACAAATGAATGCGTTGCTCCAGAATCAAACAAGACAGTTGCAGGTGCTGAGTTGACAAGGAACGTACCCAGCACGACGTCCGGGTCTTCCTGGGCTTCTTCAGCAGTGACGTGATTCACACGCCCCTTCCCATAGTTCGGTGGATTGCGAGGAGCTAGGTTCCTTGGTGGCATACCACGGCCTTGTCCCTGGTTCTGCGCATTGGGGCGCGGGGCATCAGGCTTCTTGTTGGGGCACACCCTGGAGATGTGTCCGGGCTGACCACACCCAAAGCAAGTGACTTGGTTTGGGGTGTTGATCTTGTTGCCACGATTGGTATTGGGGTTGAAAGCTGGCCAGGGGTTGGCATACTGCTGAGGCTGAGGATTGGCACGAGGTGCAGGAGCTCTTGGCTGCTGATAGGTTGGCTTGGCCGTGGCTGACTGCCACGGACGAGGCTTCTGGTTGCTGGAACTTCCCTTACTGACCAACTTGCGCTTGCGAGTGTCTTCCAAAGCGCGCCGCTTGTCTTCAAGCATAAGTGCCTTGTTCACTAGGTCAGGGAAAGATGGGCAGTCGCACACGACAAGCGAGTATTGCAGAGTCTGATTAAGGCCTTCCATGAAGCGCTCCCTTTTGACAGCATCAGTGCTGACATCCTCAGGGGCATACCTTGACAGAACACTGAACTTCTGCATGTACTCCTTGACAGTGCCACTTCCTTGCTTCAGGGCTCGGAACTCACGCTTTTTGATAGCCATGATTCCGGAAGGAATGTGGGCTTCGCGGAATTCTGCCTTGAAGTTCACCCAAGTGATGTCTTGTTCAGCATGCATGACCTTGAATCCATCCCACCAAGCTCTAGCAGTTCCCCCGAGGCAGTGGGCTGCATAAGCCACCTTCTCGCGATCTTCGGTGCATCCGACTAGTTCCAGGATTTCCTCAATGGAACGGACCGAGTCATCTGCATCCAGGGGTTCAGCAGTCTCGATGAAGGTTGGCGGTGCATGCTTCTTGAACTCTGCCAACGTGGAACGTCCATTGCCATTCCCCGCCGGCTGGTGGTTGTTGGTGACAGCTTGAGCAATCAGCTGGAGAGCTGCAGTGTTGGCTTGGCGTTCCTCTCGGAAAGCTTGGAGAAGCTGAGCCATGTCCATGCTTGGAGGAGGTGGTGGTGGAGCTTGGTCGTTGGTTTGGTCGTGGCCTGCCTCTGGATGAGAGGATGCTCCGGCTTCGGGCTGCTGGGTAGAGGTACCAGTACGAGTTACAACAGGCATCCTGTTGGAGCGGTAAAAGGTCTCATGACTCGGAAGAGGGAAAGCAAGATAGATGGGTGCCTAGTAAGGGGGTGGGTGTGACACTAAATCAAATCATGCAAGGGCCGTAAGGCCAAAACACATTCATTAAAATCCAAATGGGTGATGTAGTCGTTTACACATTCTCGAAGGAAGATTATGACTTAGATCCAGACACAACAAAAGCAAACACTAGATGGTTTCATATGAACCATACAAGGACTCGACTGCGCATAGGGGTTACACGACCTATCCTACCGTAGGGGTTACAACTGGCATATCCGAGTAGCGAATAATGCCTAAGCGGCGGAATGCTCGGTCGCGTATTTCGGCTCTTCTGGGTCTTCCTCCTTGTCTTCATCTGTCTGGGCTCCCTTGTCGCTGGAGGGAGTGGGGGAGTGGAGGAGTTGGATACGACGGTGCTTCGACGGTGGTGCGGGGAAAAGCTTGCGGTATTCCCTTGCTGTCATCCGGCGTCGCCGAGGTGGTTCTTCACCCTTGGAAGACACATCCTCGGAGGGCCTTCCGCCTCGATATGCGATAGCGGATTGTCTAGAAGGGGCTCCTTCCTTCTTGATCCTGTTTGCCTTCTCTTGAGCTCGACGAAGAAGTGCCTTGGTCTTGTAAAGTTCTTCTCGAAGCTTCATTGATTCCGAGGCCAAGTCTTGTGCCAAGCTATCGGCACATAGACTGAAGTAGGTTTTGGAACCGAAGCGAGAGTCCTTCTTTCAGTGGAGGGGCTAGTGCGCTGCTTTCTTCGTCACCTTCCTTCCGGTAAGGTAAGAAGCGAGTTGCCATCTTGGCTGCCATCTCCGGAAGAAGCTCGCGGAGACGGGTTAATGCCTTGAGTGCAGCAGCCTCGGCAGCGAGTGGTAGTGTCGCCATCTGGGGTCCCTCTAAGAACCAACTTGTGGGAGGATCATTTGCCTTCACGATCACTTCCACATGGTACTCCAGCTCAGTATCGCTCACCCAATGCTCAAGGTAGGTGAGGATGGGTGCTCGGTGGAACTGACACTCCTGGAGGCTATCCTCGAGAAGTAGGGGAAACCCAGTGGTCAGGTGCTCTTCCAGAACAGCGGCCATCTACAAAGGTGGAATAGGAGGGGTTAATAAGCTGAGGAAATCTCAGGTTTAGAAAAGAAGAGAGGTTTAGAAGGTTTTTGAACAGGGGTCTCAACTACTAACGCCCATGCTAACTAAGGCTTCCTACCGTCAGGATGGCTCTGATACCAGCTCTGTGGGGACCCCGACTTGGTAGTCGAGATCACCGAATGCACGTGTACAGTGATCCCAGAGATCAATGCTCACTGAACACACAGAAACTGAAATAACAAGAGTCTTACATCCATACAAATAGTCTTACACGAATTAAGGCCATTATGGCCAAGTCTTACAAAGATAGAGCCTCACGGGCTGAATAGCAAATAACTCAAGTAGCGGAAGTCTTCGGTAAACGGGTAGAACCCATGCCATCTGCCTTAACCCTACAGGCATTCTGACTGGGATAGCGTCCTAGTTCGCATGATCGTCTCCAAAGAACTCTTCCTCATAATCCTGCTCTTCCATGCCTGGACAATTAACTAACCAGTGGCAAGCCAATGAGTACTTTGAATGTACTCGCAAGCAACCCATGATGTGGTAACAATGCAATGGGACAATAATGAACAATCTAGCAGGAAGCTAGAACAATATGCTATCATCAAGTTTATGCATCAATAACCTCGCGTAATCTCGAAGACAGGTTACCGATATCAACATGAATATGATTCAACTCTTCGAGTCAAGTCACCATCCTTGACTCATCACACACATATCAACACCGATGAAGTAAAATTCTGGACATAGTTTAAGTAGCACCACCCAACTGTCCATGACCGTGGACATGGCTATTCGAATAGTTTCACACTCTGCAGAGGTTGCGCACTTTACCCACAAGATCCGGGGAACTTCCATGTCATCCACGACCCGCGGTACCTCAAGTACCCGGGGTAAGCACCCGGTCATTACCTTTCCTTAGACGACACTAACATAGAGTCCACTCGTTGGCACACGGCCCTCGGGTACAAACAATAGATCACGGGACTTGCCCTAATTCAATGTTCACGCGTACCCAAAGGGACCAACGGTGTGTCCGGTGCCCTGTGAAAACAGTCATGGTCGTCTATCCAAGCACGACCCCGTCCCGGGAAAGACCTCAAGCCTTCCTGTCACTAGTAATGCGGGCACCATGCTAATATCGACCTAAGTAATCAATAAAGCCCCGTCCCATAAGGGGTAGTGTGGTTGCACATGTTTGGTTGGGACGGTAGTCACACATAAATCTAATCCATCATTCCACCATGCACATGATCTACCGGCACATCACTTCTTTCTCAAGTGATGACTTAACACTTCATCACCCTCGGGCATTAGGGGCACCCGATGGGTTTATGCAAAGATTTCAACTACGAGGGTTCATATCACACATGCATCATATAAGCATCATGACCAACTATTGGCATGTCACCTAGCACATAGCAAGATCAACAATAAAGCATGCATCATGTGGTGGTTCATCTAGGTTACCATCGTAACCCTAATATCATGCATCGGAATCAACGGGTTCCGAGGAAAAAGTGTATCATGGTCAAAGGGCTGCTTGCCTGGATTGGCTTGGTCTTCAAGGTCTTCAAATCCTTCTCCTTCTTCTTCCACAGCAACTTCGTCAAATACGGGATCTATACGTCGCATAATAACCACGGGAAAATAAGAATACAAATAAAACAAAAAAATCAAAGTGCTCAGAAAAATGTCAACTCATTTTTGTAAAATACTAGAGGGATTTCTAAGATGGGGAAAATGTTAGTTGGAGTTTTGGAGTAACAGAATGGGATATATTGATTTTTGAACAGGAGTATTACTGCCCAAATTTGAATTTAAATTTGAACAGTACAGCAAAGTTTCATGGATTTGAATGAAGGTAGTACCATTAAATAGGTTGGAATATTACAAGATTTTAGGAGTTTGAATTATTTAATTTGGATCAATATTCTTTTCTATATAAATGTTTAAATCATTTACAGAAAAGAAAAAGAAAAGGGGTCCTGTGCACTGGGCCAGAAGAGGCCACAGTGCACGGCCCAGACGGACTGGCCCAGCCACACGGAGCTAGCGCGCGCGCACGTCAGGTTTTCAAACCTGACGGGCGGGGCCCGTGGGTCAGCGGCACAGAGGAGGGGGAGAGAGGTGGGGGGATGACAGGCGGGGCCCGCCTGTCATCTCTAACCCCGCGGCCACGGCCACGGCGAGCTCACCGGCGAGGATTCCGGCCACGGCGACGGCAACTGAGGCCAGGGACGTGACCAGCGTCGTGTTACGGTTGCTGTGGTGGTGGTGCGGCACGGCGGGAAGGTCTGGTTCACCGGCGACGAGGTGGGCCGGCGGAGGCTCCTCGGAGGGTAGTTGCTGCGGCCGTTTCCGACTGCAAACGGAGGGGGAAATAGAGGGGAAACGATCAGTGGAGTGCGGCGGTTCCGAAACGAGTGGAAGGAGAGGCAGGGGAGGCCCCTACCCCGAGATCGCCGGCGGCCCGACGCGGCGGAGCTCCGGTCGATCCCGAGCACTGGGGCGTCTTGGGGAGGAGTGGAGGGTGCTGGGGGTCTCAGTGGAGAGGTGTGAGGCTTGCGGTGGTGTTGGAGAAGCTCGAGAGGGCCTTATATAGCCGCGCCCGTGGTTCACCGTGGACCCGTGCGCCGGCGAGGTTGCAGGCGAGGCTGTGGAGGGTTCTGGAGCCTGGGAACACGCCGGGGAGGTCCGTGGACTAGCTCCACGTCCAGCTGAGGTGAGAGGAGGAGCGGGGGAGCGTCAGAGGCGCGCGCGCGTGTGAAGCAGAAGAATGGCCGAAGCGGGCGGCCGGTGCGCGTGCGACGACGTTCACTGGAGGGCGCAGGAGGAGGGGGGACAGCGTCGGGGAGGTCGCGGACGTCGAGGCGCCTCGACTGGCGCGAGGGGGAGGCTCGAGGTTGTCGGGGATCGGCGATTGGCTGGAGCCAGCGTGCGGGGTGCACTGTTTGCGCGCTCCAGAGCTTGCGTTTGACTGGCATCGCCGCGCTCTCGCCGGTTTGGTCCGTTCCAGCGTGTCGAACAGTGTCCAGCAAGTAGAGGGAGGAGTAAAGAAATGCCCTGAGGCCTTCGATGCCCTGGGGATGCAGAGAGAGAGTGAGAGTGTTGGTGAAATGGTAGAAACCTACTGTACAGCAAGGTAAAACAGAGGTTTCACCCCTCAATCATGGAGCTGGGGTGCTGGGGGAGTTACTGGAGGTAGCTGGTAACTCAATGAGCCCGTGGTAAGAAGTTGAGGCCATGGAGAAAAGTGAAAGTGGTCAAATTGGAGGTTTTAGCATTTCTGCAGAAGGTGTTTGATCAGTGTTTGATCAAGTAAATGAAGTCCACTTGACATGGCACTTGACAGGGTTTGAAAGACATGAGAAAATAGGGTGCTTCACCAAATTTGGGCTCATTTGAAGAAACTAGCCAATGTAACTTTGGTGAACCCTAGAAATCAACAGAAACAATCTCATCTTGATTGAGTCAAGCTAATCATCTCCCCTTGATGCACCACTTGGTGTAGCATCATCATTTGGGGTATTGATCATGCCCACAAAGTTTGAAGCTCCAGATAAAAAGTTGGTAATGTAAAGTTGTTCAAATTTGCATTTGAACATAAAGGGTTTTGAGGTGATCTGATCAAGTTGCTCTATTCAAAATCTTGTGCCATTTGGTCTAGGTGCCTTATTAGGTCATTCTAGCATGTGCACCAAGTTTGAGAGCATTAGGATAAGTTTGGCAATGTAAAGTTGCTCAAACTTCAAATATGGACAGAATGGTTATGAAGGGGTTTGAGGATGTTTTCTTGCTTCCCAAGGCATGGGTCTTGGCAAGATAATCAAATATGTCATATATGACATGATAGAATTTCCCTGGAATTTTTGGAGAAAGTTTCCTTTGTAAATATTTCAAAAGCTTGAAATATCCAGAAAGGGTTTTAGAGGGTTTAGCCCATTATTTTGAACATGACCAAGTGTTGAAACTCTTATATATGGAAAATATATGTCCTATCAGTTTCTCTGAATTTTGGCAAATATTTTTGAAACAGTTAAATAATTTTCCCCTATTAATGACCATTTCTGGCCTTAAGAAAAAGCTTTTAAATAAAATAGGAAAATAACTTTTAAAATTATACCTTTGTGGTTTCTGGGAGTCCTATGACTACTAGGTCTCAAATAAACCTTTTCAAATAATTTTCTCACCCTAAATCAAGTACTTGCAGTGCAAATCTCAATTAAGGGGTTTTTGGAAAACTAAATTTATAAAAATACTTTTTGGACAAATTAATTTGTAAGAAAATACTATACTGTCATATAACACTTCGCATGATCATTGGGCAGAAGTTTTGAGTATAGAGATGAAATCTACAAGAGATCATAGTTGACTTTAATGAGCACATGAAAAAGCAAATGAAGAAAACTCTATTCCAAATAAAAGCCAAATGATGCTAAATTTTTTTGCTGGTCCAAATTTTCATGCTTCAAAGTTACAAATAACATGTTACAAAATGCAGGGTGTGACAAAATGTCAATTAGATTAATAAATGGATTATTAATAATAGGATAATTAGCATGCTAATTGGGTTTTTCTATTGCAAATGGTTATTGAGAAAACACAGCGTGTGATGCATTCAATAACACACACAGTTTCTAGGAATAAACCGTGTTAGATTAATGAACAATCACACGCGACATCCTCGTGAAAACTGTTTGCGTTAGGCCACCTGGCGTAAACGTTTACCACATCAGACTGTGTGTGATGTATTCAATAACGCAAACGATAAAATTGTTAATACCATGTGCAATGGAAACGCTATCACAAACGATTTAACAGGGAAAATTGGGTGTGATGTACCTACGAACAGAAACGTTTTCCTTGGAGCGACTGTGTCGGATGTACATACGAACAGAAAAGTTTAGCGAGGACTGACTGTGTGGGATGTATTGACGACCAGAAATGATTTCTCATGTATAATGTTTTTAGCACTACTATATGTATAACCATATTTGGTCGCTTGCCGGTCGCACACGACCCCATTTTAACGAGCTTGTGTGCTAGGAGGGCATATCCCCGACAGTTTTTGGGTCATGTGGGAAGGACCCCCCCCTATCGTCGACACTCACTAGGCGACAGTTCTAAATACCGTCGCGGAAAAGGGTTAAAAATCATTTGTATAATACCTTGCTGTACTAGTGTACGTTGACAATGATGTGGGTCCCAGATATCAGCAGGGTGGATTAGAGTAAAAAATGAGGGGTGCATCTGAGTTGTAAAAGAGGGGCTTGCATGTGTTCGGGAGTGGACCTGGTGCGTCCATACTCATACTCAGAACTACAGTCCTCTCCCGATTCACTATGTTGACATGGCCAGACGGTGGCGCCGCAATGAGCGCACCAAGGCCGAGGACGATGGCGAGGCCTCAAACGGAAATGAACATGATCAAGGGAACATGCGGCAGTATGGCCGTAGACAGAGAGGAGTACGAGGGTTCAATGGTTCTGCTGCAGGGTACGCTGCCGTCGCCGAAGAGGAATAGGATGTCGG
>LR738710.1:303739908-303757836 GCA_902687465.1 Secale cereale
GGGGGGGGGGGTAAAGGGATGGACTAGCCAGCATTTTAGTGTACGGCAAGGCGGCGATGTGTACAGGGAAGCGCAACCAATCATAGAAGGCGGGAACAGGCGATCCCGCCAGCGCAGGTTTGGTTTTGGCAGTTGGACCGGTCAAATCCAAAAACTCATTATGCTGGATTATAAGAATTAATTTTATATAGCTAAAACTAATTGTAAAATGCTGCGGAGCACCTTTTTCTTCCTAAGATTTTTTGAGACAATTTTCTTCTTGAGGTGTGAAGCCGAGCACATTCAGAAGCCCTGGGATAAAGTGGTGTTGCCAATGTGTTGGGCTGGGTTGGGCATTCTTGTCGAAAAATAATAATAGACATGAAATATTTACAACATTGACTACGATTTGCATGGGTCCGCTGGTGATACGTCCAAAACGTATCTATAATTTCTGCTTGCTCCATGCTTCTTTTGTGTGATATTGCTATGATATTGATGCACTCCCATACACTTTTGATCATATTTGGACTAACCTATTAACTCAGTGCACCACAGTGCCAGTTCCTGTTTTCTGCTGTTTTTCTATTTCAGGTTTCCCCCATATTAAAAGTGCTCCAAAAATTCTAGGAAAATATAGGAAAAATCAGCGTACAAGAAGCTTCGCGAAGAACCAAAGATGGGCCAGAGGGGAGCCAGGGGAGGCCCAGGCGGCCACCTGGCGCGGCCCCACCCCTGGCCGCGCCAGGGGGGCGCCTGGGCCCCCTGCTCCGCCTCTGGCTGCCCCCCTTCGCCTATATATCCCTCTCGTCCCGAAACCCTCGAGGACAGAATCCTTTTTCGCGATCTCGCCTTTGTTCCACCGCTGCAGCGCTTCCAAGATCGGGAGCATCAGGAGAACTCTTCCCGGCACCCTGCCGGTGGGGAGAACCACCACCGGGAGCTTCTCCACCACCATGGACGCTTCCCGGATGAGTCGTGAGTAGTCCACCTTGGACCATGGGTCCATGATCGGTAGCTATGTGATGTTCTCCTCCCCTCTTTGCTCTTCATGGTTTAGACCTCGTGAGCTGCCCTACATGATCGAGGCACATATGTAATCTTTCTGCTGTTGCTTTGCTGAGTTTGCTGGGATCTGATGGATTATGAGACTATGTTCCGATTGTGTTTGACTAATATGTTTGATTCACCTCTTTTATATCTTTGTTCTTGAGTAATTCTTGCATGTTCTCCGTTGCTGTTTATTGCTTTGGCCAAGTAGTAGGTAGTAACTCCAAGAGGGAGCGTTATGCTTGATTGTGGGTTCATGCCCCCTCATGACTAGCTTGAGTGACAGAAACATGAGTCTAGGGGATGTGCTGTTGCCACAAGGGAGAAAACAACGGTGCTTGTACTTGCGGGTGCAAGGATTGTTTACTTTACGCAAAGTTCTTTTAATGCAGTTGTCTGTTGCTTTGAGTTTACACTTTGGGTGGGATTCGCAACTTAATACCAGCGAGATGTTCTGGATAGATATCTCAAGGTAGATGATTAGTAGTAGATGCAGATGGATTTCGGTCTACTTGCCTTGGCGTACCGCCCATGCTTTTGAGCCTCTACCTTTCTTTGCAGCATAGTTAGCATTGGTTTGCTCACATAATCCTGTCAATTGCCCAGCTATAATTCGTTTATGTCGCTTTGCTGTTTTATCGTCTTTTGGGACAGAGACATCACTAGTGAACATCATGGGACCCCGGTCCATATTACCACCGTTGATCACACCTTCTATTTACTTCCTGTTTTTATTTCCTAGTTGCAGTCATAGCTATCATTATTATCTCTTTTGTTTGATCCTTTGTAAACAACAAGGCCGGAGGGATTGACAACCTCTTTGTACTCGTTGGGAGCAATGTTATCTGTATCTGTGTGCAGGTCCCGTCAACCGCTAAGTTTCTGGTGCCGTTGACACCTACTTGTCGACCCTCGGAGTCTCACGGGATTCGATCCTTGGTATCTTTGCCAAGGGAAATTTGCCTCTACGCTACATCTCAACCTTCCACTTGGGGTAACCAACGAGGGGCGAGAAGCCATCAAGCAAGTTTCCGGCGCCGTTGCCGGGGACTCCAGTCTTCAAGATAGGGGAGTTGCACGCTATCTTTTATATTTGCTTTTTAGTCTTGTTAGTTTACCTTTCAGTTTTTGCTTTAATGTCCCTTACCAAAAATCACAAAAATAGTTATCTTGCTTGCTGCTGCTATGGGTTCCACCAAAAACACTAAGTGGGAGGAGTACACCCCTTCTTCCATCACGCCAATCACCACTGTCGGGATCTACAAAAGTAATAAACCTTGTGATTATGTTAGTTTTAATGGAGAGTTATGCCCATGGCATGGTCTTCCAGGAAAAAAGTATGAGCCTCTGTTTAAAGTTGCTCCCACACTTCCCCAAACTTGGGAAGACGTCCAAACTCTTATAATAGAGAGCAATTCAAACAAAGAAGATGACACTACAATTCTGCTCAATAATGATAAAATTGATTTTCATAATTGTAGTCTCTCAGAAGTTGTCACCTTTTTACAAAGAATGGCTAAAGACCCCCACACTAGCACACTTAACCTTGCCTTCATAGAGCATATCACCAATGCTCTTACCAAAGCTAGGGAAGAAAAGCTCAAGCTTGAGACTTCCATCCCTAGGAAGATAAAAGATGGTTGGGATCCCATAGTCAAAACTAAATTGAACAACTTCTCTTGCTATGCTTTATGTGATGTTGGAGCTAGTACCTCCGTTATGCCCAAAAGAATGTATGATATGTTTGAATTGAAACCTTTTGATCCTTGTTCTTTTGGTGTTCGTCTTGTTGATTCTTCCGTAAAGAAACCTTTGGGGAAGATCGACGATGTTCTTATCATTGTCAATGACAATTATGTTCCCGTTGATTTTACTATTATGGATATTGAATGCGAACCTTCATGTCCAATTATTTTGGGACGTCCTTTTCTTCGCACCGTTGGTGCTATCATTGACATGAAAGAGGGGAATATAAAATTCCAATTCCCTCTCAAGAAAGGGATGGACACTTCCCTAAGAAGAAGATTAAGTTGCCTTTTGAGTCCGTTACACGGGCTAGCTATTCTCTTACTCTTGATAAAACTTGATCTTCTCTTTTTGCATCATGCCTAGCTTACAGACATAAAAGAAAGCGCTTTTGGGAGGCAGTCCACAACGAATTAGGTTTTATTTTGCTTTTGTTGTGTCTTGATGTTTGTTACAACAGTAGCATCATCATTGTATCTTTTCTTTTCAGCTTTGTGCCAAGTTTAGCCTCTGATTGCAAGAAAGTTCAAAAGTTGTGACGTGTTGTCCAGAAAACAGATTATGTCCTTGGACAGAAAAATTCGAATAAAATCACCAGATCATCTTTTTGATCTGAATTGTTTTGACAACATGCTCTATACAATTGGCTTTCGAGCGTCTCTTCTGAGTTTTTTGATTTGAGTTGCAGAAGTGCCCCGAAAAAATTATTTACTACTTGCTGGTCTGTTTTTCACAGATTCTGTCATGTTTTGCCTTTTCTTCGTTTTGCAAACCTTGAGCTTGCTTTTTATTTGCAAAAACCTTTTGGCAATCGTGAGAAATAGTAGCTCTTCAAGATTATCTTTATTTCCAGTAGGGAAAATTTATTTTATTGTGGGTACTAACCTCGCTAATCAGATTATGATGAGTTATGTATGAAGGGAGTTTTCAAGTGTGCGAGGGAAGATGATAAAAGAAGATTCAGGAGGGTCAAACGCTCAAGCTTGGGGATGCCCCCGTGCACCCCCAAGAAATATTCAAGAAGACTCAAGCGTCTAAGCTTGGGGATGCCCCCATGCATCCCCTTCTCCATCAACAATTATCAGTTCGTCTTTCGTTCCACTATAATTTTATCACTTCATGCTTATGTGCTATGCTTGGAGCGTCTTGCTCTTAGTTTCTTTTTTTAGTTTTCTTTAGCTTTGCTTGCTGTTCATAACAAGTTAGAACCCAGCTTTCTTTGTGTGGGAGAGAAACACACTCCACTTCAACCTAGAACACAAGATAGGATTTTCATGCTTATCTATGCTGTGTGTGTTCTTTGTCTTTCCTTAGCTGCTGTCATGTTTAGCTCTTTGTTTTCATGCTTTTCTTTTTAAAGAGCTTTTGTTTAGTTGGTTGCTGAACTTTCTTGAGTTTTCATGTTTATCTTGTTAAGAGAGTTTGCCTGTTGCACTGAGTTGTGTGTCTTAACTTAAAGTAGGTAATTGAGGTTGCTATTTAATTTTAGTAGTAACTTGCAATAGTTTTGAGGTATTGACATGAGTAATGTCTGAACTTTTGGTGTCAAGAGCTTTAGCCTATTAGTGATAGATGTAGTATTTTGGGCAATCCGTGTTTATTTTCGAAAACCTACAAAATAGTTGAGAACTCTAGCTACTAGATGGATAACTAATCTTTGGAGGGATCGAATATTAGAGTACACTCACGTACCATGAGTCGAGGATGCGCAAGGATAACCAAACCCCCATACACTCCTCCTCGGTGTACTTGTCTCTTTGTGAACCTCCTAATTAGATTGAGAGTTACCGATAATAAGTGCATGAGTTCTTCGGACTAATGTGAGTATTCGAAAGTTGACACTTCCACCTAGCCATATTTTTCTAGCCTCTTCGGTACAGTGCATTGCCCTTTCTCACCTCGAGAGTTGGCGCATACTTCGCCGGTGCATCCAAATCCTTGGCACGATACGCTCTGTCATCATAAGCCTCATTATATCCTTCCTCAAAACAGCCACCATACCTACCTATCAAGGCATTTCCATAGGCTTTCCGAGATACATTGCCATGCAACATCCATCTTCTCATGACTTGATCTTCATGTCATACATGCCTTTTGCTTGATCGATTAGCCGCATGCTAGTTGGGCCTTGCCCTAATCATTGCTACATGACGCGCTAGTATCATTGCATATCCTGCTACACTGGCAGAGGCATACATTTGCATACATCATCATAGTTTCATTTTCTTTATGTTGAGTACTTTTGTAAAGTGTGAAAGATCTTCTATACTTCTTGTAATATATAGAGTGTTGCCCCTAAAGTGAGGAAAAGATCCCAAAGAGGACAAAATCAAAAGATCCCAAAGAGGACAAATGAGAGTTAAATAGAAAGAGCCATTGAGGCCACAAAAAAATAAAAAAAGAGAAAAAAGAGAAAAAGAAATAAAAAGAGAGAAGGGGGCACACTACTATTCCTTTTGAGAGATCCACACTCGTACTCTATCTTATACCTTGTACTCCATAGAGATTATCATTCATGCATATAGCTATGTGGGGACCTTCACACTATAGAACTTGGCTTGTATATTCCAATGATGAGCCTCCTCAAAAGAGCTCTAGGTCTTCTTGAGCGAGCAAGTTGGATGCACCCCCACTAGTTCCATTGGAGAGCTTACCTTAGGTCATATGTGCATCGGTTGCATGGCAATCCCTACTCCTCACGTCATATCTATCATTTGGCTTTCTCTCGCCTATGATTGTCCTCATTGATGTGAGCCTTTCACACCTTTTTTGTCTTCCCCCTTCATCATTTTCTCTCTTTGCCATCCTAAGTGTCAACTTTCTTGCTTACGCTCATCCATTGCATGAGTGCTCAAAATAAAAAAAGGGAGTGGATCATTTTGACTTGTACCTGGCTAGTGGTCTGGGGATGAGTCAAGATAAGATTCCAAAGAAGACCAAGTGTGAAACTTTAGTAGATTAAGTTCTCAACAATACAAAAACTATGTTTTACTCTCTCGTATATCCCTATCCCCTTTCTCGCACGCAAACACCATTTGGAGACATTCGCGTCACGGACAGCGAGAGCTCTTGCACCTTTATGTTCTTATGTTGCTTGTTACAATGCTAATATAGACTCTTGCTTGTTATGACTTGAATTGAATTACATGCCTTGATTGCTTTACTTAAAAAATTCTTATATGGTTGGTAGCATGTCACCACAGAAATTATGCTTGTTATCATTTACCTACTCGAGGACGAGCAGGAATTAAGCTTGGGGATGTTAATACGTCCAAAATGTATCTATAATTTCTGCTTGCTCCATGCTTGTTTTGTGTGATATTGCTATGATATTGATGCACTTCCATACACTTTTGATCATATTTGGACTAACCTATTAACTCAGTGCACCACAGTGCCAGTTCCTGTTTTCTGCTGTTTTTCTATTTCAGGTTTCCCCCATATTAAAAGTGCTCCAAAAATTCCAGGAAAAATCAGCGTACAGGAAGCTTCGCGAAGAACCAAAGATCGGCCAGAGGGGAGCTACGGGAGGCCCATGCGGCCACCTGGCGCGGCCCCTGCTCCGCCTCTGGCTGCCCCCCTTCGCCTATATATCCCTCTCGTCCCGAAACCCTCGAGGACAGAACCCTTTTTTGCGATCTTGTCTCTGTTCCGCCGCCGCAGCGCTTCCAAGATCGGGAGCATCAGGAGAACTCTTCCCAGCACCCTGCCGGAGGGGAGAACCACCACCGGGAGCTTCTCCACCACCATGGACGCTTCCCGGATGAGTCGTGAGTAGTCCACCTTGGACCATGGGTCCATGATCAATAGCTATGTGATGTTCTCCTCCCCTCTTTGCTCTTCATGGTTTAGACCTCGTGAGCTGCCCTACATGATCGAGGCACATATGTAATCTTTCTGTTGTTGCTTTGCTGAGTTTGCTGGGATCTGCTAGATTATGAGACTATGTTCAGATTGTGTTTGAGTAATATATTTGATTCACCTCTTTTATATCTTTGTTCTTGAGTAATTCTTGCATGTTCTCCATTGTTGTTTATTGCTTTGGCCAAGTAGTAGGTAGTAACTCTAAGAGGGAGCGTTATGCTTGATTGTGGGTTCATGCCCCCTGATGACTAGCTTGAGTGATAGAAACATGAGTCTAGGGGATGTGCTGTTGCCACAAGGGAGAAAACAACGGTGCTTGTACTTGCGGGTGCAAGGATTGTTTACTTTACGCAAAGTTCTTTTAATGCAGTTGTCTGTTGCTTTCAGTTACTTTGGGTGGGATTCGCAACTTAATACCAGCAAGATGTTCTGGATAGATATCTCAAGGTGGATGATTAGTAGTAGATGCAGATGGATTTCGGTCTACTTGCCTTGGCGTACCGCCCATGCTTTGAGCCTCTACCTTTCTTTGCAGCATAGTTAGCATTGGTTTGCGCACATAATCCTGTCAATTGCCCAGCTGTAATTTGTTTACCTCGCTTTGCTGTTTTATCGTCATTTGGGAGAGAGACATCACTAGTGAACATCATGGGACCCCGGTCCATATTAGCACCGCTGATCACACCTTCTATTTACTTCCTGTTTTTATTTCCTAGTTGCAGTCATAGCTATCATTATTATCTCTTGTGTTTGATCCTTTGTAAACAACAAGGCCGGAGGGATTGACAACCTCTCTGTACTCGTTGGGAGTAAAGTTATCTGTATCTGTGTGCAGGTCCCGTCAACCGCTAAGTTTCTGGCGCCGTTGACACCTACTTGTCGACCCTCGGAGTCTCACGGGATTCGATCCTTTGTATCTTTGCCAAGGGAAATTTGCCGCTACGCTACATCTCAACCTTCCACTTGGGGTAACCAACGAGGGGCGAGAAGCCATCAGCTGGTTGCAAGAAGAAAATGGTTGGAGAAAAAAGACTGGTCATTATCTTTGCAACTTTGCCTAAGAATAATATTGACTGAATGTAACGACACTTTCATAGGAAATAATATCCTCCTGTTAAAATGTGTCTTTTCAAATCGTAAATTTAAAGAACTGGTGCATGAGTATTTAGCTTTATTTCTTTCTTTATTTAATTATTTATGTGTAGGGGACCATGAGCATGTACCTGGGTCGGATTCATGTTAGAGCCTCCCTTCCAGTTAATTGTGGGCTCCTCTATTGGGCCTTCATCAGTGGGATGCATGTAATCGACAAGTGGAAAATGTGTACTGTACCAAAAAATAATATGCACTATGTACGGGGCACTAAAGGATCGTACCGTGCCCCGAGTTCCAAAACATTATGTTTTTCGTTCTAACAACACATTTATTCAACCAACAGACAAAATATACTACCGATTGTACATTGAAAACAGCAGCAGCAACAACAACCAGGGCTGGGGGTGCAACAAAAGCAGTAAGCAGGCCAGAAGAGTAAAGACACAGCTGTCAGATTTAGGGCTCCACAAAACCCAAGAAGTTCGAACATAGGGGCATGAACGAAGATCTCTCCCACTCACGTCTACCTAGCGTCTCGCTCTCGTCTCGGTCGGGGGATTCAGGCACACAACAGATAGAACACACAAGAGTTTATCAAGGTTCGGGCTACCTTGTGGTGTAAGACCCTACTTCCTGCTTTTGTGGATTAGCCTCGGGCGAGCTGGAATATGAGCTAGTACAATGGTTCCTGAGCTCAGGAGGGTCAGGAGGCAAGTGTTATTGCTCCTTGTGCGGTGGCAGAGTGTATCAGTTGATCCCTTTCACAGTGGGAATCCTAGCTACTTAAATAGGCGGCCACGGTCCTCTTCCCATGAAATGTTTAGGCGGGAAGGGATCCCACAACGGCCATTTTTGAGCGGGAACACAAGGACGTTCCTACCCTGACAAAAGCAGTCTTCGCCTGCAAGAGGATTAGGTGATGATGCGGTGGGGGGCTCGATGGTGACATCCTCCTTGTCGTCCTTGAGGTCTTCGGTGTCGTTGCACCAATGAGGAAACCTTTGTCCCGCTCCTCGAGAACCCGCGGCTGCGCTGTCCCCTTTGCACCGAAATGGTAACTGTGCCGCCGGCGGACGCTGGCACCCGCTTGCGCGGTGCATCATTGCTGACATCACTGCCTCCTCCTAAGGCAGGCTTGGCCTTGGATTCTCCGCCCCTCCGGAGCACCTGGTTGAGGCCGCTCCCGAGGAGGTCTTGACGTCGTTCTCCTCGCGAGGGTTAGCCCCCTCGCGAGGGTCTTGGACAACTGGTCGATCAGCTGGGCCGTACCAGGCCGTAGTAGGAGCGCATCGCAGCCCGCAGACAGGCACCCTGGTTCCCAGTACGCTGACAACAACTCTCTCTTCCAAACAAAACATCATCCGTCATTACAAAAGGGCTACCAAAAAGAACAAGTGTATGCATCAAACTAAATGAAGATCCTACTACACCAAGCATACACATCCAACTAACTAGCTCAGTTAGACATTAGTATTTATTAAGTTGGGGAGATTGGCTGACGACTTGAACCAGATGGATGCCTGATGTGGGAAACTCCAGCCAGCAGGTCAAAGTCTGATACATGGAGAGACGCATGGTACACTGTGTACACACAGTTTTGCCCGATGAACAAAATCTCGCTGCCATCATGATCCTTGCCGTCGGTTATCTCTTGGTTAATCGGATAATTCAGTCCGAGAAAAAGAGAGAGTGTACCAAGGCTAGTTACCAGCCTCCAGTAAAAAATTCCTGAAGTCCCAGAGAAGCTGGGATCCTGCTTAAAGACCTTGCAGTAACTGTGATTGTATTCCACGAAACAACACGTCCGATACGTGTGAATGATCATCAATCGTTCACCATCATCTAATTGAATTGAGAACCACCTACAACTGCCATGCCACTTTTCTTTGAAAGTTTCTGGGATTAGGAAGGGTAGGGACACTAGGCAGCCTACAACATCATATGAAGTTGGAGTCAAACAAAAAAGGGCTTGTACTGTAGTCAATCTTAAGAAGAGCATGTTATGAGCATGAATATTTTTCAGTAAATGTTGACAGTAATAGAAGCAAGCCATCATGATATCATAGGGAAGTAACATACTGTTGTAACAGCCATTTGCAGCGATGACTGGAGTAGGCCAGTAATACATCCAGCCATAGAAGGAGTCCGCGATGTACACTACTAGGAAAAGGCCTACTAATGGCGCACCTAATTTGGCCATTAATGGCGCATTAGTGGTGCGCCATTAGTGCCACGCCATTAGTATATTTTACTAATGGCGCACCTCTGGTGCGCCATTAGTATCTGGTATACTAATGGCGCACCACAGATACTCCATTAGTATACACATCAGTGCGCCATTAGTATGCCTCCCAGGGGGCCATACCTAGGTGCTTTGGCATACTAATGGCGCACAACAACAAGATGCGCCATTAGTAACTTCGGCATAGTAATGGCGCACTGTCTAATGATGCGCCATTAGTATCCTTTGGCATACTAATGGCGCACTGTGTTGTGATGCGCCATTAGTATGAATATTAGGTTTTTTTGTTTTTTTATTTTCTGTTTTTTGCACAGGTTACAAAATATATAATTGGACAGAATATAGACAGCACACATCAACAACAGATTCATCGAATACAATAGAAGATTAGTCTCTGAATACAATTCATCATATTAGTCTCCGAATACAATTCATCATATTAGTCTCCGAATTGAAAAGACCGAACAAAGATAGAATATTATATTACAAGTCTCGAGACCGCGAGTAGCGAGTTTGTCTTCACATTACAAGTCGATATCGATCATCTAAACTACCATCACATAGAAGAGAGCTGCGGTCATCACGATGAGCATCATCACGATGAAACTCGTCTTCATCCGGTTCCTCCAACGCTCCCTCCCCTCTCCCGCTAGATAGCGGGCGTATCTAGATTCGGCCTCGGCCCTAGTGGTGTACCCTTTGTAACTGTTACCGCTAAATAGATGAACCTGTCTCCGACACTCCTCCCAGTCGTCATAGACTCCGGGAACCTTACCCTTGTACACGACATACGATGGCATCGCTATGCACTAGACAAACGAAACGTTAGTACCAATTCATAGACAATACATAAGCAATATATAAGTATGCAACAAAACGATCGAAAGAGAAAAGCAATACATTAATAGCATCGATTACATCTAAGTTGAACCACTCTCGAAACCAAAGAGACATACTACAAGTTCATTAAAGTTTAATTACAACATGAGCCAATCGATGTTTCAGAACTAGACACAGCATCACTGCTTTCGACTCGACTCAAGGGACTGGAGCGTGGATGAAGCCGCCGTCTATCGTGGGAGTCATGAAATCACGGGCGTTGTCAGCCTGCATTTGTAGCATTGTGTCGATGTCACTGTTGGATGGTTGATTTCTGAGGTAGAACTGCCCCGAGGTACGAAGGACATCTTGATGGATGATTTCCGCAAACTCCGATTGGATGCGAAAGAATTCTTGTCTGATGTCCGCGTCCTGGATTGCCGACACGCTCGCGGCCCAATCTTTGAGTTTACTCGGTAGCAGAAGTTGATGATGGTCCCGTACGATCGCCCGCATGTGATGGATGGCATAGTAGGCACCCTTCTGACCGCCAGGCGGCTGCTTGACGCAGCAGAACGTCGTATTGTGGGAGAACACGTGCTTGTCGTACTTACGAATTGTCCCGGTGAAGGTGCCTCCAGATTTGGCGTAGCCGGGGAGAACATCATCAAGAACCTTCTTGACATTTGTGTAGTCTACGTTCGACTGACGGTCCGGGTCGAAATACGTGGCCATGGAATATTTGGGGCTTAGGAGGATGAGCGTGCAATGTGTGTCGCTGCAGAAAACACGGAATGTTAAAAGAAAAACGATCGAAATCTAAGAATTCATATGTTACGGGGCGGTTGAGGGGAGGACTTACTCGGGAAAGTAAGGCACGAGGAATTTATCCTTATCTCGGTTTGCCAGAATGACGCCTTCGAGGTAAGAACTCGCGACTTGCCGGTCCCCAGCGCTGCCCAAGATCTTGGCACGCATGTAGAAGGGGTCGACTATCACGATGTTCGGGGTCTTGTCGCGAATGATCCGCATCTCCATACTCAGCGAAAATAGCCGAACGAAGGTGTAGGGCAGCGGATGAAGGTTCAACATAGCGTGGATGTCATCAAACCGCAGGACGATCGTACCCCCGATGGAGTTATCCACAAAGCCCTTGCCCTGTGGCACCTTGGCCACGAAAACCGGGTATGCCACATCCTTCTCTCTGAGACGCCGCTTCTCCAAAGAAAGAACACTGTCATGCAGACTCCGCATAGCACCAGTTGCAGCATCGAGCATATTTCTCGGTAGCATCGGCCTACCCGCCACATTCACCCTCCTCATTACATCCTCAGGTGAAGGTGGCCCGTCCTGAGCACGGATCGTACTCGGTGCCGGCTGGCTCGCACCCTTGTTAGTCTTACTTTTGTGCGCCTTCTTCTTCTCCTGGAATGGGACCGAGTTCTGCTCACAGACCGCCTTCTTGAGTGTGTTGGGGCTGATAATATTTCGCACCTCGCCTATCTGAGGCTCGGTGAAGTCGGCAGCTGGAGGCGTCTCCTGAGAGCTGAACGGTAGACGATGCCTGTTGCAACTTGGCTTCTCCACGGTACCAGCTAGATCGCGCACGTCTTTTGTTGGGTTGGGTTCTTGAGAAGGAGGCCCCATGAATTCGCCACCGTACCCATGATCGGCAAAGTACTGATCGACGTTGGCAAATGTATCGTCGTCGTCGTCGTTCTGATCCTGTGTCATATGCATGCATGTTTGGATCCAGTGGCATAGGGATGTCCGGCACCGTTGCGGCGGTCTTGCCATGGGGCCGACCTGGCGCCGGCACGACTGGCGGTGTTGTATTTGGGGTGGTGTCCCCCGCCCCCAAATGAATCTAGCTCTTCGGCCAAAGCAGTGGCCAACTCAGGCGGGCACTGAGGGTCATCACGTCACCATCGTCGGCCCCGATGGGTCGAATCGGAGGTAACACCTCGTCGCAGCCTGGCAGCACCCGAACCAGTTGAACCCTAAACAAGTTGGGTGGCATCTGGGTACCGTGGAACAAGGGGTTGCCCGATTGAACGATTTTGCCCTCGGCAACATCGACCAACTCGCTGTTCACGAAGTGGAGGAGAGTGCACGGAACGTCGGCGGCGCCCTGCGAAAACATGTAGGGCGTCAAGGATGCCCAGTCAAAGGCAAGGAGATGAAGTCCTCGGCTGAGAGAGGCTTAATTAATTACCGTGATGATGGCGTCGAGCTCGGCTAATGTCAAGGCAACGCCAACAGCGGGCATGCAGTTGACGGAGGGGCCGCTTGCTGCAGAGGTGCCGGCCGGCGTACACCCGGGTGCTTTAAGCTCCCGTGCCAGTGTCGGAGACACCAATGCCGCCTCCGCCGGAGACACCAATGGCCCCGCCATCACGTTCTACGAGTTGCTGGCCGTGAAGCTAGGAATCGGGGGTGGCCCCTGTTGGCCGCCCGCAATCCACGCACTCAACCCATCGATCAAGGTAGGGACAATGGCGGTGATCGTCGCTCCGAGCTGTTGTTGCACTTTCTCTTGGACAATCTCCGGAATCTGCGCCACCTGTGCCTTGAGTTCTTGAACCTCGCGCGCCTGGCTTTCCGAGCTGGTCTTTTTCTCCTTTCGCCCACCAGCGTTATAGTATGACGACCATTTTGTCGACAAGCCTTTGCTGGCTACACGACCAGCTGACGTCGGCTTACTGAGCTTATCCTTGTTCTTCATTACATTCAACGCCCTATTTAGAGTCGTGTCCCAAGGGTTGCTCTTAGTCGACCCCGCGCTACTGCTTTCAGTCGCCTGCGGAAGGAATGTGGACCATTTAGAAATTTGGCTTCATTAATTAGAATGCAATCATATGGAGCTAATTACGCGGGGGTGTATTCCTTACCAGAACAAGCACAAGAGCCCTGGTCTTCGGATCCGTGGTAAGCTCCTTTGTTTTCGGGTCCTTCTTGTACCGGGCCCTGACAAAGTTCCTGGTCTGCTTGTCACCGTATTTATCGAAGAGGGGCGGTAGGCCTTGCTCGGCACGGTCCGCCTCCTCCTTGTCCCATATAGACTCCGCCACTCTATAACCGCCGGGACTGAGTGTGTGTTCCCCTAAGTTCAGCTCCCGCATTTCTTTCCCCCACTGACTTGATTCGGAGTATGCGGTGCTCGAGCAATTGATCTTGAAGTCGTTGTAGTCATCTTCGGTGATCGAAGGATTTTTCTCCTTGATCTTCTCATAACTCTCACCTTTCTCGATCATTCTCTTCACATTGCTTTTCCAAGAAGAGAGTGCCTTGCTCATCTTCGTGAGGGCAGCATTATTCACTTTATTCTCTTTGAGGCTTGTGTTTTCAAATTCAGCGGGGACCTTGTATCGTTCGTGGAGCTTCGTGAAGAGGAGGTTGCGCAAATTCCCTCAGTTAGGATGCCTTAGGTTCTCGGTGTTGATCGAGACGGTGCTCCGGAGAATGCACCCGAGCTGAAGCGAGTACCCCTTGACTATTCGTTTGGGCACTGTTGGATTCCCGTCGGAGTCCACTTCAGTAACTTCCTCCTTGAGGGGGCGGAGCACGGTCGGGTGCCGGTCCTTCCGTTGCCTCTTCGGTTGGCTGCCATCTGTGCGTGCGCCGCCATCATTAGTGGTGGCATCCTCGGCGGCACCATCGGTGGTGGCATCAGTGGGGTCATCCTCGGCGGTACCATCAGTGGTCTCAGGATTGGTAGGGAAGGCGGCGTCCTCATACAAGTGAGGTTGATCCTCCATCTCCTGGGACAGCTCCCAGAATGCCTTGCCGCCCGAACCCCCGGCCTCATCGTTGTTGGCCATGTTTCTCTCTAAATAGGAACAAAGTTTGGTCAAAAAGTTGGTTATTGTCAAGGAACAAGATCATGGTCTCATCATTTAGGGTTTGTCGACACCGAGGCATCCTAAAAGCTAAACTTTTATAATTGAGGGTTTTTCCACGCCGAGGCACCCTAAAAGCCTAAGCTTTCATCATTTCGGTTTTTATCGACACCGAGGCACCCTAAAAGCCAAGGTTTTATAATTTATGGTTTGTCGACACCGAGGCATCCTAAAAGCTAAGCTGGGAAGGAGAATTCTAAGTTGGGCCTAATCACTTGGCTCTATTGCCGCCTATGGTTTAATGCAGCTAGAATAAAGGGGCACTTGATCCTACTTAATTAACTACTAAGATACCCTGGCCCATGCATTAGTCACAAGTACCCCATATGTCCTATTTTTAGCAAAGTCATGCTAAAATTCACGGAAAATTTCAGCGTGACCTTTGCTGAAAATAGGACATATGGAGTACCCGAATTTGCCGGAACGGAAGTTAATCGACATTCCAGCAAACTCAAGGGCCTCTCGGGTGGACAAGGCAAAAAAGGCCTCCATCACAACATGGAAAATACATTGGCATGTGAAGAGGTGAAACAATATATGCATCTCCAAGCAGTATCATTCAATATTTTGGACAAACCACTACAAGCAATACTGGATCAGATACAAGAAGAATGTGAGAAAATACAGACAAATACTAACAGATTGAGGTGCTGTGCTATTAACATTTCAAGTCAAAACCTTTTCTGGTTAGTAAGTGTTTCTTGAGATACGGGGCCAAATTTGCCAGGTATGGGGTACGGGGTGCAGTTATAGATGCTCTTAGTGGGCCAAATTTGCCAGTCAAGTTGTAGATGCTCTCAATAGCATCCTAGGGGAAGTAAACTATTTTAATCTAATGTTTCAATTACTTCCAAACTAATATTGGTATGACAGATAGAAAACTGAGAATGGATAAAAAAACTAAGCATGGCAGCAAGACGCTGATGCATCTTCTGTGTCGCCAACTTTCAAAACAGAACCGGAATTCTGTTGATAAATGGAAGCATTTTTATAGTCCCTCGAAACAAAATAATCACAATACAGAAGCACCTAGGTAAGAAGCTGGAAAATAATACCATGGGTGCATTATGAGTGTTAGTTGGGAGCATGAAACTTCAATAACAGAATTTGTGCCAATTGTGGACCCATCTTTGTGGAAGCTCGATATACAGCAAGCAATGGAAGATTGTTTTGTCAATTGAAATAATCCAACTACAAAATTATTTGATGATTAATAACCTAATACATGAAGGCACGAACAGAACAATACTAGGTAGATTCATCATTTTGGTTTTTTGGGTAGTTATAATAATCTAGCACAAAACAACGATCATTCTCAGTTGAACGGAGAGGCTATGTCGACAAACAATAGTACTGCAGCCCACTAGGCAGTACGAGAGCTAGAAGCCCTACATGCGGCCCTAAAGCGACAAATACACACCAATCTGAAACAGACAGTTGGCATAGCAAGTAGAGCAATGTTTTCATGTCTTGGTAGAAAAAGACCAACTTTTTCCATATGCATGTAGATGTATACAAGGCGAGAATTATAAAAATACAGTGGTATCCTAAATTGTTAAGATATCTACCAATCTAGTACAGGGACATGATCAATGTATCACAAATTAAACCAAATCATTTTTGCGTGTTCTGGACATTCAGTAAAACTACACCGCACCTTCCACAATGCAGCTCATGTTTGACAGGTCAATCTTCCGCAACTCTAAATTCTCTATGATAGCACTAAAAAGAACAGACCGAGTACGGACACCTCATAGTTTGTTTCTCTCATATTAAAATCACCACCGATTAAAGTGGAATTTACACAACCATTACACATATTCATTTTATCTGTTGCAGAGCTGAACGTACATAGAGTAATATTTACAACATCAAATGTGGGTGTGTGTGTGTGTGACTCAGTGTATATATATATATATATATATATATATATGTGTGTGTGTGTGTGTGTGTGTGTGTGTGTGTGTGTGTGTGGGATATGATGAATCTAATGAAGCTATAATTCGATGCTATAGATTTTCATATACTTTTCTGCAAACTTGGTTAAACTTAAAGAAGTTTGACTTAGGTCCTACTATCTTCGCTTTCTCAATGAATTTATATGGTTGCCAAAAAGGTGTATATAGCAGTACGGTGTAGGATATCTCGCAAAAAAACAGTACAGTGTAATATCCAAAATAGAAATTAAGAAAAGAAATAAACAAGCTAGATATTCACATATACCTCACCGTTAACTAATTATGATGCAAAATAACTTCTTCTAGTCTAGTAATTAAAACTAAACTTGTTGCAGATCTTCACAGCTATGCCAAGCCCTAACTACATCGACAACAGCACCATCATCCAGTTCAACAAAAAAAATGCATGCATACGAAGAGGTTGCACACTGCATCAACCACAAAGAGAGCTTACTGCCACCTCAACCACAAAGTTCAATCTGGAGCATCTCCAGATCCAACCTCATCTATCAGTAAACCACTAAAGCGCCTCATCTGACCGGATGTCACCGTCATGGAAAAAATCAATCACAAAACTGATATTGACAGAGAAGAAAACCAGGGAGGAGCACTAACCGGGAGGAGAGGCGACATCGAGGTGGCGTCGAGGCGGCGGGGCAGCGGCGTCGGGGTGGCGTCGAGGCGGCGTCAAGGCGGCGGGGCAGCGGTGTCGGGGCGGCGTCGGGGCGGCGTCGAGGCGGCGTCGAGGCGGCGGGGCAGCGGCGTCGAGGCGGCGGGGCAGAGGCGTCGTCGGGAGAGGAGAGGGGAAGGGGATCGGCGCGAGGGCGAGGGCGAGGGAGAGAGAGGGGATATGTTTGGGCCGGCCAGGGAGGAAATATGGATGGTGGGGGCGGCACAATACTAATGGCGCACCACCCCTCGGTGCGCCATAAGTACATCCATACTAATGGTGCACCTCACCCTGGTGCGCCATTAGTATTTTTTTTCTGCTCGAGCCAACAGGTTATCTTCCACCTGACCTGATCCACATCAAGTTCCCTCTACTAGCTCGACTGGTCAATAGCCAGTTCTCACACCAGGAGGTCCTGGGTTCGATTCCCAGGCTCCACAATTTTTTTATGCATTTAAAATGCTATTTGATACTTATTTGTGTTTAAATATGTTCAAACTTGTTTAAATCATAACAGTAATATTTTTTTATAAGACAGTAATAATTTTTTAATAATATCATCAAACAGTAATGCCGGTGGAGCGGGGGAGGGTGCGGGGGTTGCGG